>CM062805.1:112605929-113805929 GCA_031772625.1 Pinus tabuliformis
GAAAGCACATTACTCTAAAGAGTGAGGAGACAATCGCTCCCATGCAATAAATATAGTCTCGTCCAAGGAGTAGATTATAATCCAAGGGTCCTTGAACTACCATTACGTTCATTTGAACGGTTTTCCCCCCTCAATGTTATGGGCACATTGGGAAGGATCCCTAACGGTCGATTGGTTCCTTTATCAAAGCCTGCTAGATTTCTCATCTCAGGCAAAAGCGATGGTGAACCAAGCGCTTTCCAAGCAGCCGAGGAAAGGATACTCACAGAAGCCCCTTCATCTATGATGGTATCAACCATAACCATTCTATATATTAACAATAATTCGGAATACACTAGCTGGTAAATGGGGTCTGCCTAGTTGATTCCAGTCAAAGGATACAACTAGGTTGCTTGGAGGTGGGGCCGAATAGACGACCGGGTACAACTCTGACGAACTTCCTTCCTGCTGTAAAGGAACGGGTAAATTGCCCCCATGTTCATCGAGTCTGTGCTTATGAAAAGAATTTGGACGGTGTCATCCTTGTTCTCTTCGGTGACTGTATCATCTGAAGATGGAACCTCTGAAGACAAGACCGGGTCAACTGTCGCCTCGACCTTTTGACTTTCATCTGGTATGGGTTCAGATGGTTTGTCTTCAATGATAGATGCTTCGGCTGACCACCTGAATGGGTCAGCTGGATTTTCAACTAGTGATGGACTCGGCAAGAGTTTTTTATATCCAGGAGGAAGTCGTAACGGTGAGACTGGACGATCGTCCAAACTCTTTTAGCCTCGTCTAAGAAGGGACAACGGTAGATGGCATGGTTGCCTTCGCACAGTTTACAAGGAAATCTATATTTTTCCTTTTTGTCCTGGGGGTTCACTTTCACTAGTCGACGGTGTGTTTTCAACATGATCATCAGAGGTTGATGACACCGGGTTGTGCAAACGAGGAAACCAGTCCCTTAAGATCCGAGGGATGCAAGGAAAATCTCTTTGATAGTGGTCTCCTTTGCAAATGACACATGGCGATTTAGGCTTGGTCGGTGCAGTGTGTGGATTTTCGCTAGATGACACTTGGTTGCCCCCTTTCGATTTTGGCTCCTTCTTCTTCTTCTCTTTCTTCTTCTTTTCCTTCTGCTTCTCAGGTACTTGATTTTTGGCTTTACCAACCCCATCAAGCGAAGAAGAAGGAGGAGAGGAAGAATTGACGGAAGTAGAAGGTTGGTGGGTAACTCTGGACTCGTCTAGTTGCTGACTCGATTGTTCAGCAATTGCAGTGTTCTGAACGACTGAGGTTGAGAAGAGCCATACGGGCAAGCCGATTTTTAGTCCTAGAAGCGACAATGTGGCCATATGGGGTGCACCAACATCTCCCCAAGAGGAGAAGGGACTATAGGATTTCCTCCAAGGGGAATTCCTTAGTTGGTGGATTCCATTTTCTCAACCCAAGATCAACGTAGGAAAGGGTGATGATTATTCCATTTAAAATAAATTTTAGACGCTTTGACACAACTTGTTTTTTCAATTTTAAAGAGTTGAGAAAAAACAAAAGATGACTCTAGTCGCCTTCGATTTTTAATGAGCCTGAAGTGACAAGTGCTCAGATGGACCTTTTCCGTTAAAGAGTCTGAAAAGGAACGAAAGGGACTGCTCTGGAAATCTAGGTAGAGGGATTACCAAACCAATCACAAAACTGTAGAATACTTTTTACGGTACGGCAGTCAATCTTCCCGAATGTTGTGCTCAGTGCATTGCGATCGATACGGCAGCAGACACGACTTCCTATGGATAAAGGATTAAGCCTATTGTGGTCTCCCAAAATATACTCGACGGTACGTGGGAGCACAAGTCCGTACTGGAACATATCGTCTCAAAGTGGAGGAATCACCCAACCATCAGTGAGAACAACAGTTACCAGGCTTTACGACACCAGAATACGTCTCTAGCCTAGACTTCTAAATGTTGTGCGTTAGGTTCCAAAGCATTGTTAGATTCATTGAATTTATTTTATAGTTGATCTTGTTTATGAAGTTTGCCTTTCAGGTTCACCGCGAGATGTAGTATAATTCCTAAAATGTAATCTAAGATGATAAACAATCTTTTTATCTTCTTTGTGCAATGAAAATCCTAGCTACTAAGGAAAGAAAGATAGAATTCTTTCACAAAGAAAAGAGCACACTCTAAATGCACTTTCCTAAATCAAACCAATCAGACTATCTAAATGCAAATGCACATGCATGTATTTGTTTTCGACTTTCTTAGTATGTGAATGATAAAAAGAAAGTTGATGCACAAATCTGAATTACTTTTCAAGCGACAGTTATCAACAAGTTTATTTTCGAAATCAAAAATGGAGGCAATCACAACACCTTACGATTTTGAAATGAATACTTGTTTTCGACACTAGAAAAATTACAAATTCAGACCAAAAACAATAGTAACAGGATAATCGACTATCTATAGCAATCAAACTCTTTCCTATGCCTGAAAACGACACTTGCGACACTTTCAAATCAAAGGACGACAGTGCGATTATGTTACTTTTTGCAAAGGAGAACTGAAAATGACTCAACAAACACACAAAAACATTTACAGTTCTTTTGTACAAAGGAGGCGGAATAACAGCAAGGAAAAGGGGTTTCAAACAGAGATATACTGATCACAGGTGGCAAAATTCATGAATAGAACTGGAAAGAATGAATCACAGAAACCAAAACTGAACAATGCCTAGTCTGATCAGCGCACCTGTAACACAGGGAATTTGAAATGCAGCGCACCTTCTACACTCGAGAAGTGCGCTGAATTTCAGATTCTCAGAACAGTACCTGTGCTGGGCCAGAGACGAGACTTTGCTTGGGTTCCGAGTCACAGTTTGCAGTTGAGTTCATGGGTTTTGGCCGAGCAAACAGTAATCAGTAATGCAACAATCAGGGGTAGATCTAAGGAGGATCTAAGAGCTACCACAAGGGGAAATCAGAGAGTTTGTGAATCAGTTGTTTAAATCATAAACAGATCCCGGAGATTGACTGAAGCAGCATTTATCTACTTTGCATTTGCATAGCAAATGCAGTTCAAAAGCTACCTGGCTCGACTTCAGGCTCCATCTGTAAGTTTATGAAATAGACAACAAGGAAGATAAACAAACAAACTAATTCGTCCCCAGCGGAGTCGCCATTTAGTTACAGGGAAAAGTGTCTACTCAGAACTGCTTATCCCACTAAGGTGTGACAGCTGCCTTAGAAACAAACAAAGTAAAGCTACTTTCATTTTTCCTTTATGAAGTATAGATAGAGAAGAACAAAGAAGACCAACCTCTGTCTTGCGCTAATCTCCTGGTTCGATTCCTCTCTTTCTTGATAGTCTTTTGCTACTTGTTCCCTTGCACGCCCAGCTTCACAGAGTACCTGTAAGATCACAGTAGCATAGCACTATACAAGAACATGGATCTATAATCATAAACAATCTAGAATCAGATGTAAATTGACCATACAAATGCAGCAAACATAAATTACACAAGAGTATGGAGGAAAACTTGAATAGATTTTATTGATAAACAAGAAAGAGCCAAGGGGAGTTACAACCATTTGTTCTGACCCAACATCATCCTCTCAGCAAGGAAGCCCCTCTTCACCTCATACAAAGCTTAGATCACCCAACAATCTGATGTTTTATCTCAAGAAACCAACAGCAATTCCTTACAATATGTAAAATTCCAGCCTCTGGATCTCTGGGATGAGGGATCCATATATAGATATCTGTAAGGGAGATGAGTCAGCTTGTGATTTGATTAGTGTCTTCCCTCTGATAGTTCTTGCTTCCACTTGGAGATTGATGATCTCTTACTCATCCTTGGTCGAATTCAAAGAGGCAAGTGTCACAGGAGAAGTTTCTGGAAGTTTCCATGCCTCTCCACCTCACGAATGACACTGCCATTTGTCACTTCTCACCCATCGCACCCCATAGAAGGGATTTTTGAAATGCAACGCACCCACACAGTGTGTTTAGGTGAGATGAAACGCATTTGGCCTATGGAGCAGCTGAAATGATCCTGTTTTGACCAATTCTGAGCAGTTTTTCATGGAGAACTTCTGGGAGAAGCTGTAATCAGTTGACCTTGTTCCTTTAGGGGTTAGAACAACACTTTTAGGGACTTAGGAGCCCTTGGTTTATGGAAATTTCATGCTTGGGGTTTTAGTGCCCAAAAATGTCTATAATAGAAAGGACCGAGAGCAATTATAGGGTGAAGAGGAGCGGGTGGAGCACACATTTTACGGTCAAAGATCTGACAATTGTGGCATTTCCGGACTGCATAGATACAATCTTTGAATAAGGATGGCCAAAAATAACTAGTGCGCAGTATCTTTTGGGTTGTGGCATACCCAGACATATGACCGCCACATGCTCCAAAGTGATAGTCAATCAGAACCTTTTCATCTTCTTCATGAGTTAAACAACATCGGAAAACAGAATTCGCTCCACGACAATAAAGTGTATCACCAATAATATTGTATTGTTGGGATTGGAAACGTATTTTCCGTCATTGAGATCATGAAATTTCAAGCCGAAAAGATTGGGTTTGGAGATAAACAATAATATCTCCATACCACGGATCAAGAGTACTGATAAGAAACAAGGATTCATCCACAATGGGTTCTTCCGCCACAGTTTTAGTATCAGTACGCGGGAAATCACACATCAGTTCGGCAAAAACCAAAGATTTCTTTGCCTTGGATTTCTAAAATTCCAAGTCAAATTCCTGTAGGATAACTATGCATTTGGAATACTTTCCCCCTAGCAATTGTTTGGTCAAGATATACATCATAGGGTTACAGTCAGAAATTACCGTGGTTTTGCGTAATAAGATGTAGTGACGAAATCTTTGGATAGCTTGAACAGCTGCCAAGGCCAATTTCTCCACATGCGAATATTTAAGCTCAGTTGGATGCAGAGTTCGACTAAGATAGTAAATCACATGTTCATTGTTGAATTCATCTTCCTGAACTAAAACCATCCCAATGGTGGAATGAGAAGCAGCGAGGTACAAAAAGTAATCCTAGTTGTAATTGGGAGGATGCAGTAACGGTGCATGGGTCAATGCGTGTTTGAGTGCATCAAAATATCGATCAACGATCTCATCCAAAAAGAATGGAATATTATATTTTAATAACCTGGTAAAACCTTTCGTTATCTCGGCATAGTTAGGAATGAAACGACGTAAAAAGTTTGCTTTCCCTTGCAAACTTTGGAGTTGATGAAGAGTCAAAGGAGGAGGTAGATTGACAATAGCTTCCACCTTTGAGGGGTCAACACGAATGCTTGCATTTGATACGATAAATCCCAGTAAGTGACCCATTTCTACACATAATACACATTTGTGTGGATTCAACCGAATTCGATAATGCTTACATCTCATAAAGATAGCTCGTAAATGAGTGTGATGATCAAATCTACATAATGAGTGGGCAGGTAAATCATCGAGATAAGGCTGTACAATGTGCTTGATGTCATGAAATGCGTAAGAAATAGCCCTTTGAAAAGTTGCTCCAGCGTTCTTTAATCCAAAGGGTAATTTGCAGTAAGCAAATGTCCCCCATGGGCAAATGAAAGTTGTTTTAGCTTGATCAGCAGGGAGTATGCTGATTTGATTGTAACTGGAAAAACCATCCATAAAGGAGAACATTTCACTGCCAGCATAATCATCAATAATTTTATCGATATAGGGGGTTGGATAATTGTCTTTAAGACAAGCTCGATTAATATCCCTATAGTCGATACATACTCTTATCGTTCCTTGTTTTTTGTTGACAGGAACAATATTTGATACCCAATCGGTTAAAGGAATTGGATAAATGAAACTTGCACGAAGTAATTTCTCAATTTCGGCTTTGATAGTAGCAGCTTTTCACAGATGTATCTGACGTAAGCATTGTCAGACAGGTTTAGCATCCAGGTATGTTTTAATTTCATGGACAACAATTGATGGATCGATTCCTGGCATTTCTTCATATGACCAGGCAAACACTTCACAGAATTCTTGAAATAGGGCTTTATAAGTGTGGATTTCATTGTCCGTATAAGAAGCACCTATATGAATGTTTTCAATAATTCTAGGCTTAACTGAAATGTCAATAGGAACCGTTCGAGAGATATTTTCCAAATTTAACTCAGAATCAGAAGGTTGCAATGGATTCTGCGGTTCTTTGACATAGTCAGCCGTAAAAATAGAAGAAAAATAATTTTCGAAGTGATCAAGCTCAGGTAAAAACGAAGATCGGTGATGTAGATCTTCCCATGGTAAATCATCAACAGAAAATAGTTCACGAATCTGCTCATCAGTATGAACAAGATCAGGAAATGTTGTTGTAGCTAAGATAGATATCGAAAGTGATTCCCCATAGACCACATTCATTGGGCCAATTTTGGTTGAATAGGGATCAGAAAATGACTGTACAGCCTGATATGAAATTTCAAAGGGACTCAAAGGCATCGCGCCACCAAATGAATCCACCTCAGAATTGGAAGGTACGATCCAAGGATCATCAAAAGTAACAATATTTGATGAAATCATATGAATATTTGCAATAGAAGGTGATACGTTAGGAGGAGGGAAGGAAAAAGTTCCTAGTAAACCAGAATCTTTAATCAAACCTATGCCAACATCCTTGTAAGGGATAGTCGTTTTACCGATGTGTTGAATACTATCTGTAGAGGCTAGGTCGAATGAGAAATAAGTTAGCTGATCTATCGTAATGATCTTTCTGTTATGAGGAAACTTGATAAGCCGAAAAACCGATGAAACAATAGCAATCATAGCATAAGACCAACTGCAACCTAGGAGAAGGTTTTAATCTAGAGGGACATCAACCACTTCCACATCTAGATTTACGGTTTTGCCTTCGACCCCTATAGGTAAATCCTACAAAATACCAAAAGGATGGAACCCTTGGCCATCAAAAGCCTTTAAAATTGTCAGAGACTGATTGAGTGTGGGAGAACCAAGCGATTTCCAACAATGGATCGAAATAATATACGTAGAAGCTCCTTCATCAGTCACAGTCCGAAAGCAAGGTCTGTTTTTGACAAAAAATGGAATTTGGAAATCCATTTGATGAGGTAGGAGGGGTGTACTATTCTCTAAATCAAAGATTATTAGGTTCAAATCCTGAATATCGATAGCTCCTATAACAAACAATAGTAATTTACGCTATGCTGGGCATGATTGCAGCACTTCCAAAGTTGACATTGCTGAAGGGGAAATAGCTAAGTCTTCAACAATGTTGTAATTCTGAGCAGCTCTCACATGTGGATTGAAAGCTGATTTCCGAAGTACACCTTTAGCAGGTGGTTTGATTACTAAGTTAGGGTTGGGTTTCTTGATCTGTAGTGGACCAGAACTAGGATGAGGTGTAGTTGATGTGTTTGAATTAGAAGATTCTACTTCTTTACCACCAACAGGATTTTTACTACCATAATCTTGCGATCACGTCACAATCCTGACATGAGACATCATCATAATGGGTTCTTCTGAGGCATTCGAGGAAGAACCAATCATCTTACTATCTTGAGTAGGAAAAGGATCCTTCAAGATAGCAGGTGTTTGAGAACCTTTAATGAATTTCGAAACCTCTGCTCGATGTGGGTAGTCTTTGGTAAAATGATCCTCGTCGCAAATGAAACAAGGATAGCGAGGTTTCCGTTTTTCGTCAGTAGATTCATTTTTATCTGTTTTATCTTTTTAATTTTGTTTGTTTTTCTTCTTCCCTTTCTTTTTACTACTGGATTTTGGTTTGGTCGTAGATGATTCTACGACATGGATGTCGGCAGAAATTTCAGCGGAAGAATCTCATGTCAGGGAATTAGGTAAAGTTATTATAGGAGAAGAATTCTTGGAAGATTTCTTCTTACTTTTAGTGCTAACTGAACCAATCATACCATCAGCGACATGAGACAATGAAGGAGCTGCAGTTATTTGACAGTGTTTTGGAAGATCAGGGATTTTTTCATGTAAAGTACATGACTGCGTATAGACGAGGTCAAGGTATTGAGCCCGAGCAATGACTTTCTCTTCTGTAACAACTCATCCCTTAGCTACATCTTTAGTGATTTTAGGTAACAATGATTTTATGAACCATTCCGCTAAAATTTGATCCGGAATGAAAACTTTCACTAAATGCCTTCTACGTCGCCATTCATGAATATGATCAGAAATATATGTGGATGTGGATTGTTTTAGTGAAGTTAACAATTCCGTGCCATTGTCATATCGGACATGCAATTGAAAATGAGTTAAGAAAGCAGTGGCTAACTGATTGAAATTATAAAAAGAGGCTCGTGGTAACTCACTGTACCATTTGGCGGCAAGACCAATGAGAGTTCATTGAAAAAGACACAATCGAATTGAATCATCAATGATGGAATTAGATGCACACCAGAGGTGATAAGTCATAACATGATTTGACGGATCCTCTCCCGACTTACCCTCGAATTTCAGGATATCAATAGGCAACTTACTAGGCATTGGTAGCCAATACGGAAGATAGTAAATTGGATTGTTCATAAGGCGCGAAAAATCAGGTAAATCCAAAGTTGTAATAAATGGTAACTGACGGTTAAGGTCGCAAAAACCTTGAGTAGCGAGACCAGTTCCAAGAGGAGGATATCCAGGATAACATAGAATCGGATTTGCATTAGGAATGTTATAACCTCCTAGGAAACCAGGATTAACCGGACCAAACTGGGGTTGTTGATAAGTATAGCTAGGATACGGTTGATACTGATAAACTAGGTTTTTTACAGTAGGACCGAATTGATACTATCCCTGGTATGGTTGATATGTGAATTGTGGTTGACTTGTGGCAATTGTAGCAATCGTACTAGCTTGTCCTGCAGGCATCTGGACCGAAGTCTGAACCGTAGGTCCTGACTGTGGCACAGAGACTTGAGGAATTTGCACTGATGCAGGGGTAGTAGAAACTAGAGCTGCTGATACTCCAGAAACAGGTGTTGTAGGTTGAACAGAAGTTGCAGTAGTTGCAGCAGTTTGAGGCGGAGTACGAGGTGAGCTAGGCCCAGGTTGCTGAACTGTACCAGATGCAGGGATTTGAATAGTAGGTTGGACAGGTTGCTGAGTGGAACTAGAAACCAAAGGCTATCCAGGTTGGTTAAGGAACTACACATTAGGTTGCAAGGTCTATTGAGTTTGAGACGGATCCCACACCATGTTCATTCCGGAGTATGGACCCACAAAAGGTTGTGCATATGGAGGACCATAACCTGGTTGAACGTAGGGATGATAATTAAGTGGTATATTTTCAGCTCCTTGAAAAAATGGTTGACCAGAAGGCGATTGGAAACCTTGAGTTGGGTACTGACCTTGAGGTTGATAACCCTGAGGCACATACTGAAACTGGGGTTGACCTTGAGGTATGTATTGAGATTGGGGTTGACCTTGAGGTATGTATTGAGTCTGAGGTTGACCTTGGGGTATGTACTGTCCTGAAGGTTGATAAAGTCGAGGAAGCCCTTTAGGCGGTAACTGACTACCTTGGGGTTGCCCCCCTGGCGGTAACGAACTACCTTGGGGTTGCCCCCCAGGCGGTAACTGACTACCTTGAGGTTGCCCACCAGGTGGTAACTGACTACCTTGAGGTTGATGATTTGGAATACTACCAGACATCATAAGGATTTGTTCTGCGTTCAACGCTTGAGCTCCATTACTTCCAGATGATAACACTTGTTCAATCGGTCAAGGAGATGATCCTGAAAAGGTACCAGAGAGTGACTGGTACCTCGAAGGAACAGAAGGACCGTCGGATAAAAATGTTTCCGGTGTTTGGGAAAACATGGATGACTGTCTTGACATGATCGACGAAGGATAATAACCTCTTGGTGTAGGATGAAAAGGAATTCGAGGTGGTGAAAAACTAAGACTCGGGTTTTCTAAAAAAATTGTCAATGATACATACCAAGTGTCACTCCTAAAAGGACTGTAGAATATTGATTCACGCTCCCTAAGATTTAAAATTTGTTGGTTTTCAGGAAGAGTTACGTCTTCTTCTGGATTAACAAGTTCTTCAATAGAAATGAGACCAGAAGGAAGATTTTGAGTAATGATATTGCTTACCGTAGGTGAACCAGGATTACTAGAAGTTGGTGAAGCAAATCCTGAAGTTGGAGTAATAGCAGGTTCAGTATCAGGCTCAGAAATTTCAGGTTGTTCAGCTAATTCACTGGAAGGAGAAATACTACTAGTAATTTCGGAAAATGAAATTGGCTCTTGAATAGACTTTGTTGTTTGTATTTGATAATCAGGATGAACAATTAAAGATGATTCTCTGGCTTCTGGTGATCCAACTCTATTGTCAGTAGGTGATACAAGAGCTCGTAGCCCTTCAAGCTGGCTTGGTGAATACTCAGGAGGTTTCCCCTAAAGTCTACGAGATTGTCTCTGTAATTCAGCCATGATTAAATATTAATTAATCACACGCAAACAAAGAAAATTTCAATAAAAACACTTAAAGTCTCTAAAGAAACAAGCAATTGAATCATACGCCTAAAAAAACTAAGAGTTCAAACCACACACAAACAGTAACTTCCTGTACTAAAAACACTAGTTGGTGATGAAATCCAACTTAGTAGAAGTTTAATATAGAAAGGGCAGTTGGAACAGTTACCCCAACAACCTGCTTAATGAAACAGACTGGCATAAGTTTCTTCACAAAACCATATCGAGTGAAGAGAACCCCCTAGAGAGTCCAAGTGAGCCTAGTTGACGTCTGCTCCAGGTACAGTGAGACCCTTCCTTCACCGTCACCTTAGGAAATAATCTTAAGTTTATGGACACTAAGGTTACCAACAGCAACAAATACAACTGGGGGAACAGTCTACGATCCGATCTACGCGCAAGGGCAGAGTAACAAAGCTCAATCCCCTTGAAGGCTCCTTGACATGGTTAATCCGAGGTTTACCAACAAGTGACCCCAGGCTCCTCGACAATGGTTAATCTGAGGTTTACCGTTTATAATACATGCAAATCTTCTATCTTTCCCAATGAAACAGAATTGATTGTCTCAAAGGTTCGGACATGATCTCGTGATTGACTCCTTTAAGAGAAGCTTCCTAGAATGTATCAATTACAATTGGATTTATTTCCTACCGCAAGATGTATCTACTTGTTTGTTTTAACTATCTTGGAGAGTTAATTACTCCCTACTCCAAGATACTAGCCTAAGCTATATTGGTGATAAGAGCCCTAGAAATAGAAAAGATTACTAGATCAATTTTAATTAAGCGTTGCTTTTATGGGTTGTTCTTTAAGTCGATAGGTATGGAAATGAAACTTTGATGGTGTGAAGACTCGACTCCAAATACTAAAAAATGCACCTAAAATGATAAGCAATTCGATTTTCTTTCAATGAAATTCTAGCTAAAAGAAAGAGTTCGAGAATGTAATTCTTTAAGAAACAATTCTTTCTTTCAACATGGAAATGGAAAGAAAATCTTTTTGTCTTTTCAATAAGAACTCAAAACGAGACAAATAATTAATGCTCACAATAAATCCCTTTCCTTTTCAAAACTCGAAACTACAAGAAACAATATTCCTTTCAAAAGAGATCTACAAGTTCTAGAAAAACACTCAAAACTACAAAAACTAATTTTGAGATCTAAAAAACTTTAAAAATCTAATTGAATAAAAGCTTCAATTCTTTTTGAGGACGTTTTCCTTGTTCAGTAAGCTAAGGATTCATTTGTTCAAAATAGCAAACAAATCAAAAAACATTCAGATATGTTTTCTTTCTTTTGTAAAAATGAAATTCAGAACTTATAACAAAGTTTGTTCAATGATATGCAAGGAGAAAACTAAATCTATTTCTCACAAAGGATAGATTTCACAACCAAGTCAGACTCATCAAGAAGACAAAAAGACACTAGGGTGATCTAAGGTTTCTCAAGCTTCTGATCTTTGAGTCACTACAGAGACAAAGTGAAAAACACTCCAAGCATGCAAAACTTCTAGAAAATCATCCAAAACAAAAATACTATCGGAACTCACTCCCAAGAGATTTTTGACAGGAAAAATACAGATCTGGGTAGACACTAACAATCCTAAATCAAACCTAAACCTAATTGGAAGAAGATATCTTAGGTTTTTCAAAAATATTTATAGGGTCCGCAGGCTCCAGAAGTAACAGGTGTGGTTCCGCTCTGTGTACTAAAGGAAAAGTGTGGAGATGCTCACACTATCTGTAAAGATAACATGCGGTCCCCCGAAAACTTAAAAAAAAAAAAAAAAAACTTCTAGATTTTGAAAACTACTCAAGCCGGTATACATCAATCAAAAACCAGGAAAAAAAAAAAAAAAAAAAAAAAAAAAAAAAAAAAATTTCTCAAGTCAAAACAAAGGAAAACCAAAAATCAAATAACATTCCCCAGTGGAGTCGCCGATTTGTTGGCCGGATAAATCAATCTTGCGGACAAGGCTGATCTCCCTAGTATCAGAAGATAGTCTAGCAACAAATAGACAAACAAACCTATCTTTCTCTAGACATATGCGATTTATAAATAAATACTATAAAGGTGTTAATATCCTACCTTAGATCCAACGCTTGTTCATTGTAGTCATCCTTCAATCGTTCGAAAGAGTTACCCTCCAATCGTTCGAAAGAGTTACCTTTAAAGACCTACAATCACAAACAATAAAACATTAAATAGCACCTACATAGCAAATATCATAAATCATGTCTATTATGGTGATCAAGGAATCCATAAAATAAACCATTAATGAACAACTTATTGAGAAAAACAAACTCATTTGTATTAACTTTGAAGTAGAAGAACCTTACAACCTTTTCAACCTTGATGTTGAACAAGCTCTTCCTGGGGTCCAAAACAGGGATTTCCTTTACTTTGACAAGCCTTGCACTCTTCCAAATGAGATCTTAGAGGTATGTAATCTCTCCTCATAAAAACTCAACTAAAGAATACTAAGTTCCAGCAGCATTTCACCTCAAAAATATTCAGCTTCCAACCTCCCCAGTAACCAGCCCAATGCTTCATTTTATAGTGTAGAGGAGGAGGTTACAGGTCCATTTATGAAGGGATAAAATCCTCCTTCAAAGGGATAAGCTCCTCACATCAATGGGTTAGCTCCTTAAGGTATGGGATCCATGAACCTTAAGAGAGAGAACGTGCCACCTCAAGATTCCTTCCAGAAGCTTCTAGAAATGACTAAAAGTGAGTTTTTTAGAATGTCTCGTGCCTTTTTAACTTTTACAAGGGTCCGCACCCATAATAGAGAGACAGAGCAGTCAGGTGCATAGGGGACATGACCATCAGGTGCGGGACCACAGGTAATGCAAAGAGAAAGTGCGGAACCAGAGTTTTAGAGACTTTTGAGGGCTTTCTCTGATTTTCAAGGCTTGATATGAGGAACTGAGGCTTAAGACTTGCAAAGGAGGAAAGTATGAGTGGTAATGGACTCACACAGATTACAGAATGTCAAGGTGACAATTTTTAGTGCAACACCTATCCTTCCACCTGCCCTTCCCATTGTCCTCTTCCTCCACATCCCAAAGAGATCTTTGTCCTTGTGTTCATGTGGATGATGTCTGACATCTCCACTTCCCATCTCCATTGGCCCACCTCCTCTTCTTTGCTACACCTCGATCGGGGGAAAAGTTTGAAATAACTATTAGTTTTAAAGTAGTTAGGAATTTATGAAATTTTGCATAGTTGACAGTTTTATAATTGTCTTTTAAAATTTTGTATAAATCCTTTTCAAAAAGAGAAATGGGGGTTCCAAGTTTTGGACCTTAGAAGAAGAAAGCACTTGTATCTTTTCATCTTTATATGGAATGCAATAAAGAAGTTTGAAGTGATTCCATACACCTGTTGAGTGCAAATGTATTTTCCCTTTTTTTCCTCTAATGTTTTTTTCATAGTAAAGAGTAATGAAGCTTTTGGTATTTAATATTACAGTTCTAAAAACCAGCTCTCTATAATTTAAAGTTAAAATTCCTTAATGATGCACTCCTCTCTCCTATTTTGTTAATTGCATTTTTTTTCTAAACTTGAAAACACATATTCTGCGTTAAGCACCCTATGTTAGAGACTTTCCACTATATTTCTATTTCTTCTTTCATTTAAGTTGTAACCAACATCAGAAGGCAACTTTAGGTAAAGTGTTTCTTTTGATTAAAGATTAAGAATAATTTCCTTTAAAAATAATATCTAGGGTTTGAACAATGGGACAACCAATCCATATTTTCATTATTTTGAATAAATGTCTTGGGTACTGACATCTCCTCAATCAAAGGTTTTCTTTCAAGGTACAACATTCTTTGGCACATTGTCGGGCATTGAAGTCATCAAGTTATTTTTCGTTGGGTTTTCTAATCTGATCATTTCTTTTTCTGGTGAGAAAAGAAAGTGCTTAGGCTGAGATTCTCACCATTAAGTCAGTCCTAGCTCCAAAAAGACCCCATATGAAGTCTGATACCTCGCATTAGAAAGCTCCAATCCTCTCTGACCCAGGAAAATTAATTTCCCAAAGAGTTTGGAAGCCTAAATCTCCATTTACTCCAAAACCTACTCTGTCTGCACTTGGTTCAAGTTCTACTTCATAATTCTTCAATACTTCACATTTAGAGCTAATTGTGAAAAATCTTGATTTTTCTCAAGAAAGTTTGCCTTCTTTTCAAAATACTTTTGTTGAACCTATATTGAAAGGAGAATCATTTGAGTCTATTTCTTTCCACTTTCCAGAAAATGAAGAAATCAAAACAATTGATTTCTCAATTCCAAATCAAACTATTTCAATTATAAATCAACCTGTTCCTATTTCTATTATTCCATCTCAGTCGTTTGTGTTTCAAGCAAGAAGTTCCTTTGTTCCTCTTTCTAATTTAAATATGGCTATCCTAGCTTTCTTTCTAATTAAATATGCACCTCTGAATCTAGCTCATCCAATGAATGCAACACCTCAATATTATTTGAAATTGTTGCCCATATTTACAGGGGAGGATGAAATAACAACATAGAAGCATATTGCTTCATTCTATGCATTTGTTGAGAATTTGAATGTTAAATATTTGGATGTTGTAACGAGATTGTTTGTTCAGTCATTAGATGGGGAGGCAATGAGGTGGTTTTAAACTCTTCCTACCAATTCTATTAATACTTGGGAAGAGATAGAAAATATTTTTACATAGAGATGGGGTGAAAAGAAAGATCATGGATATTTCTTAACTGAATTCAATGCAGTAAAGAGAAAACCTAAAGAGGAAGTGAATGACTTCATTAAGAGATTTAGTAAATTGTATAATAGTTTTCTAGAAGAAATTAAGCCACCTCCTACAGGAGGAAAAGTAGTATTTGTAGGGGCATTTGACTCTAATTTTGGTTTCAGTCTAAGGGAGAGGAGATCTCCTACCTTGGACCAAATATAGATTGATGCACTGGAGATCGAAGCTAATTTTTTTGCTGCAGGGAAAATCAAACCAAAGGAACAAGTTTAGGACAGAGGCAAGGGAAAAGAAGAGGAAGAAAAGGTTTCCAGTCAACCAAAATATTCTTATGAGCAGAAACTTGATGAAATGATTAAGGTCGTTAAAACTTTGTCTTACAAGTTCGTGAAAATGTAACAAACCCAGTGAAAATTTCATGTAATAAAATTTAATAAAGGAAAAATAAGACCACGGTTAAGGGACACTTATTCCAAGCTGAATGTTGGGCAAGGATATCTTAGTGGGCATCACTGGATGTGTGTTTTGGCTAAGGAAAATTGACAAAGGCTAAGGCTAAGGAATTAAAAGGCAAAAAGGCATTTTGGCACATTTATTTATGAAAATAAAGGAAATTAGGAGAAAAGTAAGGTGAAATGTCATGCATGTGAGGAGGAAATTGAAGAAAAATAAGGGAAAATGAAGAAATTAGAGGCCTCATGCATAAAAAGGCTTCTGAGGATCAGTTCATGGCTTTTGTCAAGTTCAAGTTTGGAGCTCTCTCATTATTCTCTCTCTCTCTCACTCTTGGTCACTTAGAGTTTTCTTGGAGCACTCTAAACTTTGGATCAAGGAAGGAAAAGCAAGAAAAAGGAAAGGAAGGAAAGCAAGGATGAAGGAAAGGAAAGTAGGATCAAGAAACTTTAGCAAGAATACTTGCAAGTAACCTTTTGCAAGTGTGATTTTGTAGCTAGTCTGGACATGCATGGATTTGCATGTTGGTGTATGGTTCTCTTGTTGTCGGTGGCATTTTTTTGTCAGGTTATGATAGTGGGTTTTAGCCTAGCCTTGCCTTTTTCTATATGCCATGGTATGTTGGGATGTTTATTTTATTTTTTGAGCGTTGGTTTGCAAGATGGATTTTAGAATCCAGGGCAGAGGTGGTCTCGAGTTCCATTCCCAAAGGCTTAGGAATCCCTTGAACAATTTTTGCGGGATACACAGTAAAGCGTGAGGGAGATGTATCAGTTTAGGGCCTAGTGATCCAGGTTTGGATTGTGGTAAAGCCTAAGAGACAATGAGACAGAAAATTCATCAAGGGTAGTGATGGAATCTGGATGGCATTCCAAGTTTTGTTCGGTTGTGGTCGGAGCACTGGTTTTTGTGTGATCACAGTTTGGTGAGGGTGGAGGTGATTTAACCTCTGGATTACCTTGTTTGTTCTTGGATTGGTTGTTCTATAAGATCCCACATTCATGATTGGAATATGGTACGAGGGTGATTGACTGAAAGAGAGATTTGGTTCAACCATGTCTATGGTCGGGTGGTACGTGGAAGTCCCGAACTTGGTCGGATTTGCCTATGATTAACAAAAGATAAGTTCTCTTACTTTTTCACTAATTTATAAGTGGATTTAATGGATGTCTTATCTTTGATATTTACATGGTTTAATGTTGGTTACAAGCATGGTTAAATGACTTTTTCATGTCATCGTTATTTCATGTATTTACTTGTAACTGTTAAATGGATGGATGTAAGACCTAATTGATGATGTAGTAGTTCAATGGAGAAGGAGGTGATCCTTTTGGTTATGTTTCATAAGTTGTTTCAGTCATTTATGCTCTGTCTTGTATCCTAGACCTGTAGGTTGCATTGATGCCAAGTGTTTGACATAATGTCAGTCCTAGATGGGGATGCTCATGCTTAGTCCTGCGGTTGATTTTGATTGATCAACATTGTTATCATGTCTTTAATGAATTATGAAGGTTGTAGCAAGTTCTGGGTAAAGGTCGGGATTCTGGGATAGAAAAGTGGCTCAAATATCGGGGTCACTAGCATAGAACTAGTAATTTTGGTCCACCGTTGCTGGCAGGAAGGCCTGTGAGATCAAATCTAAGTTTCTGGTCACTCCCTTGCCCATAGCATGAGAGTGACTATGGCCTAATAGATATAGAACAATAGTGGGACCCAGGCATAGGCTGTCTGAATGGCTGGGTTATCTCCTGAGGGTTTTGTTGATGATGTTGGATGATTATGTGTGATGTTCCATCAATTCCATTTCCTTAATGTCACAATGGAGATTGAATCCGTTATAGTAACCTCTCTCATCACATGTTTTCCCAGCTAGTTGGCTGCTTGGGTGGACCTGGGAGGAGGGGTGTTACAGATTAGTATCAGAGCGGGTTGCACTCTCTTTGGGTCATATATGATACCATAGATTGGTATCAGAGCATGGTTCACTCCTTGGACTGGATGGGTGGTGTGTGTTGGTCATGCATGCATGTCAGTTGCATGTGTGTCTTTTACACTTTTGTTCCATGCATGGAAAAATTTAGGGGCTAATATTCGCAAGTGGGCTAATTTTCCATGTTTTTTTTCGAAAAAACGATTCACCAATTTACATTTTTTCTAAAAATGATTTTCCCAAATTTTGTAGTATAAAATTGTTTTACCTTAAATATCACTAAAATTTTATGACCACTATATATAAAATCAATATAAATTTGAATATTTTTACAAATATATTTCCAAATATTTTGTAGTTTACATATTATGGACTAGTAAGATTCGTCGAGGTTTCTAAATTTTAAAATAAATTTGCATCCTTAAAATTATACCTGGTTCCATGTGCTTGTTGCATTGCATCATGTTGATCATGGTTGTAGTATGGTTATCATGAGGAACTTGATGTGATTTTATGGAATGTAACGTTAGAAGTATATGACTGGTTACTTGATTATATGCTGCTTGTTGTCCTTTGAGATAACTTCTAGGTCAATTAGTTATGCCAAGGCATCTATAATATTTTGCTATTTTGAATGATTGGATGACTAGTGAACAATTTTATAAACAGGTGCTTCAAACTTAGATATATTTCCAAGTAAAATAAGAGGTTATTCTTTAACTGCACATAGTTAATTTGATTTTAATGGGGTGGAAAAGTAGAGCTTGGAGAATTATAATTGATTTAATATTCAAACTAAATACTTAAACAGTTATTAGAAGAAATTAAGAAAACAATGTTTACTTAATTAACAAAATATAATTAAATTGTTACAAAGATCTGATGTAATTTATTTATAAAGAGGAACTTACAATAACAAACAGTTCTGTAAATTATTCTCTTATTTAAATCACAACTTCATAGAGGATCCAAAATGAGACTGAAACTTAGTTAAATTTTGAATCGGATAATTGCAAAAGACTTAATTTATATGAAGAAAACATAATGAATAAACAAGATGAAACACAACTCACTGAGAAATAGACCATATGAGGTAAATCTAGAATCTTTTATTATTCCAAAAAAAATGCTCTAGCTTAGTACAAATCTGCTTGATAGCTTGTTCAAGGGTTCAACCCATAATAACTCAAAGGAGGAGTTATTTATACAAAATTTTCAAAAGATCTACAATATGTTTGGAATGACATACCAAAATAGTACAAAATTACAAAAATAGATCAATATAATAGGAATTGAGAAACTGCTAAAGAGGTGGCTCTATCCTTTGGGAATCTGTTGATGATCTGGCCTGAAAACATTAATGAGTTGTCATGCCGTTAGAATGAGAAATTACTAATTTTTTTTCACACAATTGATCCCATATTTATTCAATTCGTATTTTCACATTCACCATCTTTCTAAGTGTTTCATCCACCTCTGTGTACCTCTCGAAATTGGGCTTGGTGAGAAATAAATGTTTAATTTCATGCATGATGGTTAAATCAAACTCCAAGGCTTCTAGAAAAGCCTTCCCTGTTATCTTTCCTTTGACTCCTGCAAATTTGGTTCTGTCCACTGCAATAGCATACAATTCCTTGCAATAATCTTCTAATTTAGTCAATTTATCATTCAAACCTACCAGTCCTAGTAGTCCTTTTTGATTTATGACATTAAAATTTGAATAAAATATTTTGATAGAAATATCCAGGGTTTGACATTTAGTTTCTAATTTATTGATTAAATTCCTCTTTTGTAATACCTTCTTAATTTCTAAGATGGTAGCTATTCTATTAGAAATGTTTATTTCTTCTAGTTCTTCTCTGCTTTTTGAATTTAATACTTTGATCATATCCGTGGCTTCTACTGGCTTGGTCTTCAAGGTTGCTTTCTGTTCTTCTATCACTGATCTACATCTAGTGATGAGTTATTGCTGCTAAAAAATAATCTGTATGGATGGCCATACATCTGTCATGGATTGGCTGATTTGTGTCCAAATATTTTCCTTAGCATGGGCCAAAGTATCTACCATTAGGGACTCACTCTCCAATTTCTGAATCTTAAGTTCCAATTTGTGGGTCTTTTGCATCTCCTATACATATAAAGTGTCATTCTTGATTTTATGAAACTCTCTATTTTTGATTTTTTGCAGTAATTTCTCATTTCCCTGTTTTTGCATGGCCAATTCCTATGATAATCTGGCTGGATCAGCTGATGTTGATGTAGACTCAATAGTTGTTGATGATGAACTAGGCTCTGTACTTGCAACTGCTATTCGGACTACTGTGATTGGAACCATGGCAAGCTGTGCTGCTTCCTTCTCTTTTAATAACTCTTCAATATGTTCTTCCATTTTCTTCAAATATATATTCTTCTTAATGATAAGCTTGAGCATATCCTCCTTTTTCTGTTCATTCTTTTCTATATCCTTTGTTAGAGGATCCTCTGTTGAAGGCAACTTCAACTGTTTCTTCAATGCAACAATGTCTGCATCTTTCTTTTTGAGGAGTAGCTCTGCAACTTTTACATCTTTGGGATCATATCCCACTTTAATTAAAAAATCCTCCAATTATTTTATTCTGTTGTCTTTGGCTAAAGAAGAAATATTTTATAACTTAAGTTGAGACTAAACATTGGATAGGGCAGTACTAAGTTTAGAAAGAGACATAGCTGTAGTTGTCATAGTAGAAAACAACATCTCACCAGTCTGTTTGTGCATATCCATCTGGTCAATTGGATGAATTTGACTGGTATCAAATGAAAACACATTCTTTTTATAATCTGATGGTGATTTAGGAAATGGAATTTGGGCTTGTAAGAAAGCCATTTGCATTCTGCCTTTCTCACTATCAAAAGCAGAAAGAAGCCTATGCTGGGAAGTTGAAGTTTGTTTCCAGAATTGGCTGTACACATTGGACTTTAAAGTCTCATTTTTCTGTTTGATCTCAAGGAACCTTAAAAATATATTATGATCATCTGAAGAACTAGTTCCTGTGGACTGAATAATTTCTAGAGGCTCTCTAGAAGGTGAAGTTGTAGGAGGAGTGGTTGAAACACTGGTTGTGGGAGGAGTGGTTGAAGCACTAACTCCTGCTAATGTAGACACTTCTGGATCTCCAAGATCAATTATCATTGGTTGAGATTCTTCTATTGGTGTGTCCAGGCCAACTTTTGGCTTCTTTTGTTGAAAAATGAATCATTTCATAATATCTTCAGTAGATGAAGTCTCCTCTCTTAGCCTTTTCTGTTGCTTGAGCAACTGAGTCTGTTTAGTGGGGGTAGATACAACCTGTTCATCTACCTCTTGAAGAGTCCCATCTACCCATTATTCTTGATTCTTGAATTTTTCTATTTATCGCCTTGGAGTATGATTATAAGGAGTCATCTTGAAATTAACTCTCAAAGAAGAAATAATGCCAAAACGATCATAGGACCTGGTGAAGATGGGCTGGAAATTCATTTACCTTAACAATGCATCTTCCTCGACACCAGCTGATCTAGTGTTGTAAATAAATGATCCAATTTGTGCTTTAATCTTGAATTGAGACTTCCTTTTGCCTGACACAAAGTGTAGGTCATCCATGTGGATCATTTGCCTAATATATTCCAGAGAAAAGATTCTCATAGGAACATATTTGGGCAACTTATATGGTGCAAGCTCACAACCATATACTCTTATCTCAATATAGTTCTGGTATAAATACTAGTCACCAGTTTTGGTTTGCTCACTTAAGTGTAAAATCCTTTTAATTTCATCTCCAATCCTTGGCTCTGTCTGACTGTTGAGGAGTTGTGCCACTAGATGTATGAATGTATCTACAAATTCTAAAAATGAGGAGGTGGTAGAAGTTGTCCTGACTATTTCTGTCCAGTGAATCACTGATTGATTCACTCCTTGTTCATCCTGCTTGCTGAGTTTGATAGGCAAAAGATCACCTTGCTGAAAAAGAAACATGTGGACAATTATAGAACTGTAACTGAACACTCCCTATATAGTAAAGTTCATGAATTGTTCATGTATATTATCAACCAAGAATTGGCTGTAGTTATACATGAATGCTGGTTTCTGATATTTATTAAAAATGGAAAGGAAACCAAGGATAGTCTCATCAACGGATTGGTCATCTGGATATCCTAATAAGTAGGAAAGCAGAGAAATACAATGTCTGGAGGCTTTAGGAAACATGGAAGATGAGTAGGGAGGATTTCTTTTTGGTAATTTTGCATCCTCAGGTAAAAATATTTCAAAAATTTGGGCTCTCTGTGGAAAGGTTAACTTATGGTACAGATCCATAAGTGTTGCTGGTGAAAAATGGCTGAGAGAGTCTAATTGAGGGATTAGGAGCATCTGGTTTATGGTTTCAGCAGAGATGGTGATCAGAATGTCTCCATTCTGAGCCACCACTGCTCTTTTTACAGGGTCATATTTGGCTTGACACCAGGTAATGAGGTCAGGGAACTCATGTGTTTTTGGGAAACTAAAGAAAGGTAATAGGGATTCCCAAAATTTGATTGGGTCTTACTTGTCTAGGTAATTCTGTTTGAGCCATACGTGCAGTTCATAGAAATTGAGCTCACACTTGGCTTCTGCAATTTTGAACAGTGAGTCTACAATAGGAACATCGTCAAGGCCGAGTTGAGTTGGAGTAACAATGCTTTCCTCTGCACTCTTCTTTTTAACTTTCCCTTTTGGGGCCATGTTGGTAGACAGAAGGAAGAGGAATTTGTTGGAAATAATACTGAGAGGGGGGGTGAATCAGTATTATCAGAACTATAAAACTTTTTCAATGCTCAGAAACATATACGCTACTTTCGTTAAGTGAACCAGCGTGTACACGCAACTGTGTATAAAGAAAACAGCGTATAACCAGAAATCTTATATTTCAGTCAGTTTATCTTCAGTTAAGTGCATAAGGACATTATTCACCATATTAAGAGTAAACAGATGCAGTAGAACAGATCACACAAAAACCACACACATGAACACCATGATATAAGGTGGAAACCCAATGTGGGTGAAAACCACCTGCTGCAAGTCGTCTCTATCTTTCTTTAATATGAAACTTCAGTTTACAATCTTTTTGTACTGGTGCAGCCTTATACCAGTACGCAGGCTACAACCTGCAGAAGGCTACAACCTTCTCTCGTTCTCCAAACTTCCTTGGAAGGGAGCTCCAACCCCCTTTGCTCTTGTACTAGCCAAGATACTAGTACGTAGGTGCTGGCCTACAATCTTCTTTCTTTCAGGTATCACCTTTCATACATTTTCAGACTGGATATTCCTGAAGCACAACATTACAATCTGAAGACCACAATTCATTCAACTTTCACAACAGATCATTGAAGCACAAAACATCCAATACTAGCATCATCAATCACTGAACCACTGAAACCCTGTCAAACACCAGTTACCAGAACACAGAGCAGACTACAGGACTCTGCAATAACAGTCAGATCCAACTATAAACCCAAAAATCAAGCTCCAAAAGATATACTCTACTTCAATGAGAGAAACCCGCGTATACACGCTCTTTTACCGAAGCCAACCTGCGTACAGATCTAAAAATAAATTCTCTCAGCTTGCAGCTGTACCAGACATCAGTTAGACCCAGAACATAACATTGCGTCAGTATGCAGATCTAGAAATATGCATAATCAACCATATCATAATAGTGCATTTCAAATCATTAGATCCCGATCTATCCTTAGATCTAGTCTTCCATCAACCGAAGTGATCTCTCCTTAGCTTAGATCAAGCAACCCAGAACATGCATACCAGATCTCTTTCTTTTTCAGATATTCAAGCCCTTTCAAAAGATGATCTTGCCTAATGATCTTCTTCTCCTTATATAGCCTTAGGCCTTGCTCAATACCAAGGGCCAAACCATAGGAATCCAATACCATCAACTTAGAAACTAGGGATCAACACGTCTGTCGAGATACTTTGGTCCAAACACATAGGCTCAAGTACCGAGGACTAACTACCACGGACCAAAGGGAAGCTTCCCGACATATACGCCCTTTTCTGTTCATGCATATGCGTGTATACGCGCCTTAGTATATAGCTCTCCTGCGTATACGCGACTTTGTATGCAGATCACTTGCGTGTATACGCAACTTCGACTTAATTAACCTGCGTATATGAGATTTTTCTACATTCTGTAATCTGAACGGAGATCTGTCATCAAAGAGAGTTGCCATCAAGGACAACACCTGTATCATAGCGCCACACCTGTGCCAAAATGCCAACAATCTCCCCCTTTGGACTTGATGGCAACCTTAAGATCCTTAGAATCATTCTCCCCCTTTGTCATCAAGGGCAAAGGGATGTGCTCCCCCTGAGTACATGCTGATACCTCTGCTTGGCTGTGTTGAAACATGCTCCCCCTGACTGTAGGCCAAATCTGCAAAAGATGTTCTTCAACAAGAACCAAGACTTATACACCATAAGGGACCTTCCTATCACCAAAAGACTCAATACATACATCCATACTCCCTACCAAGAGGGGACACATCAGAAACAACCAATTATATTACATCATTCATCCCAGGCATAGTGGGGAAACCAACATAGGCCATTACATGACCTTGACACCATAAAAGAGATATCATAAAAGAGATACATGACATAGAGACAACAGATCTAGACCAAGACTTATGAAAGTCACCAGCAGCATCTGATAAACATCTTTTAGATCAGCAACCAGGATTTCCTTCTGAGCTCCTTCTCCTGAAACCAACAACCAAAACATCTAAATGCCAACAATGCTTTATGAGACTTTTAAGCTGCTCCCCCTGAACCTGTGCCTGCTGCACCTCCTGAAACTGTGTCTGAAGAATTCTGACATACCCATCTCAGACCTTTTCAAACCAGAGTTTGCCCTTGCTGTTCAGAACTCCATATACGCGATTTATCCTGCATAAACCTGCGTATGTACGCGGATATACTTTCTGCAACAAGCGTACGACATACACGCGACTTACCCCGCATATATCAGCGTATATACGCTGATATCCCTTACGTAACTTGCGTATACCAACTTTTCTGTAGAACAGACAATCTTTAACAGCAGGATGAAGCATCAACTACTCCCAGCTTTTGTCTGAGATATTCAAAAGTTTCCCTGGGCAGTGGTTTTGTGAGAATATCAGCAACTTGTTCCTTAGAGGGAACATACTCCAACTTGACCTTCTGCTCAAGCACTTGTTCCCGAAGAAAATGGTACTTGATTGGTATGTGCTTGGTCTTTGAGTGCATGACTGGATTCTTTGAAATGCTGATTGCACTTGTATTATCACATAAGATAGAGACTGGTGGAGTGCAAGTGATTTGAAAGTCCTGCAAGGTCTGCATCATCCAAAGAAGTTGTGTGCAACAAGATGCCGCAGCCACATATTCTGCTTCAGCTGTAGATAAGGGAATTGAACTCTGTTTCTTGCTGAACCAAGATACTAATCTGGAACCCATGAAGAAAGCACCACCACTTGTGCTTTTCCTATCATCCACACTTCCAGCCCAATCTGCATCTGTGTAAGCATGAAGAGTGAGATCTGTATTTCTAGGATACCATAAGCCATAGTTTTGGGTCCCTTGAAGATACTTGAAGATTCTTTTGACTGCCTGAAGATGAGTTTCCTTTGGGTTGGCTTGAAATCTTCCAACAATTCCTACTGCATGTGTAATATCTGGTCGGGTACCTGTCAAATAAAGCAAACTCCCAATCATGGATCTATAAGTGGGTTGGTGAACTGCTGCTGATTCATCATTTGCACTGAGGCTGTATCCTGTAACCATGGGTGTACATACTGGCTTTGACTCTTCCATGCCATACTTCTTCAAGATCTGTTTGAGGTATTTGGTTTGAGACAAGAAGATACCTCCTTCATTTTGTTGAATTTGCAATCCAAGAAAATATGTCAATTCTCCAAGTAGTGACATTTCGAATTCTTTCTGCATAACCGAGGCAAAGTTTTGACTCATAGTCTCTTCATTGCTGCCAAAGATAATATCATCTACATAAACAACAAGAATTAGCAATTTGTTATTTTCAACTTTTATATAGAGATT
The DNA here is from genome assembly GCA_031772625.1 of Pinus tabuliformis. Classification (NCBI taxonomy): domain Eukaryota; kingdom Viridiplantae; phylum Streptophyta; class Pinopsida; order Pinales; family Pinaceae; genus Pinus; species Pinus tabuliformis. The sequence continues at coordinate 112,631,643 of CM062805.1, forward strand.
GCTATCTGCTGATCCTTTTGAAAAGCCTTGTTGGTGAAGATATTTGTCCAACCGATAGTACCAAGCCCTTGGAGCTTGTTTGAGACCATAGAGAGCCTTTTTCAATCTGCATACAAGGTTTGGATCATTCCCAAGAATGAAACCATCTGGCTTCTCAATATATACTTCTTCTTCTAAGTCTCCATTCAGAAAGGCTGATTTCACGTCCATTTGAAATACCTTGAAGTTTTGAAAGCTTGAGAGAGCAAGGAACATTCGGATGGCCTCAAGTCTTGCCACAGGAGCAAAGGTCTCTTCAAAATCTATTCCTTCTTGCTGTGCATACCCTTTACAAACAAGTCTGGCCTTGTTCCTAATTACTTCTCCATTTTCATTCAATTTATTCTTGAAGACCCATTTTGTTCCTATTACATTCTTATCTTTTGGTCTAGGAACTAATTCCCAAGTGTTGTTCTTTTCGATCTGCTCAAGTTCTTCATCCATTGCTTTGACCCAACATTCATCTTTGCATGCCTCTTTCACATTTTGTGGTTCAGTGGAGGAGAGTAATGCCAAATAGCTTGAAGCTTCTGCAAGTGTCCTTCTTGTTTGTACTCCTGCTTCTTTCTGTCCTACAATCTAAGATTCCGGATGATTCTTTTGAGCATATCTGGATGGAGTATTCTCTTCTATTCTTGTCTGCTCTTCTGGTTCTTCTTGAGGTTCTTCTTCTTCTTGAGGTTCTTCTTCTTCATCATTCCGTCTTTGAGGGTAGCCTTCATCTTCTTCAATGTCTTCATGATGAACTTGCCTAGGAATATATCCCTTCTCATCAACCACTACATCAATGCTGTCAACAATTTTGCCAAGTCTTTTATTGTAGCACTTGTATGCTTTGCTATGTGGAGAATAACCAAGAAGAATGCCCTCATCTGCTCTTGGTTCAAGTTTGCCAAGTTGCTCATCAGTATTCTTAATATAGCATTTGCTCCCAAAGATTTTGAAGTGCTTCACCGAAGGAGTCTCGCCACTCCAGAGCTCATGAGGAGTTTGAGTGCTGTTTACTCGGACATTTGTTTTGTTAAGAATAATAACCGCAGCATGTGCAGCTTCACCCCAGAAGGTTGCGGGAGTACCTGATTCATCAAGCATAGCACGAGCCATTTGTTGGATTGTTCTGTTCATTCTTTCCACAACCCCATTTTGCTGAGGAGTTCTAGCTGTAGAGAATTCTCTTCTTATCCCATGTTCTTCACAGAAATCGAAAAATTCGTTGGAGGTAAACTCCCCACCTCTGTCAGATCTGAGGCACTTAATTTTGTGCCCTGATTCATTTTCAACCAAGGCTTTGAAGGATTTGAATTTTTCGAATGCTTCATCTTTGTGCTTCATGAGCCCTAACCAAACAAATCTGGAGAAATCATCAATGAATAATATCAGATATTCTTCTCCTCGAGGTGTCCTCTTCCTAAATGGACCACATACATCTGTATGGACTAGCTCGAGAGGCATGCTAGCTGATCCTTCCTTCTCTGGAAAGTTAGTTCTGGTTTGCTTTCCAAACTGACAAGATTTGCATATGGTATTGTCTGGAATTTTGATATCTGGAAGACCACGAACTGCCTGATATTTGCATGCTTTCCTTATTTGTGAAAAGCTTAGATGCCCCAACCTCCGATGCCATAACCAATGTTCATCATCCTTGCTTAAGTAGCATTGTTGTCTTTCCTCAAAGATATATAGATTATTTGGAGTCCTTCTTCCTTTGATCACTATTTTACCTGTATCAAGATCGCGAACACAACATCCATTTGATCTAAATATTACCTCAGTTCCTTGATCGCACATCTGACTGACACTCAGAAGATTATGCTTCAATCCATCAACATATAAAACATTTCCTGCTTTGACCTCCTCTTTCAACGGAGCAACACCTTTTCCTTTTATGGCTGCAGAGATATCATTCCCGAAAGAAACCTTCTTCCCCTTTTCTAATGCGGTATATGACTCAAGCTTTTCTTTGTCCCCTATCATATGCTTCGAACATCCGCTGTCAATGTACCATAGACTTTCTTGACCTTCTGCATAAAAGGCTATCCCACATCTTTCTGGTTGTGATTCTTTTATTCTCCATGTTCTAACATTTGAGGTTTGTTCCTTCTGAGTTGTCTTCCGGAACCTGCTCCTGCATTCAGAGTCTTCATGACCAAAGTTATTACAAATAGAGCATTCAACTTCATTTTCAAGAACCGAAAAGTTGTTATAAGTCCTTTTCATGGTTCCAGTCATTCTCCCTTGTTTTTGAGCTTCTCTGGTCATAATCGTTTTGTAGGCAACACATTGAGCTGCTTTGTGACCGAAGTTATGGCAAGAAAAGCATTGGCCATTAAAGAAACTTCTGCGATAATCAGATCTATCATCCAACCGATTGTAGCTTCTATTCATTCTTGGAGCAAATTGGGAAGATTTTACCTGTGGCTAATTGTAGCTTCTGTTTAAGGCAGTTTGTCCCCGAATTTCTTGATGGTCTTTATTTGTTCTTGAGGTAAACTGTCCCTGATTCACCTGATGACTTTTATTTGGCCTTTGCTCGCTTCTCCTTGCTGCATCAAGATAACTTTTAGAGGTAGAGGCTTGAGATGTTTCTCCATTATATCCAAGACCTGTCTTGATCAGAGGAGATCGCTGCACATTGATAATCTCATCCAAGGTTTCAGATCCTTTAACAAACTTAAGATTAATTGCTTTGGTTTTCTCAATCTCCTTTCTAAGACAAACAATCTCACATTCCAATTTTTCAAGATCTTTTTCCTTTTCAGCTAGTTGACATTGTAGAGAATCAATAATAGCACTCTTCTCTTCTAAACAAACTTTGAGATCTTTCATTTCTTCATAAAAGCCTTCTACATCTAGAGCATCCATGTAGTCATCATCTTCAAAAGCCATTAAAAGTTTATATCTATTACCTTGTTCATCTTCATCACTGTTTGAAAGTCCATCACTATCTTCATGAGTGTAGTAGCTTTTCTTCTTTTCATATTGTTTCTTGTTCCATTTAATAGGTTCCTTTCCCTTGTCATTCTTATCTTTGTGAGGACATTTGGCAGCATAATGACCTACTCTTCCACAAGCAAAGCATTTAAAAGGTAACTTACCTCTGAACCTTCCAGAACCCCTTTGAAGATTTCTGACAAAACTTGATTCCTCTTCTTCATCTTCTGGCAGGTGACTTGCTTCATAATAATCTTCTTTGCCTGAAGCCTTGAAGGTAGCTTCTCTTCTGTCTGATGGACCTCCCTTTCTCATTTCATAAGCGGTTAGAATTCCGTGAAGCTGAGACATAGTAACAATTTGCAAATTTTCCTTTTCTTCTATGGCAGACACTTTAGATTCAAACTTGGGGGACAAAGATCTTAGAACCTTTTCAACTACAATAGCCTCTTTTATTTCTTCACCCAAGTTTTGCATGCAATTGACAATCTCATCTACCCTAAGGAAGTAGTTAGCCACACTTTCATCATTATACATTCTGAGAGTCTCATACTTAATCCTGAGAGTTTGAAGTTTAGCACGCTTTACCTGATCGTCTCCTTCATAGCTCGTGACCATTTTGTCCCATATTTCTTTTGCAGATTTATAGTGCATTACCTTCATGAATTCTGATTGAGAGATGCATCCCAATAGAGTATTGACTGCTTTCGCATTTGTTTCATATTTCTTTTTCTCGGCTGGATCTGTAGGAGTAGCTGAAGGAAAAGTGTAGCCTGTCTCTACGATGTTCCAAACTTCTGTACCAAGAGATTGAAGATATGCAGTAACTCTTACCTTCCAATAATTGAAGTTTGTCCCATCAAAAACCGGTGGCCTGATTGATGCTTCTTTCTCATAGTTGCTCATGATGAACGATCTACCTTCAAGCGGTCAAGCTTCTCTGAAGGACCTGCTCTGATACCAATTGTTGGAAATAATACTGAGAGGGGGGGTGAATCAGTATTATCAGAACTATAAAACTTTTTCAATGCTCAGAAACATATACGCTACTTTCGTTAAGTGAACCAGCGTGCACACGCAACTGTGTATAAAGAAAACAGCGTATAAACAGAAATCTTATATTTCAGTCAGTTTATCTTCAGTTAAGTGCATAAGGACATTATTCACCATATTAAGAGTAAACAGATGCAGTAGAACAGATCACACAAAAACCACACACATGAACACCATGATATAAGGTGGAAACCCAATGTGGGTGAAAACCCCCTGCTGCAAGTCGTCTCTATCTTTCTTTAATATGAAACTTCAGTTTACAATCTTTTTGTACTGGTGCAGCCTTATACCAGTACGCAGACTACAACCTGCAGAAGGCTACAACCTTCTCTCGTTCTCCAAACTTCCTTGGAAGGGAGCTCCAACCCCCTTTGCTCTTGTACTAGCCAAGATACTAGTACGTAGGTGCTGGCCTACAATCTTCTTTCTTTCAGGTATCACCTTTCATACATTTTCAGACTGGATATTCCTGAAGCACAACATTACAATCTGAAGACCACAATTCATTCAACTTTCACAACAGATCATTGAAGCACAAAACATCCAATACTAGCATCATCAATCACTGAACCACTGAAACCCTGTCAAACACCAGTTACCAGAACACAGAGCAGACTACAGGACTCTGCAATAACAGTTAGATCCAACTATAAACCCAAAAATCAAGCTCCAAAAGATATACGCTACTTCAATGAGAGAAACCCGCGTATACACGCTCTTTTACCGAAGCCAACCTGCGTACAGATCTAAAAATAAATTCTCTCAACTTGCAGCTGTACCAGACATCAGTTAGACCTAGAACATAACATTGCGTCAGTATGCAGATCTAGAAATACGCATAATCAACCATATCATAATAGTGCATTTCAAATCATTAGATCCCGATCTATCCTTAGATCTAGTCTTCCATCAACCGAAGTGATCTCTCCTTAGCTTAGATCAAGCAACCCAGAACATGCATACCAGATCTCTTTCTTTTTCAGATATTCAAGCCCTTTCAAAAGATGATCTTGCCTAATGATCTTCTTCTCCTTATATAGCCTTAGGCCTTACTCAATACCAAGGGCCAAACCATAGGAATCCAATACCATCAACTTAGAAACTAGGGATCAACACGTCTGTCGAGATACTTTGGTCCAAATACATAGGCTCAAGTACCGAGGACTAACTACCACGGACCAAAGGAAAGCTTCCCGACATATACGCCCTTTTCTGTTCATGCATATGCGTGTATACGCGCCTTAGTATATAGCTCTCCTGCGTATACGCGACTTTGTATGCAGATCACTTGCGTGTATACGCAACTTCGACTTAATTAACCTGTGTATATGAGATTTTTCTACATTCTGTAATCTGAACGGAGATCTGTCATCAAAGAGAGTTGCCATCAAGGACAACACCTGTATCATAGTGCCACACCTGTGCCAAAATGCCAACAGAATTCTGGTAACAGACTGAGCGAATAAGAAAAGGTCCTGCAGAAACTGTTTACCTAAAAATAATAGAAAAGAGTCAGAGGAAAGTGAAAAAGAGGCAGACATAGTTTTATTTGTAACCCGTCGGGAAGGGTTAACAATTTTATTCATGACTGTAGCGGTTTAATGCATAGGAGTGGAGCTACAACAAGTGAATATAACGGGTATGAAAACAGTGTAGAGAGCATGTGAGGTGGAAATGGATAAGATGAATAGGAAACGGGTGTGTGAGGTGGTGTCTTTGGATTGGTTGAAGGATAACAGTTAAGGTGCGGGACAGAAGAGCCGTTGGCAGAGTGAAACCATGAGCGGTTTGCGGGGGTGGGGTGTAGAGTAATAAGGTGGTGCCAGGTAGGGTTGGGGTGTCCACCATTAAACCCTCTTTGCGGACCCCCCCCCCTCGCCCCATCGCGTTAACAAGAAACATCCAAGGGGGGTGCGAAGTCTCTCCCTGCCGTTGATTCGGCAGGGAGTAGATCGGTTGTTAAATGATGCACTCCATTTATTGAAAGCCGACATGATGTTTTGTCATTTATTTACTTTGGCCTAATCATATATGTGCTTTATAACATAAATTTTAATGGAAAAGGTTTATAACCAAATATTAATCCCGATTAATGAAATTAATCATTAATTAACAAAATTTAACATTTTTCTAATGTGGCGCATTTAAATGAGCAACCCTTGCATTTATTTTTATTTGAAAATGAAGCCTTTGTTTTCTTTTTGCTTCCCTAACATTTTATTTTTCTTTTGCCTTCTTTCTTTAGGGAAACTAACTCCTAACATTTTATTGATATGGATGCATAAAAAAATTTGAAATTGTCCTAATGTTTTTATTTTTCTTTCTTTTTCGTCCATATCCTAACTTAACATTTTGAATTTATTTTTGGCTAATATACTAACTTATCAAAACCAAATAATGTTACAACTGTTGATCTAAAGATGATCTGAGGTTGTCATTGATGTCAACCTAAGCAGCACCAGGGGCTACCCTGATCTTACAAGGGAATTTTGACTTGACAACTTACTCTATTTTGAGTCAAGGATATTCTAGATAGATTCCACTCGTCGAGATGTTTCCTTGATATATGGCATGCCCAGTAATTCTTCACGGTTTGAGAGATATTCATGTTTGAAGTTAGTAACCCCAGTTAGTGGGCTAAAACCCTATGGGGTTGTGGCATGGCACTCATAATTGGTTTTGGTCATTGAATAGTCAATAATTAATAATTTTTTAAGCTCTTAAAATCCCTCCAACATTCTCTATAGAAGCCCCTCTCAACTTTATAAAAAGAAATCTCATATATCCTCCAAATGTAGTGATCATGGAATTTTCACTATAACTTCATTTTTACGAAGTATTAGATTCTGAAATGAAAACACATTCAATTCGCAATCCTGATGATCATCTTGACCGAATTTCAGATCTTGGTTCGCTATATTTTCGGAGATATGATCTGTGGAATTTAGGGTTTTTGCAGGCTCCCGAATTTCATCTCAAAGAAGTGACCTTGGGAAAATCGTCATAACTCTCTCTCTCTGAGAAGAGGATTAGAATTCTATAAAAGGTGGCGGATAGTGCAAAGACTGTATTTTTGTGTGTATCACTTTCAAAGCTGAAGGAGGAAACAATGACACGTGGAATGTCATACATGTTCTCTCTACTGAACTAGTCCATAATTAGGTCATTGTGAGAGATTGGGCATAACTTTGTCTTCAAGAGTCCAAATCGAGTCAGACCTATGGCATTGAAAAGAAGACTCGGAGGGATACTACAGGACCGAAGATCACATATTGGGGATCTAAAATCACATAGATACATAAAATTAAATATCGTGCTCCTAGAAGGCGAGAAAAACTAGATCAAGTGTTGTCAAGGGGTGCAAAGGACCAGACTTTCTAGGGCAACAAAGAGCAAAGTGCAATGAAATGATGTAGCAGAGGTAAGTTATAGGTAAGTATATCCTGTATATTCATGTTCATTTCTTAATTGCATTAGGTTCTTTGTATTCTAATTTGTTGTTTTTGTTTAGCATTGACATATGCTCTGCAGGATGAGGTAAGTTTTGCTATTATCATGTCATGGATATTTCCTTGAAGACTTTTTGCAGGTATTATATATTCATCAATAGAAGACTCAATGCATAATATAATGTTCTGAAGAGTGAGAAAGGGTAGCATGACAAGAGCAGCAATCAAGGTGCATAACAACGACAAGAAGTTCACCATATGAAGTCTTCAAGTGGGAAGCACTGCATACAACTTAAGTGGGCCTAATGGTTAGGAGAATGTGTTTCCTCCTAAGAGGTCATAGGTTCAAAACCAGAGGGGGTTAGACTATGTATGCCTTCGTAGACTTAGCAATCAAATCGATGCATAGAGGTGGGTCCCTTGTCCCACAAACAAAGGGGTCTCATACACCAATTTGGTGTCTGGCTTGGCTGTGACCTTAAAAATGGATATTATTATTATTATTACAATCATTGTAAAAGTATCATTGTACAGAGTCATTGTACAGAGTCATTGTACAGAGTCATTGTAAAAGCATCATTGTAAAATTTGTACCAATGTCTATCTGCCAAGAGTTGAAGAGGCGGTGTTGGGATGTCTAGGATCATCATTAGGTGGTTGTGTCATAGTTGGGGTTATGGTCTAGTTTTTCTTCTTCTTCTACATAATTGTAAAGTGGACCATTTTCCCTGGTACGAGAGTCCATTCTTCTTTTATTCTTCTATAGGGTGGTAGGGTGGTGCTAGGGTGAGTTGTAGCTCATTGGGTGTTGGGGCATCCATTCAGTTGACTATTGAAGAATCTCAGGCATTGGAGCATCCATCCAGTGGGAGCTGGAGAAGAATGCCTTTCTAGAATTCTAGGAATTTGTTGCTTTCATTTCAGTTGGGGCTGAAGATTAAAGAATTTATTAGAAAAGCATTCGGTGGTTTTTGACCCAAAGCGCGTTTTCCACCTAAAATGTTTGTGCCTCCAAGGTTCTTTTATTTACTGTTATTACTACATAAACGTTAATAATAATTGAAGATTAACTAATGGTCTTAAAAGATTTAAAAGTGCTAATTTCTAAGGAATACTGATTCATCCCCCCTCTCAGTATTTTCCAACAATTGGTATCAAAGCTTGGTTCCTTCAGTAACAGCTTAACTGCTAGAAGTTAGTTTTCAGAGCATAGAGATGGGAAAGTCAAAGAAGCGGGTTACAAGGATTTCAAAGGAAGGTACAAGTACAACAAAATCTCAAGAAAGTGAGTATTGTGTACCAACCCCTGATTTTGATGTAGATAATTACTGGATATGGGAATCCAGGATGGAAGTATCTTTGTAGGCACATGGAGTATGGGAATCAATTGTTTCTGGAGACACATCTACCGACGAAGCTAAAAGGTACAATTCAAAGGCCATGAATGTAATTTTGAATGTTTTTCCAAATTCTGTGAAAACAAAAGTTGGTCAATGTTCAACAGCTAAAGATCTTTGGGAAAATCTTCATAATCTCTATTCAAAAACGAAATTAGGTCAAGATGTTATTGAAAACTCGAATCCTTCTGAGTGTGATGAAGAAGGGTTGACCATAGAAGAGTTTTCTAAGGAGGCAATGAAGCTTATAAAAGAGCTCAAGGCTGATTTGTTCCAATACTCTTGAAGAACAAGTTCAAGGTCTCAAAATTGAAGTTGAAGAACACAAATGTATTGAAGAGTTGTAGAGCTATAAAAAGGGTCTCTTTCACCTCTAATTACCTCACATTAATATGTTAATCCGGGAACGTTTGGTTATTTCAAAGAGTGACACAATCCGAGGCTATTTGTCAGAGTAATGCAAGTAGTACAGCGTCCTACAAAATACAAGAGTAAACTGATGCTTGTCTATAACTAAGTTCCTTCAAATGACTAAAGTACACACTCTCAAAATATCAATCAAGGGTCCGACAGCAGTAGTCCATCCCTTTGGAAACTGATGGAAAAGGAAACTAGAGCATGGATCACGGGTCTGGGAGCAAGGTAGTAAATGCAGAGGCTCACTACAGTCACAGATCGTCTCTCACACCAAATGCGAGTAAATGAAACGGCAGATAGAAATGGAACAGCAAATAGGAAATTAAACAGTAATTCTAGAAAGGAACAACAATGCTTAAAATGGAACAGCAATTCTGAAATGGAACAGCAATCACTATAACTAAACCTCGCGAGTAACAATCAAACTTTATCCTATCAACTCAAAAGCTCTTATCGTAATCAAAACTCCAATCTTTCATTCTCCAAGAAAATCACGCAATCCACTAAAGGAACAGCAATAACTCTCAATTATGGAACAGCATGTGAAAGTCATACACACATAACATTCTAAGGAAGTAATCTGAATTTAATCCCAATCATCAACAGGAATTATAACTGTGTTTCAAAATGGAATAGCATGAATTCTGAATCATAAAGAACACACCTTTCAGATAATTACCTTAACACACATACTTAGCATAGAAGCTTCATAACACAAAGATAACACTGTTCAGTTGAATCTAATAAGATTTCATCCACTCTGAAAGTATTGATAATATAATGCAGAGTCAATGGAAAGAACATTAATGAACGAATCTTAGCAGAGCATGTGATGTAACTTATAAAGCATATCAGATTACCAACTAGTGACGATAAGCAAACCACGCAGAAATCAAATCGTAATGATACAGAAGCAAGTGTCCTCTGGGGCCGGGCCCTTAGCCTCAAGGGTACACCACTTTAAGCTAATCCAGACGCGAAGATAAGATAATCACCAAGTTTATATTAATGCATAAAACGGAAAGTACAATGAGCCAAGTTCAACGAGACTCGATGATCAAAGTTAAGTCTTTAACAAAAAGTTACATAAAAAACCTCCCTCTAGACTAACAGTGCCGTCCCTTTATATAAGGATAACGGCAGAGATGTCTAAGTGATAAGATAAATAAAGCAGCGATCCCTCAAGATCTATTCGCAAAACTGTTAATCCCTAATCACTTCTTTCTCTTCTGCCGAGCTGGTGCCTTTTCCTCCTTTTCCGGACCGGTTTGCTTCATCTTGCTTTGCCTTGTCTGCACTCGGTCCTTCGTCAAAGGGACAACAGTTACCCTATTCTTATCTTCTTCTTTGGAACAACAGCTCCTCGTTTCTACCCTTTCCTGCACAGGAGAATGAAAATTATCAGTGGATAAGTCTTTGCATACTAATTCCACGTATTCTACCACAATTCTCTATTGTTTTCCTCATTCATGATGTAAAAGATTCATAAGTCCTACTGAAAAGCCACTAAAATGATCAATAAAAACATACCTTTTTAGTAATCCACACACCCCCTTGCTTACCCTGTTTCATGCCCTCATGAAAACATTGTAGTTGACATGCAAAGCAGTGAGAGAGTAGGCTGGAGAAGGAATCTCATGTGGAGGCCTACAGCCATGGTGAGTGACTAGGTAGTCAAAGAACTGGCCTGTTTGACCCTCAGGCATCTCATATAGGGCTTGATATCCGGGTGCAGGATGCTAGATAATTGGACTGTGGAATCTATATCCTAACCAGGATGGTCTTGCCCTCAAGATGCTTTCACCATAGAGGTTCAAACGATTGGCGGCTAACTGAAAATTCTCATACTTAAATGGCTCCCTGAGCTGGATGTTTGGATTAGAGGTTCGGTACCGGAATTTGGCTGCATCAATGGCGAGGTCTTTGATAGAAAGAAAATATTCTAAACTTTGTCGAATGAGTGCCTCGTGCATGGGTCCTAATGTTTCAATGACACCCGGAGTTCTCATAAGGTTTCTATGTGCTCGCCATAGCTATGCTGGGTCCCTAGGCTCAGCCCTTACCCACAAGTCTAGGCCATTTTCCTATCTCTGGAAAGTGTTATAGGCTTTGAGCCATTTAATCTGATTGACCCCGAATGAGATGAATGCTTGCAATTGAATGTCCCCAACAAAAGGGCCAGGGTTCAACTCAGTTTCCTGATCTAGCATGAGGTTATGCAAATAGAATTCACATAGAAATCTCTGGACCTTCACTCCATAATGTTTACAACAATCTATAAAGTCATTGACAGTATTAATTTGTATCGGGGCAACTGTTTTAACAGCCTTTATCTTTAATTGCAAGTATCGTTCCAATAAAAACAAAGCATAGTTTTTGGCAGGGGCCCTACATGCTAAAACGTCATTGTATAAAGAACACAAGATATCCATCTGTTTGATAACAATATCTAACCTACGGGTTACCTTTGCAACTTTCTCCTGTTCCTTTTGCCACCCTTCAAAGGCCTCGCTTTTAGATTGATTGACATTCCGTAGTTGCTGTTGGAGTTCTTCATACTTCTCACGAGGGACTGTCTGCTCTCTAAGCCTCTCCATCTCTTGCTGAGCCTCTTTCAATCCTTTGTGCAGGGTCCTTGTCTTTGGATCTCTTTTTCATGCATCAGTGGAGGCCGGGAGTTTTACCTATTGGTGTAATTAATGTGACCTTGACACCATTAACAATGCTCTGCTGCTGACAGGTGTCCATAAGCTTGGCAGAGTTGTTTATTTCACCCGCAGAACCATGATCCTTTATGTGCATATTAAGGAATGCGATGTCAAAGTGTAGGTCATTATGCTGCCTTGGTAACCAGGTAGCCATAATGCCATTCACGAGGAGGGGGTGAAAAGTGGGCAGGCTGGCTCGTGATGAGACCTCCTATTCCAAGGTTTTTTCTTTTACTATACCTTTTGGACCATATCCCTGGTGTGGTGGCCATAGTGGGAATGCCACTTCGCTTCCATCCTCATGATCATGGTAGGCTGGCTCTTGATGAGACCCCCTATCCTGCATTTGACATTTTATAATTCATTTGCTTTTTCTTTCTCTTTTTTGATAAAGCACTATTCCTTATATATCCACAAAGGGTGGTTCAACACTCCTTAAGAGTAGGAATGGTGGAAGAAGTCTTATCATCTCAATAGGAGGATATAAACCCTTTGCTCTTATTCCTGAACAAAATCAAAGAAAAGAATGGCATGATAAAAGATAACCAATCAGGGCAAGATTAGTAAGACAATGATAGCAAAAAGATAAGTACATCCTTCCTTCTGTCCTCTTACCAATACATAGCCTTATAAAGATAGCGATTTATAATTGCCTGATTTCAGTGTGTTGTGATTTAGATTCATTGCATAAGTGCATTGCTTGTCTCTAAAAGACTTTGAAAGAATAGGGGCAAGAAGCATCCTTACTTGGACCAGCAAGAGGTTAGCTGTGTCACAAAGAGAGAAGAAGTATACTAGATGAATAAAGGAGCATGAGTTCAAAAAGTGCAAATGCTGTTCCTTTTGGAAAAGAAACAACAGAACACAGCAATGCCGTTCCTTTTGAAAAAGGAACAGCAAAAATCAAAATGTGCTGTTCCTTTTGAAAAGAAACAGCAGAAAATCAAAACGTGCTGTTCCTTTTGAAAAGGAACAGCAGAAAATCAAAATGTGAAGGAACAACAGAAAATCAAAACGTGTTGTTCCTTTTGAAAAGGAACAGAAGAAAATCAAAACGTGTTGTTCCTTTTGAAAAGGAACAGTAGAAAATCAAAACGTGCTGTTCCTTTTGAAAAGGAACAGCAGAAAATCAAAACATGATGTTCCTTTTGAAAAGGAACAACAGAAAATCAAAATGTGCTATTCCTTTTGAAAAGGAACAACAAAAAATCAAAATGTGCTGTTCCTTTTGAAAAGGAACAGCAGAAAATCAAAAAGTGTTGTTCCTTTTGAAAAGGAACAACAGAAAATCAAAAAGTGTTGTTCCTTTTGAAAAGGAACAACAGAAAATCAACAAGTGCTGTTCCTTTTGAAAAGGAACAGCAGAAAATCAAAAAGTGTTGTTCATTTTGAAAAGGAACAGTAGAAATATGCAAATGCCATTCGTTTCAGGAACGGCAGAAAAATTGAAATCTATGTATGCACAACAAGTTTGAAAAAAAAGAGATTATGTACAAATTGTGAAAAGAAATGAATTCCTTAATGAATTACGGGTGAGGAAGATTTCTCTTCCTCCCCTAAGATCTCCATATCAGCGTCTCTGTGTAGCTGTTGGCCGAAGGATTCCCGAGTGAGTGGTTTACGATAGAGACGAACCCAGTGGCCATTCACTTTGAAGGTATATCCAGAACCGTCAATGGTAGTTAAAGTGATGGTCCCATTGTCATGTACCTTCTGAATTTCGTATGGTCCTAACCAACGAGTCTGGAGTTTCCCAGGGAAATCCTGAAACTGAGAGTCATATAATAGGGCCTGTTATAGACATTTTTGTGCCTTACAGCATGAAGCATGAAATGTCCATAATCTAAGGGATCCAAAGTCCCTAAACATGTTGTTCCTACCCTTAGAGGAACAAGGTCAGCAAACCACAGCACTGGATATCAGCTCTCCACCTGAAAACACTCAAAAACAAGCAAATTCTGGATCATGTCAACTGCTACACTGGCTACCTGCACTGAATGTCAACTGCTACACTGGCTACCTGCGCTGAATGTCAACTCCAACACTGGCTACCTGCGCTGAACATAACTGGACAAGTGGCAAGCTCATTTCTCAAGGTGTCAATGCCCAGGAAGCTTCCAAAATGACACTTGGGTTAGGGAATTCGACTGGTGATGAGTAAGAGGGTCTAGATCTCCAAGTGGAAGCAAGAACCTCCAAGTGGACTCAAGAACTGAAGAATAACTGAAGTGAGAGAGGACACTAGTCAGCTTCATGCCAGCCTCAAGCTGACTCATCCTTTCTCCAAAACTCCTATATATAGAGCTCTCTCATGAGGTCTAAGGAGGCTGGAATTTTGTGAATGTAAGGAAGTGCTGTTGGTTTGAGTTTAGAGCTATTGGGTGATTTCTTTGAAGGAGGTGAAGAGGAGATTTCTTTCTGTTGGGAGGTGTTGCTGGATTGGGCCTCTTATGGTTGTAACACTCTCAGAACTTTACTTCTTCCATTAATAAAGCATTTGAGGTTCTTCTATATGCATGTGTCTCAATGGTGTATTGTTATACTTGTGTATTTGATTTATTCTAATCCTTGAATCAATTATGAATGTATGCTTCTTGTAGTTTCCCTCTCTTGCCTTTTTGCAGGATCTTTGTGTAGCTGGGCTAGTGAAAGAGCAAGGAGCTAGGAACAAGCAGCAAGGAGATAAGATTGGATCAATCATTAGCGAAAGACATCGGTTAGTGGATCTCTTTCTCCCCTATTTTACTTTCATAAAGAAGAAATCTTAGATAGCTTTGCTTCGGTTGTTGCTGAGGTACTATCACCCTTAGAGTGGGATAGGGTCATTCCGTATTGCATACTTTTCCCTACAACAAATTGGCGACTCCGCTGGGGATCGTATCTTGTTGGTTGTTTGTGTTTTTGCTATTCATTTCATAAACACAGGGAGTACCGAATCGAACTGCATTTGGATCTTTCAAATGCAAAGTAGAGGGCAGCTACTCTAGCTTAGTTTCTAGGCATGTTTATGATTTGAAGAGCTGATCCACAAGGACTCAGAATAGCTCTTAGTGATAGCTTTTCATCCTCCTAATTACCCTCTAGTGTGTACTTGACTGATAGCTTCTGATTTGGCCAAAAACTGTGAATTTTTGAGCAATTTGTGACCTGGAAACCAAGAGAAACGAAAGTTTCGTTCTTCAGTGCAGGCTGTGTGAAGGCTGTCTGCATTTCAGCGCAGTTCCCGAAGGGGCTACCTGCACTGAATGTCAAATTGACAGTGTATTGCCTGCGCTGAACCAGTGTTGCCTTGTGCTACTGGGGTTTCCTGCTGTTTCTTGCCCTGTTTTCACCCTTGTTTTTACAGCCTGTTACCAGTCAATGTACCTATCTGAAACCAACTTTCCTTGCCACTATTCCGCCTCGGTTGTATAAAGAAACTGTGATTGTTCTTTGTGTATTTCTTACATCATTTACAGTTTCCCATAACGAAAAGCGAACTAGTCTTGCTGTGGCCTCTTAGATCCAGAACTGTGATAAGTGTCGTAGTGATCTTAAGAGTTAGTTTGTTTGCTGTTCATAGCTAATTGAGCTTTTGCTTTCGTCATATGGTTTGAATTTATGTATTTTTCTAGTGTCGAAACAAGTAAATCTTAAGGTGTCTTTTGATTTTGGACAAGCTTGTTTGCTTTCACTTGAAATTGAATTCAAAATTATACAACAACTTTCTTTTTGTAATACATCAACATTAAGAAAGAGAAAAGAAATACCTGCATTTTGCATTTTGCATTTGTAAGTTTGCATGTTGATCTAGGAGAAAGTGCATTAGCGTGTGCTCTATGATCTGTGTGAAAAGATGATGTCTTTCTTTTCCCTCAGTAGTTAAGATTTTCATAAGTCGAAAAGATTGAATAAAGCTTGCTTATCATCTTAGACTGCATTTAGGAATTTGTACCAATACATCTCGTGGTGATCCTGAAAGGCAAACTTTAAAAAGATCAACTTAAAATATATTGAATGAACCTAACAACGCTTTGCAACATAACGCTCACAGTAGAGGTCTAGGTAGAGACGTGTTCCGGCGTCGTTAAACGTAGTGACTGTCGATCTCTACGAAGGTGGGTGATTCCTCCTGAGGGACGATAGCACTAATACGGACTTGTGCTCCCACGTACCGTCGCGTATATATTGGGAGACCCCTATAGGCATTTATCCTTTATCCTTAGGAAGCTGTGTCGGCCGCCCTACTGATCGCGATGCAGTGAACACAGCATTCACGAAGATCGACCACCCGTACCGTAAAACGTATTCTGTGGTTTCGCGAAAGGTTTGGCACACCCTCTGCCTAGATCTCCAGAGCAGTTTCTTTTGGCCTTTTTCAGACTCTATAACAAAAAAAGTCCATTCGAGCATTTGTCACTTCGGGCTCGTTAAAACATCGAAGGAGACTAGAGTCATCTTTAGCTTTTTCTCGACTCTTTAAAACTGAAAAAGCAAGTTGTGTCTAAAGCGTCGTTAACAATTTATTTTAAACGGAACAATCACCCTTTATTCCTACGTTGATCTTCGAAGTTAGTCTACCTTCATCACAAAGTTCTTGTAGAATTGCTAGGAAATCTTTTGGATAGACTAAATATGTCTGAACAACCATCGACATCCAGGACTATGTCATCCGACACAGCAGTGGCAGAGCCTCCTGCTGCTACTCCAACGATGTTCGCTGGTATACCATCTGTCCCGGAAAATTGTCAACAACAAGCTGGAGTCCAATCAGAGACTGTTTCGACGACATGGTTAGTTCCTATTTCTTCATCCGGATTATCATCTGGTATTTCTTATGTTGAAACTCAACAACTTGATCCAATGTGTCTTCAAAGGCCAATCTACCCTTTAAGCACTGGATTACCACCATATGGAGGGCAGTATGCCTTTTCATTGTTAACCCCCGGAGAACAACCATATGGGAGTTTACAACAAAGTTCAGGTCAAACTGGAATTACATCCAACGGATGGGTACCAATACTGTCTCAGCAACCAAGGGTTGCATATTCTATGCAACCAGTCCACCCTGTGTCGAATGTTGCCACTATACCTGGTATGTTGATTGCGTCGCAAGTACAAGCGCTACCTGTTGTATGTCAACCCCAAGTTTCTCAGGTTGCCATACAACAGCCTCTTGTTTCGACAACTCAATCACAACCTCCGGTTAGTGCCTCCTTATCGGGAGCGACTCAGGCTCAAACAAGTACTATGACTCCTCATTTTGGTCAATCAACCGGTATTGGACAACAGCAAATGGTCCAACAACCGGAGCTGGTTCAAACTCAACAACCGCAATTCCAGCAATCATATCAAGGACCCAAGCAACAAGTCTTTGTAAGTAATGGGCAACCGTATAATAACGGTTATGCCCATCAAACTTGTCAAAGTTGCCAGCATCAAATACATTATGCTGGTATGCAAAGACCCAATGCTCAGGCGATTCCATCTTATCCTGGGTATGCTCCGCCTAACCTGAATCAACAGTTGCCCTTTGTAGCAACTCTAGAATTACCAGATCTAAACCGGCTGACGAATGATCCAATTGCTTATGCCCCTTGGTGGCCAGCGATTCCGCATAAGCTTCCATCGGACATTCCTAAATTCAATGGAAATCTAGGTGAAGACCCGTCGAATCATGTGATGACTTTTCATCTGTGGTGTTCGTCGAACACCTTGAATGATGATTCGATAAGGCTTCGCCTTTTTCAGAGGACATTGACAGGTCCAGCGGCTAAATGGTATATTGAATTACCTAGAGCCTCTTTCGACAATTTTAGTTCCCTAGCCACGACTTTCCTAACCCACTTTCAGTTACCTATAAGGTACGAAACTGGAACAGAGATCTTAACCAATTTCAAGCAGACAACGGCCACACATATATCCGATCATATACATGAGTGACGTCGTCGTCGCAGAATGGTAAAGACTTATGTTCCAGATCAGCTATTAGCTGAGTGGTTTATAAAGTCGCTTCTTCCTGCTATAACAGAAGATGTGGCCAAGGGAGGGGTCGTAACAGAGGAGCAGGTTATTTCTCGTGCCCAATATTTAGACTTAGTATATACTCAGTCTGGCACGCTCTATGACAAGATACCTGATGCCCCGAGACCAGAATTTTCAATTCCTCCTCCTCCTGGATCAAATAGTGACTCTCATGCCGGCGACGGTGTGATTGGCACTGTAAACGCAAAGTCGACAAGGGATTCGAATAAGAAAGCCTGTAAGACTTCGAATCAAAATTCAAATGAGGAACTTCTTGCCTCGGAAGTAAGTGCCGTGTCGGACGACAAGGGCAAACAACTGGAGCAACCAGGGGGCAAGAAGAAAAAGAAAGGGAGAAAAAGGAAACCCCCTTCAGGGTGTCATATATGCGATGAGGATCATTGGACAGCAGATTGTCCATACAAAGCTAAGCTTAAAAGATTCTTTAAGAGTTCGAAAACCTCAGCTGTGTTGACTGATCCGTTTCCAAGCCCGGGAACCAAACTGGTTGCTAATCAAAATGCTTCCCGATCCCAAGTGCTTATGTTGTCTGTATCAAAGCAGCAAAATGATGCTTCGACGAGGAATAAAGATTACAGGAATCCAAAGCTGTCGAACAACAAGGCTAATGAACAACCTAGTAGTTCGACAACAACTTTGACCAAAGTTGTGCCACCCACCATTCCTGAACAAATGATAAAGTCGCCAAAGGGAGTAGTGTACAAGTCGACATTTAATCCTCGTGCAAAAATAGCACAGAATTATAATATAGTAGAGGACCTGGCCCAATCGCCGTCCACTATGTCGACACTTGAGGTACCGCAAAATTGCCTCTCCCAAGAGCAAGCTTTATTATCAGGAATAGGTGGGATTGACCTAATGGATTCCAATCTTGTGGCCTTTGATCATAAAGGATATGACCCTCAGTTACCAGCTCAACTAGCTTTCCTTATTCAAGTGAAATCCCTCAACAAAACTGTTCATCGAACAATTATTGATGAGGGGGCATCTACATGTCTTATGTCGATGAGTTGCTGGAAAAATTTAGGCTCACCACCCTTGTCGAAATCGCCGACGACATTAAAAGCGTTTGATGGACGATCATACACTCCATATGGGATTTTAAGTAACTTGCAAGTTGAACTGGGGGACAAAACAGTAGAAGTTGATGTTGAAGTAATCGATGGAAACCTCGATTACAACATCCTACTGGGAAGGCCCTGGATATATGCCATGGCCGCAGTTGTGTCGACCTACTTCAGGAGGATTGCATTTCCCTTTCAAGGAGGAATTACAGTCATCGACCAACAAACTTTCCTCCCCGACAGTTCACAAGTTACGGGAAGCATTCCAATGATCCATGGAAGCAATCATTCGCTTCAAAATATTGGAGTAGGTCTCCTAAAAGACCCTGCCTTAATGGGTACTTTTGCCCTACCGCCTGCAAGTGATCTGGCGGAAGTGGCCACAATGGAAACCTACAATATGAAATCTTCTATATCTAATGGATTCAGAAGATTCCTAAACATTTTGTCAGCGTGGATCATCGCCCTAATAGAAATACTGTAAATACAGTGGGCTCCGAGGACGGTTCTTATCTCGTGTCAACCTCGTTAAAAAATGAAACAAGGAGTCATGAGGATAGTTCTTTTACTGTGTCAACCTCATTAAAAAATGAAACAAATCTCCTTTCCGAATCTCAAAGGTAAACCTTCATTCCAACCACCGAGTTGAATGCAATGAAGCTTGGGGGGCATGCACCTCGATTTGCGTTATTATGCTGGGGGCATGCAAACTTATCAACGAGCAGTTTTAGCATAAAGTTCATGCTCGTTAAAAAATAAACGCAAGATTCGAGCAGTTTTAGCACACAGTTCATGCTCGTTAAAAAATAAACGCAAGATCCGAGCAGTTTTAGCACATAGTTCATGCTCGTTAAAAAATAAACATAAGATTGTGAGCAGGCTTTCCCTTAGAGTTCAAGCTCATCCAGAAAAAATGAACCGGTAAATAACCATTGTGATCGTAAATTCATCAGCCATAAAAAGCCTTGGTCGTGTTTGCACCTATCACCTCCACCGTCATTTGGCCGATCGTTCACCTCCATATGATTGTTTACCCATTTTGAGGAATAGCTGCGAAGAGTGATTTCACCTAGCCATCCTTGTGACACTACCGTGATTGGAAAATTCCAACCTGTACCTGGAATCTGCTGCTATCCCTGTTCATCACTCGTTCCTCAAAAGACGAGTCTTCTTTGAGCTCTTTTCATCTAACTCGTAAAATATGAAAAGTTTGCCGAGTTTTGGCCTTCCAGCTCGTTAAACGACCGGAAGAGCTATCCCTCCTCTAGATTTTAATCTTTTTGGACCTGAGAGATTATTGCACAAAAAGATCGAGCGCTTGTTTTGTTCGGCTCGTTAAAACTATCGAAAACTCATCCCTTCTGTATTGTTTTATACTTTTTCGGACTTAAGGGATTAGATGACGAAAAAGGAATTTTGGAGTTAACTTTATGTACCTTTTCAGACTTTCTAAAAATGAAAAGGACCGAGTTATCCTTGTCGTTAGACTCGTTAAAATGATTAAATAGCGACAAACTTGTCTTTAGACGAGAACGAGTTTCCCTATCACTAGGCTCGTTAAAACATAGCGATGGGCTTGCCCGAAGGGCAGGTTATAGAACAAGCATATGTTATCCTCCTCAAGCTTGACAAAAATAAAGAGGTACTGGTCAGAAATGACTTGGGAAAAATTGGGAGAACCTCAAAGCTTTAATGGTAGCAAGTCGCTCTTGAACATGACACTTTTCCTCCGTATCACATCAGGTTGGGTTGTTTCATTCACCGGTCTCATCACCATGGTCTCGCCAAACCGTCCACATTTGGGGTAATGCTACCGATCCATCGCATCAGTGTCGTTATATGTTCAAGAGATGTTGTTCAGAAAGAGTCAACCATGTCCCATCCACTACCATACATCATCTTTCATCCTTTCATGACCGCCACCCTGAATCATACTTCACAGATTTTTTTCACCTCCATTAAAATCATTAACTCCGTTCCGTGTCACTGATGTGGGATTCATTAAGGCCTTCCTTTGACGGATCGCTTCTTGTCGACTTCAGCTCATTATCCAAGAAGTTGATCTAGGAACACCCCCCTCAGTACTTTGAAGCTTGCATGCCTCAATGGCAAGTTTCTCACTTCCGGCGACAGGTATACATCAATGACCTTCGACCAGAAGACTTTGCGTGGTGTTCGACGCCAAGTCCTATATTCACACCACGTGAATTGTACTGCAGTACCTTGAGGGTCATTATCATTATCGGTGATTCCTCTCGCGCTTGTTAACGGTTTACATCAATGACCTGTAATCAAGCGATGTCTTTCCATGTTCGACTTCAACACAATTCTCACATGGATCGACTTGTACTTAGAGTGAAGATCGAACGAGTTTGAAGACCCCGGATCTAGTTTCATCCATCCGGGCTGCGATATATATTCAGGAAATATAAAGACATTTGTCATGTACATCATTGCAGCAGATGATCATCCTACTCAAAGGATGATAATTTCAGCAGACAATTATCAGTCTACCATCAGACGATCGTCTGTTCTATGTACCAAAATGAATTTATAAAGCTGAGCATGGGAATGCCCGCCTCAGCTAGATCATGAAAGCAGAATGAAAAATAATGTATTGTATTGTATTTTATTACAGGTCACCTCTCAGCGATTGAATGAACTTCGGATCCTCCTGATAAAGCATTTCACCCGATAAACGACCTCATACTTTAGGGGGCAACTGTTATAGACATTTTTGTGCCTTACAGCATGAAGCACGAAATGTCCATAATCTAAGGGATCCAAAGTCCCTAAACATGTTGTTCCTACCCCTAGAGGAACAAGTTCAGCAAACCACAGCACTGGATATGAGTTCTCCACCTGAAAACACTCAAAAACAAGCAAATTCTGGATCATGTCAACTGCTACACTGGCTACCTGCACTAAATGTCAATTGCTACACTAGCTACCTACGCTGAATGTCAACTCCAACACTGGCTACCTGCGCTGAACGTAACTGGACAAGTGGCAAGCTCATTTCTCAAGGTGTCAATGCCCAGGAAGCTTCCAAAATGACACTTGGGTCAGGGAATTCGACTGGTGATGAGTAAGAGGGTCTAGATCTCCAAGTGGAAGCAAGAACCTCCAAGTGGACTCAAGAACTGAAGAATAACTGAAGTGAGAGAGGACACTAGTCAGCTTCATGCCAGCCTCAAGCTGACTCATCCTTTCTCCAAAACTCCTATATATAGAGCTCTCTCATGAGGTCTAAGGAGGCTGGAATTTTGTGAATGTAAGGAAGTGTTGTTGGTTTGAGTTTAGAGCTATTGGGTGATTGCTTTGAAGGAGGTGAAGAGGAGATTTCTTTCTGCTGGGAGGTGTTGCTGGATTGGGCCTCTTATGGTTGTAACACTCTCAGAACTTTACTTCTTCCATTAATAAAGCATTTGAGGTTCTTCTATATGCATGTGTCTCAATGGTGTATTGTTATACTTGTGTATTTGATTTATTCTAATCCTTGAATCAATTATGAATGTATGCTTCTTGTAGTTTCCCTCTCTTGCCTTTTTGCAGGATCTTTGTGTAGCTGGGCTAGTGAAAGAGCAAGGAGCTAGGAACAAGCAGCAAGGAGAGAAGATTGGATCAATCATTAGCGAAAGACATCGGTTAGTGGATCTCTTTCTCCCCTATTTTACTTTCATAAAGAAGAAATCTTAGATAGCTTTGCTTCGGTTGTTGCTGAGTTACTATCACCCTTAGAGTGGGATAGGGTCATTCCGTATTGGATACTTTTCCCTACAACAGGGCCCAGTCTCCTTCATGAAAGACTTTGTTTTTGATAAGGGCATCATGCCATTTAGCTTGCTGCTGTTGAATTAACACTGTATTTTGTAGTGCAGAGAGCCCGATTTCATCCAATTCATTGATCTGTTGTAGTCGATTAATTTGTGCCTCAGTTAAATCTAAGCCGACTTCCTGTGCTGTTCGTAATGTTTGGATTTCAAATTCTATAGGAAAAATGGGTTGTTTTCCAAACACTAATTGATAAGGTGAGTAACCAGTGGTGCTTCTCCATGTTGTTCTATAGGCCCAAAGTGCTTCAGGTAGTCGGGCAGCCCAATCACGCCTATGTGAGGTAATGGTTTTTGTTAGGATCGATTCTATTATCTTATTACTGCTTTCTACTTGTCCGTTCGCCTGTGGGTGATATGGAGTAGTAATTTTGTGCTGGACATGATAATTATTAAGTGTTGCTGCTAATCTATGGCCAGCAAATTGTGGTCCTCCGTCTGTGATTATTTCCCTTGGAAGGCCATAACGTACAAATAGATGGAAGAGGAACTGTATAACGGAGTCCTCTGTGGCCCTTGGAAATGCTTCTGCTTCAACCCACTTGGTGACATATTCTGTTGCCACCAAGATATATGTTCTCTGATTTGATGAGGGGTTGATGGGTCCAACGAAATCAAGAGCCCATCGCTCAAATGGTTCGATGACTAACTGAGGTTTAAGGGGCATCTCATCAGCTTGACCAGGACGTCCTGCTCGCTGGCAGCTGTCACAGGCTTGGACAAATTTCTTTGCATCTCTGAAAATCGTGGGCCAGTAATATCCTGTCTGTAATACTTTGTGTCCCGTTCTACGCTCAGCGAAGTGTCCCCCACATGGTCCATCGTGACAAGCTTTTAGGATGTCAAAGATTTCATCTTCTCGAACACATCTCCTAATATGCATGTCTGCCCTTGTATGAAACAAATAGTCCCCAATCCAGGAAAATCGAGTACTCTTCTGAACAATCTATTTTCGCTCATTAGGGGTTAAGTGTTTTGGTAGTTTACCTACTGCAAGGTAATTGGCAACATCGGCATACCAGGGTGTTCGAACGGCAACAGCAAACAGATGTTCGTCTGGAAATTGATCTTCAACTGCTGCTGCATCAACTAGCTTTGGCATTCTCGAGAGAAAATCGGCTACAGGGTTTTCTTTGCCAGGTCGGTCCTTGATTGTGTTATCGAATTCCTGTAATAAAATCAACCATCTAGTCATTCTGGCATTTGTGACAGGCTTATTTGCTAAGTATTTTATGGCGGAATGATCCGTATACAAAATAACAGGATAGCCTGTAATATAATGTCTAAATTTATTGACAGCATGTATTACAGCTAGGAATTCCTTTTCAGTAACAGTGTAATTTAATTCAGCAAGGGATAAATTTTTGCTGATATAATAGATAGCATATGGTTTTTTATCTTCTTCCTGCCCAAGGACTACGCTAATGGCTGTATCTGAGGCATCAGCTGATATTTGAAATGGTAGGTCCCAGTTTGGTCCTTGCAGGACTGGGGCTGTAGATACAAGCTTCTTTAAATCCTTGAAAGCACGTTCACATTTGTCTGTCCAAAGAAAATCAACGTTACCAGTTAGTGCATATAAAGGTGCAGCAATATGTGAATAATGTTCTATAAATCGTCTATAATATCCAGAAAATCCAAGAAAGCTGTGTACCTCTGTTTGAGTAGTAGGAGTGGGAATAAGCAAAAGTATTTGGATTTTGGCCGGGTCTACCTGAATGCCGGCTGCTGAAATATAGTGTCCTAAAATAAGTCCTTCAGTCATCATCATGTAACATTTTTCGTGACTTAAGCAGAGCCTGGTAGCTATACAACATTGTAGGACTTTTTCTAGGGTATTTAGTGCTGGATCAAAATCATCTCCATAGGGTGTAAAGTCATCCATATACACTTCAAGTCCATCATTTATTAAATCTGCAAAAATGATAAGGATAGCCCTTTGGAATGTGGCGGGAGCATTACATAGGCCAAATGGTAGGACTCGGTAGGCAAATTTCCCCCAAGGACAAGTGAAAGTTGTTTTGTCCTGGTCTTCAGGGGCAATCTGAATCTGATTGTATCCACTGAAGCCATCCAGGAAGGAAAAGAATTTTTTCCCTGCCAAAGTATCTAGCACTTGGTCTATGAATGGAAGTGGAAAGTGGTCTTTTTGTGTTGCTTTATTGAGTTCCCTGTAATCCACACAAATTCTCCATTTCCCATTCTTTTTTGGTACGACCACAAGTGGAGAGACCCATTTACTGTCAGAAATAGGATAAATAAAATTAACATCTAACAGTTTCTGAAGCTCCGCTTTAACCACATCTTTTAAATGAGGATTGAGTCTTCTCTGTGGTTGACGGACAGGTCTAGCATCTTTTTCTATATAAATGTGGTGTGTACACAAATGTGGGTCGATTCCTTTCATATCAGGGTAATCCCATGCAAATGCCTGTTGATATTTTCTTAATACATGGATGAGCTTAGTTTCTTGTTTAGATGTGAGGTTGGCATTGATATTTAAAGTTTTTCCCGGTTCAATTTCCACAATTTTACTATTTGCGACAGAAGTAACAGGTATTGTTTGATCATGTGTGTTTTTCAGAGGATCTTCCTCTAATTCATTATCAAATGCTGCTTCTATCATGTGACATTGTGTGCAGGATTCAGCTTC
Source organism: Pinus tabuliformis (assembly GCA_031772625.1). NCBI lineage: Eukaryota > Viridiplantae > Streptophyta > Pinopsida > Pinales > Pinaceae > Pinus > Pinus tabuliformis. The sequence goes on from CM062805.1 coordinate 112,657,211, forward strand.
AGTTTGACTGATGAAATTATTAATGGCATCATCTTCTGTTTGATCTTTAAAATCAAGTGCCTCTTGCAACGTCAATGGAGATCTAATGTTGTCAGTAAGGTATGATACAGGATACTTGTTAGTTTTAATTATTGTGAGACTTGGCTGCGCTAGAGGGTATAGAACCAAATTCTTAATATTAGGTCCTTTAGTTATGGTCATATTTCCTTGCCAGCAACCAATGTAAGCATCGGCGGTGGCAAGCCAAGGCCTTCCTAGGATTAGCGGGTGTCCATCAAGTCGGGTTTTTGGATTAATTATCAGGAAATCGGTCGGATATTCCCAGGAGTCTACAGAGACCATGACATCGTGTAGAGTACCTTCCGGTCTAATCACAGATCGGTCAGCTAATTCTAACAAAGTAGAGGTAGGTTCTACAGATGTAATGCCGAGTTTTTGACAGGTGGTGGTTGTTAAAATATTGATTGCAACTCCTAGATCAACTAAGGCATTAGACAAGGTCTGACTGTAAATTTGAACAGTTACAATTGGATTTCCCGGGTCTTCATATTTGATGGGTGTTTCTTTCCTGGATAAGAGATCAGATAAAGTACCGACTACTTGGACTCTTGGATTAGTTGTTAAATTCCTCCTTTGTTTCTTTATGCACAATTCTTTAATAGTTTTTGGATATATAGGAATGTCTTGAATGGCTTGGAGGAACGGGATTTTTATGTACAAATTTTGTAATTCCCCCAGAATGTCAAAGTCAGGGTACTGTAAAGGTCGAGGTATGACTAATCATTCTGGGAATGGGGGAGAGGATGTGGTTGCCTGATTATGAGACTGCTGATTATTTACATCCTCTCGTTGCAATTGATGTTCTCTTACTAACTGATCTTCATTATGAACTGTTTTATCTCCCTCATTTTGAATGATACGTCCAGATCGTAATTGAAGATCATTACACTCCCGCAGATCAGGTCCTATTTCTAGTGATTCAATGATTTGAAGAGATTGGACCGGTCTATTATTTGGATTGGGGTTGGGTTGGGCTAGGAGTTGCGGTCTCAAATTAGACTAGGGATTTTGTTGTAGAGCTGTCAGAGTAGGTTGAGGGAGCGGAATAGTTCCTACTGGCTGTTGCATTGGTCTTTGCCAGTTTGTCTGCCAGGATGAACCTTGTGAAGTAGGGGGAGTCCATTGCGGAGGATATGGGCTATTTTGCCAATATGGTGAATTATAAGGGAAATTCGGCCAACTAGATTGATTTGGATGATTCAGCCATGGGTTTGAAGAAGGAAACGGTGGTGGTGACCAATTTGGGAATGGGGGTGGGGGCTGATTTTGCCACATATTATATTGTTGAGCGTTATATTGTGGAGGCTGAAAAGAAGAGGTTGGGTCTGAAAACATACCAGATTGTCTTTGCTGCCACTGGCAGCGCTGGTTGATCAAGTACACTGATTCTGGTTCTTCCTCTGCTTCCTTATATATTGCCTTTAATCCAGGAAGTGAGGGGCAACTTTCTGTAAGATGATTGTTTGTACAGATGGCACATGTTTGGACTGTATCCAGTGGACACTCCTTGTGGCTATGTTTTTTTCTGCATCGGGGGCAGAAGATTGCCAAATTCTGTTCTGCCTCCATCTGCTTCTGCTTGGCCTGCATAATATCAAGTTGTGTAGTTAGTGTCCCTAGAATATCAATTTTAAAATTTTCTAATAAATTTCCAATCTCCACACGCGTTACTCCTTCTGTTGCTATCTTATTGTCTCTTGCAAACCAATCATATTCTGCCGGTTTTATTCTTGTGCTGCCTCTCGAACTCCTAATGCATAAATCAATAATGTCAGCAAAATTCTCTTGATAAATATCCCCTTTTCCCATAATGTTTAATGTTTCGATCCACTGTTCCTTCATGCCCCTTATCAATGCAGTTTTTAACACATTATCAGGTAAAGGTAGTGATGCATAAGGAGATCTTTGTAAATTATATTGAAAACGTTCCACATATTCCTCTAAGGTTTCATTTGGTTTGGCTGTCATTTGAAATATTTCATCTTTCAATTCTCTAGACCTACAATAATCCTGATATTTTTTTAAGAAGGATTCTTTCATCTGATCCCAATTGTTGATGACCCCACCACCTAGTCCCATAAACCATCTTAGAGCAGCCCCTTTTAATGTTGAGGGGAATAATTTCAATTTTTGGGGATCGGTGGTGTAATCATATCCCCTACACAACACATCGAATTCGAATAAAAATGCATCCGGATCTTCTGATGTAAGACCATGGAAGGTTGGGATATGTTGAAGAGGGATAGCTTTCATGGGTGCATTTGCTGCAGAATCCACTATAGGATATTGTAATGTAGAGGTTTGAGTATTTGGCTGATTCTGAGCCATAGGATCAAATATGTGCCAATAACCTTCTGGGATATCTAGGAGGGTATTCCTAGGTTGAGAGGGAACGATTTTAGCAGGGATAGTTTTAATGGCACTTCCTTTATCTGGGATAAGAGGAATACCTGATGTTTGAGGAGATTGAATTCCTTCAACAATGATTTTCGCAGCACTCCCCTTATCTGGGCTGTTTAATGGCTGATCTGTTCCAATGGGAGATTTTGGTTCTTCTGTTTCCCCTGTTTCTCCTTCTCCTTCACAAAAGTTACTGAAATTCCCTTCCTGCAATAGTTTTGGAGTAGAATTTTCAATTTCCTGAAATTCCTGCTCTTCAGTTTGACTATGCACCTCAGCAAAGGCTACAGAAGGTGATCCTGTGGCCTGAAGGGAACTAGTAGGCTGCTTAGAAATGGTTTTCCTGAAACCTACTAATGGCTGAGATTCTATTTTCTTATAGATTTCGTCTATGAAAGTTGTTCGGCCAAGGGTCACCGAGCCCTTAGCTTTTTCAGGTTTGGATGGAAGCTTGATATTCTTTTCTGGTTTTTTCTGCTTAGTCATGCACTCAAATAAACTGCTAAATTCTATTCAATCAATGCAAAAGCAAATCTGTTAGGAAAGCGGACAATGGAGCAGGGCTTTTACATGCTCCGCACGCAGGTTATTACCTTTCATTTTTAAAATCCAACTCTTTCCTAGCATGTTCGTATACCACTCTGAAGAAACAAATGGCTACACTCTTTCCCCGGCAACGGCGCCAAAATGTAGAGCTATAAAAAGGGTCTCTTTCACCTCTAATTACCTCACATTAATATGTCAATCCGGGAACGTTTGGTTATTTCAAAGAGTGACTCAATCCGAGGCTATTTGTCAGAGTAATGCAAGTAGTACAATGTCCTACAAAATACAAGAGTAAATTGATGCTTGTCTATAACTAAGTTCCTTCAAATGACTAAAGCACACACTCTCAAAATATCAGTCAAGGGTCCGACAGCAGTAGTCCATCCCTTTGGAAACTGATGGAAAAGGAAACTAGAGCATGGATCACGGGTCTGGGAGCAAGGCAGTAAATGCAGAGGCTCACTACAGCCACAGATCGTCTCTCACACCAAATGCGAGTAAATGAAACGACAGATAGAAATGGAACGGAAAATAGGAAATTAAACAGTAATTCTAGAAAGGAACAGCAATGCTTAAAATGGAACAACAATTCTGAAATGGAACAACAATCACTATAACTAAACCTCGCGAGTAACAATCAAACTTTATCCTATCAACTCAAAAGCTCTTATCGTAATCAAAACTCCAATCTTTCATTCTCCAAGCAAATCACGCAATCCACTAAAGGAACAACAATAACTCTCAATTATGGAACAACATGTGAAAGTCATACACACATAACATTCTAAGAAAGTAATTTGAATTTAATCCCAATCATCAACAGGAATTATAACTGTGTTTCCAAATGGAACAGCATGAATTCTGAATCATAAAGAACACACCTTTAAGATAATTACCTTAACACACATACTTAGCATAAAAGCTTGATAACCCAAAGATAACACTGTTCAGTTGAATCTAATAAGATTTCATCCACTCTGAAAGTATTGATAATATAATGCAGAGTCAATGGAAAGAACATTAATGAACGAATCTTAGCAGAGCATGTGATGTAAGTTATAAAGCATATCAGATTACCAACTAGTGACGATAAGCAAACCACACAGAAATCAAATCGTAATGATACAGAAGCAAGTGTCCTCTGGGGACGGGCCCTTAGCCTCAAGGGTACACCGCTTTAAGCTAATCTAGACGCGAAGATAAGATAATCACCAAGTTTATATTAATGCATAAAACAGAAAGTACAATGAGCCAAGTTCAATGAGACTCGATGATCAAAGTTAAGTCTTTAACAAAAATTTACATAAAAAACCTCCCTCTAGACTAACAGTGCCGTCCCTTTATATAAGGATAACGGCGGAGATGTCTAAGTGATAAGATAAATAAAGCAACGATCCCTCAGGATCGAAGATCCTGAGGGATTCACAAAACTATTAATCCCTAATCACTTCTTTCTCTTCCGCCGAGCTGGTGCCTTTTCCTCCTTTTCCAGACCGGTTTGCTTCAGCTTGCTTTGCCTTGTCTGCACTCGGTCCTTCATCAAAGGGATAGCAGTTACCCTGTTCTTATCTTCTTCTTTGGAACAGAAGCTCCTCGTTTCTACCCTTTCCTGCACAGGAGAATGACAATTATCAGCGGATAAGTCTTTGCATACTAATTCCACGTATTCTACCACAATTCTCTATTGTTTTCCTCATTCATGATGTAAAAGATTCATAAGTCCTACTGAAAAGCTACTAAAATGATCACTAAAAACATACCTTTTTAGTACTCCACAAGAGTCACTTCAAAAGAAGTTGGAAGAAATCAATAATACAACGACCCGAGACCTCAAGAGAAAATTCCAATAGAAGCAACAAGAACTTGACACAACATTTGTAGAGATTAGCAGGATCACACAACAGATGCAGGAAGCAGAAATTGAAAGGAAGGAATTTGATCAAAGATACATATCCGCCATTGACCAAAAGAAAAAGGAATTAGAAACATCTTCAATAGAAATAAGTAGGCTCAGGATTGAAAATGAGAAGCAGAAGGAACAGATATAGGTTCTCATTAGAGAAGTAGAGAAGACCACTCTTCTCAAGCTATAGGTTGAGGAAGCAGGAAAAAGAAGGAATATCTTAAAAATATGGTTTCAAGAAGATCTTGCTCAAAAGAAAGAACTTGATGCAACTTGTGATGAGATCAACAAACTCAAGGGATCACAAAAAAAATACTTACAAGATAAGACAGATGAAGAAGCGAAAATGAAGGCAATTAAAGATGTTAAAGCTCCAGTTGATGAAGGTACAAGCTCCACAGCTTCGTAGGATGATTCTAAGAAGGAAGTTGATCAAAGTGAAAAGCCAAAGAAGAATGTTGCAACTCCAAAGAAAAAGACCAAAGAAATCAAGAACAAAGGACCACAAGAAACTACAACACCGCCTCCAAAGAACAATGAAAAATCTTCCAAGTATGTTCGTTTATTTAATGGTTATTTCCTTTTATGTGCTAAATATGGACATATGGCTAGGGATTGTGAAGTTTTTGATAGGTACGATCATTATCTACAAAACCCTAGAAGAAAGTTTGCAGGATCATGAGATAGGTTCCACGATGATTTTTTCAGAAGAGAATAAGTGTTAGATGGGCCAAATGTTGAATGTTTCAAATGCCATAACTATGGCCATAACACCCGTGGTTGCAGATATCATATGGAATCACATATGGACAACATTGAATGTTTCAAGTGTCATAACTATGGGCACATGGCTTGAGATCGCAGGAATAAGAAGGTCTAGAAAAGGAAATAGGTACAGGAAGACAAAGCAGATAAGAATGTTTCAACAGTTATGCTTTCAGGATTTGTAAAAGAAAAAGGTCATGAGGAATTAGCAGTTGCTTCAGATAACGACTCAAGTCAAGATGGCCCATTAGGTGACTCACTATTTTGAACAATCTGGGTTGTTGACTCCTTAATGTTTGTATAAGAGGAGTCTATGCAACAGTATATGGCACAAGACTACAATTGGCAGGAAGGTAGTTTGAACAAGATGGTAGTTTCATTAAAGGCTTAGGGGGAGAAAAACAGTTGAAGGATTACAGGTTACCATGAACAAGACAAGATTAGTCTACAAAGGATATGCACAAGTCAAAGGAATTGATTTCGATGAAACATTTGCACCAGTTGCCAGAATGGAAGCCATCTGGATGTTTCTCACCTATGCATGTTCAAGAAAAATAAAAGTCTACCAAATGGATGTTAAGTCAACATTTCTGAATGGAGAATTAGAAGAAGAAGTTTACATCGAACAAATTGAAGGTTTTCTACTATAAGAAAAAGAAGACTATGTTTATAGGTTAGAAAAGGCTCTGTATGGTCTCAAGTAGGCTCCCAGAGCATGGTATGCTTGTCTTGACGAATATCTATGTCAACAAGGGTTCAAGAAAGGTACTGCTGATAGCAATCTTTACGTACAAATAGATAAAGATAATTTAACAATCATTGAGGTATATGTGGATGATATAATCTTTGGTAGCAATGATGATTGACTAAGTAATAACTTTGCTACAAAGATGCAAAGTGAGTTCGAGATGTCTTTACTTGGTGAGTTGACATACTTCTTAGGGCTTCAAATATCTCAGCAAGAGAAAGGAATATTTATATGTCAAGCCAAGTACATCAAGTAAATTCTCAAGAAATTCAAAATGGAAGATTGCAAACCCGTCCTTACTTTGATGGTAACAGGTTGCAAATTGAGCACAGATGACTCATCTAAGGATGTGGATCAGAGGTTGTACAGATCTATAATTGGTAGTCTTCTATATGTAATAACCTCCCGATCATAGGTTATGCAAGCAGTTGGACAAGTAGCAAGATTCCAAGCAGCACCAAAAGAATCACATATTATTACTGTCAAAATAATTCTTCGATATCTAAAGGGCACAACAGAATATGGCTTGTGGTATCCCAAGGGAAACAATCTCATTATTCAAGCCTTTACAGATGCAAATTGGGCAAGAAGCATTGATGATCGTAAGAGTACTAGTGGAGCAACATTCTATCTAGGTGGTTGTCTCGTATCATGGTTGAGCAAAAAACAAACCTCAATCTTGTTATCTATAGCGGAAGCAGAATACATTGCAGCGACAGCTTGTTGTACTCAAGTCCTTTGGATGAAACAAACTTTGCAAGATCTTCAAGTACAATTCAGTGAGCCTATTCCCATCTTCTGTGATAACACCAGTGCCATCAACATCTCCAAGAATCCTGTCATGCATTCAAAAACAAAACACAATCCGATAAAATATAATTTTGTTAGAGAACAAGTTGTTGAAAAGAATATCAAAATTGAATATGTTGGTACCAAAGAACAAATTGTTGATATCTTCACTAAACCTTTACCTCGTGAAGCATTTGAATATCTTCACTAGAAGCTTGGGATTCTCCCAAGTTTTCATTAGATTTTACTTATTCAGAAAATAAAGGGGGAGTGGAAGTGTGTACAGGTCCGCAGGATGGTTGTGTGTCAGGGGGAGTTACCCTTTTCCATTGATGTCAAAGGGGGAGAGAAGGCAATAGGAAGAGGTGCCCTCATCGCAGGGGGAGTACTTGTGTTGCCATCAATGCCAAAGGGGGAGATTGTTGATTTAAAGATGATCTGAGGTAGTCATTGATGTCAACTCAAGAAACACTAGGGGCTACCCTGATCTTGCAAGGGAATTTTGAATTGACAACTTACTCTATTTTGAGTCAAGGATCTTCTAGATAGATTCCACTCGTTGATATATGGCATGCCAAGTAATTATTCATGGCTTTAGAGATGTTCATGTTTGAAGTTAGTAACCCCAGTTAGTGGGCTAAAACCCTATGGGGTTGTGGCGCGGCACTCATAATTGGTTTTGGTCATTGAATAGTCAATAATTAATAATTTTTTAAGCTCCTAAAATCCCTCGAACATTCTCTATAGAATCCCCTCTCAACTCTATAAAAAGAAATCTCATATATCCTCCAAATGTAGTGATCGTGGAATTTTTGCTATAACTTCATTTCTGCAAAGTCTTATATTCTTAAATGAAAACCCATTGATTCAAAATCCTGATGAACGTCGTGACCAAATTTCAAATCTTCGTTCGCTATATTTTTAGAGATATGATCTGTGGAAGTTAGGGTTTTTGGAGGCTCCCGAATTTCATCTCAAAGAAGTGACCTTGGGAAATTCGTCATAACTCTCTCTCTGAGAAGTGTATTGGAATTCTGTAAAAAGTAGTAGATAAAGCATAGACTATAGTTTTATGTGTATCAATTTCAGAGCCGAAGGAGGAAACAGTGACACGTGGCACTTCGTACAAGTTCTCTCTATTGAATTAGTCCATAATTAGGTCATTGTGACAGATTGGGCATAACTTTGCCTTGAAGAGTCCAAATCGGGTCAGACTTGTGGCATTGGAAAGAAGCCTCAAAGGGATACTATATGACCTAAGATCACATATTGGGGATTTGAAATCATAGAGATACATCAAATTAAATATCGTGCTACTAGAAGGTGAGAAAAACTAGATCAAGTGCTGTCAAGGGGTGCAAAGGACCAAACTTTTTAGGGAAGCAAAGAGAAAGGTGCACCAAAATGATGTGGTAGAGGTAAGCTACATGCAAGTATATTCTATATATGCATGTTCATTTCTTAATTACATTAGGTTTTTTGTATTCTAATTTGTTGTTTTTATTTAGCACTGACATATGCTCTACAGGATGAGGTAAGTTTTTCTATTATCATGTCATGGGTATTTCCTTGAAGACTTTTTGCAGGTATTATATATTCATCAAGAGAAGACTCAATGCATAATCTAATGTTCTGAAGAGTGAGAAAGGGTAGCATGACAAGAGCAGCAATCAAGGTGTAGAACAGCAGCAAGAAGTTCACCATATGAAGTCTTCAAGTGGGAAGCATTGCATACAATCATTGTAAAAGTATCATTGTACAGAGTCATTGTAAAAGCATCATTGTAAAAGTTGTACAAGTGTTTATCTACCAAGAGTTGAAGAGGTAGTGTTGGGAGGTCTAGGATCATCATTAGGTGGTTGTGTCATAGTTGGGGTTATGGTCTAGTGTGTCTTCTTCTTCTACATCATTCTATATCATTGTAAAGTGGACCATTTTCCTTGGTACATGAGTCCATTCTTCTTTTATTCTTCTATAGGGTGGTAGGGTGGTGCTAGGCTGGTGCATGAAGTCACCAACAGGTTCAAGCCTGTGAAAAATTCAGGGTGGTAGGGTGGTGCTAGGGTGAGTTGTAGCTCATTGGGTGTTGGGGCATCCATTCAGTTGACTACTGAAGAATCTCGGGCGTTGGAGCATCCATCCAGTGGGAGTTGGAGAAGAATGATTTTCTAGAATTATAGGAAGTTGTTGCTTTCATTTCAGTTGGGGATGAAGATTAAATAATTTATTAGAAAATCGTTTGGTGGTTTTTGACCTGGGGGGGTTTTCCACCTAAACTCTTTGTGCCTCCTAAGTTCTTTTATTTACTATTATTACTACATAAATGATAGGTCCCTATAATACTAGTGATTACCCCATTACTATTGTAGTTGTATCCCTTATTAATATTGTTGTGCCCCTATTGTCCCCATATTTTTATTACTGTGCCCCATAGAATCCCTCTATTGTTATTTTTGTGGCTTTATATTATTATTGTTAGGTCGGCTGGGTTATATTGTGACTCCTTAGACTCCTATATATAGAAAGGAGGTTTTGTCATTTGAATCATCCAAGAATTTCTCATTTATGTAATGTAAAGGAGGTTTCCCCCTTGAAGAGGCTGAATTATAAGGCTTTGATCTATCTTTTCTATCTTTTTCTTGAGCTGGTTTCATAACATTTAGTTTCAGAGCTTTGGATTCTAGGGTTTCGCTGCTCCAAATAGGTCACTGTGGAATTTTCGCTATAAATTCTTTTCTGCGATGTTTCAGAAGCTAAAAAAAAACCCATTTGAGAAGAAATCATGCTAAATCTCGGGTCCGAATTTCAAAGCTTTTTGCGCTATATTTGCGGAGATATGATCTGAGGAAGTTGGTCTTTTTGTAGACTCCTGAATTACATTCCAAACAGGTGACCTGGGAAAATCATCATAACTTTCTCTTTGAGCATCGGACTGAAATTTTGTAAGAAGGTACAGAAAGAGGACGGATTGTAGTTTCTTGTAGATATTTTTCAGAGCCAAAGGTTGAAACAGTGACTCGTGGCACGTCTTACAAGTTCACTCTACTGAACTAGTCTATAATCAGGTCATCTTGGGAGATTGTGCATAACTCTTTCTTGGAGAATCCAATTTGGATCAGACTGGTGGTGTTGGAAAGAGAACGTAGAGGGCTACTACAAGTCGCAATTTCAGAACTGGATGATCTGAAATTACAGAGATACATTAGATTCAATATCAGGCTCCTACAAAGTGAAAAAAGGTGTGTAGTTTTTTTTAAATTTTTGCATAAGCTTGGTTTGAAAAATTAGTTTGAAGGAATTCAAAGGGCATAGTAAAGTATTATTATCAGTAATTGATGCCCCGATGAAAGAAAATGCAAACACCTAGTAGGCAACCTGAAAGCTCTAGCATGACTCATGAAGAAGAGGAAGAAATGCAACATGATATATCAAAATTATGAGACCAAGTGCAACAAGTGTCACTTGCACAAAAAGGAATAGAATCTAAGATGGATGGTTTAAAGAAAGATGTAGAAGCTAAGATGGATGGTTTAAAGAAAGGCGTAGAAGCTAAGATGGATTGTTTAAAGAAAGACGTAGAAGCTAAGATGAATGACGTGGAAGCTAAGATGGATGATTTGAAGATAGATTTGAAGACAGACATGGAAGAATTGAAGATAAATATGAATAAGTTGCTACAAGAAATGGTCACTAATGGTGAAATGGTAGTAAATGAAACTCATGATGAGAACAAAAGAAATGTTAATCATGATTCCATAGACTCTAATGTTGGATCGAAGACCCACCATATTCCAAAAATCGATATGAGGAAGTTTGATGGCAAGGATCCCGCAACATGGATATTACAGATGGAGCAATTTTTCGATCTCAATAATGTGCAAAACACACAAAAGGTACGTATTGCAACTTTATATTTGGAACCAAATCAGTTTGTATGGTATCAATGGCTTTGCTCTCGTAAACAAATTATCACTTGGGCAATTTTTATGGAAGAATTGACAGCACATTATGAGGATACAAAAAGCAACACTTTTTTTAGCCAATTGATAAGTCTCAAACAAAAGGGTTGAATAATGGAGCACATTGAGGAGTTCCAAAAATCGAACATAAGGGTAAAAAATATTCCAGAGGAGCATAGGATTGATGTGTTCATAGGGACTTTAAAGGATAATATCCAACATGATGTTCGCCTTTGGGAACTTGATTCATTAGAGAAGGCATTCAGGTTAGCAAGAAAAATGGAAAGCAAAATTATGGAAACCAGGAAGCATACCAGTCACAACTATAAAGATGGAAGTGTTGTTACCCCTAGCCTTCCACAAACTATAAGGTTGACACCACAGCAATTGGAAGAAAAAAGAGCAAAAGGGCTTTGTTACAGTTGTGATAGCAAATACACTAAAGGTCATAAGTGTGCTGAGAAGAAATTGTTCTACATAGATTGTGAAGAGGAAGAAGAAAGGGAGCAAGAAAGGTCAAAGGAAGAGGATATACTCCAGGAACAAAGCCTAGATAAAGAAGAAATGAATCCAACCATATCTTGTAATGCATTGGCTGGAATTACCACTCCTCAAACCATCAAGATAGAAGGACAAATCAAGAAGAAAAAGGTAATAGTGTTGATTGATTCAGGAAGTACCCACAATTTTATTCATTGTAAGGTAGCAAAGGAATTGAATTGCTTCCTATATCCAGCACCAGAGTGTCAAGTAATGATTGCAAATGGAGGAACGATAAATTTCTCTGGAAAGTGCCATAATATCAAGCTATCCATGAGAGAATATGTACTGACTAGCCCAATGCTTTCCATTCCAATGGGAGGTGCTGATGTTGTACTAGGAGTCCAATGCCTACAATCCTTGGGCACAATAGCTTTTAATGTTCAAGAACTTTCCATGAAATTTTCTGTGGAAGGAAAGGAAGTTGAATTAAGGGGTATTGCAGGTAAACTGGGAAAGATAATCAGCTCTAACGGCATGACAAAACTTCTAAAAAAGGAACAAAGAGGTGTAATTGCACAATTATGTTCGCTAGATGTTTCCACATTGGAATCATCTATTTCTCCAGATCTCCAAAAAGTCTTAGACAATCATTCCTAGGTATTTTAGACACCCAAAGTTCTCCCACCTATTCGTGATCATGATCATGCTATTCATCTGATTCCTAGAAGTGTTCCTGCAAACATCAGGCCATACAAATATCCCTATACCCAAAAGAATGAAATTGAACGTATGGTTGCAGAAATGCTAGAGGCTGGTATAATTCAACCTAGTCAAAGTTCTTTCTCTGCTCGAGTAGTATTGGTGCACAAGAAGGATGGATCATGGCACATGTGTCCGGATTATAGGGAGCTCAACAAGCTCACTATTACAGATAAGTTTCCCATTCCTGTCATTGATGAATTATTGGATGAATTGCATGGATCAATTTACTTCACCAAGTTGGATCTTTGTTCAGGATATCATCAAATCAGAAAGAAGACTGAAGACATTCCAAAAACAGCATTTAGAACTCATGAGGGTCATTATGAATTTTTGGTCATGCCTTTTTGCCTTACCAATGCACCTTCTACATTTCAAGGTTTGATGAATTCCATTTTCAAACCCTTCCTTTGAAAATTTGTGTTAGTATTTTTTGATGATATACTAATCTACAGCAAGTCTTGGAAGGATCATGTTGAACATGTTGATAGGGTGCTACAACTATTGGAGGAGAAACAATTATATGCAAAAAGATCCAAATGTTTCTTTGGAGTACAAGAGGTGGAATATCTGGGTCATATTATATCTCATGAAGGAGTTAAGGTAGACCCTAGCAAAATTAAAGCCATTAAGGAATGGAAAATACCCACATCCATAAAGCATCTACGAGGATTTCTTGGGTTGACAGGGTATTATTGCAAGTTTGTTAAGAATTATGGGAGAATAGCAGCACCTCTAACAACATTATTGTTATAGACATTTTTGTGCCTTGCAGCATGAAGCATGAAATGTCCATAATATAAGGGATCCAAAGTCCCTAAACATGTTGTTCCTACCCCTAGAGGAACAAGGTCAGCAAACCACAGCACTGAAAATCAGTTCTCCACCTGAAAACACTAAAAAACAAGCAATTTCTAGATCATGTCAACTGCTCCACTGAGCATCTGCGCTGAATGTCAACTGCCCCTCTCTGTACCTGCATTGAATGTCAAATCCAACAAAGGCTACCTGCGCTGAGCGAGATTGGACAAGTGGCACAGTCATTCCTCAAGGTGTCAATGCCCAGGAAGCTTCCAAAATGACACTTGGATCAGGGAATTCGCCTAGTGATGAGTAAGAGGTTCTTAAACTCCAAGTGGAAGCCAGGATCTCCAAGTGGACTCAAGAACTGAAGTATAACTGAAGTGAGAGAGGACACTAGTCAGCTTGAAGCCAGCCTCAAGCTGACTCATCCTTTCTCCAAAACTCCTATATATAGAGCTCTCTCATGAGGTCTAAGGAGGCTGGAATTTTGTGAATGTAAGGAAGTGCTGTTGGTTTGAGTTTAGAGCTATTGGGTGATTGCTTTGAAGGAGGTGAAGAGGAGATTTCTTTCTGCTGGGAGGTGTTGCTGGATTGGGCCTCTTATGGTTGTAACACTCCTTGAACTTTACTTCTTCCATTAATAAAGCATTTGAGGTTCTTCTATATGCATGTGTCTCAATGGTGTATTGTTATACTTGTGTATTTGATTTATTCTAATCCTTGAATCAATTATGAATGTATGCTTCTTGTAGTTTCCCTCTCTTGCCTTTTTGCAGGATCTTTTTGTAGCTGGGCCAGTGAAAGAGCAAGGAGCTGGAAGCAAGCAGCAAGGAGAGAAGATTGGATCAATCACTAGCGAAAGACATCGGTTAGTGGATCCCTTTCTCCCCTGTTTTACTTTCATAAAGAAGAAATCTTAGATAGCTTTGCTTCGGTTGTTGCTGAGGTACTATCACCCTTAGAGTGGGATAGGGTCATTCCGTATTGGATACTTTTCCCTACAACAAACTGGCGACTCCGCTGGGGATCCGTATCTTGTTGGTTGCTTGTGTTTTTGCTATTCATTTCCTAAACACAGGGAGTACCGTATCGAACTGCATTTGGATCTTTCAAATGCAAAGTAGAGGGCAGCTACTCTAGCTCATTTCTGGGCATGTTTATGATTTGAAGAGCTGATCCACAAGGACTCTGAACAGCTCATAGTGATAGCTTTTCATCCTCCTAATTACCCTTTAGTGTGTACTTGATTGATAGCTTCTGATTTGGCCAAAAACTGTGAATTTTTGAGCAATCTGTGACCCGGAAACCAAGAGAAACGAAAGTTTCGTTCTTCAGTGCAGGCAGTCTGCATTTCAACAAAGTTCCCGAAGGGGCTACCTGCGTTGAATGTCAAACTGACAGTGTACTACCTGCGCTGAACCAGTCTTGCCTTGTGCTACTGGGGTTCCCTGCTGTTTCTTGCCTTGTTTTCACCCTTGTTTTTGCAGCCTGTTACCAGTCAATGTACCTATCTGAAACCAACTTTCCTTGCCACTATTCCTCCTCGGTTGTATAAAGAAACTGTGTTTGTTCTTTGTGTATTTCTTACATCATTTACAGTTTCCCATAACGAAAAGCAAACTAGTCTTGGTGTGGCCTCTTAGATCCAGAACTGTGATAAGTGTCGTAGTGATCTTAAGAGTTAGTTTGTTTGCTGTTCATAGCTGATTGAGCTTTTGCTTTCATCATATGGTTTGAATTTATATATTTCTAGTGTCGAAACAAGTAAATCTTAAGGTGTCTTTTGATTTTGGACAAGCTTGTTTGCTTTCACTTGAAATTGAATTCAAATTTATACAACAGATTTCTTTTTGTAATACATCAACATTAAGAAAGAGAAAAGAAATACCTGCATTTTGCATTTGCATTTTTGATAAGTTTGCATGTTGATCTAGGAGAAAGTGCATTAGTGTGTGCTTTATGATCTGTGTGAAAAGATGATGTCTTTCTTTTCCCTCAGTAGTTAGGATTTTCAAAGTTAAAAGATTATAAAGCTTGCTTATCATCTTAAACTGCATTTAGGAATTTGTACCAACACATCTCGTGGTGATCCTGAAAGACAAACTTTAAAAAGATCAACTTAAAATATATTGAATGAACCTAACAACGCTTTGCAACATAACGCTCACAGTAGAGGTCTAGGTAGAGACGTGTTCCGGCGTCGTTAAACGTAGTGACTGTCGATCTCTACGAAGGTGGGTGATTCCTCCTGAGGGACGATAGCACTAATACGGACTTGTGCTCCCACGTACCGTCGCGTATATATTGGGAGACCCCTATAGGCATTT
This sequence comes from Pinus tabuliformis, assembly GCA_031772625.1. Classification (NCBI taxonomy): domain Eukaryota; kingdom Viridiplantae; phylum Streptophyta; class Pinopsida; order Pinales; family Pinaceae; genus Pinus; species Pinus tabuliformis. Next base: position 112,672,754 of record CM062805.1, read on the forward strand.
ATCCTTTATCCTTAGGAAGCCGTGTCGGCCGCCCTACTGATCGCGATGCAGTGAACACAGCATTCACGAAGATCGACCACCCGTACCGTAAAATGTATTCTGTGGTTTCGCGAAAGGTTTGGCACACCCTCTGCCTAGATCTCCAGAGCAGTTTCTTTTGGCCTTTTTCAAACTCTATAACTGAAATAGTCCAACCGAGCATTTGTCACTTCGGGCTCGTTAAAACATCGAAGGAGACTAGAGTCATCTTTAGCTTTTTCTCGACTCTTTAAAACTGAAAAAGCAAGTTGTGTCTAAAAGCGTCTAATAAAATTCATTCAATTCGGAAACATAATTCCCCTTTTGTATTTTAGTTGATCGAGTAATCCGCAACCGTGGAAGAAAGTCAATTGAAACCCCGTCGTTCGCAGAGGCTTGCGAGTCAACCGTCTTTGTCTCCGGAATCAAAAGTAGTACGGACAAAGCGAACTCGCTTGACTGGGTCAAAATCTCCCATCAAAGTTAGAACAACAGTTCTAACATCATCTGAGATCCCGGTCACTCCAAGTATTTCTGGAATCCCTGCCTCTATCGAAGAAGTTCAACAGCCACAGAGGGACAGTAACACTGATCCTGGTCTGAGAACGAGTACTTGTATTACTGAACTAGTTCCATCTGTAACCGGTCCAGAGAGTCTTGTTGCTCAAACAACTGTCGTTGTCGAAACAACCCCTTCTTCGGCACCAGAAATCTTTTACGGACCTGACGGTCTTCCTCTTCCACCTGTTTTGATTGCAATAGAGGAAATCGTAGAGGACCCGCAAGCAAATACTCCAACTCATTTTGGAGTAGCAGTCACTCTTTTTCCTTCTGCATCAGAAGTTTGTCCATCACCAGTAGAAGTGCCTGTAGAATTGCTAGGCAGTTTATTGGATAGACTTAAAATGTCTGAGCAACCGTCGACATCGAGGACTATGTCAAATGACACAGCGACGGCAGAAGCCCCTGCTGTCACTCCAACGATGTTTGCCGGCGTACCAGCTATCCCAACTAGCTCTCAACAGCTAGAAGGAGTCCACCCAGGGACTATTTCGACAGTGTGGTCTGTTCCAGTTTGTTCTTCCGGTATAATACCCGGTAATTCTTATGTTGAAACTAGACAAATTGATCCCTATGGAGGTCAATTTGGGCCATCCAGTCCTCAAAGGCAATCCATACCCTTGAGCTCCGGATTGCTACCGTATGGGGGGCAATATGCCCTTTCATTACCCCCTCCGGGAGGATACCCATACGGCAGTTCTCAACAATATTCAGGTTTGACTGAAGTTACGACAAGTGGTTGGGTACCTATGTTACCCCAACAGCCAAGAGTTGTGTATTCTATGCAACAATGTGTACCTATGTCTAGCATCCCGACGACGCCAGCTATTGTAACCGTGTCGCAAGTTCAAACGATGCCTGTTGTATGTCAACCCCAAGTTGTAATGCAACAGCCCCTTTACCCTGCAACACAACCACAATCGCCAATTGCCGGGACGACACAGGTCCAAACGGGTATGATTACCCCGCATCTTGGTCCGTCGGTTAGTATAGCACAGCAAAACATGGCTTCGCAGCCATGGATGGTGCAGTACCAACAACCACAGTTCCAACAGGTGTACCAAGGATCTGAGCAACAGATCTTTGCGAATAGTGGACAACCCTATATTCAAAACGGGTTAAATCAACCACTTTACAGTGGTCAAGTCCACCAGCCGTATCAGTCATACCAGCATCAATTGCATTATGCTGGTATGCAAAGGCCTACTGCTCAGGCGATTCCATCGTATCCTGGGTACGCCTCGCCAAACCTGAATCAACAGTTACCATTCGTGGCAACTTTAGAATTACCAGATTTACATCGATTGACGAACGATCCAATTGCCTATGCCCATTGGTGGCCAGCAATTCCTCACAAACTTCCTTCGGACATTCCTAAATTCAATGGAAATCCTGGCGAAGACCCGTCGAATCATGTGATGACTTTTCATCTGTGGTGTTCGTCGAACACTTTGAATGATGATTCGATAAGGCTTCGCCTTTTTCAGAGGACATTGACAGGTCCGGCGGCTAAATGGTATATTGAGTTACCTAGAGCCTCTTTCGACAATTTCAGTTCCCTAGCCACGACTTTCTTAACCCACTTTCAGTTACCTATAAGGTACGAAACTGGAACAGAGATCTTAACCAATTTCAAGCAGACAACGGCCACACATATATCCGATCATATACATGAGTGGCGTCGTCGTCGCAGAATGGTAAAGAATTATGTACCAGATCAGCTATTAGCCGAGTGGTTTATAAAGTCGCTTCTTCCTGCTATAACAGAAGATGTGGCCAAGGGAGGGGTCGTAACAGAGGAGCAGGTTATTGCTCGTGCCCAGTATTTAGACTTAGTATATACTCAGTCTGGCACGCTCTACGACAAGATACCTGATGCCCCCCGACCGAAATTTTCAATTCCTCCTCCTCCTGGATCAAATAGTGACTCTCACGCCGGTGACGGTGTGATTGGCACTGCAAACGCAAAGTCGACAAGGGATTCGAATAAGAAAGCCCGTAAGACTTCGAATCAAAAGGCAAATCAAGAAATTCTTGCTTCGGAAATAAGTGCCATATCTGCGGATAAAGGCAAAAATTCCAATCAACCAGGAAGCAAGAAGAAGCAAAACAAAGGGAAGAAGAAGAAACAAGGAGAGTCATCTCCTCAAAAAACTTCTTCAAGCCCTCCTGGAGATAGGAAACCACCTTTTGGGTGTCAGATATGTGATGAAGATCACTGGACGAGAGAATGTCCATACAAAGCTGAGCTTAAAAGATTCTTTAAGAGTCCGCAAACCTCAGCTGTGTTAACTGATCCGTTTCCAAATCGAGGAACAAATCTGGTTGCTAATCAAAATGCTTCCCAATCCCAAGTGCTTATGTTGTCTGTCTCAAAGCAGCAAAATGATGCTTTGACAAGGAATAAAGATTACGGGAATCCACGGCTGTCGAATAACAAGGCTAACGAACAACCTTGTAGTTCAACGACAACTTTGACCGAAGTTGTGCCACCCATCATTCCTGAACCAATGATAAAGTCACCAAAGGGAGTAGTACACAAATCGACATTTAATCCTCATGCGAAAATAACACAGAATTATAATATAATAAAGGACTTGGCCCAATCACCGTCCGCTATGTCGACACTTGAGGTACCGCAGAATTGCACCTCCCAAGAGCAAACTTTATTATCAGCAATAGGCGGGATTGGCCCAATGGATTCCAATCTTGTGGCCTTTGATCATAAAGGATATGACCCTCAGTTACCAGCTCAACTAGCTTTCCTTATTCAAGTGAAAGCCCTCAACAAAACTGTTCATCGAACAATTATTGATGAGGGGGCATCTACATGTATTATGTCGATGAGTTGTTGGAAAAACTTAGGCTCGCCACCCTTGTCGAGATCGTCAACGACGTTAAAAGCATTTGATGGACGATCATACACTCCATACGGGATTTTAAGTAACTTGCAAGTTGAATTAGGGGGCAAAACAGTAGGAATTGATGTTGAAGTGATTGATGGAAAACTCGATTACAACATCCTACTGGGAAGGCCCTGGATATATGCCATGGCTGCAGTTGTGTCGACCTACTTCAGGAAGATTGCATTTCCCTTTCAAGGAGGAATTATAGTCGTCGACCAACAGACTTTCCTCCTCGACAGTTCACAAGTTACGGGAAGCATTCCAATGATCCATGGAAGCAATCATTCGCTTCAAAATATTGGAGTAGGTCTCCTAAAAGACCCTGCCTTAATGGGTACTTTTGCCCTATCGCCTGCAAGTAATCTGGCGGAAGTGGCCACAGTGGAAACCTACAATATGAAATCTTCTGTATCTAATGGATTCGAAAGATTCCTAAACATTTTGTCAGCATGGATCATCGCCCTAATAGAAATACTGTAAATACAGTGGGCTCCGAGGACGGTTCTTATCTCGTGTCAACCTCATTAAAAAATGAAACAAGAAGTCATGAGGATAGTTCTTTTACTATGTCAACCTCATTAAAAAATGAAACAATCCCCTTTCAAAATCTCAAAGGTAAACCTTCATTCCAACCACCGAGTTGAATGCAATGAAGCTTGGGGGGGCGTGCACCTCGATTTGCATTATTATGCTGGGGGCATGCAAACTTATCATCGAGCAGTTTTAGCACATAGTTCATGCTCGTTAAAAAATAAACGCAAGATCCGAGCAGTTTTAGCACATAGTTCATGCTCGTTAAAAAATAAACATAAGGTTGTGAGCAGGCTTTCCCTTAGAGTTCAAGCTCATCCAGAAAAAATGAACCGGTAAATAACCATTGTGATCGTAAATTCATCAGCCATAAAAAGCCTTGGTCGTGTTTGCACCTGTCACCTCCACCGTCATTTGGCCGATCGTTCACTTCCATATGATTGTTTACCCATTTTGAGGAACAGCTGCAAAGAGTGATTTCACCTAGCCATCCTTGTGACAATGCCGTGATTGGAAAATTCCAACCTGTACCTGGAATCTGCTGCTATCCCTGTTTATCACTCGTTCCTCAAAAGACGAGTCTTCTTTGAGCTCTTTTCATCTGACTCGTAAAATATGAAAAGTTTGCCGAGTTTTGGCCTTCCAGCTCGTTAAACGACCGGAAGAGCTATCCCTCCTCTAGATTTTAATCTTTTTTGGACCTGAGGGATTATTGCACAAAAAGATCGAGCGCTTGTTTTGTTCGGCTCGTTAAAAGTACCGAAAACTCATCCCTTCTGTATTGTTTTATACTTTTTCGGACTTAAGGGATTAGATGACGAAAAAGGAATTTTGGAGTTAACTTTCTGTACCTTTTTAGACTCTCTAAAAATGAAAAGGACCGAGTCTTCCTTGTCGTTAGACTCGTTAAAATGATTAAACAGCGACAAACTTGTCTTTAGACGAGAACGAGTTTCCCTATCGCTAGGCTCGTTAAAATATAGCGATGGGCTTGCCCAAAGGGCAGGTTATAGAACAAGCATATGTTATCCTCTTCAAGCTTGACAAAAATAAAGAGGTACTGGTCAGAAATGACTGGGGAAAAATTGGGAGAACCTCAAAGCTTTAATGGTAGCAAGTCGTTCTTGAACATGACACTTTTCCTCCGTACCACATCGGGTTGGGTTGTTTCATTCACCGGTCTCATCACCATGGTCTTCGCCAAACCATCCACATTTGGGGTAATGCTACCGATCCATCGCATCAGTGTCGTTATATGTTCAAGAGATGTCGTTCAGAAAGAGTCAACCGTGTCCCATCCATTGCCATACATTATCCTTCATCCATCCATGATCGCCACCCTGAATCATATGTCACAGATTGTATTCACCTCCACTAAAATCATTAGCTCCATTCCGTGTCACTGATGTGGGATTCATTAAGGCCCTCCTTTGACGGATCGCTTCTTGTCGACTTCAGCTCATTATCCAAGAAGTTGATCTAGGAACAACCCCCTCAGTACTTTGAAGCTTGCATGCCTCAATGGCAAGTTTCTCACTTCCGTGACAGGTATACATCAATGACCTTCGACCAGAAGATTTTGCGTGGTGTTCGATGCCAATTCCTTTATTCACACCACGTGAATTGTACTGCAGTACCTTGAGGATCATTATCATTATCGGTGATTCCTCTCGCGCTTGTTAACGGTTTACATCATTGACCGGTAATCAAGCGATGTCTTTCCATGTTCGACTTCAGCGCAGTTCTCACATGGATCGACTTGTACTTAGAGTGAAGATCGAACGAGTTTGAAGACCCCAGATCTAGTTTCATCCATCCGGGCTGCGATATATATTCAGGAGATATAAATACATTTGTCGTGTACATCATTGCAGCAGATGATCATCCTACTCAAAGGATGATAATTTCAGCAGAGAATTATCAGTCTACCATCAGACAATCGTCTGTTCTATGTACCAAAATGAATTTATAAAGCTGAGCATGGGAATGCCCGCCTCAACTAGATCATGAAAGCAGAATGAAAAATAATGTATTGTATTGTATTTTATTACAGGTCACCTCTCAGCGATTGAATGAACTTCGGATCCTCCTGATAAAGCATTTCACCCGATAAACGACCTCATGCTTTAGGGGGCAACTGTTATAGACATTTTTGTGCCTTGTAGCATGAAGCATGAAATGTCCATAATCTAAGGGATCCAAAGTCCCTAAACATGTTGTTCCTACCCCTAGAGGAATAAGGTCAGCAAACCACAGCACTGAAAATCAGTTCTCCGCCTGAAAACACTCAAAAACAAGCAATTTCTAGATCATGTCAACTGCTCCACTGAGCATCTGCGCTGAATGTCAACTGCCCCTCTCTGTACCTGCGTTGAATGTCAAATCCAACAAAGGCTACCTGCGCTGAGCGAGATTGGACAAGTGGCACAGTCATTCCTCAAGGTGTCAATGCCCAGGAAGCTTCCAAAATGACACTTGGATCAGGGAATTCGCCTAGTGATGAGTAAGAGGTTCTTAAACTCCAAGTGGAAGCCAGGATCTCCAAGTGGACTCAAGAACTGAAGTATAACTGAAGTGAGAGAGGACACTAGTCAGCTTGAAGCCAGCCTCAAGCTGACTCATCCTTTCTCCAAAACTCCTATATATAGAGCTCTCTCATGAGGTCTAAGGAGGCTGGAATTTTGTGAATGTAAGGAAGTGCTGTTGGTTTGAGTTTAGAGCTATTGGGTGATTGCTTTGAAGGAGGTGAAGAGGAGATTTCTTTCTGCTGGGAGGTGTTGCTGGATTGGGCCTCTTATGGTTGTAACACTCCTTGAACTTTACTTCTTCCATTAATAAAGCATTTGAGGTTCTTCTATATGCATGTGTCTCAATGGTGTATTGTTATACTTGTGTATTTGATTTATTCTAATCCTTGAATCAATTATGAATGTATGCTTCTTGTAGTTTCCCTCTCTTGCCTTTTTGCAGGATCTTTTTGTAGCTGGGCCAGTGAAAGAGCAAGGAGCTGGAAGCAAGCAGCAAGGAGAGAAGATTGGATCAATCACTAGCGAAAGACATCGGTTAGTGGATCCCTTTCTCCCCTGTTTTACTTTCATAAAGAAGAAATCTTAGATAGCTTTGCTTCAGTTGTTGCTGAGGTACTATCACCCTTAGAGTGGGATAGGGTCATTCCGTATTGGATACTTTTCCCTACAACAATTATTGAAGAAAGATGCATTTTCATGGACTCGAGAAGCAACAAAGGCCTTCGAACATCTTAAAGAGGCAATGTGCCAAGCATCGGTCTTAGCTACACTGGACTTCACAAAAACGTTTATTGTGGAATGTGATGCTTCAGGAAATGGAAAAGGTGCTATTTTAATGCAAGATGAAAGACCCATTTCTTTTGAAAGCTGTCCAATCAAGGGAAAGTTTTTACACAAAGCTATTTATGAGAAGGAAATGTTGGCAATACTACATGCACTTAAGAAATGGCGACCCTACCTAAAGGGAAGACACTTCAAGGTAAAAATGGATCATGATAGCCTTAAATACTTTTTAGAACAAAGATTATCCTCTGAAGAGAAACAAAAGTGGGTCACAAAGATGTTGGGTTATGACTTTGAAATCATCTACAAAAAAGGGAAGCAAAATGTGGTGGCAGATGCACTCTCAAGAAAGGATGAGGATGTGGAAGAATTGTTGTGTGCCATTTCTATTATCCAGCCAAATTGGATAAATGAAGCAAGGGAGGAGTGGAAGAATGATGAAGAAGTGTGGGCACTTATTCGAAAGTTACAACAAGATTCCAGTACATCTGATACATTTAGTTGGCAAAATGATTCGTTATGGTACAAAGATCGCTTATACCTCTGTAAGAATTCGCAACTCAAACAAAAGATTCTTATGGAATTGCACACTCCTCCCTTAGGAGGGCACTCAGGATTTTTAAAAACTTACCACAGGGTTAAGAAGGAATTTTTTTGGGATGGCCTTAAATCAGATATTCAAAAGTTTGTGGCAGAATGTTTGGTTTGCCAACAAAATAAAGTTGAAACAGTTAAGACCCCGGGTCTATTACAACCTTTATCCATTCCAAGCCAACGTTGGGAGGAGGTTTCAATGGATTTTATCACAGGTTTACCCAAGTCTGAGGGAAAGAGTGTCCTCATGGTGGTAGTTGACAGACTTACCAAGTATGCACACTTTTGTGCATTATCACATCCATTGAAAGCCAGTATAGTTTCTACTGCATTTATGGAAACAATTCAAAAGCTACATGGAAACCCAAAGATTATTGTAAGTGATAGAGATCCCATTTTCATTGGAAATTTTTGGACAGAATTATTTTCTTGTCTTGGTACTCAGTTAGCTCATAGCTCATCTTATCATCCTCAATCTGATGGGAAAATTGAGATAGTAAACAAATGTTTGGAAGGATATCTTCGTTGCTTTGTATCTGATAAACAGACACAATGGGTCAAATGGTTGCCTCTAGCTGAATGGTGGTATAACACTTCCTTCCATATAGCAACAGAAATGACCCCATTTATGACACTTTATGGATATCAGCCACCATCCATCACATCATATTTAAGAGAAAATTCTAAGGTTCAAGCAGTGGAACATCACATTGAACATCAACAATAAGTCCTCCAACTCTTAAAGGATAACCTCGTGTTGGCACAGAATAGAATGAAACAACAAGCAGATCAACATCGCAGCGAAAGAAGTTTTGATGTAGGCGATTGGGTATTCCTATGGCTATAACCATATAAAAAAATGTCCCTCAAGCAAGCTAAGAAGGATAATAAAATATCACCAAAGTATTATGGTCCGTACAAGGTGTTGTAAAAGATTGGTACTATGGTATACAAATTGGAGCTTCTTGCAGTGTCTCGAGTGCACCCAGTTTTCCATGTTTCATGTTTAAAGAAGGTTATAGGCGACAAGCTCCCAGTTAAAACAATATTGCCAGAACTTGACGAGGAAGGAAAAATTATATTGGAACCGGAAGCAGTCACAGAAACAAGAACTCGACAGCTACGAAATCGATCAATCTCGGAGTATCTCATCAAGTGGAAGAACTTATCCACTGAAGATTCCACATGGGAGGATGATAATTTTATACAGAAGCATCCATAACTAGTCAAGCGTTGAGGACAACACTTTTTTGTAAGGAGAGGGGCATGATAGGTCCCTATAATACTAGTGATTACCCCATTACTATTGTAGTTGTATCCCTTATTAATATTGTTGTGCCCCTATTGTCTCCATATTTTTATTACTGTGCCCCATAGAATCCCTCTATTGTTATTTGTGTGGCTTTATATTATTATTGTTAGGTCGGCTGGGTTAAATTGTGACTCCTTAGACTCCTATATATAGAAAGGAGGTTTTGTCATTTGAATCATCCAAGAATTGCTCATTTATGTAATGTAAAGGAGGTTGCCCCCTCGAAGAGGTTGAATTCTAAGGTGTTGATCTATCTTTTCTATCTTTTTCTTGAGCTGGTTTCATAACAATAAACGTTAATAATAATTGAATATTAACTAATTCTCTAAAAAGATTTAAAAGTGCTAATTTCTAAGGAATACTGATTCACCCCCCCTCCCCCTCTTAGTATTTTCCAACAACAACATCGGCTCTAGCTGGGCACTGCTTCCCCCTGTGGGATGCAGAGAACAAGCAGATCCAAGTGCCTTCTCCTTCGGCTATGGAGTCTTCGCTGAAACAACCACACACTTTCAATTTTCTCAAAATAAAATCAACTCTTCGGGTATTTATAGATGATGAATGGATGGATGAGAATCTAATATTGGATATAATGTTTCAAGTATTTCTCATTGACTGGCAATGAGGAATACTCTCCTTCCAAATTATGTAGGATGAATGTATTATTCCCTTTGACTTCTGCAATGCTAAATGGACCAAACCAGAGGTTGTCAAATTTTTCATGCTTGCCTTTATCCTCCCTCCTTGTATCCCATCTAAGCACCAGGTCACCTTTCTTGAAATTCCTTTCTCTGGCCTTTCTGTCAAATAGATCCTTCATCTTATTTTGATATTTCCTTAGCTTGTACTGAATTTCATCCCTGTCCTCATTCAACTCAATGATTTGATTAATCCTTCTTGAGAAATCATCTTTTTCTTCATAAGATTCCTGAAGGAACCTCATAATTGGTAAAGCCAAATGAGTAGGAAAAATTTCTTCCTTACCATAAACTAATTGGAAAGGAGACTTGCATGTGGATCTTTTAGAAGAAACTCAGTTTGCCCAAATGGCATGGATGAGGTGATTGTCCCAACTCTTTTTATGGTCTTCAAGAGTATTTTTAATGAACTTAACTAAGCTCTTGTTGGAGGACTCTTCTAGCCCATTACCCTATGGATAGTATGGTGTAGAATGATGTAACATAATTGAATACTTTTGATAGAACTCAATCATTTTAATACTGCTAAAAGTTGTTGCATTGTCTGTAACAATTTGTTGAGGACATCCAAATCTTGATAAAATATTTTCCTCAAGGAATTTAATTACAACAGTATCAGTTTCATTTTTAACAGGTATTGCCTCTACCCATTTGGTAAAATAGTCTATAGCAGTTAGAATCCATCTATGTTGATTACTTGATTGTGGATGAATCTCTCCTATGAAGTCTAACCCCCATTGTAGAAAAGGTGCCTGAACCAATACTGGAATAAGAGGAAGTGCTGACAGCTTCTGTTTCCATGCAAATATTTGACATTGTGTGCAACTCCTAACTCTTGCTCCAATTTCTTTAAACAATGTGGGTTAGTAGAAACCTGCCTTTAAAATTTTGTAAGTTGTTGCTCTCTAGGCATAGTGTCCACAACAAAACCCTACATGAAACTGATCTATAATTCCATTTGTTTCATTTTTAGTTAAACAAAGAAGAAGGATATTGAGAGGATCCTTCCAATATAGATTACCATTGATAATACAATATTTTACTGCTTTAAGCTTCAGGGCTTTACACTGCTTCAAGTCAAGTTTAGTTGGACATTGAAAATTTCTAAGAAATTGTACAATGTCAGAATACCAATCAGAGAGTAGATATTTCTGATCTATATGAATGAGAATGGTTTGATATAAAGAAGGAGGTTCTTGTGGGTTCTCTTCTAAATTTTTAGAAGGTTCTTGTGGATTCTCACCTTCTGCATTTAAGGAAGGTTCTTGTGGATTCTCCCTTTGTGCAATATGAGAAGGTTCTTGTGGATTCTTCTCAGATGACAATTCAGAAATGAAATTTATCCCCAATACTTTGCAATTGGATTCAGCCAACAATTTGGCCAAACCTTGACCTTTTACTAGCTTTATGGTCTTAATCTCAAGATCAAATTCAAGAATTTTAGCAATCCATCTTCCCCTTCTTCCATTAGTATCAGGTTGGGTCAAAACAATTTTGACAGCATGATTAGGGACATAGGCTATGATGTGTGAATGCAAGACATAGGTTCTAAAGGCTTTGAGGGCTTGGATTAAGGCATAAGCTTGTTTTTCAATAATTTCATACCTAAGGTCAGCATCCCTCATGACTTTAGAAAAGAAGGCTATGGGTTGATCATCACCATTTGTATTCTTCTGTAAAAGTAAAGCTGCTAAGGTTGTCTCTGATGCAAAAGAAAATATGCTAAAAGGAGAGGAGTAATCAGGACTGGCTAATGTAGGGGCCTCAGATATAGCCTTTTTGATTTGATCAAAATTATATTTGGCAGAAACTCTCCATTTCACTTCATTGTTATTTTTTAACATATCAATTACATCTTCGACTATCTCTACATAATTACGGATAAATCTTCTAAGCAAACTAATTTTCCCAAGGAAGGTTTGTATCTCCTTCTTGTTTCTAGGTAGAGATAGAATTTGAATATTTGAAACCCTCTTTGGATCAATGATAAATCCCTCTTTGGAGATAATATGCCATAGTAATTTCCCTTCCTTTACATCAAAGAGAGACTTCTTTGGATTTATAGATATGACATATTGTTATCAAACCAGCTCACAAAAAGATAGAAAAGAGAGATAAACGCCTTAGAATTCAACCTCTTCGAGGGTGCAACCTCCTTTACATGACACAAATGAACAATTCTTGGATGATACAAATGAAAAAAACTCATTTCTATATATAGGAGTCTAAGGGGTCACAATATAATCAAATATGACCTAACAATAATAATATAAGGGCACAACAATAACAATAGTGGGCTTCTTTGGGGCAGAATAATAACAAAATGGGGACAATAGGGGAACAACAATAATAATAAGGGCTACAATGACAATAGTAATGGGGGAATAACTATTATTATAGGGACCTAACATGCCCCTCTCCTTCAAAAGAGTGTTTTCCTCAACGCTTGAGTAGTTCTGGATGCGTATGTATAAAATTCTCATCCTCCCATGTGGAATCTTCAGTGGGTAAGTTCTTCCACTTGACAAGATGCTCCAAAATTGATTGATTTTGCAGTTGTCGAGTTCTTGTTTTTGTGACTGCTTCAGGTTCCAATATGATTTTTCCTTCCTCATCAAGTTCTAGCAAATATTGTTTGAACTAGGAGCTTGTCAGCAATAACCTTCTTTAAGCATGAAACATGGAAAACCAAGTACACTCGGGAAGCTGCAGGAAGCTCTAATTTGTTTGTCATAGTACCAATCTTTTGCAACACCTTGCACAGACCATAATACTTTGGTGATAATTTATTATCCTTCTTAACTTGCTTGAGGGACATTTGTTTATATGGTTGTAGCTGTAGAAATACCCAGCCACCTATATCAAAACTTCTTTCGCTGCGATGTTGATCTTCCTGTTGTTTCATTTTATTATGTGCCAAAGTTAGGTTATCCTTTAAGAGTTGGAGAACTTGTTGTTGATGCTCTATGTGATCTTCCACTGCTTGAAACTTATAATTTTCTCTTAAATATGATGTGATGGACGATGGTTGATATCCATAAAGTGCCATAAATGGGGTCATTTTTGCTCCAGTATGGAAGGAAGTGTTATACCACCATTCAGCCGAAGGCAACCATTTGACCCATTGTGTTTGTTTATCAGATACAAAGAAACGAAGATATCCTTCCAAACATTTGTTTACTATATCAGTTTTCCCATCAGATTGAGGATGATAAGATGAGCTATGAGCTAACTGAGTACCAAGACATGAAAATAATTTTGTCCAAAAATTTCCAGTGAAAATGGGATCTCTATCGCTTATAATAATCTTTGGGTTTCCATGTAGCTTTTGAATTGTTTCCATAAATGCAGTAGAAACTATACTGGCTTTAAATGGATGATATAATGCACAAAAGTGTGCATACTTGGTAAGTCTATAAAATACCACCATGATGACACTCTTTCCTTCAGATTTGGGTAAACCTGTGATGAAATAAATTGAAACCTCCTCCCAACGTTGACTTGTAATGGATAAAGGCTGTAATAGACACAAACCAAAACCAAACATTCCGCCACAAACTTTTGAATATCACATTTAAGGTCCTTCCAAAAAAACTCCTTCTTAACCCTATGGTAAGTTTTTTAAAATCCTAAGTGCCCTCCTAAGGGAGAGGTGTGAAATTCCATAAGAATATTTTGTTTGAGTTGGGAATTTTGACATAGGTATAAGTGATCTTTGTACCATAACGAATCATTTTTCCAACTAAATGTATCAGATGTATTGGGACCTTGTTGTAACTTTTGAATGAGTTCCCACACTTCTTCATCATTCTTCCATTCATCGCTTGCTTCGTTTATCCAATCTGGTTGGATAATAGAAATGGCACAAAGCAATGCTTCCACATCCTCATCCTTTCTTAAGAGTGCATCTGCCACAAAATTTTTCTTCCCTTTTTTGTATATGATTTCAAAGTCTTAGTCAAACATATTTGTGACCCATTTTCACTGCTCTTCTAAAGATAATATTTGTTCTAAAAAGTATTTAAGATTATCATGATCCTTTTTTACCTTGAAGTGTCTTACCATTAGGTAGGGTCACCATTTCTTAAGTGCATGTAGTATTTCCAAGATTTCCTTCTTGAATAGCTTTGTGTAAATACTTTCCTTTGATTGGACGACTTTCGAAAGAAATTGGTCTTTATTCTTGCATTAAAGCAACACCAATTCCATTTCTCGAGGCATCACATTCCACAATAAAGGTTTTTGTGAAGTCTGCCATAGCTAAGACCGATGCTTGGCACATTGCCTCTTTAAGATGTTCAAAGGCCTTTGTTGCTTCTAGAGTCCATACAAATGCATCTTTCTTCAATAATGTTGTTAGGGGTGCTGCTATTCTCCCATAATTCTTAACAAACTTGCGATAATACCCTTTCAACCAAAGAAATCCTCGTAGATGCTTTATGGATGTGGGGATTTTCCATTCCTTAATGTCTTTAATTTTTCTAGGGTCTACCTTAACACCTTCATGAGATACAATATGACCCAGATATTCCACCTCTTGTACTCCAAAGAAACATTTGGACGTTTTTTCATATAATTGTTTCTCCTCCAATAGTTTGAGCACCCTGTCAACATGTTGAACATGATCCTTCCAAGAATTTGTATAGATTAGTATATCATCAAAAAATACTAACAAAAATTTTCTAAGGGTGGGTTTGAAAATGGAATTCATCAAACCTTGAAATGTAGAAGGTGCATTGGAAAGGCCAAAAGGCATGACCAAAAATTCATAATGACCCTCATGAGTTCTAAATTATGTTTTTAGAATGTCTTCAGTCTTCATTCTGATTTGATGATATCTTGAACGAAGATCCAACTTGGTGAAGTAAATTGATCCATTCAAATCATCCAATAGTTCATCAATGACAGAAATGGGAAATTTATCTTTAATAGTGATCTTGTTGAGCTCCCTATAATCCAAACACATGCGCCATGATCCATCCTTCTTATGCACCAATACTACTAGAGCAGAGAAAGAACTTTGACTAGGTTGAACTATACTAGCCTCTAGCATTTTTGCAACAATACGTTCAATTTCACTCTTTTGGGAATAGGGATATCTATAAGGCTTGATGTTTGGAGGAACACTTCCTGGAATCAAATGAATAACACGATCATGATCACAAATAAGTGGGAGACCTTTGGGAGTCTCAAATACCTTGGAATGACTGTCCAAGACGTTTTCGAGATCTGGAGAAATAGATGATTTTTATGTGGGAACCTCTAGCGAACATAATTGTGCAATTACGCCTCGTTGTTATTTCTTTAGAAGCTTTGTCATTCCATTAGAGCTGATTATCTTTCCTAGTTTCCCTGCGATACCTCTTAATTCAACTTCCTTTCCTTCCAAAGAAAATTTCATGAAAGGTTCTTGAAAATTAAAAGCTATTGTACCCAAGGATTGTAGCCATTGGACTCCTAGTACAACATCAACACCACCCATTGGAATCGAAAGCATTTGGATATTCAATACATATTCTCCCATGGATAGCTTAATATTATGGAACTTTCTAGAGCAATTTATGGTTCCTCCACTTGCAATTGTCACTTGACACTCTGGTGCTGGATATAGGAAGCAATTCAATTCCTTGGCTATTTTACAGTGAACAAAATTATGGGTACTGCTCAAATCAATCAACACTATTACCTTTTTGTTCTTGATATGTCCTTCTATCTTGATAGTTTGAGGAGTGGTAATTCCGGCCAATGCATTACAATATATGGTTGGATTCATTTCTTCATTCTATAGGGTTTGTTCCTGGTGTATATCCTCTTCTTTTGACATTTCTTATTCCTTTTCTTCCTCCTCTTCACAATCTATGTAAAATAATTTCTTCTCAGCACACTTATGACCTTTAGTGTATTTGCTATCACAACTGTAATAAAGCCCTTTTTCTCTTTTTTCTTCCAATTGTTGGGGTTTCAACCTTGTAGGTTGTGGAAGGCTAGGGGAAACAAAACTTCCATCCTTATAGTTGTGAGTGGTAGGCTTCCTTGTTGCCATAATTTTGCTTTCCATTTTTCTTGCCAACCTGAATGCCTTCTCCAATGAGTCAGGTTCCCAAAGACGAACCTCATGTTGGATGTTATCCTTTAAAGTCCCTATGAACAAATCAATCCTATGCTCCTCTGGAATATCTTTTACCCTTATATTCAATTTTTGGAAGTCCTCAATGTGCTCCATCATTGAACCCTTTTGTTTGAGGTTTATCAATTGGCTAAAAAAAGTGTTGCTTTTTGTATCCTCATAATGTGCTATCATTTCTTCCGTAAAAATTGCCCAAGTGACAATTTGTTTATGAGAGCAAAGCCATTGATACCATACAAACTGATTTGGTTCCAAATATAAAGTTGCAATGCGTACCTTTTGTGTGTTTTGCACATTATGGAGATCAAAAAATTGCTCCATCTGTAGTATTCATGTTACGGGATCCTTACCATCAAACTTCCTCATATCGATCTTTGGAACATGGTGGGGCTTCAATCCAGCATTAGAGTCTATGAAATCATTATCAACATTTCTTTTGTTCTCATCATGAGTTTCCTTTACTACCCTTTCACCATTAGTAAGCATTTCTTATAGCAAATTATTAAAATCTATCTTCAACTCTTCCATCTTAGCATCCATGCCATTCATCTTAACTTCCATGCCATCCATCTTAGCTTCCATGCCATCCATCTTAACTTGCACGTCCTTCATATTAGCTTCCATGCCATTCATCTTAGCTTCGCTTACCTTTTGTGAGAGTGAAATTTGTTGCACTTGGTCTTGTAATTTTGATATATCATGTTGCATTTCTTACTCTTCTTCATGAGTCATGCTAAAGCTTTCAGGTTGCTTACTAGGTGTTTCCATTTTATTTCTTTGGGGAATCATTTAATTACAATTATGCTTCACTATTCCCTTTGAAATTCAACCTAATTTTTCAACCCAAACTTATGCAAAATTTTAAAAAGACCACACACCTTTTTTTTTTCTCTTCGTAGATTCTTGATATTGAATATGTTGTATCTCTATAATTACAGATATCCAAGGTCTGAAATTGTTTCCAATGCCACTAGTCTGATCAAAATTGGATTCTCCAAGAAAGAGTTATTCTCAATCTTCCATGATTACCTGATTATATAATTTTTCAGTAGAATGAACTTGTATGACGTGCTACGTGTCAATGTTTCGACCTCCAGATCTAAAAATGATACACAGTAAACTACAGTTTGTCCTCTTTCTGTAACATCTTATGAAATTTCAATATGATGCTCATAGAGAAAGTTATGACGATTTTCCCAAGGTCGCATGTTTGGAATGTAATTCAAAAGTCTGTAACAAACCCTAACTTCCTCAGATCATATCTCCAAAAATATAGTGAGACAAAATATGAAATTCGGCCCTGAGGTTCAAAACGATTTCGGCTCAAATGGGTTTTTCTAGCTTCTGAAACGTCATAGAAAAAAGTTATAATGAAAATTCCACGATGACCTGTTTGGTGTAGCGAAACCCTAGAATCCAAAGCTCTAATACCAAATGTTATGAAACCAGCTCACAAAAAGATATAAAAGAGAGATAAACGCCTTAGAATTCAGCCTCTTCGAGGGGGAAACCTCCTTTACATTACACAAATGAACAATTCTTGAATGATACAAATGACAAAACCTCCTTTCTATATATAGGAGTCTAAGTGGTCACAATATAATCAAAGCTGACCTAACAATAATAATATAAGGGCACAACAATAATAATAGTGGGCTTCTATGGGGAAGAATAATAAGAATATGGGGACAATAGGGGCACAACAATAACAATAAGGGCTACAATGACAATAGTAATGGGGGAATTACTGGTATTATAGGGACCTAACACATATTTTCTGCTCCTGTCAAAAACCTTATTCAAGTGTTTTAAATGATTTTCATGAGACTCAGAGAAAACAGATAAATCATTTGGATAAATGACAGGGAATTCATATGTCTTACCAACAAATGCTAGATCCATGGCTCTCTAAAAAGTGGCTCCAATGTTTGTTAGTATAAATGGCATCCTAGCATACATCAATGTACCCCAGGGAGTAGTAAACACAATTTTATCTTGGTCAGCTTGACTTACCATAATCTGGCTGTAACCAGAAAATCCATCTAGCATAGAAATCATGTTTGCACCTGAAACTTTCTGAAGTAGATGGTCCATTTTGGGCAATGGGTAGTTATCCTTTAAATATGATTTGTTAAGATTTCGGAAGTCTACACATAGCCTAATTTCACCATTTTTATTTCTGACAGGAACTAGGTTAGCTACCCAGTCAGAATACCTCAGAGGAACTATGATATGAGCATCAAGAAATTTTTTAAGTTCTTTCTCAATAGTTGGAAGAAGTATTGGATTGATTCTTCTTAATTTTTGTTGGAAGGGTTTTGCTTCTGGTTTCAAAGGAATCTTATGCTCAATTAAAGATGTATCATAAGTTTTTAATTCATTATAAGACCAGGCAAAAACATCTTTGTAATTTTTAAGAAGATTCAAGTATTTGTTTTTAACATCCAAAGGCAAAGATGATGACAATTTAACATTTTTCACTTCATCTAAAGTCCCAATATTGCACTCTTCGATTTCTTCTTCAGGTGAATTAGACAAGGGGTTTTTGGAGACATCATTATTATCAAATAGCTTTTCCAATGGAACTAATCCTTTGGGAATAAAATTATTAGATAATTGAATGATATCATGATCAAGAATTTTAGGACTGAATGAAGTTTCTGGGCTCTGTTGATTTGATTCTTGGACATATTTTTGATCTTCTTCAATTTTCATATTTGAGAATTCATCAATGACTTGAAGAAAATATTTTAATTGCTCATCATCCTCAAAAATCTGCCAGTGTTTAAGGTTATCAGGAATTGATGGTTTGTACTTGACTTGAATATGATATTCTAACAATATTGGCTCAGGGATTTTGAAAGAGCTTGTTGAAACAACAAGTGAATCAGCATGCATATTCTCATCTCTGGGTATATAAGTTATGTTAAATCCTTGGAAGAAATTTTCAATTGTGTCCTAAACTTCATTTCTATAAGATCTAAGCCTTGGGTGATTTTTTTGATGCAAGTTCCTAACCTGCTTCACTATTAGCTCAGAATCATAAAAGACACTCAAGTTTGGACCTTTAAACTCTTAGCTAGTTCAAAACTAAGAGGAAAAGCTTCATACTCAACCACATTATTGGTGACTTCAAATTCAAGCTTACATGACTAAGTAATATTTTCTTTATTTAGTGAGATTAAAACAATGCATACTCTTGCTCCTTCCTTTGAGCAAGATCGATCAAAATAAAGTTTCCAAATGTCTGATTTTACAATTTTAGGTTTGGAAACTGTATTTTCGATAACAAGTTGAGTGTTTGATGAATTTTGCAATGATAACTAAAAGAAACCAAAATCTTGATTTACTGCATAGATGGGGTGGTTTTTTTCTTGATTAGACCTGCAAACAGTATGGAGGAATCTGACTTCCATATACAACCTTAAATGTTCACCTCCATAGACTAGAATAGTGGCAAAAGACATGTCCATCTGAAGTGATCCTCCAATTTTAGAACAACATGATCTAGATAGAAGCATGGCAAGAATATCAGTGACAACTATGTCTAAAACTATACTCTTAACATGTATTTGGTCTAGGGTGACAACTAGGTCTTTGATTAGTCCTAAACATGGTACTTTCTTTGAATCAAAGGTGTAGAGGTCATGATTGGAATGAGTAACTTCTAATTGAATCTAGTCCATAATTGCCTTTGGCATAAGGTTATGAGAAGCACCAGAGTCCAACATGTAGTTATACAAGAGAAAATCACGGACCTTTAAAGTTACATAAAAGGATGGAACAATCTCATCAATCATATCAGAACTGGGGCCAACAACTAATGATGGCTTTTCATCTTGTAGATTGATAATATCTCCATAAGCATCTACACTAGAGGATTGTATCCATGTAAACACTTAATTTTTATAACCAGGGTTCTTGGAAAGTTCAACTAAAGGGATATGAATCTTGACTCTTTCCAATTCTTTCTCAATGTGAAAAGTTGTCAAAATGGCTTTATCAGATGAAAAAGTTTCAGTAGATGTATCTGCAGTTTTAGGTGTTGGAGTTTGTGTTTGAATAGATTTTATTGCAGGTTCAATTATAGTTGTAGATTTAGGAGGTCTACCTGGGCCTGATCTAGGTATTAGATCATACCTCTTATTTAATTTTGCAATAAAAAATCAAAGAATGCTTGATATTTGGAAAGTTGAGTATCTCCTTGTTCTTGTTCAAAAGACTGAGAGGAAGATGTAGGTACTATTGCCATTTGTACTGCTGAAGAATCAAGATTATTGATATCTTCAGTAATTAAAGGACCTACATCTTGAGGTTGTTGATCATCAATCAACAATGGTGGTTGGAAGAAGATTAATCATCAATCAACAATGGTGGTTGGAAGAAGATGAATCATCAACCCTAGCTTTTAATTTTCTTTCTTCTTTTTCTTCTTTAGCTTTAAGTTTATTAGAAGAAGACCTAGTAGATTCAACCTCTATGGCATTTTTCTGCATATCTTCTGATGTATTGGCCACTATTTCTCTTAACATGACTGCAAAGTCATCCTCAAATGATTTAGAAAATCTAACTTTTGCAGCTGCTACTGGTGGCTTACAATCAACATGCATTTAATGATAGAGTTTATTAAATCTTTTGATAAATTCAGCCACTGGTTCACTAGGGTTTCTCTTCAATTCTTCAAATTCAATGAGAAAGTATACATGATACTTCTTTACCCTACATTGGTTCTTAAAGATAGTTATGAGCTCATTCCATGTTCTAATAGAGTCAGGTCTAAGTTGCCTAAACCAGATCCTAACATTTCCTTCTAAGGATTGCACAAATAATCTCATATAAACATTTTCATGTTCTATGTTTATATTATCAGCAAAATCTAGGAAAAAACCTACATGATCTTCTGTTGAAGGACTAGTTTCACCATTGAATATTGGTAAATGCTTTAGATATCCATCAAGAAAATTTGCCAAGTTTTGAGGAAGAACTAAAGAAAAATATCTTGCTTGTATAATGGGTTGAAAAGACATGATGGTAGGTGGATTCTGAGGTGACTGAGTGAATGATTGATGAGCCTCGGTATTGCAACAAGAGTGTTGCAACTCCCAAGGCTACTGACTTTAATTATCAACCTGGGGTTTGTACAAACTTAAGAGGTGTCGACACTATATGTGCGGCATGCAATGTGTCATTCCTTTGATGTCATGATGTAATGGAGCACATGTATTGAAGTCAAATCCTAAACTAATTCCATAAAATGAAATGTTCGAAATGGAACCTTAGCCTATTGCATGAAAGATAGTACAAGGAAAGAGACGAAAATTCAATCCTAAATCACACCATTTCCTAATTAATTGCTAAGAAACTATTTTTTGAAATAATGCTAAATTATCATGAACCAAATGCTACTATCTAAGCATGGAAGTAAGAAGCATCAAACATCACTAATGTGCAAGTAAAGGGACTGAAATAAATTTGTTTTTATCTTTTTGGTCTTTTCATGCAAAATCAAGTATGCAAACTAATTTCGTTTGGTGATGTGGCAGGTGAATTAAGGATGTTGGAGTTTGGATGGAAGGGTTAGGAGATGGTTGGATGGTGTGGGAGACCCTTGGGAGGATTTTTGTGACTTCCTAGAGGTTTTCCATCAATTCGGCCTCAAAACAGGCCATTTCAAGAAAAACTACAAGATGTACTAGAAATCTACAGCATGATCATGTAGGAATTACAGTGGACCTACAAGATACAATAGAGAGAAAAATGTGAGGTGTTGGAGGTGATGGAAGTCTTCAGGAAGGTGGTAGATGGGTGGAATGGTGTGATAAAATGCCTAGGATCACTTAGAACTCAAAACCAAAGTTGGGAGATGGATGGATTTGCTCAAAAAGATTGGAGAAGTTTCCTTGTGAAATGATGAAATTGGTGAGGGTTTAATGACTAAGAAAATCAAATCCAAATTGGATGGGACATTTTTTTTTTTTAACTAGAATGTCTTAGGTCCCTATTCCAAGTGGAATCACTCAAAAATACATCTGTTAAGCCTTGCAAAAAAATAAAAAACATTACTAGTCGAAAATCTAGAAATTCGAGAACTAGTGAGCTAGTAAATCTGAAAAATGCGTAACCAAATAAAGTGAAACTACAATGGGGTAATTTTTGTTATGGAATAAAATGTTTTTGTTATTTAATGCAAGTTAAATCAATAAGATTTAAGCTCGTTGGCATGCTCTAAAAAATATCAGAAATTTACTGTTCTTTGCCAAGAAGGAGGTCCAACAATCTAGATTTGGGAATAAGAAGACTAATCCAAGCAACTCAATGATTATTATGAGCTTCCAAAGCTTTTCCAAGGATAAAATAATGCTTTTGATCCTGCAAAAGAACTTACATCAACCATTTAACTCAATCCTACAACAAGAAATCATTAATACTAAATGTAGAAATAGAAAGAAATAAAAACTAGAGATGCATGTGAATAAGAAATGAAAAGAAGGAAAGAAAATGATACAAAAGGGCTCTAAGGTTCCTGGGATGGCCAAGCCCAAGGAAACTCAGAGACCTATGGAGGAGAACAATATTTAGAAGTTTAACTTGACACCAATCTTCATTATTTTCATCAATAGAATTACATCCCTGCAAGAAAATACAATGGAGCTGCAAGAATACAAGCTCTATCCACACTAACACTAATGAAAATCCCCCTAGAGGTAAATTCGACTTGGTACTTATAAAAAATGATTAGGAATCATTCCCCATGAATGGAAGAAGCTTTCCCCACCAAAATCCCTTAACTAGTGGATCTAGTTCCCAATACTAGGAATTTGCATTAAATGGCAGGGAACACATTCCTAGATTTTCTTAATCATTCCTGTTGTGACCAGCAACAACCCCCCCTTCTCATTTAAGTGTCATCCGAAATACGAAATGTGTGGGGAACCTTAGTTAAAATTTAGGAAAAGCAAGAGTAGTGCTTAAATTCCTTTTTCGCAAAATAAAGTTACCATCGTAAGCTTAGGAAACTCCTTGGAATACTTAAAACCTAAGTTTATGATAAGGGAAAAATCTTTAAAAAATCGCATCGTAAAACGGCAGTAGAACACCACCATTCAAGTGCAATCCCGGCATGTGCGAGATTGTGGTATTGAACAACTATCGCGTCGCAATAAGAAAAGCTTATAAGAATTCTTCAGAATTTACTAATTTGTGATGATGCCGATCGCAAGATCGCATATCGCAGGAAACAGGTTAACAAAATTTGTCATACATAAAACTTCTGCGATCTGCGATATTGCAATATCGCGATAAAGCGATGGTTGCGATGTTAGGCCAGATCAACGCTGCGATGTTATGTTTCTGCGATCTTACGATATTGCAAAGTTGCGATATGCGATGGTGCAATCTGCGATGTTGCAAAGCAAATCGCAAAATTGCCCCATCGCAGATCTTTCGGGCACGATATTCAAGAAAATCTATTTGCCATAAGCTGACACATGATTATGCACTTTAAATGCTAATAAAGGAGTTAGTTTTCAGTTATAAATAAAATATGAACGCGTGCTTTTCAAAGAATCACTTCACGTAAGGTGGTGTATTTGCTATGTCTACTGCATTTAAAACTCTCCCATCACCCTTCCTGGTCATTCATTTCCACTTCACTTGTGAATTGCAGGAACGGAGAACGGAGGACGATACAAAGCAATACGCAGGTTGAAATGGGGAAGAAAAACAAAGCCCCGAGCTCTGAAGAAAAGGAAATGGCACCTTTGTATACAGACACGGCTTGTAACAGAGACGCAGGAATAGCTACATGGGAAGGCATGTACAGTCTGCTCGAAGAAGAGAATCCCAGAGTAATGAAAGTTACTGTTGTCGCGGGCTCACAGAGTTCTTCTGAAGCATCCCTAGAAGAGATAGCATGCTCATTCCTACATCGGATAGCAGCAAGGCCCAAAATTCTCCCATACACAGACATGGTCAAGTGGATACTTGATAGCGCAGAAATAAAAAATAGACAGTTCAAGGTTCATGGTCAAGGGCTCATCGGGTCATTCGCTGCGCAGGATTTAAAGCTCATGTATCATCTGCCTGAGCCACAGGCAACTTATAACACGCAATTCATAGAAAAATTCGTGAAGGAGAACCAGAACCTATCAGAAACCACCAAAGATTGGTCCAGGAAAGATGAATCGCTCAAGAAAGATAAACACGGTATGTACAGTACTGGTTCCCTTACCTCCCCATATGCTGCCATGCTCTGTAGAATATTTGGAATGCCAGATATCAACAAATTTTCATCCGAATGGTTACCGTTACTAGATGCTGCCACAAATGCCACTATTGTAGATTGGGCCAAAATTTTATCTGATAACCTAATCACGGCTATTGTCAGTTACCGGTCCAAAAGAGCTACATCTCAAAGGATTTATCCTCCTTTTTACCTAGCCGCATATGTTATGGATTCAATATGTTATGTTTCTAAGTTCCCTGTTATGGGTTGGAAGTGGACAACTCAATACCCCTTACCCATCCATGTCTATCATAAGATATTGTGGGACTCTTAGTTCACTCCATATTTCTACCAGATTTGTCACGGACTTATGCTGCCCTTGTATAGAATGTTGTATGATAAAGAACCCTCGAGGTGCTCACCTGAAGCACAGATAGATATCCTCCCCATCGCAAGATGGTTCGGAGAAGGATTGTTCACTTATGTGAGGGTATTTGGAAGTACTGCACCCCCTCATGTTCTACGTTTTTATATCCCTGATAAACTCCTAGCTCGAGAAATTGCATATCAAACCTGCGGAGAAGGTGGCCTAACTAAAGACTTAAAGGACAAAAAGAAGGCTATATGGCCACAGTTTCCTGTGGCTTGTGGGGCCTTTTCACTATTTGATGTAGGTCACGCGTTCACTGAAGTACAGAATATGACATGTTTACAATTATTTAAATTCCCAGGAAGACCATTTGACCCGAATGAGGTTGCCCAGAATTTCAAAACTACAGTCAAGATAAAAGTGTTCGTTGGGAAAAAGGATTTATTTGATGATATATTCCAACAGAAAAGCACACTTCAAGAAATTTTGCGCGAAGCCCAATTGCAATTGTCTCCAGAAGACTTTCAAAAGTTCATGGTATACAGAGAAAGAATATTAGCTAGTATTCCTCTAGAAAAGCTACGACTGTCTGCAAGAGAACCAACTCCAAGCGTTAGTCTCAGTGGGAGTTCAAGCACTAACAGATCTAAATCCAAGTCTGAACAAGAAATGCCTGAACACTATAAAAGATCCGGAAATGACCAAGATAGGAGTGAAGAGTCAGCTAAGGATACTGCTTAGTCAATGGAATTTCTACAACAGCAGGTTATTGCCTCCCCACAAAGAGATCCTCCTCCTCTCGTCATTGAAGCACCACCAGTCACGACCGAATTAGATAAGGAATGGGAAACCTTCAACAAACTGATCAATCTTGAAGGACAAGCCCTAAAAACACCTGTGAGCAATACACAGGTAGCACAGGAAGTAGTCACAACAATAGTCAGCGATGTCTCAGATACGGAGCATATTCCTATTGCTCCATCTTATGAGCTTATACTTAATATAGAAGAAATTCCCCCTCTGGACATATTTTATAGTCCCCAACATAAAGAAGTGGTAAGAAGATAGAGAAAGAAAAAGAAATTAGAAAATACACTCTCTCAAGATGCGGAGCAATTAGACGTCTTGTGGAAAGATCCCACCAGCAATTCGACTGAAAATCTCACCAAACTATCTCAGATCGCAGGAGCGTACGCCTCTACGATTATTGATAAAGCATCGGAAGTACAGCAGTTGTTGAAATAACGAGAAGATCAAATACAAGTACTGCAACTACAATTGCAACAAGTCAACACCAATAATGAGGCACACAAACAGCGTGAAAAGTTGTAGGAGGACTTCCAGCAAATGCAGATAGGATATCAGAAAAGTTTGGATGAGAAGGGAAAGCAGTTACAGGATCTACAAGAGATGCACAAGGACGACCCTAAGCTTACAGAGTTTATTTCGGAATCTATTTCCTTGATTGAGCAATTACTGCAGCAGCAAGAAGTGTTGGGCCAAAACATATCACGGTGGAATTATTATTGCGAAATTAGTGATAAGATCACTAATCAAGTGGTTAACTTACGAAGTGACTATGATCTAATTGATAAACGGGTGACTGAGTACTTGGCTTGGCAGGATGAAAACGAGGGAAAAAGAGCAGGCGCACCAAGGATAAACGAGAACCATAAAGAGCTGCTCTTTAACAAGTGGGACGATCAAATCAGGGAGGCAGAACAAGCGGCAGAAACAGCAGCCACAGCAGCAAGCAGTCTTATTGACTGTGTAAATGAGAATTTGCACAGGGAAAATTTGATCGCAGAAACCACCCCGGGATATTTACCGAACAAACTACAACTAGAGGTGGAATGGAAACAGAGAGCACAAGAAAAGGCAAAAGCAATTCAAGCGCTGAACAGGTTAAATTGGGAATATTACTGGACATACTTGGTAAAGCCGCATAGTCAGTGGATGACTGTGAAGTGTATCATAAATGCGGCCGAAAAGATGGTACCAGCTCTCATCGATTTCGTTTTCTTAGCTCAGCTCAAAGCAGAAGTCAGCCAGCTGACTCTCCTTAAACCAATGCTAAATACATGCAGTTTTAAAGACCAGATACAAAAGTAGTTTAGTTCAGAATTTAATTTTCACTTTAAGTTTTGCTTAGAAAAAGGGCGGTCATTTTAAACCGCATCCTGAATTTTTGTAAATAAGATATTATTAGATTTAGGAAGTAGTATTTAAACCCTTCTCATGCATTTAGAGAAGGGTCCATAAATTTATCAAAAACTTGTCCTCAGAACATGCACTTTTGCACCCTCAGAGGAGGTTTTGGTGAATGAATGGATCAAGATTTGTTGATGTTTGCATTTGATATCTGCTACTGATGTTGCACTTTTGTACTCTTAGTGGATGTTAGAGCAAGGAGAGATAAATCATTGTTGCTTGAAGCTTATGAGTAGGACTAGTCATAAATGGTACTTTTATCTCTTGACCATTTCTGCTTATATGTTAAAGTGATATACATTTTTTTAGTTGTTTATGTATTATTGCATGAATGCTTGAGTTATCATTTGGCACTTTTGTATGGTGATAGCTATTTATTTATGCCTAATGTATGAATAGCTCATTATGCAATATGCTTTTCACAACTGTTTCGTTTAACTTTTTATGCGAAGCGGTTCATCTTGATTGATTTCCTTTCTTATAATCGCTGAATGATCTTTATTACCAGTTGTTATTTGAAATCTCCTTAGATCGCATAATAGAAGAATTACATCCCGGGTTAGTATAGATTTAGATGTGCTGTTTATTAGATTACAATAGCATAGAATTAGATTAAAGTTTGAATTAGAATATCTTAGATAGGAACTGTTAGATCAGCGACATCGAATTCTATACACACACTCATAGATTGGGAAACTGGTCCCATTATCCCCAGTCGGACCCGCTATACCAAATGGATAAGGAGCTGCCAACCAAGGTCCGGACTGGGCGGGTATCCCCCTTGTTGTCGACCCGATTTTCGGGGCTTCAACATATTTGGTGCTAGAAGGAGGGCCTGAAACATGTTGTCTGTTGGGGTTTGTTTTCAATTGTAAAATTTGAATTAGGATGGCTTCTTTTAAACTTCCCATCTGGAGTTGTATCCATGTTCGTGCCTCTTCCAACACTCCACCCGAAGTGGTAAGACTCTTGTCTCAGGTAAAATTCAATGGTAAGAGAAATTCTTCTACTTTTAATCATGCCCTTCAATTTATTCAAAATGTTTCAAATTCAAATTTTCAAGGAATTGATGAAGGCATTTTATGCAGAATTTTTACTCTCACATTTGTAGCAGAAGCTAGAAACTGGTGTAGAACCCTCCCAGTTGCCTCAATTCACAGCTGGGACCAATTTGTCACGGCTTTCATTTGTAAATTTGATTGCTATGATTACGATCAGGTATATGATGAAATTGAATATCTATGCAAAGAAGATGATTCTGTTAGAGATTTTAATATTCGATTTCATCTTAATTGTTTGAAATATGATGTTGAGAATGAACTCATGAATGAAGAATCATTAGATTATATTGATCATAATTATTCTCTGCCTCTTATCCCCGATCCAGTAGGAATTAGTCCAAGCTTTGTTCCATTTTCTTCTAATGTAAATGAGAAATCCAATTTGGATGTGCGAATAAGTTATGATGAAGAAATTTCCCAAAGCTTAGGGGACATGTCTGATCCAATACAAGAAGACAAAAGCGGCAATGTTGGAAGAAAGCCCGCCTTGGAATCTGAAAGCAACTTTGAGACAAAGTCAGATAATATGATCGCAACTCGACAAATGCAAATCCCAAGGTTAGAACAGCAAAGTAATCCTCTTCCAAAAAACATGAGCACACAAAGGTATGATCTAAAACCTGAAATCTATGATGAATGTAATGTACAAGAGTTTTCACAGGGAGATATTTTTAAATGCATTATTTCAGAGTCACATTTTTCTCTTTATCCTGATATTTTTAATGATGATAATTCCCCCCCCCCCTCAGTATTAACGATATCTCAGAAAATACAGAGGATCATCCAAATGAATCACCATTAGGTTTTCAAGATAGAGAAGCAGCTATAGAACACCCTTTTTTCATTGACAAACACGAACGGCTTGACCCTCCTTGTTTGAATATACTGGATGAAAAAGAGCAATCTAGGGAATCCTGTGAAGTTATTTATGATAGCTACTTTGATGTTGAAGAGGTTGATTTATCTCGAGTGAATCATTAGAAATCTGAGAATGAGAGATATTCTGATTCAAGAATTATTTCAGCCGATCCTCATTCCAAAGTAGCAGATCATCTGCATGATTTCACTACCCAAGAGAGTATTCCAATCTATGATTCATATCATGAACAAACCTTCACGCCTGTTCACAATCGTAATTTGTTTTCTAATTCACAAGATGGAATTCGAAATGACTCGAATCCCATAATTCTGGCCAATCCTTGTGAAAGAGAAAATATTTCAAAACAATCCCAGTTGTGCTATAACACTAGTTGTACAGATAGTCATTGCATTCTTTTTCGCTTGCACTCATTTTGTATAAAACCAAATTTTGCTTTAAATTTTAATTTTCAGACTCTTGATAGATTACTCTGGCATACTGAGCACCTTACCGACAAACATTCGAGTGATGTTTTACCATTTTGGAAAATTGAAGTTTGTCAAAGGAATGTAGAACTTTTTCAATTTCAATTCCAATCAATATCAGTTTTTCTTGAAAAACTTCTATCTTATCCAAAACAACATCAACAAAAGAAGGTATTTTTGGAGAATTGCCAACAATTCAAGTTAATTGATAATTGTCCTTTGAGAAATTTCCATCCATTCTTCATTGATTCATTCAGAGAGATATATTTGGAAACTTTCCTTTCATTAGAAATTGTCAAAGGCCTAACTTTCACACATAATAAAAATAATAGGATACAGGCTATTAAATCCAAAAACTCATATTCGCAACCCAGCCTGTCATCTTTCCTATTGAACGATTACCAATCCATAATGGAAACTCATCCTGATTTTTATGATCCAATAGGTATCCAATTGGAAAGAAAATTTCATAAGAAGGAGATTTCAGGCAGAATTCTGACAATAATTACGCTTTCTAATTCCACATTTAACGTTTTCAGTTCAGTAAAAAATGTATTCCTAATACTGATATTTGAAATGTATACACATGTAGGAATAAAAATGGAAAGATGGTTACACTGGAAATATCATTATACCTAGTCGATTTTCTGTGTATAGTTAAAATAGGAGTAGAATTAATTTAGCTAGGTTGTTAGGTGGATAGTTTATTTTTAATAGTTTGTAGGAAAAATAAAAGAAGTAATTATCCCTATTCATATCATGTAAATAATCCAAGGGAATAGTTACCTCTCATTTCCTTAAATATGTTTTTCCATAATAAAATCTGCTGTCGTTAACAGCATTTGACATTTACTAAAAGACACCAATTCTCTTTCAGATTTTGAACTTTTCGCTTGTATAAATAGCAAATCTTTTGGAAAGCTGATCTTTATTATTGATAGATACAGTTAAAGACTCTAGCCTAGATATGATACTAGTTTCAACTTCATAAATTTTGACGAAAACAACCTTTAGTGAAGAAATTGTTTTATCTCAGTACAATGAAAGGTATTAATAACAAAATAAAGATTCTTTGTAGAACAGCTGTTTCCAAAAAACTCTATTATTGTCATCCAGAGCTATCTTAAGGAAACAATGACTTCCTCCCTGCTAAGGAAATCGCAACTTTCAGAGGAACAACCCAAGGATACACTTTATCTTGAAGAATAAGAGGTCTCATCATGAGCCGGCTTATCATTATCACAGATGTTATAACTTGCTAGCTTTGCCAATACTGTACACCACAATAGGGCAATGACTCAAGATTGTTGCAATCAAAAGACAAGGGGTCTCATCGCGAGCCAGCTTGTTTAGCAAAGTTATAAATCAAGTGAATGACTGTGTCATAATTTGGCTACCAAACCAAGACATTGTTCTTTAAGAGTAAAAAGAAAATCAAAGCAATAAGTGTGGATATGGATTTTTCTTTGAAAGTTGTGGGCTGCCTTAAGTAGGATACAGGATCATTGTTGGGTAACAGGTAACCCTGTCGAGGCTATAAACGCCTGCTGGCAGCAGAGGCTCTACCTACGACAAATGAGCATATTTAAAACTGGTTTACAGAGGAGATTTGTTTTATCTTTACAAGACCAAGTAATGACTGATATAAATACAAGGACTAGCCTGAGGAAGCAAATAATCAAAGTCGAAGAATGAAACAAAATATCATTGACAGATTAGAAGCATAATGTACTTTATCTTTCCATAACAAAGTTTAACTTTTCAGAAAATTTTCTGTTTTGGAAGTTTGGAAAATTCGGTAGGAAAACAGAGATAACTGGTTCTTCCAAGTGAATCGCCAATTGTTGTGACCAGCAACAACCCCCCCTTCTCATTTAAGTGTCATCCAAAATACTAAATGTGTGGGGACCCTTAGTTAAAATTTAGGAAAAGCAAGAGTAGTGCTTAAATTCCTTTTTCGCAAAATAAAGTTACCATCGTAAGCTTAGGAAACTCCTTGGAATACTTAAAACCTAAGTTTATGATAAGGGAAAAATATTTAAAAAATCGCATCGTAAAACGGTAGTAGAACGCCACCATTCAAGTGCAATCCCGGCATGTGCGAGATTGTGGTATTGAACAACTATCGTGTCGCAATAAGAAAAACGTATAAGAATCCTTCAGAATTTACCGATTTGCGATGATGCTGATCGCAAGATCGCATATCGCAGGAAACAGGTTAACAAAATTTTTCATACATAAAACTTCTGCGATCTGCGATATTGCGATATCGCAATAAAGCGATGGTTGCGATGTTAGGCCAGATCAATGCTGTGATGTTATGTTTCTGCGATTTTACGATATTGCGACATTGCGATATGTGATGGTGCGATCTGCGATGTTGTGAAGCAAATCGCAAAATCGCCCCATCGCAGATCTTTCAGGTACGATATTCAAGAAAAGCTATTTGCCATAAGCTGACACATGATTATGTGCTTTAAATGCTAATAAAGGAGTTAGTTGTCAGTTATTAATAAAATATGAACGCGTGCTTTTCAAAGAATCACTTCACGTAAGGTGGTGTATTTGGTATGTCTGCTGCATTTAAAACTCTCCCATCACCCTTCCTGGTCATTCATTTCCACTTCACTTGTGAATTGCAGGAACGGAGAACGGAGGATGATACAAAGCAATACGCAGGTTGAAATGGGGAAGAAAAACAAAGCCCCAAGCTCCAAAGAAAAGGAAATGGCACCTTTGTATACAGACACGGCTTGTAACAGAGACACAGGAATAGCTATGTGGGAAGGCATGTATAGTCTGCTCGAAGAAGAGAATCCCAGAGTAATGAAAGTTACTGCTATCGCGGGCTCACAGAGTTCTTCTGAAGCATCCCTAGAAGAGCTAGCGTGCTCATTCCTACATCGGATAGCAGCAAGGCCCAAAATTCTCCCATACACAGACATGGTCAAATGGATACTTGATAGCGCAGAAATCAAAAATAGACAGTTCAAGGTTCATGTTCAAGGGCTCATCGGGTCATTCACTGCGTACGATTTAAAGCTCATGTATCATCTGCCTGAGCCACAGGCAACTTATAACACGCAATTCATAGAAAAATTCGTGAAGGAGAACCAAAACCTGTCAGAAACCACCAAAGACTGGTCCAGGAAAGATGAACCGCTCAAGAAAGATAAACACGGTATGTACAGTACTGGTTCCCTTACCTCCCCATATGCTGCCATGCTCTGTAGAATATTTGGAATGTCAGATATCAACAAATTTTCATCCGAATGGTTACCGTTACTAGATGCTGCCACAAATGCCACTATTGTAGATTGGGCCAAAATTTTATCTGATAACCTAATCACGGCTATTGTCAGTTACCGGTCCAAAAGAGCTACGTCTCAAAGGATTTATCCTCCTTTTTACCTAGCCGCATATGTTATGGATTCAATATGTTATGTTTCTAAGTTCCCTGTTATGGGTTGGAAGTGGACAACTCAAGACCCCTTACCCATCCATGTCTATCATAAGATATTATGGGACTCTTAGTTCACTCCATATTTCTACCAGATTTGTCACGGACTTTTGCTGCCCTTGTATAGAATGTTGTATGATAAAGAACCCCCGAGGTGCTCACCTGAAGCACAGATAGATATCCTCCCCATCGCAAGATGTTTCGGAGAAGAATTGTTCACTTATGTGAGGGTATTTGGAAGTACTGCACCCCCTCATGTTCTACCTTTGTATATCCTTGATAAACTCCTAGCTCGAGAAATTGCATATCAAACCTGTGGAGAAGGCGGCCTAACTAAAGACTTAAAGGACAAAAAGAAGGCTATATGGCCACAGTTTCCTGTGGCTTGTGGGGCCTTTTCGCTATTTGATGTAGGTCACGCATTCACTGAAGTACAGAATATGACGTGTTTACAATTATTTAAATTCCCAGGAAGACCATTTGACCTGAATGAGGTTGCCCAGAATTTCACAACTACAGTCAAGATAAAAGTGTTCGTTGGGAAAAAGGATTTATTTGATGATATATTCCAACAGAAAAGCACACTTCAAGAGATTTTGCGCGAAGCCCAATTGCAATTGTCTCCAGAAGACTTTCAAAAGTTCATGGTATACAGAGAAAGAAGATTAGCCAGTATTCCTCTAGAAAAGCTACGACTGTCTGCAAGAGAACCAACTCCAAGCGTTAGTCTCAGTGGGAGTTCAAGCACTAACGGATCTAAATCCAAGTCTGAACAAGAAATGCCTGAACACTCTAAAAGATCCGGAAATGACCAAGATAGGAGCGAAGAGTCAGCTAAGGATACCGCTCAGTCAATGGAACTTCTACAACAACAGGTTATTGCCTCCCCGCAAAGAGATCCTCCTCCTCTCGTCATTGAAGCACCACCAGTCACGACCGAATTAGATAAGGAATGGGAAACCTTCAACGAACTGATCAATCTTGAAGGACAAGCCCTAAAAGCACCTGTGAGTAATACACAGGTAGCACAGGAAGTAGTCACAACAATAGTCAGCGATGTCTAAGATACAGAGCATATTCCTATTGCTCCATCTTCTGAGCTTATACTTAATATAGAAGAAATCCCCCCTCTAGACATATTTTATAGTCCCCAACATAAAGCAGTGGTAAGAAGATAGAGAAAGAAAAGGAAATTAGAAAATACACTCTCTCAAGATGCAGAGCAATTAGACGTGTTGTGGAAAGATCCCACCAGCAATTGGACTGAAAATCTCACCAAACTATCTTAGATCGCAGGAGTGTATGCCTCTGTGACTATTGATAAAGCATCGGAAGTACAACAGTTGTTGAAAGAATGGGAAGATCAAATACAAGTGTTGCAACTACAATTGCAACAAGTCAACACCAATAATGAGGCACGCAAACAGCTTGAAAAGTTGCAGGAGGACTTCCAGCAAATGCAGATAGGATACCAGAAAAGTTTGGATGAGAAGGGAAAGTAGTTACAGAATCTACAAGAGATGCACAAGGACGACCCTAAGCTTATAGAGTTTATTTCGGAATCTATTTCCTTGAATGAACAATTACTGCAGCAGCAAGAAGTGTTGGTCCAAAAGATATCACTGTGGAATTATTATTGCGAAATTAGTGATAAGATCACTAATCAAGTGGTTGACTTACGAAGTGACTATGATCTGATTGATAAATGGGTGACTGAGTACTTCGCTTGGCAGATGAAGACGAGGGAAAAAGAGCAGGCGCACCAAGGATAAACGAGAACCATAAAGAGCTCCTCTTTAACAAGTGGGACGATCAAATTAGGGAGGCAGAACAAGTGGTAGAAACAGCAGCCACGGCAGCAAGCAGTCTTATTGACTGTGTAAATGAGAATTTGCACAGGGAAAATTTGATCGCAGAAACCACCCCGGGATATTTACCGAACAAACTACAACTAGAGGCGGAATGGAAACAGAGAGTGCAAGAAAAGGCAAAAGCAATTCAAGCGCTGAACATGTTAAATTGGGAATATTACTGGACATACTTGGTAAAGCCGCATAGTCAGTGGATGACTGTGAAGTGTATCATAAATGCGGCCGAAAAGATGGTACCAGCTCTCATCGATTCCGTTTTCTCAGCTCAGCTCAAAGCAGAAGCTAGCCAACCGACTCTCCTTAAACCAATGCTAAATACATGCAGTTTTAAAGACCAGATACAAAAGTAGTTTAGTTCTGAATTTAATTTTCACTTTAAGTTTTGCTTAGAAAAAGGGTGGTCATTTTAAACCACATCCTGAATTTTTGTAAATAAGCTATTATTAGATTTAGGAAGTAGTATTTAAACCCTTCTCATGCATTTAGAGAAGGGTCCAGAAATTTATCAAAAACTTGTCTTCAGAACATGCACTTTTGCACCCTCAGAGGAGGTTTTGGTGAATGAATGGATCAAGATTTGTTGATGTTTGCATTTGATATCTGCTACTGATGTTGCATTTCTGTACTCTTAGTGGATGTTAAAGCAAGGAGAGATAAATCATTGTTGCTTGAAGCTTATGAGTAGGACTAGTCATAAATGGTACTTTTATCTCTTGACCATTTCTGCTTATATGTTAAAGTGATATACAGTTTTTTAGTTGTTTATGTATTATTGCATGAATGCTTGAGTTATCATTTGGCACTTTTTTATGATGATAGCTATTTATTTATGCCTAATGTATGAATAGCTCATTATGCGATATGCTTTTCACAACTGTTTCGTTTAACTTTTTATGCGAAGCGGTTCATCTTGATTGATTTCCTTTCTTATAATCCCTGAATGATCTTTATTACCAATTGTTATTTGAAATTTCTTTAGATCGCATAATAGAAGAATTACATCTTGGGTTAGTATAGATTTAGATGTGTTGTTTATTAGATTACAATAGCATAGAATTAGATTAAAGTTTGAATTAGAATATCTTAGATAGGAACTGTTAGATCAGCGACATCGAATTCTATACACACACACTCATAGATTGGGAAACTGGTCCCATTATCCCCAGTCGAACCCGCTATACCAAATGGATAAGGAGCTGCCAACCAAGGTCCAGACCGGGCGGGTATCCCCCTTGTTGTCGACCCGATTTTCGGGGCTTCAACAATTCCCTATAGGAAAATTTGACTTGGTACTTATAAAAAATGATTAACAATCATTCCCCATGGATGGAGGAAGCTTTCCCCACCGAAATCCCTTAATTGGTGGATCTGCTCCCTTGATTGGTGGATCTTCTCCCTTGATTAGTGGAACTCATTCCTAGATTTCTCAATAATTGGAGTTCCACAATTTGTGCCATAATTCCATACTATCTTGTTGAATTATTATTTATTATTGATCCTCTAGTAGTAGGGAACAAGTCCCTAAATTATCTCCTCTTCCTACTCTTTATAATTTGCCCAATATTTTCTCATAATATTTCACAAAAAATAAATAATATTAGGCACAAATATTCAATTATTCATAAACATTCCTAATGAATATATTAAAGTTAAAAATACATTATCTAATGCTAAAAGAGAGGCTTAATGTGTTGAAGGATGGTCATAGACCTTAATTTATGTTTTAAATTAGAGGCATGGGCCTTAATTTATGTCTAATTTAGAGGCCCATCAGTGATGAAGAGGAAGAGCAGGACGATGAAGATGAAGGTGAAGAAAAAGAATCGGTAGGGGTATTATTATGTGGAGGAGAAAAAGGAGGAGACCTCCTTGAATATTTCAAAGGGGTTTTAATAACCAACTTCTAAACTCCTGATGGAAAGTATTCCTTATTATCAAACAAAGGATTTGAATAGACAGAGAATGTCTCTTCAAGATTAGTAGAAGTTGATGGAACAGAATAAGGAGTTGGAGAGATGAAATCTGTAGGTTTGAATTCAGGTAAATGTAAACCCAATTCTTCCTCAGATGAAGGTGATTTTATAGGAATGGATGGCACTTGATATGAATCAAGTGATTGGATTAAAAAGGCTGATGGAAGATCTACTCCTTTTGAATGGAGTTCAGAAACCCTAGGAGGTAGTTCAGTCCAATCAGGATTAGATGGAACAAATGAAAAAGGATCTACAGATGATATATCTTCAGAATGTAATGTTGAAGAAGAAGAAGAGGTTTGATGTCTTCTCCTTAAAGAGGCTCCCCTAATAAGTCTCTCTGGATCTGGAAGAGGGTTAACAATCTCAGAATCAGAGCATGATCTAGTATGCTTAAAAGGAGCCATCTTGAAATAGTGGAATCGCCAGGTGAAATTTTTTGACCTATATCTAATCCTTTATTCACCTTAAAGGAAAAGGGAAAAATTGTTTCCCCAAGGAAAATAAAACTTTCAATCCTTTGCTCCCTGGCAACGGCGCCAATCTGATGTTGTCCTTTGAGATAACTTCTAGGTCAATTAGTTATGCCAAAGCATCTATAATATTTTGTTGTTTTAAATGATTGGATGACCAGTGAACAATTTTATAAACAAGTGCTTCAAACTTAGATAGATTTCCAAGTAAAATAAAAGGTTTTTCTTTAACTACACATAGTTAATTTGATTTTAATGGGGTGGAAAAGTAGAGCTTGGAGAAGTATAATTGATTTAATATAAAAACTAAATACTTACCCAGTTATAAGAAGAAATTAAGAAAACAATGTTTACTTAATTAACAAAATATAATTAAACTTTTACAGAGATCTAATGTAATTTATTTATAAAGAGGAACATAAAATAACAAACATTTCTGTAAATTATTCTCTTATTAAAATCACAACTTCACAGAGGATCCAAAATGAGACTGAAACTTAGTTAAATTTTGAATCGGATAATCACAAAAGACTTAATTTATATGAAGAAAATATAATGAATAAACAAGATGAAACACAACTCACTGAGAAGCAGACCATATGAGGTACATCCAAAATATTTTATTATTCCAAAAAAATGTAGAAATTTGAATAATATAACACTTATTCACAGAGATTATCCTGATTATACACTATTTGCGGAATGCATGCATAATACATAACCTCCTCTACCATTGATCATCAATTTGCAGAATTAAAAAAACAATTGCATGCGCACATTGAAACATCAATCACACATATCAACACAGTATGTAATGGGGAAAGCATACAGCTGAAAACCCGCAACTATCTGTATATTATACTGATAGAGAACATGTAACAATACATAGTACAATACTCCTCACAAGTACTCAGTACTATCTCCACATGCTACACACAAACTAGCTCAGATCTGAACAAGTCACAGGTTCAAATCTCCTCCACTGTTTGCCTGCCTCTACTACGCAATCCAAGTTGAGAATAGATCAGATCCAAGTTCGAATTCCCTTGGCTTGTACTACGCAATCCTCATTGGCAATCTCAATCAATGATTGTGAAAATCTCATGCATAGCTATAGTCACAACTGATAGTAGTCTCACCCTTTCACCCACCTCTAACACTTGTCTCCACTGAACTGTCCATGCACTAAGTTAACTGATGTATTCTTTAGTTGATTTATGAGTTAATAATTAGTGAATTAATTACTAATTAATTCACATCACTCATCACTAGTGTATTTGGCAGTTAGACTAAATACAACTAGTTCAACTAAGTCAAACTGAACACAACTCCACCAACTCCTCAATCAACTCCACCAAACTCAATCACTTGAGTTCTAACTGAAGTCCATCATGCAATAGTTCAACTAACCCATAGGAAAAGCGTATTTCCTTCTGGAAGTTGCATGTGCCACATCCGTAGCTCAAACTGAAGTGCTACAAGAGGATAAGATAATGTTTATAGTCCAAATATTATTAAGAGCTAATAATATTCTATTGTTCTATTTTTTGACTGACAGTCTAAAAATAGACTCCGCCCATATGTCTAAAAATAGCGGTCCATCTATTTTTACCAACATGACCAATCATCCATAAATAGCATCCTCCAAATCATAGACCATGATCCGTATGTCTAAAAATAGACTTTGCGCAAAAAATAGCCTGCGGACCCACTTAGTGAAGGCAACTTCTTTTCACTAAGCTCCATCATCTTGTTGCATTTTCAACAAAAAATGCTCCAGCTTAGCACAAATCTACTTGATAGATTGTTCAAG
Source organism: Pinus tabuliformis (assembly GCA_031772625.1). NCBI lineage: Eukaryota > Viridiplantae > Streptophyta > Pinopsida > Pinales > Pinaceae > Pinus > Pinus tabuliformis. The sequence continues at coordinate 112,711,612 of CM062805.1, forward strand.
GGTTCAACCCATAATAACTCAAAGGAGGAGTTATTTATACAAAAATTGCAAAATATCTACAATTTGTTTGGAATGGAATACCAAAATAGTACAAAATTACAAAAATATATCAATATAATAGGAACTGAGAAACTACTAAAGAGGTGGCTCTATCCCTTGGGAATCTATTGATGATCTGGCCTAAAAACACTGATGAGCTATCATGCTGTTAGAATGGAAAATTAATAAATTGTTTCACACAATTGATCCCATCTTTTTTCACTTGGGATTTGCACATTCACCATCTTTATAAATGTTTCATCCACCTTTGTGTACCTCTCAAAATTGGGCTTGGTGAGAAATAAATGTTTAATTTCATGCATGATGGTTAAATCAAACTCCAAGGCTTCCAGAAAAGCCTTCCTTGTTATCTGTCCTTTGACTCCTACAAATTTGGTTCTATCCACTGCAATAGCATACAATTCCTTGCAATAATATTCTAATTTAATCAATTTATCATTCAAACCTACCAATCCTGGTAGTCCCTTTTGATTTAAGACATTAAAATTTGAATGAAATCTTTTGACAGAAATATCCAGGGTTTGACATTTAGTTTCTAATTGATTGATCAAATTCCTCTTTTGTAATACCTTCTTAATTTCTAAGATGCTAGCTGCTCTGTCGGAAATGTTTATTTCTTCTAGTTCTTCTCTTATTTTTTAATTTAATACTTTGATCATATATGTGGCTTATGTTGGCTTGGTCTTCAAGGCTGCTTTCTATTCTTCTATCACTGCTCTACATCTAGTGATGAGTTCTTGCTTCTAAAAAATAATCTGGATGGATGGCCATACATTTGTCATGGATTGGATGATTTGTGTCCAAATATTTTCCTTTGCATGGGCCAAAGTATCTTCCATTAGCGAATCACTCACCAATTTCTGGATCTTAAGTTCCAATTTGTGGGTCTTATGCATCTCCTGTACATACAAAGTGTCATTCTTGATTTTCTGCAACTCTAGATTTTGGAATTTCTGCAGTAATTTCTCATTTTCCTGTTTTTGTATGGCCAATTCCTATGATAATTTGGTTGTATTAGCTGTTATTGATGTAGACTCAATAATTGTTGATGATGTACTAGGCTCTATACCTGCAAATGCTATTGGGACTTCTGTTTTTGAAACCATGGCAAGCTGTGTTGCTTCCTTCTCTTTGAATAGCTCTTCAATATGTTCTTCCATTTTCTTCAACTGTATATTCTGCTCAATGATAAGATTGAGCATATCCTCCTCTTTTTTTTCATTCTCTGCTATATCCTTTGTTAGGGGATCCTCTATTTAGAGTAGCTTCAACTCTTCAATGCAACAATGGCTGCATCTTTCTTTTTTAGAAGTAGCTCTGTTGCCTTTACATCTTCGGGATCATATCCCACTTTAATTACATTATTTTATTCTTTTGTCTTTGGCTAAGGAAGAAATATTTTCTAACTTAAGTTGAGATTGAAAATTGGATAGGGCAGTCCTAAGTTTAGAAAGAGACATAGTTGTAGTCATCATAGTAGAAAAAAGCATCTCACCAGTCTGTTTGTGCATATCCATCTAGTCAATTGGATGAATTTGACTGGTATCAAATGAAACACTGTCTTTTTATAATCTTATGGTGATTTAGGAAATGGAATTTGGGCTTGTAAGAAATCCATTTGCATTATGCCTTTCTCACTGTCAAAAGCAGAAAGAAGCCTATGCTGGGAAGTTGAAGTTTGTTTCCAGAATTGGTTGTACACATTGGACTTTAAAGTCTCATTTTTCTATTTGATCTCAAGGAACCTTGAAAATATATTCTGATCATCTGAAGAACTAGTTCCTTTGGACTGAATAATTTCTAGAGGCTCTCTAGAAGGTGAAGTTGTGGGAGGAGTGGTTGAAGCACTAACTCCTGCTGATGTAGACACTTCTGGATCTCCAAGATCAATTATCACTAGTTGAGATTTTTCTGTTGGTGTGACCAGGCCAACCTTTGGCTTCTTTTGTTGAAAAATGAATCCTTTCATAATATCTTCAGTAGATGAAGTCTCCTCTCTTAGCCTTTTCTGTTGCTTTCTCTAAGCAACTGGAGTCTGTTCAGTGGGGGTAGATACAACCTGTTCATCTGCCTCTTGAAGAGTCCCATCAACCCATTGTTCTTGATTCATGAATTTTTCTATTTCTAGCCTTGGAGTATGATTATAAGGAGTCATCTTGAAATTAACTCTCAAAGTAGAAATAATTCGAAAAGGATCATAGGACCAGGTGAAGTTGGGCTGGAAATTCATCTTCCTTAACAATGTATCTGCCTCAACACCAGCTGATATAGTGTTGCAAATAAATGATCCAATCTGTGCTTTAATCTTGAATTGAGACTTCCTTTTGCCTGACACAAAGTGTAGGTCATCCATGTGGATCATCTGCCTAATATATTCTAGAGAAAAGATTCTCATAGGAACATATTTGGGTAGATTATATGGTGCAAGATCATATATTCTTATCTCAGTATAGTTCTAGTATAAATACCAGTCACCAGTTTTGGTCTACTCACTTAAGTGTAAAATCCTTTTAATTTCATATCAAATCCTTGGCTCTGTCTGACTGTTGAGGAGTTGTGCCACTGGATGTATGAATGTATCTACAAATTGTGAAAATGAGGAGGTGGTAGAATTTGTCTTGACTATTTCTGTCCAGTGAATCACTGATTGATCCACTCCTTGTTCATCTCGCTTGCTGAGTTTGATAGGAAAAATATCACCTTGTTGAAAAAGAAACACGTGGAAAATTACAAAACTGTAAATGAACATTCCCTGTACAGTAAAGTTCATGAACTGTTCATGTATATTATCAACCAAGAATTGGCTATAGTTATACATGAAGGCTGGTTGCTGATCTTTGTTAAAAATGGAAAGGAAACCAAGGACAGTCTCATCAACAGACTGGTCATTTGGATATCCTAATAAGGAGGAAAGCAAAGAAATGTAATGTATGGAGGCTTCAGGAAACATGGAAGATGAGTAGGGAGGATTTCTTTTGGGAAATTCTGCATCCTTAGGTAAAAAGATTTCAAAAATTTGGGCTCTCTGTGGAAAGTTTAACTTATGGTATAGATCCATAAGTGTTGCTGGTGAAAAATGGCTGAGAGAGTCTAATTGAGGGATTAGGAGCATCTGGTTTATGGTTTCAGTAGAGATGGTGATCAAAATGTCTCCATTTTGAGCCACCACTGCTCTTTTTACAGGGTCATATTTGGCTTGACACCAGGTAATGAGGTCAGGGAACTCATGTGTTTTTGGGAAACTAAAGAAAGGTAATAGGGATTCCCAAAATCTGATTGGGTCTTGCTTGTCTAGGTAATTTTGTTTGAGCCATAAGTGCAGTTCATAGAAATCGAACTCACACTTGGCTTCTACAATTTTGAACAGTGAGTCTACAAGAGGAACATGGTCAAGGTCGAGTTGAGTTGGAGTAGCAGTGCTTTCCTCTGCACTCTACTTTTTAGCTTTCCCTTTTGGGGCCATGTTGGTAGATAGAAGGAAGAGGAATTCTGGTAATAGACTGAGGGAATAGGAAAAGGTCATGCAGAAACTGTTTACCTGCAAATAATAGAAAAGAGTCAGAGGAAAGTGACAAAGAGGTGGGTATAGTTTTATTTATAACATGTCGGGAAGGGTTAACAATTTTATTCATGACTGTAGCGGTTTAATGCACAGGAGCGGAGCTACAATGGGTGAATATAATGGGTATGATAGAAGGGCAACGAGCACATGAGGTGGAAATAGATAGGATGAATAGGCAATGGGTATGTGAGGTGGTGGCTTGGGATTGGTTGAAGGATAATGGTTATGTCGCAAGATGGAAGAGCTGTTGGTGGAGGGAAACCATGAGCGGTTTAGGGGGGGGGGGGGGGGTAGTGAGTGGTGCCACATAGGTTTGGGGTGTCCTCCATTAAACCCGCTTTGTGGAACCCCCCCCCCCCCCCCCCCCCCCCCCCCTTGTGTTAACAAGAAACAACCGAGGGCAGTATGAAGTCTCTCCCCACCATTGATCCAGGCGGGGAGTAGATCAACTGTTAAATGATGTGCTCCATTTATTGAAATCCGACAAGACGTTTTGTTGTTTATTGACTTTGGCCTAATCATATATGCACTTTATAACATAAATTTTAATGCCAAAGGTTTATAACCAAAAATTAATCTTGATTAAGGAAATTAATCATTAATTAACAAAATTTAACATTTTTCTAATGTGGCACATTTAAATGAGCAACCCTTGCATTTATTTTTATTTGAAAATGAAGCCTTTGTTTTCTTTTTGCTTCCCTAACATTTTATTTTTCTTTTGCCTTCTTTCTTTAGGGAAACTAACTCCTAACATTTTATTGATATGGATGCATATAAAAATATGAAATTGTCCTAACATTTTTATTTTTCTTTCTTTTTCATCCATATCCTAACTTAACATTTTGAATTTATTTTTGGCTAATATACTAACTTATCAAAACCAAATAATGTTACAACATCGACTCCAACCAACTACCTTTGATGGAGAGATGAAGAAGTCGTAGGATGCAACGGCATGGTTGCTTGGTATGAGGAAATTCTTTAGGTTGCATGATTATTCAGAAAACATGAAAGCAAGGTTAACCCTTTTCAGTTTCAAAGGTAAAGTAGATATTGGTGGGAAGATGTGAAGAATGTTAAAGGTATTGATGAAGATGTTGGAAGGAATTTCAAAAGGATCTTCAAGAAGAAGTACTTGTCAGAGAGGTACTATGATGATAGAGCTAAGGATTTTTGTGATTTGCGGATGGATTCTATAATAGACGAGGAGTATACTAGCAGGTTCTTAGAGCTGTTAAGATATGTGCATTATCTCAAGGAGGAGAAGGTAAAGGTTCAGAGATTCATTGGTGGAATACCAATAGTATACAGAGATTGGATTGAGTTCAATGAGCCTAGATTGTTGGAGGAAGCCATCCGAAAGTTGAAGCATTGTTATCAGCAGTCGAAGCGCAAAGTTGAGCTGAAGCGTGACTTGAAAGGAAACAAGAAAGCTAAAGGAAAATGTCCACCAAAGTGAGGAAGACATCAAGATGTAGGTGAGAAAGAATATGCAGTCCCTTACAAGAGATTCAACACAACTGAGAAGGGGCATTGACAACAACAGGCTAGAGGTGGTGGTAGAGAACCATTTCAGTGTTGGATATGTGATAAGGATCATCATAAGAAGGGTTGTCTACAGTATCAGAGTGGTGGTAGACCCCAGATCTATAGTGCTTAGGAGGCACATACAATTGGTGATGCTGGTCATAGCATTCCTCAGATCTAAGTAGTTGTGGAAAACATGCAGGCGGATCATCAGACATCGATAATTGAGATGGAGGGTATGCTTTTTGATCAAGTTGTTTATATTTTGATTGATACGCGATCTAACTATAGTTATATTAATCCTGACCTGGTGGATAAGTCTAGTTTGAGAAAAGAAGTGCATGCAAAATCTTGGTTAGCACTGTTGGATACAAGTACAAAGAAGAGAGTCCACCATTGTGTAAGAGCTTACGCATTTGAGTTAAATGGTATGCCTACAACAACACACTTGAATGTGTTACCATTGGGATCGTATAACATTATTTTGAGTATGTATTGTCTATACCTTCACAAAACCAAAGTGGATTGCTTCGCCAAGGCCATTTAGTGTGTGGATGATAGTGGGGCAAAGAGGAATTTGCAGGGAAAGAAGAAGGCTACATTAGTGAGGATGGTTACCACTATGCACGCTAAGCGTAGTAGTAGAAAAGGTTGTGTGATGTTTGTAGTGCACATTTCCAGTGACAAGGGTAAGGAGATTGAGGATGTGAATGTGTTGAGAAGGTACCCAGTTTTGCAACAGTTTCAAGATGTATTGCATGAAGACATTACAGAGTTGCCACCTCTCAAGGAGGTAGACTTTTCTATTGTTTAGTGCTAGGGGCAGCTCCAGCATCAAAAGCACCTTACAAGATGAACACACCTAATTTGGTAGAGTTGAAGTTGAAGCTAAAGGAGATGTTGGACAAAGGATACATCAGACAGAGTGTATCACCTTGGGGCGCACAAGCGTTGTTCGTAAAGAAGAAAGATGGTACTCTCAGATTGTGCATTGATTACAGGAAACTCAACAAAGTAATAATCAAGAAAAGATACCCTTTGCCAAGGATTGGTGATTTTTTTAATGAGTTAAAGGGAGAAACAATGTTCTCTAAGATCGGTCTAAGATCGAGATACCATCAGGTACACATAAAAGAAGAGGATATCTTCAAGATTGCGTTCAGGACCAGGTATGGGCATTATGAGTTTGTTGTTGTTCCATTCAGTTTGACTAATGCTCCAACTACATTTCTGTGTTTGATGAATATTGTGTTGCGTCCTTATCTAGACAAGTTTGTTATTGTATTCATTGATAAGATACTGGTATATTCTAAAAATGAGGAAGAGTTGTTGAACATTTAGAGGTAGTGTTGAGGTTGCTAAGAGAGCATCAGTTGTATGCTAAGCTTAGCAAGTGCAACTTCTTTCAGACTAAGGTACACTACTTGGGACATGTTGGGATGGGGTCATTGGGGATAAATTTTGTTAAATTTTGTAAGCCATTTTTGTAAAGATGTAAGGTCTCCGCGATTTGTGGAAGTGGAGTGCGAAGATAGTAAGAGTCAAAGGGGATTTAGTCCCTTAGGTGGGTAGGTGATAGGAAGGTTTTGAGACTACCCATGGTCCACGGACAATGGTATTGTAAAATCAAGGGCTATAAATAGAAGAGTCATAGCAAGTCTAAAAAGTAACTTATGGATAGAAATCATAGTAAGAACAAGTAAGCTAAGGCAGGAAAGGTCTATTTCCTGTACTTAGGAGAATGGGAAGGCTCCTGGAGATGAGTGCGTGGAGACCTTGGCAAGTCCACAAGCTGAGTGCGAGGGCCACTATAGTTGAGTGCATAGGGAAAAACAGTTTGTACTTGAATGATTACATCTAATAAAGACTGTTTTGATCAAATATTTTTGCATCTGTATACCTATTCTTACTTCTTCAGTTTTCTGTATTTTCGCTTTGTATTGCAATTTATATGAATAAATGCCTATCTTGTGCGTGAAAGTGGTAGATCAATACAATTTATACAAGTCATGAATAATTAAAGAACTTGGCGAAGATCTAAATGATGTTTAAGTGAACTACAGTAATTATCTGTTTCAGAAGTGTTAGGGATCACAAAGATTAGGAGCCTCAGGAACCTATCACTCAGGCCTCTAGATGCAGAAACCTAGTTCTGTCATCTTCCAATGATACGGGTGAGACTGCAGACTGCGCTACATGGGTTGTTACCAAAAGGGCCAACAGTTAGGGTTTTTTTGGTTGGCGCAACTAACTTTGAACCTGGGTCAAGCCCCATCAAGCCAACAAATGGTTCCATTATCGGGATTGGGATCTTTCTAAGGGATGTGTGATAAGTGGTTCCTAACTAAGAAAGAGATATAAATGTTGATCGATCGGAAATCGCACGCGTTTGCAACTCAGGAGAACATAAATCTGTCCTTATCGAAGGAAGAGTGGCTGAATAGATACCTATTCATAGATGAACTCGAAATATTATTCTGCTCTTTCCCCTTTGAACTGCATGAGTGGCTGTCCATATTGGTGAATAGTCAAGGTACGTGGAAGCTTCATGGCCCTATTGTGTGGACCCCTGAGCTGGCAAAGCACTTGGAGGCTTCATAAAATAACATCACGTGGGCTGTTGACCACTAGATCGATCGTATTCCGGGGGGATTCATCATTGAGTTCGCGATCGATGTTAGAAAATTATATATTACAAATAAATGGAAAACATAAAATATATTGCAGGAATATAAACATAGAAAACGCATCAAACAAGAGAGACACAGATATATTTGGTTCACCCAATTTGGGCTACTTCCATAGGAAACAGTCAGTCCTTCCTTTTATATTATCCAGCAAACTGAAGACACAATACAATTCCCTCATATATAGCGAGGGGTTGTCTTCTAGGGCAAAAAACCCTAAAGTAAAGATAACTTCTACCATCAGATCTCTGCCTAATGAACGACCCAGATTGACTACGAAATTACAACATTTTACAAGGCAATTTTACATCTATTTTTAGCTTCGGGGGTGCTGCCCCCAATCCCCCCGCCAGGGGGGGCTCCCAAAGGTCACAGCCACCCCCCCTGTAACATATATTTTATGAGCGTCATTTCTGCTCCATTATGAACTAGGGTGCAATGCGATGATACCTTTGAATACAGAAGACAATCAGGCTCCACACCCAATAATCTCCCACTTGAGATTGATTATAGCAACTCCACCGCTGCTTCATTTGCTGGACAATGACTCCAATTTGGACTTGGTTGTTTCTCATATTCTTCCTCATACTTGAAGACCAATTGAAATTGAGCAGGCTCTCAGTTTCTCCCTGGTTACAACTTTTGTTAACATATTTGCAAGATTCTGGCTAGTGTGTATCTTTTCCATCTTCAACTGTCCATCTTCCATTGCTGACCGTAAGAAATGGTACTTGAGCTATATATGTTTAGTCTTGGAATGAAATGCAGAGTTATTTGCAAGATGTATGGCACTCTGGCTGTCACTGTATAACTTGCCCAACTTCTGCTTCTTACCCAATTCATCTAGAAACCTTTGTAACCAAATTATTTCTTTACTAGCCTCTGTAGTAGCAACATACTCTGCTTTCGTTGTTGAGAGTGCAACAACACTTTGCAGTTTTGAGACCCAACTGACAGTTGTTCCACCTACAGTAAACACATACCTTGTTGTGCTCCTCCTGTTATCTCTATCACCCACCATATCTGCATCAACATATCCTTGTAGAGCAATGTTTGAACCACCAAAGCATAATGCTTGATTTGTGGTACCTCTCAAATACCTGAGAATCCACTTCACCGCCATCCAATTTTCTTTTCATGGATTGTTCATGTACTTGCTTACAACTCCCATTGCATGTGCAATATCAAGCCTTATGCAGACCATTGCATACATTAAGCTTCCAATTGTTGATGCATATGGAACTTTAGACATATGAGCCATTTCTTCCTGAGTCTTGGGACACTCCTCCCTACTTAATTTGAAATTGATAGCAATAGGTATACTAACTAGTTTTGCATTCTGCATATTAAACCTTTTCAACACCTTTTCTATGTACTCACTTTGAGACAATGTTAATTTGCAATTCTTCCTGTCTCTAGTTATTCTCATACCAAGGATTTGTTTTGCAGCACCCAAATCCTTCATTGCAAATGAGTTCGCCAATTTTCTTTTGAACACATTTATTTCCTGCATGTTAAAACCTGCAACAAGCATGTAATCTACATACAATAACAATATAATATAGTTGCCATCATTTTGCCTTTTGAGATAAACAAAATGATCAGAGTGACATCTAGTATAACCTTGTTCAGACATAAACCTATCAAATTTTAAATGCCACTGCCTTGGAGCCTGTTTTATGCCATACAAGCTCTTCTTCAACCTACACACTAGTTTCTCCTTCCCTTTTACCTCATATCCTTGTGGCTGCTGCATATATATCTATTCCTCCAAATCCCCATGGAGAAAGGTTGTCTTTACATCTAACTGCTCAAGATGCAAATCTTCAGCTGCTATTAGACTTAAAATAGTTCTGATTGAAGTCATTTTAACAACAGGAGAAAATATCTCATCAAAGTCTATACCCTTTTTCTGTGCAAACCCTTTCACCACAAGTCTAGCTTTATACCTTTTTCTACCTCCATCTTCTTCCTTCAACTTGTAAACCCATTTATTTTGCAATGTTGTTTTACCTGCAGGAAACCTGACTAAGTCCCAAGTCTAGTTATGTGCTAAGGAGTCCATCTCTTCTTTCATGGCTTGCTCCCACTTCTTCTTGGTTTCTACCTGCACTGCTTCTTCATAACATTTTGGTTCACCAGAATCAATCAACAGTACATAATATAATGAAGGAGAGTATCGTTCAGGGGGTCTACTTATCTGGGTAGATCTTCTAACACCACTTTCAGGTGTTTGAGGTGCTTGTTGCTGTTGTGGTTGTTGTTCTGGCCGTTGATCATTATGATTTTCAGGCACCATCACTTTTTCTGTGATCTCATCAAGCACTGTGTATTCTCTATTTTCTTTTTCTTGTTTCTTTTCCTGCAACTGATCCTTATACAAAACCTTTTCATTGAATATGACATCTATGCTCCTAATGATTTTGTGTTTTTCATAATCATAAAAGTGATAACCAAAATCATTAACACCATATCCAATAAAAGTACATTTCTTTGATTTTGCCTCAAGCTTTGTTCTATTTTCTTTATTAATGTGGACAAAGGCTTCACAACCAAAAGTTTTTAAAAATGAGTAGTTTACCTTTTTACCTGTCCATGCCTCCTCTGGAATACCACCATCTAAGGAAATTGAAGGCCCTATATTTGTTAGATAAACAACAGTATCTACAACATCTGCCCAAAATTATAAAGGTAATCTTGCATGCAATCTCATGCACATTACACGCTCCATGATTGTCCTGTTCATCCTTTCTGACACACCATTTTTTTGTTGTGTTCCTAGAACTGTCTTCTCTTTGCAAATTCCATTCTCTGAACAGTACCTATCAAACTCTTTGCTGCAATATTCACCTCCATTTTCTGATATGAGACACTTCAACCTTTTTGCTATCTCATTTTCAACCAAATATTTCCATTTCTTGAAAGTATCAAATACATCAGATTTATTTCGAATATAATAATTCCAGGTTTTTCTGGTTGCATCATCAATAAAAGTAACATAATAATGAGAGGCACCAAGAGATGATACCTAAGTAGGTCCCCATACATCTGTATGCACAGGCTCTAATTTTCTGCTCTTATTTTCTTTCCCAACTCTGAGGAATCTGACTCTCTTCTGTTTTCCATAAACACAATTCTCATAGAATTTTAAATCAACATGCTTCAAACCTGGCAACAAATTTCTTGAGTGAAGAATCTGCATCCCCTTCTCACTAATGTGCCTGAGCCTATGATGCCACAATGTCGTATCTTCTCCTGTAGAGGTTAAAGCATTAACAAAATTAGAAATAGCATTGCATAAATACAATGTACCAACATTTTCTCGTTTTGGTATTACCAAGGATCCTTTAGTGACCTTCCAAGTTTTATCTGTAAAAGTAGTAACACATCCTTCACCTCCCAACTGCCTTATTGAAATAAGATTTTTCTTTAGATCTGGAACATGCCTTACCTCCTTCAATATCCATTTATTTCCATTCTACTGTTTTATGAAAGCTGTACCCATTCCAATGCTTTTACAGGGTTTATCATCACCCAATCGAACTTGTCCAAAATCTCCTTGAACATAATCATGAAAATGTTTCCTATCAGGTGTGGCATGGAATGAGGCCCCTGAATCTACCACACAGGCACAAATAATATTTTCTAAAGAAAGAATCAAAGGATATTGCAATACATCACCTGTCACATTCGCTTCATGATTGTTTTCTTGCTACACATCTCCTTCTTTTCCCTTCCGAGACTTGCAATATTTCTTCAGATGTTCTTTCTTCCTGCATTTCCAGCACACTATCCTAGATCTAGACTTGGATCTGCCTTTCCTTGACTTACTGTGATATCTTGGGCTCTTTCCTCTTTCTATTTTTCTTCCCCTCGTCTCTGTAATCAAATCATTACCTGATGTCTCACCGGAGCTTTTCCATCGCATTGCCTCGCTAAGAATTGCAACGACAACATCATCGAACTTTAAAGTACTAGATCCAGAGATAGAGTTACTAATGGCCATAACTAAACCATTCCAACTTTTTGGCAATGAGCTCAGAAATAACAGAGCCCTAACTTCATCATCAAAAGTTACCCCTGCAGAACTTAACTGTGTTATGAAACCAGCTCACAAAAAGATAGAAAAGAGAGATCCATGCCTTATAATTCAGCCTCTTCGAGGGGGCAACCTCCTTTACATTACATAAATGAACAATTCTTGGATGATACAAATGACAAAACCTCCTTTCTATATATAGGAGTCTAAGGAGTCACAATATAATCCAGCCGACCTAACAATAATAATATAAAGCCACAAAAATAACAATAGAGGGATTCTATGGGGCACAGAAATAACAACATGGGGTAATAGGGGCACAACAATATAAATAAGGGGTATAACTACAATAGTAATGGGGTAATCACTAGTATTATAGGGACCCAACATGCCCCTCTCCTTCAAAAAAGTGTTGTCCTCAACGCTTGAGTAGTTCTGGATACTTCTGCATAAAATTCTCATCCTCCCATGTGGAATCTTCAGCGGATAAGTTCTTCCACTTGATAAGATACTCTGAAATTGATCGATTTCGTAGCTGTCGAGTTCTTGTTTCTGTGACTGCTTCCAGTTCCAATATAATTTTTCCTTCCTCGTCAAGTTCTGGCAATATTGTTTGAACTGGGAGCTTGTCGCCTATAACTTTCTTTAAACATGAAACATGGAAAACTAGGTGCAATCGAGAAGCTGCAGGAAGCTCCAATTTGTATGCCATAGTACCAATCTTTTGCAACACCTTGTACGGACCATAATACTTTGGTGATAATTTATTATCCTTCTTAGCTTGCTTTAGGGACATTTGCTTATATGGTTGTAGTCGTAGGAATACCCAATCACCTACATCAAAACTTATTTCACTGCGATGTTGATCTGCCTGTTGTTTCATTCTATTTTGTGCCAACACGAGGTTATCCTTTAAGAGTTGGAGGACTTGTTGTTGATGTTCAATGTGATGTTCCACTGCCTGAACCTTAGAATTTTCTCTTAAATATGATGTGATGGATGGTGGTTGATACCCATAAAGTGCCATAAATGGGGTCATTTTTGTTGCTGTATGGAAGGAAGTGTTATACCACCATTCAGCCAGAGGCAACCATTTGACCCATTGTGTCTGTTTATCAGATACAAAGCAACGAAGATATCCTTCCAAACATTTGTTTACTATCTTAGTTTTCCCATCAGATTGAGGATGATAAGATGAGCTATGAGCTAACTGAGTACCAAGACAAGAAAATATTTCTGTCCAAAAATTTCCAGTGAAAATGGGATCTCTGTCACTTACAATAATCTTTGGGTTTCCATGTAGCTTTTGAATTGTTTCCATAAATGCAGTAGAAACTGTACTGGCTTTAAATGGATGTGATAATGCACAAAAGTGTGCATACTTGGTAAGTCTGTCAACTACCACCATGATGACACTCTTTCCCTCAGACTTGGGTAAACCTGTGATAAAATCCATTGAAACCTCCTCCCAACGTTGGCTTGGAATGGATAAAGGTTGTAATAGACCCGGTGTCTTAATTGTTTCAACTTTATTTTGTTGGCAAACCAAACATTCCGCCACAAAATTTTGAATATCTGATTTAAGGCCATCCCAAAAAATTCCTTCTTAACCCTGTGGTAAGTTTTTAAAAATCCTAAGTGCCCTCCTAAGGAAGAAGTGTGCAATTCCATAAGAATCTTTTGTTTTAGCTGGGAATTCTTACAGAGGTATAAGCGATCTTTGTACCATAATGAATCATTTTTCCAGCTAAATGTATCAGACGTACTGGAATCTTGTTGTAGCTTTCGAATAAGTGCGCACACTTCTTCTTCATTCTTCCATTCCTCCCTTGCTTCGTTTATCCAATCTCGTTGGATAATAGAAATGGCGCACAACAATGCTTCCACATCCTCATCCTTTCTTGAGAGTGCATCTGCCACCACATTTTGCTTCCCTTTTTTGTAGATGATTTCAAAGTCATAACCCAACATCTTTGTGACCCACTTTTGTTGCTCTTCAGAGGATAATCTTTGTTCTAAAAAGTATTTAAGGCTATCATGATCCGTTTTTACCTTGAAGTGTCTTCCCATTAGGTAGGGTCACCATTTCTTAAGTGCATGGAGTATTGCCAACATTTCCTTCTCATAAATAGCTTTGCTTAAAAACTTTCCCTTGATTGGACGACTTTCAAAAGCAATGGGTCTTTCATCTTGCATCAGAACAACACCAATTCCATTTCCTAAAGCATCACATTCCACAATAAAGGTTTTTGTGAAGTCCGGTGTAGCTAAGACCGGTGTTTGGCACATTGCCTCTTTAAGATGTTCAAAGGCCTTTGTTTCTTTCGAAGTCCATGAAAATGCATCTTTCTTCAATAATGTTGTTAGAGGTGCTGCTATTCTCCCATAATTCTTAACAAACTTGCGATAATACCCTGTCAACCCAAGAAATCCTCGCAGATGCTTTATGGATGTGGGAATTTTCCATTCCTTAATGGCTTTAATTTTGCTAGGGTCTACCTTAACTCCTGATGTCTCACCGGAGCTTTTCCGTCGTATTGCCTCACTAAGAATTGCAACGACAACATCATCGAACTTTAAAGTACTAGATCCAGAGATAGAGTTACTAATGGCCATAACTAAACCATTCCAACTTTTTGGCAATGAGCTCAGAAATAACAGAGCCCTAACTTCATCATCAAAAGTTACCCCTGCAGAACTTAACTGTGTTATGAAACCAGCTCACAAAAAGATAGAAAAGAGAGATCCACGCCTTAGAATTCAGCCTCTTCGAGGGGGCAACCTCCTTTACATTACATAAATGAACAATTCTTGGATGATACAAATGACAAAACCTCCTTTCTATATATAGGAGTCTAAGGAGTCACAATATAATCCAGCCGACCTAACAATAATAATATAAAGCCACAAAAATAACAATAGAGGGATTCTATGGGGCACAGAAATAACAATATGGGGGTAATAGGGGCACAACAATATAAATAAGGGGTATAACTACAATAGTAATGGGGTAATCACTAGTATTATAGGGACCCAACATGCCCCTCTCCTTCAAAAAAGTGTTGTCCTCAACGCTTGAGTAGTTCTGGATACTTCTGCATAAAATTCTCATCCTCCCATGTGGAATCTTCAGCGGATAAGTTCTTCCACTTGATAAGATACTCTGAAATTGATCGATTTCGTAGCTGTCGAGTTCTTGTTTCTGTGACTGCTTCGGTTCCAATATAATTTTTCCTTCATCGTCAAGTTCTGGCAATATTGTTTGAACTGGGAGCTTGTCGCCTATAACCTTCTTTAAACATGAAACATGGAAAACTGGGTGCAATCGAGAAGCTGCAGGAAGCTCCAATTTGTATGCCATAGTACCAATCTTTGGCAACACCTTGTACGGACCATAATACTTTGGTGATAATTTATTATCCTTCTTAGCTTGCTTTAGGGACATTTGCTTATATGGCTGTAGCCGTAGGAATACCCAATCACCTACATCAAAACTTCTTTCACTGCGATGTTGATCTGCCTGTTGTTTCATTCTATTTTGTGCCAACACGAGGTTATCCTTTAAGAGTTGGAGGACTTGTTGTTGATGTTCGATGTGATGTTCCACTGCCTGAACCTTAGAATTTTCTCTTAAATATGATGTGATGGATGGTGGTTGATACCCATAAAGTGCCATAAATGGGGTCATTTTTGTTGCTGTATGGAAGGAAGTGTTATACCACCATTCAGCCAGAGGCAACCATTTGACCCATTGTGTCTGTTTATCAGATACAAAGCAACGAAGATATCCTTCCAAACATTTGTTTACTATCTCAGTTTGCCCATCAGATTGAGGATGATAAGATGAGCTATGAGCTAACTGAGTACCAAGACAAGAAAATAATTCTGTCCAAAAATTTCCAGTGAAAATGGGATCTCTGTCACTTACAATAATCTTTGGGTTTCCATGTAGCTTTTGAATTGTTTCCATAAATGCAGTAGAAACTGTACTGGCTTTAAATGGATGTGATAATGCACAAAAGTGTGCATACTTGGTAAGTCTGTCAACTACCACCATGATGACACTCTTTCCCTCAGACTTGGGTAAACCTGTGATAAAATCCATTGAAACCTCCTCCCAACGTTGGCTTGGAATGGATAAAGGTTGTAATAGACCCGGTGTCTTAATTGTTTCAACTTTATTTTGTTGGCAAACCAAACATTCCGCCACAAACTTTTGAATATCTGATTTAAGGCCATCCCAAAAAATTCCTTCTTAACCCTGTGGTAAGTTTTTAAAAATCCTGAGTGCCCTCCTAAGGGAGAAGTGTGCAATTCCATAAGAATCTTTTGTTTTAGCTGGGAATTCTTACAGAGGTATAAGCGATCTTTGTACCATAACGAATCATTTTTCCAGCTAAATGTATCAGACGTACTGGAATCTTGTTGTAGCTTTCGAATAAGTGCCCACACTTCTTCGTCATTCTTCCATTCCTCCCTTGCTTCGTTTATCCAATCTGGTTGGATAATAGAAATGGCGCACAACAATGCTTCCACATCCTCATCCTTTCTTGAGAGTGCATCTGCCACCACATTTTGCTTCCCTTTTTTGTAGATGATTTCAAAGTCATAACCCAACATCTTTGTGACCCACTTTTGTTGCTCTTCAGAGGATAATCTTTGTTCTAAAAAGTATTTAAGGCTATCATGATCCGTTTTTACCTTGAAGTGTCTTCCCATTAGGTAGGGTCGCCATTTCTTAAGTGCATGGAGTATTGCCAACATTTCCTTCTCATAAATAGCTTTGCTTAAAAACTTTCCCTTGATTGGACGACTTTCAAAAGCAATGGGTCTTTCATCTTGCATTAGAACAACACCAATTCCATTTCCTGAAGCATCACATTCCACAATAAAGGTTTTTGTGAAGTCCGGTGTAGCTAAGACCGGTGCTTGGCACATTGCCTCTTTAAGATGTTCAAAGGCCTTTGTTGCTTCGGAGTCCATGAAAATGCATCTTTCTTCAATAATGTTGTTAGAGGTGCTGCTATTCTCCCATAATTCTTAACAAACTTGCGATAATACCCTGTCAACCCAAGAAATCCTCGCAGATGCTTTATGGATGTGGGGATTTTCCATTCCTTAATGGCTTTAATTTTGCTAGGGTCTACCTTAACTCCTTCATGAGATACAATATGACCCAAATATTCCACCTCCTGGACTCCAAAGAAACATTTGGATCTTTTTGCATATAATTGTTTCTCCTCCAATAGTTGTAGCACCCTGTCAACATGTTCAACATGATCCTTCCAAGACTTGCTGTAGATTAGTATATCATCAAAAAATACTAACACAAATTTTCTAAGGAATGGTTTGAAAATTGAATTCATCAAACCTTGAAATGTTGAAGGTGCATTGGTAAGGCCAAAAGGCATGACCAAAAATTCATAATGACCCTCATGAGTTCTAAATGCCGTTTTCGGAATGTCTTCAATCTTCATTCTGATTTGATGATATCCTGAACGAAGATCCAACTTGGTGAAGTAAATTGATCCATGCAATTCATCCAGTAATTCATCAATGACAGGAATGGGGAACTTATCTTTAATAGTGAGCTTGTTGAGCTCCCTATAATCCGGACACATGCGCCATGATCCATCCTTCTTGTGCACCAATACTACTGGAGCAGAGAAAGAACTTTGACTGGTTGAATTATACCAGCCTCTAGCATTTCTGCAACCATACGTTCAATTTCACTTTTTTGGACATAGGGATATCTGTACGGCCTGATGTTTGGAGGAACACTTCCTGGAATCAGATGAATAGCATGATCATGATCACGCATAGGTGGGAGACCTTTGGGAGTCTCAAATACCTTGGAATGATTGTCCAGGACTTTTTGGAGATCTGGAGAAATAGATGATTCCAATGTGGAAACATCTAGCGAACATAATTGTGCAATTACACCTCTTTGCTCCTTTTTTAGAAGCTTTGTCATACCATTAGAGCTGATTATCTTTCCTGGTTTCCCTGCAATACCCCTTAATTCAACTTCCTTTCCTTCCGTAGAAAATTTGATGAAAAGTTCTTGAAAATTAAAAGCTATTGTACCCAAGGATTGTAGCCATTGGACTCCTAGTACAACATCAGCACCTCCCATTGGAATGGAAAGCATTGGGCTAGTCAATACATATTCTCCCATGGATAGCTTGATATTATGGCACTTTCCAGAGCAATTTATTGTTCCTCCATTTGCAATCATCACTTGACACTCTGGTGCTGGATATAGGAAGCAATTCAATTCTTTTGCTACCCTACAATGAATAAAATTGTGGGTGCTTCCTGAATCAATCAACACTATTACCTTTTTCTTCTTGATTTGTCCTTCTATCTTGATGGTTTGAGGAGTGGTAATTCCCGCCAATGCATTACAAGATATGGTCGGATTTATTTGTTCTTCATCTAGGCTTTGTTCCTGGAGTATATCCTCTTCTTTTGACCTTTCTTGCTCCTTTTCTTCTTCCTCTTCACAATCTATGTAGAATAATTTCTTCTCAGCACACTTATGACCTTTAGTGTATTTGCTATCACAACTGTAACAAAGCCCTTTTGCTCTTTTTTCTTCCAATTGTTGTGGTGTCAACCTTATAGGTTGTGGAAGACTAGGGGCAACAACACTTCCGTCTTTATAGTTGTGAGTGGTATGCTTCCTGGTTGCCATAATTTTGCTTTCCATTTTTCTTGCTAACCTGAATGCCTTCTCTAATGAATCAGGTTCCCAAAGGCGAACATCATGTTGGATATTATCCTTTAAAGACCCTATGAACACATCAATCCTATGCTCCTCTGGAATATCTTTTACCCTTATGTTCAATTTTTGGAACTCCTCAATGTGCTCCATTATTGAACCCTTTTGTTTGAGACTTATCAATTGGCTAAAAAAAGTGTTGCTTTTTGTATCCTCATAATGTGCTATCAATTCTTCCGTAAAAATTGCCCAAGTGATAAATTTTTTACGAGAGCAAAGCCATTGATACCATACAAACTGATTTGGTTCCAAATATACAGTTGCCATACGTACCTTTTGTGTGTTTTGCACATTATTGAGATCGAAGAACTGCTCCATCTGTAATATCCATGTGGCGGGATCCTTGCCATCAAACTTCCTCATATCGATTTTTGGAATATGGTGGGTCTTCGATCCAACATTAGAATCTATGGAATCATGATTAACATTTCTTTTGTTCACATCATGAGTTTCCTTTACAACCTTTTCACCATTAGTAAGTATCTCTTGTAGAAAATTTGTCAAATCTGTCTTCAAATCTGCCATGTCTGTCTTCAAATCTGTCTTCAAATTTGCCATGTCTTTCTTCAAATCTGTCTTCAAATCTATCTTCAAATCGTCCATCTTAGCTTCCACGCCATTTATCTTAGATTCCACGCCACTTATCTTAGCTTCTGTTAGCTTTTGTGAGCGTGACATTTGTTGCACTTGTTCTTGTAATTTTGATATATCATGTAGCATTTCTTCCTCTTCTTCATGAGTCATGCTAGAGCTTTCAGGTTCCTTACTAGGTGTTTGCATTTTCTTTCCTCGGGGCATCAGTTACCGATAATAATGCTTTACTATGCCCTTTGAATTCCGTTAAACCAAGCTTACACAAAAATTAAAAAAAAAACTACACACCTTTTTTTCACTTTATAGAAGCCTGATATTGAATCTGATGTATCTCTGTAATTTCAGATCATCCAGTTCTGAAATTGCGATCTGTAGTAGCCTTCTATGTCCTCTTTCCAATGCCACAAGTCTGACCCAAATTGGATTCTCCAAGGAAGAGTTATGTGAAATCTCCCACAGTGACTTGCTTTTAGACTAGTTCAGTAGAGCGAACTTGTACGATACACCACGAGTCACTGTTTCAACCTTTGAATCTGAAACAGGCACACAAGAAACTACAGTCCGTCCTCTTTCTGTACCTTCTTACGAAATTTCAATCCGATCCCTAGAGAGGAAGTTATGACGATTTTCCCCAGGTCACCTGTTTTGAATGTAATTCAGGAGTCTGCAAAAAGACCAACTTCCTCAGATCATATCTCCGCAAATATTGCGCAAAAAGCTCTGAAATTCGGACCCAAGGTTCAGCGCGATTTCTTCTCAAATGTATTTTTTTTGCGACTTCTGAAACATCACAGAAAAAAATTTATAGCGAAAATTCCACGATGACCTGTTTGGAGCAGCGAAACCCTAGAATCCAAAGCTCTGATACCAAATGTTATGAAACCAGCTCACAAAAAGATAGAAAAGAGAGATCCACGCCTTAGAATTCAGCCTCTTCGAGGGGGCAACCTCCTTTACATTACATAAATGAACAATTCTTGGATGATACAAATGACAAAACCTCCTTTCTATATATAGGAGTCTAAGGAGTCACAATATAATCCAGCCGACCTAACAATAATAATATAAAGCCACAAAAATAACAATAGAGGGATTCTATGGGGCACAAAAATAACATAATGGGGGTAATAGGGGCACAACAATATAAATAAGGGGTATAACTACAATAGTAATGGGGTAATCACTAGTATTATAGGGACCCAACAAACTGACTGGTAACTGTATTAAATTCATTTAAATGTTCAACAATAAATCCACCTTCTGACATTTTCATATTAAATAAACACTTCATAAGAAATACCTTATTTGAGGCCGAGGGTTTTTCATATAGTTTGGCCAATTTCAACATTAAACCCTCTGTTGTCGTTTCCTTTGAAATATTAAATGCTACGGACACCACTAGGCACAATTGTATTGTTCAAAGTGCCTTTCTGTTGAGAATATCCCATTCTGTGTCTGTCATACTCGTTGGCTTCTTTGACTTTCCACTCAATGGTTGGTACAGATCTCTCTGATACAGATAATCTTCCATATTCATCTTCCATTGCTGGTAGTTTTGGCTGTTAAATTTTTTGACCCTAGACCTATCATCTTCCACCATTGCTCCCACTCAAACCAATAACCCTTCTCTCCTGCGAGTTTATCAGCCAAATATACCTTCGACTCTAATACCAGTTGTTAGAAAATTATATATTACAGAGCAATGGAACACATAAAATATATTGCATAAATATAAATATAGAAAACACATCAAACAAGAGAGACACAGATATACGTGGTTCACCCAATTTGGGCTACATCCACATGAAACAGCTAGTCATTCCTTTTATATTATCCAACAAACTGAAGAGATACAACCTACAGCAGATCCGTTGTAATTCCCTCTTCTCTCTCACACAATCTCCTCTCTCTTTCTCATTCAGAATACAGATCTACATAGACACAATATAATTCCCTCATATATAGCGAGGGGTTATCTTCTAGCGCAAAAAACCCTAAATTAAACATAACTTCTACCGTTAGATCTCCGCTAATGAACGACCCAAATTGACTACGAAATTACAACATTTTACAAGGCAATTTTACATCTATTTTTAGCTTTGGAGGCACTGCCCTCGATTCCCCCACCAGGGGGGGATCCCAAAGGTTGCAGCCACCCCCCTCCAACATATATTTTACAGGCGGTGTTGCCACCCCATTACAAACTAGGGTTGAATGCAACAATACCTTTGAATACAGAAGATAATTAGGCTCCACACCCAACAATCGATTCATCCACCAGCTACAATGACACAAAGCGCAGGTTCTTTAAAGGACCAAGAGGTAAGTACTTGAAATCTATGAAGACATGGATTAAGATGTTATTGTGAAAAAAATGGTTTATGTCTTTAAATTGATGCTTGGCACTACGCGAAGTGGGAGAGCATTAAGGAGAAATGAAGAATCATGCTCTGAATACAGTCCACTATTAGGATCCTTTGATAGTGACGATGAGGAAATATTGTGAGAACACCGTGAAGCACACTTCATATCATAAGTCAGGGTATCATAGGGATACCTCATCCATCCACTCCACCTCCACCTCCACCTCCGCCTCACACACCTACACCTCCACCTCCACCTCCACTTCCATCATTTAATATGGTGAATACAATGAAGATGTCTGTGTTTAAGGGTGTGGGAACTGAAGACCCTAAACAATTTTGGTTTGTCGCAGATGTTATATGGATGACGTAGTAGATCACTGATGATAATATGAAGAAAGTGTAGCTATTCACAACACTACAGGATAGGGTGCTAAGCTGGTACATCAAGTTCTGCACAGATAAACCCAACGTGACTATGCTAGAAACTTAGCAAGCACTAAACAATGAGTTCAAGAAGCCCAAAGCTCAAGCCTAGTCTGTAATAAAGCTCAAGGAAATCATGTAGAGGGTAAACAAGGCCGTGTGGGAATTTTATCAAAGGTTAAAGTGTCTGATTCAGTAGGCTAATATGACCATTACAATTACTCAGCATAGAGATTGGTACATTGCTTCGCTCCTACCACATTTGCGATTGTCATTGTTGCAACAGAAAATACGAACCCAAGTAGAGGCAGTGGAGATTTCCATGAGACTAGAAGCTTAACAAGTATAGGATACAAATATAGGGGTACAACAGATTCAATCACAGTTGGCAAGCTTGCATATGGAATTGCAGATCCTGAAGAAGGGAAAGGAAGTCTAGCCAGAGGTGTGCGCATAAGTTTGGTTCTTGAAGTGTAAGGGCCAGGGTCATGATAAGGACCACTGTCCTGTTTATTATAACTACCTCATTGGGGGAGGTCCTGTTCCTCTAAAACCAGAAACATCGTTGGACTGAGCACGGGAGTACCCTTATGGTGTGCTATCTGTCAGATAGTTGGGAAGCATGCGATTGATAACTATCATCTCCTACAAAATTTTGTGTAGACACCACAACAATTATTTTGTACTTTCTGTAAGTCAGTTGGGCATGATGAGTGAAATTGCCGGAGCTATGAATTGATGATGGAATGGGCCCCTACGTATATAATGCAGACGGAAAATCAATCTCAGGATCAGGGCGCATGTGCAGTGAGCGGAGAATTCTAGGGCTGAGGAGGGGCTGGAAGGCGTCGTGGACAAATCATTTTTTATAATTGTGGAGAAGCCGACCATTTTGCATGTGACTGTCAGAACTTGACATATCTATCCTTTCAGTATTTCTGATAGTTTGATCATGTTATATAACATTAACCAGTATTAATAGCCAAGGTGCAGGAGAAGAAGGCTCAAACACCGACACATAATATTCAAATGATGAGACAGAGCCTCGTGAATAAAAGCCTAGTATTAATATCATAATGTGAAGTGGTATTGCCACAAAATAAGATAAAGGAAAGAAGCCAAAAAATGAAGGATGGGTACACAAGGCTACTGAGAAGGAACTTGAATTTGGTCTAAACTGAGATAAGGAAACCTTTATGGAAGCTAAAAAGAGTTTCGCTGAGGCCTCTACCTCTGAAAGTCAGGAGAAGTCTGGAAGAAACAACGAAGCACAAGACATAGATCCTTCGCTATTAGCTACCTTTTTGAAGACTTGTATGAAGCTGTTATGGGATAGAAAAGCGATAGAAGGGCTCTAAGAGTTAATTGATAAATGTATGGGTAAGGTCAATACTCCTACAAAACAACGCACTGTATGAAAAGTTGGCAAAAGAAAGAAACGAACAGGTCATGAAATGAAGCTAACTGCATAGATCAGAGAGTATGAAATGGAGCAGGTAATTCTTGATCTAGGATCTGATGCAATTGTGCTACCAAAACAAACCTGGGAAAGAATGGGGAGACCTGCACTGTAGTGGTCTCCTTTCCATATTCGCATGGAAAATCAATAGAAAATCATTCCTATGGGGTGCCTGTATGGGGTTACAGTGGAGATTGAAGGAGAAAGTGCCTTGCCCAACTTTGAAGTGATCGAGATAGTGGACGATAGTAATCCTTACCCTGCACTATTAGGCATTGATTAGGCCTTCGACATGGATGCAGTCATTAATCTTAAGAAGCGTAGAATGAAATTTTAAAGGAAGGAGCTCTAAGTAATTTTTCCCTTGGATCCAACTGAAGGTGCGCGATACACGAAACAAATCCATGATTATGAAGAAGAGGACGACCTGGATCAAATATATAAGATCACTACATGTGATGAGGACTGGATCAATCCTACAACAGATGGATGAATTACATGGGATAAATATAGCTCCCGCACTCAGATTCTGATGAAGAGCTTGAGCATTGGTAGAACAGATTATATGAAGTCTCCTCGCTGCGCTGCAACATGTTGACAAAATCGCTTCGTTGCATATCTATGGAGGTACGAAATCTACCTCACTATGATGGTTTAGATGATGTTAATTTATTTTTGGATAAGTTTGAAAAGGAGGTGCCAGAAGAACATCGTTTCTAGGCACTAGATCTAGGGCTGCGTTCTACACCTACCCGTTGGTGGGGTACACATAAGGACAATTTCGCTGACTAGAAGGAATACAAATGAATGATGAATTTGAGATTCAAGTACGCCAACACTCATATGACAGAGAAATACATTGGAAAAGATGATCTGCGCGAGAATTTGGAGAGCTGGACTAAATATTGGGGAGAGGAACCTCAACTTTAATGGGTGCACATATTTTGTGATACTTTGGATACCATTCCAATGAACTAGTACCTAGAAACTGAGCTGCACCATGGGACGACCGCAAAAGAAGAAGATGATCATGCTAGAAATATCAGCATTTTGGAGTCTAAGGGACAACGTGAATTTGAAGGACCCAAAGCAACAATCCCTGACATAGTAAAACCTTTGAAGACTAGACAGGTAAACATTGGATCATATGAGCAACTGAAGTTTGCTAAAATAGGAAACTATTCGGATAAGGATACAGTTTATAAGGTCGCGAAATTGTTGCACGAATACCAAGGCTTGTTTCCCACCAAGTTCTCAGATCTGAAGGGGATAGTAGGGGACCTTGGTGTGATGAAGATTACTTTGAAGCCTAACACGAAGCCTGTAAAACAACAACCCTACCGTTTGAATCCCAAGTATAGGGAAAATGTGCACAAGGAGTTGGACAAAATTCTAGAGGCTGGGATCATTGAGCTGTGGAAGAATTAGACTAGGTAAGTCCTATGGTAGTCTAGGAGAAGAAGAAATAGGATGAAATCCAGATATGCATTGATCTAAGGAAGCTCAATGATGCGTGCGTCCATGACCTGTTTCCAACGCCATTTACAGATGAAGTCCTGGAGAATGTTGGAGGGCAGGAAGCCTATTCATTCACTGATGGGTTCTTGGGGTACGATTAGATCAAGATCACGCTAGAGGATCGCAACGAGACCACCTTCGTGAAGGAATGAGCTTGTTTTCAATATACGGTAATTTCATTTGGATTGAAGAATGCACCTACGATATTCTCACGAGTAGTAATTGCATATTTTAAGGAATTCATCCACAAGTTATTAGAAGTTTACTTTGATGATCGAACTATCTTTTTGTTGCTAAAGCACCATGTTGCAAGTCTGCGACTTACATTGGACACCTATCGCCCTGAGTTTGAAGAAATGCATCTTCTGAGTTCCTTATGGGATATTGGTAGGTCATGTGGTTTGCAAGCAGGAATTGATGGTAGACCCTGCCAAGATAGCTTTTATTTTCAATTTGGAGGCCTCGAAGAATGTAAAATAGTTGTGCACAACACTGGGCCATACGGGATATTATAGAAAGTTTATCAAGGCATATGCACAAATCACTATGCCAATGGAGAAACTATTGAAGAAAGATGTGACATTCTGCTAGGATGAAGAGTGTCAGAATAGTTTAGATATTCTGAAGAACAAAATGGTCACCACACCCATTCTGGTATTTCTGGATTGGAAAAAGGAGTTTCATGTTCATGTAGATGCTTCTTGTATTGCACTAGGTGTGGTTATGACCCAACCAGGTGAAGGCGATATTGATCATCCTATAGTGGTTGTGAGTAGGAAGTTGTCTAAGGTGGAGAAGAACTACTTGACTACAAATCACAAAGGAATGGATATGGTGTATGTGTCACAAAAATTCCGGCACTATTTTTTAGGTGCACACTTCAAGATGTATAGAGACCATTCTGCTCTAAAATACCTGGTCAATAAACCTGTGTTGGGGGGGAAGATCTACAGATGGCTGTTGCTTTTTTAGGAGTATGATTTTGAGGTGATTGTGAATCCCAAATAGTTGAATGCTGGACCTGATCATATGTCCTAGATTGAGATGGTTGATGAGCCCACTAGTTTGGAAGAAGGGTTGCCTGATGCATAGATCTTTTATGTTCATGTCGCAGACAATCACTTTTCTAATATAATACAATTTTAAACAAATGGCACAACCCCAAAAGGATATTCTACACATCAAGAAAAAAGAGTTGGTGGTTCGCGCGACTGATTTTTCTGTGATCATTGGACACTTGTATAAAATGGGTTGCGATGAGATAATGCACCGATATGTCCCAGAATTTGAACGACCAAGCATCCTCATAGAAGCACATGGAGGAGTAGCAAGAGGCCACTATGCACGAAGAGAGACCATGCAAACTATCTTGTGCACTAGACTTTGGTGGCCAATGGTGCATAAGGATTCAAAAACGTATTGTAGTGCATGCGATGTTTGCCAAGGGATGGGGAAACCATCGTGGAGGGATGAGCTTCCCTTAACTCCATAAATAACTTTGCAGGTGTTTGATAGGTGGGCGATTGATTTTGTGTGTCCAAACCAGCCACTAGGAAAAAATACTGGAGCACGGTATATCATCACAGCAACTGAATACTTGACGCGATGGGTGAAGGCTTAACCAGTAAAGGACTGTAGTGCATGTACCGCTGCAAAGTTTATTTTTGAATTTATCTTGTCCCAATTTGGCTGCCCTAAGATATTAATGAGTGATAGGGGAACACATTTCTTAAACGAGACAATTTCTGCGATGCTTGACTAATTCTAGGTTTATCATCAAAATAGTACACCCTACCACCCTCAAGCTAATGTTACAATAGAATCTTTCAATAAAATCAAGGAAAACTCTTTAACGAAGGTTTGCAATGCGAAGCGGAATGACTGGGATGTGCTCATACCAATAGTCCTATGGGTGTATAGAACCACTTGTAAAAAACTGACACGTTGAACCCCTTTCAAATTGGTATATGGGTAGGAGGCTGTGATGCCCATGGAATATATTGTGTCAAGTTTGCGGATTACAGCACTGGCTGATATGGCTGATCGCAAGACTATGGAGGAGTGCCTTGTGTAGCTGATGGAATTGGAGGAGGATCGTTTTTAGCAGGATTTTACCAATAAGTGCAAAAGGAGCGTGAAAAGGCATGGCACAATCGACATATAAATTAGCGCACCTTACAGGTTAATGTTTTGGTCTTATTATATGACAAAAATTTATGAAATTTCCTGGAAAATTTCGAATTCATTGGCTTGGACTCTATGTGGTAAAGGAAATTACAGACGATGGCGCAGTTCAGCTCGTGAAGCTGAATGGATAATTATTTCCAGGCAGAGTCAATGGAAGTCAATTGAAGTTGTACAAGGGTGATACCACCCCTGTGAAATGACTATATGATGGCGGGATAGTCTTAGTGCTTTAGGTAGCTGCAAGGAAGTATGGGACTATAAACTACACTACCCAAAAATTGGGAAGCCAAAGTAAGAGGGTTACATGATGGAAGAAAGTAGAGTGCCAAGGGGAGTTGCGCCAGAAAGGTTGGTGTCATGTAGCTGGGTCAAAAAGTAGCCGTTGGATGCACTGTAGATGACTGGATGACAAAATTTCCATTAAGAGGAGTGAGGAGGGCGCATTTATGGGGAATTTTTTTGGAAATTTGCTGCCAAATATGCATTAATGGTAGAAATTTGGAGGGAATGGTTGGATTGGAATTCAAATTCAACTATAAATCTATTAGTTCACCCAGCATTCGAACACTTTGGTGTCCATGAGTTTACCTTAATATTTACTACTAGAATGAATGTTGTATGTCTGAGAAGGTTTGGGAGGAAATCCTAGCATGACCAAAGTTTGCCAACTTACTTGAGTGGTGCCGTGAGATCATCTTTGAGAGAATGACTGTCACTCCACACGCAATTGAAGCCACGCCCTCTGAAGTCATGTCCTCTATTGAAGTAACACCCTCTGTGCCTACGGGAATTCTGACTATGATGCAAAGATATCCTAGGTTTAAGCCCTCTGTAGCTGACAAGAAACAGAAGAAACCACAACAAGTTTCAGTGAGGTAATCATCATGAAAGAACCCCACTGAGGTTTTTCAGAAGGGGACGATGGACAAGGTGCACCAGCCACATAAGCCCCTTGATTTAGATAAAGATGAACTTCACGGAGCCATCGAGGAGATGGATGACGAAGAGGGTGAGCCTATGACTCGGCTCCCGAAGTACATCCCACCATACAAGGGCACAACCAAGGTGCCCAAAGACCTGGATAATGCCAAATTCATGTTATCGACACCACTGTTGCCAAAGACGGTGGTGTATGAGGGTGCGTTGTTGGGCCACATTTCATTGCTGAAGTTGGAGGATTAGGATTTGGGAGATCAAGAGAATTTCCCTCCTCTTGCGTCGAACAAATATTTGTCAGAAATATATTACGAGGAAATTAGGGTTACGTGCTTAGAACCTATGAAGTGGGTCGCGGGAGTTGAGAAAGCGAGCCTTCTGAACATGCTCTGGATGCTACACTTTAGCCATACAATTATTAACACTGTATCTGTTAGGAAATTACTCACCTTAGTGCATGATGGGTGTCTTTGGCTAGGATAACCCATCCCTATTATGAACATGTTGATCCACTGGATCACCTTGTTGCCCTATCAAGGTGTGGATCCAACAAAGGCATTTGGAGGGAAAACAAAGGAGAAGCAACTTGCAGATCAGATGAAGAACAAGTTTGGATTCGTCAAAAATTCACGCGGATATTCCATCTGCTCCATTTCAGACCACACGGTGTAGTTCACCATGCATATTTTGGCATGCAAGATCATGTGGAAGTGTTGCATAGACGAGGTTCCAAGACCAATGATCTCCTTGGCTGCACAATGTGCCCGAGGAGTCCAGTACAACTGGGCTCAGTACCTGTACAAGGAATTTTTGGAGAGCTGTCGAGAGACCCAGGATGAGGGCAAGGCATTTCATTGTGCCTGGTTGTTACTATTGATCATATTAGTAGCATGGAGGATGCCGAAGGACACTCAATTTCCTCCTCAATACGTAGACCTTCCGGAGTCAACGAAGTTCGCTTCGCTCTAGGCAACAAAATACATAGCATAGGTCATTAAGACCAAGATGTTTTGGGTGATAGTGGAGATGGATCTACTCACGGTGATCAACCAAAGGCTGAGGCTGTCACCTACCTCATACAATTGACAACTTGAGCCCTATGTAGAGTTCAAAGTGGACTTCCATAATGTCAGGGATCCGAACAATATATGGTATAAGTTTCCTTATCTTGTTGGTGAGGTGGATGTCCAAGAAATTGTTGGTAAATGGCTAGGGGAGTGGCTTTACCCATCTGATCCAGGCGTAGGAACAAGCAAGGAAAAGGAAGGTACCACCACATAGACCTCGGTAGTATAAAAACAAAAGGATGCCGAGTAGGCTAAAACTCAGGAGAAATCTCGCAACAGAAGGAAGTTGCAGACAAGGAAGCTATTGCTAAGGCAGCTGCTGACAAAGAGTGGGCGACCCAGGAAACTATGATAGAGGTTGAGGAGTCTGATTCTCAGCACATCTAGGACCAGGAAGGGTCAGATGTAGAAGGAGGCAGGGGCGCAAAGTAGGGAACCCCATTTGTGGTCAAGAAAAGACCGAAGCAAACCACCTTAAGATCGCGAAAGAAGCATAAGTCCAAAAGATTATCCTAGGTGGATCCATTAGTCCTCACTGAAGGGGACTTAGATGATATTGGAGACAAGGTTCAGGACACTACAACAGAGTAATTGACCCAATTTGAGAAGCAATACCAACAGGCACCAGGAAATGTATAGAAGGATTTTTGCAATCTACAGATCCAGATAGGGTGACTGCAAGCAAGTGTTGGTCAAGCAGGAGGGATTCAGGTGAGTCTGCAACAAGCGAGTGTGACAATATTGGACACAGATCAGACTTTGGATCTCCATGTGATTTAGTTATCAAATGGGGCCTTGCGTGCCTAATCAAAAGAGGCCAACACTCAACTTTCATAGATCAAGGATATAGGCATCAACCTTGCGACACTCCCTATCGAGACTCTACATGACCTACACCAAGGCGTTTCAGATGAACTGAGGGTTAGGGAGAAGCACGTTCTTTTGGTCATTAATGAAGTTAAGACCAATAACTAGTAGATATTTCAAGAAAAGGCACAGGCGCTGAAAGAGAAGGAAGAATTTTCCATGCACAGCCAGAATTTAGAAGTATCGATTACACAGGCATGTAATGCATTGCCTGAAATCAACATTGCAGCGGATGCAGAATCAAAAGAAAAGATCCAAAAGTTAGTTGTGGTGGTCAAGGAGTCTAAGGATGAAATCAGTTGAGTCTGATTTGAGCTACAACTATAGATTTCAGAGCTGCAATTGAAGCTGCAGCCGACAACTCCACGAGAGGTTCAGGAGTAGCACAGAGTAGCTATCAAGGAGGGAATGGCCACACTAGATGCAATATTCAAGGACTGCACAAAATTATTTGAATAGGCCATGGAGCTTTGGACATCTTTGCAGGAGGACCCCACTCTGTAGAAGATTGACACTGACCTTAGAGAAAAACAACAACAATTTGATGAGATAAGGTTAACTACATGCACTTTGGCGCTAGTACAACAATTCACGCAGTTACAGGAAGGAAAGTGTTGGTCACTTTAATTGCTTATTAATTTAAACAACCAGTGCTACATGAATTTTCAACCCAAGGAAGTCTGTTTATTTCAAAGGCAATCACACACTATATATGCTCAATCCCAAAAGCAGTAAAAGTTGCAGTATTAATTATTCTAATCACACCTTGCTTTAACTAAAGTTCTACTTTAAGTTACAGCAAAAGCAATCTCTGCTAGAGAATGAAATTGAAGAGCTGCACCGAAAAGAGGCCATTCTTAGGGCCAGAACCTAGCCTGGTACAGAGGAAGACAACCAACTTAGTTTGTTAATGCAAAGAAAGTTAAAGGGCATACAACAAACTCACAAGACAATGGGCCTCACGGTGGAAGGCCCCACTACAGAGAAATTAGTCAAGGAAGTGCAACAGGTAGCTATGCAGGGAACAACTGATCTACAGGTTCTGAAGTTGGAGTTCACGAACTCCAAGGCAAGATTGAAGCGCTAGCTGAGTGACTCGAGGACGAGTCACCAAATTATGTTGGGGGCCTATTGGGATGGGGTCCTTGGGGATAAATTTTGTAAGTCCTTTTTGTAAAGATTTAAGGTCTTCGTGATTTGTCGAAGCCGAGCACGAATATAGTAAGAGTCAAATGGGATTTAGTCCCTTAGGTGGGTAGGTGATAGGAAGGTTTTGAGACCCTCCCATGGTACATGGACCATGGTAGTGTAAAAGCAAGGGCAATAAATAGAAGAGTCATAGCAAGTCTAAAAAGTAACTTATGGATAGAAATCATTGTAAGAACAAGTAAGCTAAGGTAGGAAAGGTTTGTTTCCTGTACTTAGGCAAAGGGGAAGGCTCCTGTAGCTGAGTGCACGGAGACCTTGGCAAGTCCACATGCTGAGTGCGTGGACCCCTGTAGATGAATGCGTAGGTGATAGGAAGGTTTTGAGACCCTCCCATGGTACACGGACCATGGTAGTGTAAAAGCAAGGGTAATAAATAAAAGAGTCATAGCGAGTCTAAAAAGTAACTTATGGATAGAAATCATTGTAAGAAAATGTAAGCTAAGGCAGGAAAGGTTTGTTTCCTGTACTTAGGCGAAGGGGAGGGCTCTTGCAGCTGAGTGCATGGAGACCTTGGCAAGTCCACATGTTGAGTGCGTGGACCCCTGTAGATGAGTGCGTAGGGAAAAAGAGTTTGTACTTGAACGATTACATCTAATAAAGACCATTTTGATCGAATATTTGTGCATTTGTGTACTTATTCTTACTTCTATAGTTTTTTGTATTTTCGCTCTGTATCGAAATTTATATGAATAATTGCTTATCTTGTGCGTGAAAGTGGTAGATCAATACAATTTATACAAGGCATGAATAATAAATGGCCTTCACGAAGATCTAGATGATGTTTAGGTGAATTACCGTAATTATCTATTTCAGAAGGGCTAGGGATCGCGAAGATAGAACTAAGCCCTAGGAGCCTCAGGAACCTATCACATAGACCTCTAGATGTAGAAACATGGTTCTGTCATCCCCCAACACTGCTTTGGGTGAGACTGCAACCCACGCTACGCGGGTTGTTGCCGAAAGGGCCAACAGTTAAGGTTTTGTTGGTTAGCGCAACTAACTTTTGACCTGGGTCAGGCCCCATCAAGCCAACAGGACATGTTGTCTCCAAGGAAGGCATTGTAGTAGATCCAGAAAAGATAAGGGCCATCATGGAGTGGGCGACTTTGATCCGGATTTAACAGGAATGCAACATATTACAAAGATAACCATAAACATAGAGATGCAATAGAAATAATACTTGATATCATTAAGGTAAAATACAGAAATATGCTTACAGACAGAAATGGAAATAAACCAGCTAGGGTGATGGTAGCTTATCTCTGAGAAGAGATGTGGCGGATACAAGCCTATGAACTGTCTCACAATGAGGCTCAAAGGCCTATTTATTGTTGAGAAACAATGGAAAACCCTAAACATCCAAAACCTAACCCTAGAAGATGAAACGCCGAACTTTGGGCCCCGTTTGGGTAAATTGGTACATCAACTTCCCGGGGTCGTAACTTTGGCATACGATCTCCATTTGACGTGCACAATATCTTGTTAGAAATATTTATTTGAGAATTACAACTTTGGCAAGAGAAACATCGGTCCATGGACCCATATTGCTCCCAGTTTTCCCAAAAATCTTTGTTTAGGGCCTCAAAAAGCCTCCGGAAGTTTAGGACCCAAAAAACTGCCAAAAATAGTAAACTGTGCTATAATTAAGGAAACTGAAAAGATGAAAGAGGCAGATGTGGGGGTCCAAGTGGAATAGATGGGTGGCCACCAACATCCACTTGGATCATTCCTCCCCCCTTAGGAAGCAATGGCCCCCATTGCGTTGAGTTCCTCCATCTATTGAACTTGGTCCCTAGTGAGCTATTCTGCAATCTCTGATGTGTCTAGTAATGGTGGGAAGCATGGTCGAGGACGGTCCACATTGAACACTTGGTGCAAGCGAAGGAATGGGGGAATGCTGTGCTCCAAAGCATTGTTTCCCACAACCTTGGTAATGGTGTAAGGACCATGTCAGAGTGGTCAGAGCTTCTGATGGGCTCTTATAAGGCATTCTTTCTACAGATGTAACCAGACTTTGTTGCCCACCTGAAACTTGTGTGGTACCCTTGTGGGTGAGAAGAAGTTGTTCCTATGTTATTTCATGACCGTATCCCTCTGCTGTTGCTGCTGCGTGTAGGAACCCTTCGCGGGGGTCATGGATGTGGTGACGATCTACCCCTTACTTTGGGAGAGAACCAGACAAAAACCAAATTTCCTAGTCTGGGAGATGAGCTTGCTGCCTTTCTTAGCAGTGATCAAAGAGGTGGCGATAGGTGGGGCTACCTCCGGTATCTTGTATAATGAATTACCCAAAGAATAATGATAGCGTGAGGCCTTGACTCATACACAACATGTCACCTCCACAAGTATGGTTGGACCAACAATACATCACAAACATCCAGAGGTGCAACATCGCACAATATCTTGTCTGTGAAGGAAACAATGTAAACTTTGAAATGGGAACTGATACTGTTACCTGTTTTGTAGAGATAGCAAAAAAATGACCCGATTTTGAAAAGGGGTGATGCAGAACACACATGTTTTTTTTAGAGCATAGTTTTTGGCACTTTAATTTTTTTTTATGTACATTGCGTTTTAGAATGGTAGTGATTTTCATGCTGATTTAAAAAAGTGGTTATTCTGCATCAGACCCTTTTTTTAAAAGACCTATTTTTTGACTTTAAATTTTCTAATGTATGAAATGTAAATAATTATTTTGTAAATTTAATAATTTTGGAAGTGGTCTTCTTCTTCATATTTTCTTGTTTTTATTTTTATTTTTATTTTTATTTTTTTTGTAGTGAGGTTTTTATTGATTTGCATATTTAAAGAAGGTTGATATTTTGTATTTTCGATATTCTACATATTTATACATCGTTAATTAAATTTTCAATCCACATGAAACAATTGTCTCTAAAAAGCAAATATAAAAATATATATAAAAAAGAAAAAAATAAAAAATAAAAAATGTTTAAAAAAATGATCTCATAAACCATAAAAGCATTTGGAAAAAAAAACATATATATATATATATATATATATATATACAAGTAAAAATTGAGAAATTAAAAAAAAACATTAGCAAAAACTAGGAAAAAAAATTAAAAACAAACTAGTTTTAAAAAAATAGAAAATTAACGATAAAAAATTAAAAAAACTAGTAAAATTAATATTAAAAAAAAGACAAAAAATGTTAAAAAAAATTATCTCACAAACCATAAAAAAATTTGGAAAAAAAAAAAAAAACAAAATTATATATATATATATATATATATATATATATATATATATCTAAGTCAAAATAGAGAAATTAAAAAAAAAACATTAGCAAAAATGGGAAAAAAAAAATGAAAACAAACTAGTTTTAAAAAATATAGAAAATTAACGAAAAAAAAAATAAAAAGCTAGTAAAATTAATATTAAAAAAAACAAAAATAAATTCAAATTAAAAAAAAAAAAAAAACAAAAAAATGTGTTTTTTAATTTAAAAAATGTAATTATTTTTATTAAACATACATATTTTATTAAATAATAATATATATATATATATATATATCTATATATATATATATATATATATATATATATATATATATATACATATACATATACATATACATATATTTTAAACCATCTTTTTTTTATTAAAAAAATAATATTTTTTTTAAACAATTTTTATTTTTTATTTAAAAATATAAATTATTAATCCTACATTTTATATTTAAAAAAAAAATAAAAAATTATATACATATATTTTTTAAATAGTCTTTCTTTTATTAATTTTTTTTTTTTAAACTATTTTATTTTATTTATTTATTTTTATTTTTTATTTATTTACTTTTTATTTAAAAATATAAATCATAAAAAATATTTTAATTTTTTTCAAACAAATTTAATATTTTAATTTAAAATTTAAAAAATGATTAAAAAAAATTAAAAATTCACATTGGTGTTTTTTTGTTTTTTTTTTTTAAATTTGGTGGCTCTCTGCCCCTCGCAGTGCCTACACGCAGGCCCCTCCGCCCATGACCGCGCCACCACAGGCGGTCGAGGGGCAGAGCGCCACCAAATTGGCCTACATGCAGGCCCCTCCCCCCACGGCCGTGCCACCACAGGTAGTCCAGGGGTGGAGGGCCACCAAATTTAAAAAACAAAAAAAAAAAACAAAAACAAAAACAACACCAATATTAATTTTTTATTTTTTATTTTTTAAATATTTTTTTAAATTTTAAATAAAAAAATTAAATTTGCTTAAAAAAATTAAAATATTTTTTATGATTTATATTTTTAAATAAAAAAATGTGTTTTAAAAAAACAAAAATTATAATTGTTTTTTAATAGAAACAAAGATTGTTTAAAAAAAAAAAAATTAATATTTTTTTTTTGAAATAAAATATGTATGTTTAATAAAAAATAATTACATTTTTTTAAAAATAAAAAATACGCATCTTTTTGGTTTTTTTATTTTTTTTTTGTCTTTTTGTTTTTTTTGTTTTTGTTTGTTTGTTTGTTTGTTTTTGTTTTGTTTTTTTTAATATTAATTTTACTAGTTTTTTTAATTTATTTATTTATTTATTTTTTTCCCTAGTTTTTGTTAATGTTTTTTTTTTTTTAATTTCTCTATTTTATTTACTTATATATATATATGTATTTCCAAATTCTTTTAAGTAATCAACATTTTAATCTTAATTTTAGTAGTTTTATTTATTTTTTTTTGTTAGTTTTCTATTTTTTTTAGATCTAGTTTGTTTTTAATTTTTAATTTTTAATTTTTTTTGTTTTTTCTATTTTTACCTACTTAATTTTTTGTTTTGTTTTCTTTTCCATATTTTTTTTTCCTTTTGCCATTTTTTTTTTTTTTTTAATGGTTCACAAGATAACTTCTTTCTTCCCCATTTTTTTAAATATTTTTTTTACTATTTATTTGTTTATAATTTTTTTTTAGTTTCTTAATTCTTATCATTAATTTTGTTTTTTTTCAAATTTCGGTGGCCCTCCGCCCCCGGCAGCCCGTGGTGGCACGGCCGTGGGCGGAGGGGCCTGTGTGGGAATCACTCGCCCGCCCCCTGGTCGCCCATGGTGGCGCGGTCGGCGACCCCCGGCCACCCATGGTGGCGCGGTCGTGGGTGGAGGGCCTGCACGCAGGCCCCTCCGCCCACAGCCGCGCCACCACAGGCGGCCGGGGGGCGGAGGGCCACTGAATTTTTTATTTTTTATTTTAATTTAAAAAAAAACCAATGGTAATTTTTATTTTTAATAATTTTTTAAATTTTAAATTAAAAAGTTAAATTCATTTAAAAAAAATTAAAATATATTTTATGATTTATATTTTTAAATAAAAAAAATGTTTAAAAAAAAAATTATAATTTTTTTTTAATAAAAAAAAGATGGTTTAAAAAAACAATTGTAAATTTTATTTTATTTTATTTATTTTTTTAAAATATAAAATGTAGGTTTATTTTTTATTTTTATTTTTATTTTTTTTAATATAAAATGTATGTTTAATAATTTGTATTTTTAAATAAATAAATAAATTGTTTAAAAAAAATTATAATTATTTTTTAATAAAAAAAATATGGTTTAAATTTTTTTTTATTATTATTATTATTATTTTAAATAAAATACGTATGTCTAATAAAAATAATTACATTTTTTTGAAATAAAAAATACGCCTTTTTTTTTTAATTTGAATTTATTTTTGTTTTTTTTAATATTAATTTTACTAGTTTTTTAATTTTTTCCGTTAATTTTCTATTTTTTTTTTTTAAACTAGTTTGTTTTTAATTTTTCTTTCCTAGTTTTTGCTAATGTTTTTTAATTTTTTTTTAATTTCTCTATTTTACTTACTTATATATATATATATATATATATATATATATATATATATATATATAAGCAACTCAGGCTTCTTAAGGATTTCTGCTCTACCATGGGTATGACTGTTAACACTGACAAAACAAAAGTTATGATTATCAAATCCAAGAAGGACACTTACGCTAATTTTATGTATGATAATAATAACTTGGAGGAAGTGTATTCTTACAAGTACCTAGGAATTGGTATTCATCACAAGTTCAACTGGAACCATAGCATTGAGAAAAGGATTAATGGGGGGTGGAAAGCTTATTTTGGTCTTGAAAATAATTGTAAAATAGCAAACCTCGTAATGTGGGATAAAAAGAAGTTCCTTTTTGAAACTTTAGTCACTCCTGTTATCTTATATGGCTGTGAGGTTTGGGGTTGCAGCATCTCCAGAGAATCATGGAGAAAGATTGAGCAAATCCAGAAGCGTTTTATAACTTATAACCTGAAAATTAAAAGTAATACACCCTATCCTATTCTCCTTATAGAAGAAGGTCTTTCCCCTATTGAGAGCCTAGCTATGCTTAGGTTTCTGTTGTACAAGCACAAAATTAGTAACATAGACGATCATAGACTTCCTAAGCTAGCTTTAAATTCTAGCCAAAACCACCTAAGGCTCAATTGAGGGTGGCATAAAGACACAAGGGCCTGGTTAAACTATTGGGAGATCAATGAAAATGATGCATTGCAAAACATAAATAACATTAAAGATATTGTTACTTCTAAGTTCAAAGAAAAAATGTGGTGTGAGAAAGATTTAGCGGCTAAAAGAAAATTAAGTTATTATAAGAAAGTCATCAACCCCACCCTAGAAGATCAAAAGTATCTCTCTATTTTAACTAGCTCAAAGAAGAAAATTAATATAGCAAAGATTAGAACGAATTCTCATGAGCTCCATAGTGAAACAGGTCGTTGGGCAGTTCCTAAAACGCCATGGATGGAAAGGATCTGCCATATATGTGAGAATAGGAACATCAAGGATGAAAACCACTTCCTCTTAGAGTGCCCCACGTATAACCGAATTAGATCTCAGTTTCACAATATTTGTTACAATACTGACCTTCCTAGCCTTTTACAATGTCAAAATTATAGTGAGCTCGGGAGGCTTCTCTCCAAGATTTTTGAGCATAGGAATAAAATCTTAAATCAAAATAAATAATTTTTTTCTTTAGGTCCAATAGACCATTGTTTGGTCTCAGTGGACGTTAACCATCATCATCATCATCATCATCATCATCATATATATCTATATATTTTTTTTAATTTTGTTTTTTTTTTTCCAAATTCTTTTATGGTTTGTGAGATAATCTTTTTTTAACATTTTTTATTTTTGTCTTTTATATATATTTTTATATATGTTTTTTAAGTAATCAACATTTTAATCTTAATTTTAGTAGTTTTTAATTTTTTTTTGTTAATTTTCTGTTTTTTTAGATCTAGTTTGTTTTTAATTTTTTTTTTTACTTTTTTTTTGTTTTTTTGTTTTTATTTTTTTTTTTTAATTTTTCAATTTTTACCTACTTAATTTTTTGTTTATTTTAATTTTTTTTTCTTTTCCATTTTCTTTTTTTTTGCCAATTTTTTTATGGTTTACAAGATAACTTCTTTTTTTTCCCATATTTTTTTAAAATATTTTTTTACTATTTATTTGTTTATAATTTTTTTTTTTTTTTAGTTTTTTAATTCTTATCATTAATTTTGTTTTTCTTTAAATTTTTATGATTGAATTTTTTTTTTTTTTTTTAATTATATGTTTTGTTTTTAGTATATATTTTAATTTATGTTTTGTTATTTATTTTTTTTACTTTTTTTTGTTTTGTGTTTTTTCATTGTTTTAATTTTTTTTTTCATTATTTTTTTAAATTTAATATTTTTTGGGGTCATGATAAAATATTTTACGCCATTATTTCAAAATGTTGAAATTTTAATTTTGAAAAAAAAAGGTGTTCTCCTAGCATTAACACTTTTCGTTTTGATGGTGTTTTTTGGATAATTTTTGTGCAAAAAATTGGTTTTCACTGCCATTTTTAAAACATGTTGAAAATTTACTCAAGAAAAAAAAAGGTGTTATTCCAACATCAACACTTTTCATTTTTAGCACTGTTTTTGATGTTTTTTCGAGGTTTTTTGGCCAGAGTCCCTGTTTTGAGTTTATAGTTCCCGTTTCAAAGTTTACATTGTTAGGGTTTGATGTTGTAGGGAAGGCGACACTGCTGAAGAACTCGGAGATCTCGTCCTTAGTGAAGCCACCTGATACTGTACGACTGCAGGTGTGGTGAAGTCAGTAGGCCCAACCGCTTCATGACCTCTGCTGAAATGAGGTTCTTTTGGCTACCATTGTTGAAAATGAATTGCAACAGCGAACCCTTCACCCACATTTGTGAGTGGAAAATATGCTCCCCCTCCTTTGGATCTTCGGGCTCATTCTTCTGGATCTTGGTGGTGGCAATAATGACGCTGGGCTCCGCATCAATGATCTGCTTCCCTTTGCCATTCCCCTTGTAGGGTTTTAACTTAGGGTCAGAACATGCATTTGATTCTGAAGCCTTCAAGTCGGCCACCAGCCACTGCTTCGTCCGACACTCACTTGTGTTGTGA
This sequence comes from Pinus tabuliformis, assembly GCA_031772625.1. Lineage (NCBI taxonomy): Eukaryota > Viridiplantae > Streptophyta > Pinopsida > Pinales > Pinaceae > Pinus > Pinus tabuliformis. The sequence continues at coordinate 112,751,339 of CM062805.1, forward strand.
GTGGGGCTCTTATGGAACTCATACCACTTTCTTGTGTCCTTGTTTGAATTCGTGGTGTTGTTCTTTTCTTGTGGCTTCGATGGGTTTCCTTGGGTTGTCCCGTCTTGTCTTTTTCCTTGGTTCTGCAGTTTGGGGAAGCCTTTCCCTTGCTTCGGATTCACAGATCCAAAGTCTCACTTCTTCTATTTAAATGTTTGTTCGATCTTGACAGCGTATTGGTATGCGGTGTCGAGCGATGAGATGCTTAGGAACTCCATCTCATCCTAGATGTATCTATGTAGGTAGCTGCAGTATTTGTGTACCAGATGTAGCTTAGAATCTTTGATACCCAATTGTGTGTGAAGGGTATGAAAAATGTTGGTGAACTCCAACACATCTTGGTCCCTTCCTTGCCGCAGTGTGGTCCACTTTATGTATTTGTCCTCATAGCTTTTGACAAGGTAGTACTGCTCCTTGATGGCATCCTGGAATGAATTCCAAGTGGGTGTGGCTGAAAATAGTGAGCCCATACTTTCATCCTTCTGCTCGCAGTAGGTTTCCCACTAGTCCTTGACGTGGGGGGCTGCTTTGAGAAGAGCGAAAATAATCTTTTCCCGACTGGAAAAATCATGAACAAAAAAATACCCATCTAGCAGATTTAACCATTTATCTACAACATCTGCATCTATTTGACCCTCGAAGATGGGGATTTCAAAATTAACTTGTACCTTAAAGGGTGTGGCGTTTCTAGAGTAGCTGTTGGAAGCCGATGCGTCACCTCTGGGTAGCTGCTGAAGGATCTGGGCAAAGTTGTCCATCATCGCGTTCCTTTGTCACTTAAGGGCTCCTTCAAGCAAGATTTTGATAGGTTCTCTTGTCCCCTCATCTTTCTTGTCTTCTGCCATGGGAGGCCATCGGGATTTGTGAGGCTGGTCTTGCAAAGGTTCGAACAATTCAAGCCCTAACTCCTTATATCCCGTCCTCGTTGGGGACATGCAAACAAAAACAGAGAAAAAAAGTAGACCACTCTGATACCACTGATTCGAATTTAAACAGGAACGAAACAAATTACAGAGATAACCATAAACATAGAGATGAAGTGGAAATAATGCTTGATATCGTTAAGGTAAAATACTAAAATATGCTTATAGATAGAAATGGAAATAAACTAGCTAGGGAGATGGTAGCTTATATCTGAGAAGAGATGTGACAACTACATGCCTCTGAACTATCTTACAATGAGGTGTGAAGGCCTATTTATTGTTGAGAAACAATTGAAAGCCCTAAACAACCAAAAACCTAATCCTAGAAGATGAAACACCAAACTGTTGGCCCCGTTTGGGTAAATTGGTACATCAACTTCCCGGGGTCATAACTTTGGCATACAATCTTCGTTTGACACGCACAATATCTCGTTAGAAATATCTATCCAAGAACTACAACTTTGGGAAGAGCAACATCTGTTTATGGACCCATGTTGCTCCCAATTTTCCAAAAAAACGTCATTTAGGGCCTCAAAACGACTTTAGAAGTTTAGGACCCGAAAAACTGCTAAAAATAGTAAATTGTGCTATAATTAAGGAAACTAAAAAGTTGAAAGAGATAGTTGTGGGGGTCCAAGTGGGATAGGTGGGTGGCCGCCAACATCCACCTGGATCATTCCTCCCCCCTTAGGAAGCTATGGTCCTGTTGTAACATGTATTTTGTTGTTTGTTTTATTCATTGTTTCATTCAAAATCACTGGAAAAATATTTTGAAAAAAGACAAGGCAAGTATATCGGAAATCAAAATATAAAAGAAATGAAGAAATATGTCGGGGTTTACAAAGGAAACGAGTGTTAAAAATTAACATTGGACCTAAAATATATACACTATGCTTTATAAAGAGCATTGGGTCCACTGCACCATAGAACTATGAACATTGGACACCACTGATTGCGATTTGCGATCGCGGGTCAGACCCGAAATATATACATTATGATTTATAAGCTTCGGCGGGCCCGCGATCTTGTGTAACTCTTAATATATATATATGTGTGTGTGTGTGTGTGTGTGTGGCTATGTCGATTGCGATATGGGTGGGCCGGACCCAAAATGATATATAACGTGTTTAATAACTCCAGCGGGTCCGTTAAGCGCCTTATGTATATGTTCACAGCACCGATTGCGATTTGCGATTGGGTTCCAGACCCGATATATTTATTAAATTGCGATAATTCCTTTTCAGTTCCACTTTATGTGTTTTGCATCGATTTTGCTGTATAAACAGAAAATTAGTGTTAAAGCCAAATCCGAAGAAAAGGCGGGTTTTCGGCCGGAGCAAAAGCAGTAGATGGTTTTATTTGGAATTTACCCGATTCCACTCAGCATTCAACACGTAGTAGTTAGGCAGAGAGAGGAAACCACCCATTTCAGGCAGGTATTCTCTGGGCTTATGTATCGCCTGAAACCTTTACAGACCATCCGATCTGAAAAGCGTAGATCAATGGCGGGGATGAATCGGCGGGAAGTATACCTCGAAAATTGTGCAAAGGTGAAAAAAGCTTGTTTTATCATATATTTTCATTATGAAAGGTTTACAATAGAAAGTGCAGATATAAAGGTATTACGCCAAAGTCCAACATTTCCATAGTTATGCAGCCTAAGGGTGCATAAGTTAAGGTTTTACAGTGATTTTCAGGCCGATTGCAATTTGTGATGGAAGTCAATGAAGCATTGAATGGGTGGATTTCACAGGTTTATGAAGCAGGATTAACTCTTTTGAGTTTCGTATTAATCAAAGGTCACGTTAATTTTGCTGTGTAAAGTGGAAAAACAGGGTTAGAGCCGAAGTTGAAGCGAAAGATAATCTGATATGTTTCTTGGCATTTTGGCCAATCAGAATGTCCATGTAAGCCAGGATTACACAAACTAAATGTATTTTATTACGGCTAAAATGAATTAAGCATCATTAGGGAATTTACGGAGGAATTCAGTAGCGGATCAATAGAGCAAGCCAATAGTTATCATCCTCTTACAAATTCAGTTATGTTCTTGTTATTTCATGTTTTTTGAGGTGTATTTTACCCTTTGTAAAATTCTGTAATAATTTTTACTTCATGTAGTTAGAGAAGCAGTTGAATAATTTGGGCAGTTTCAGAAATCAATAACTGTTCCACAATGTATAAAAAGAGGAAATTTTACTAAGAAAGGGTTGGAATTTTGGAGAACCCGGAGACTAGGCCACTATATTCCTGATATCATCGTTGATTAATGAACAAATCAGAAGTTTCCATGAGTTGTTGCATATAATTTTGTAAGCTTCTCTGTCATGTGTCATGCTATGTTTTATTCTTTTCAAGTATAGTAATGAAGCAGCAGGTCTTTATTTGCTTATGTAGATAAGGTTAAAATTCCTTAAAAGAGTGCTCCTATACTTGAAGTCCTCACTTCCTTTCTAAATTATAAATAGTAGTTTCTGTGAAAGATTAGCATATTGTCTATGTTTTAGTTCTCATTATCATAATTCCTCTAAGTTACAAATAGTAGTTTCTGTGAAAGATCAACATATTATCTTTAACTTCCCCTTCAAACTTTCTTCATTCATCATTTATATCTAGCAACAAGTGGCATTCTGAGATGTTCTGGTCATACATGTATTAAGAGTTAAAGACCAAGTTTTCCAGGTCCTTCATTTAAGAACACAATAAACAATAAGTGATAGTAATTAATATTTATTAATGTCTTAAACACAATTTCCCCACGGCCAGGAATTTGGTTTCTTAAGGAACAACATTAATTGGCACCGTTGTCGGGGAGAGAAGACAAGAAGATTTTTACCTGGGTTTCAATATTTTCCTTTGGTTGTTCATTCAGGAGGAAATATTTCGCTGTTTTGAATCAAAAAAATAAATCTGGCTTCAAGAAGGCCCCATACAAGATCAGACACTTCACAAAAGAAAGTTCAAAGCTCTTTCAGATCCTGAAAGGCTATTTTCTAGGACGGTTGGAAGGTCTAAGATTCCAATTACACCAATTCCTACATTGTCTACATCAGGCAGCAATTCACTTGAACATACATCTAATAAAGAGTCATCTTTTTTATCATCTTCATTTCAGGAACCTAGTTGTCAAGACCAATATTTTGAGTTTGTTACTTTTCATTTACTTGCTGTAATTATTCAACCTCAACCAATAACCACATTACCTCCTTTTCACATTCCATTTACCTCTCAATCAAGTTCCACATCTATTGGTAATCAAAGTTTAGTAAACATGGCAGCACCTGCATTCTTAGTGAATAGGTATGCACCTCTTCAACTACCACAACCTTTCAATCAAATGCCACAGGGTTACCTCAAAACTCTTCCACATTTTTCGGGAGAAGATGAACAGACAACAAAGAATCATGTAGTAGTATTTTGTAATTTTGCAGAAATCCTAAATGTTGAACATTTAGATGTTGTTCTAAGACTTTTTGTTCAGTCCCTGGATGGAGAAGCAAGGAAATGGTTCAAAGGACTTCCCAATAATACCATTCCTTCTTGGGAAGAGATGGAACGTGTGTTTATTCAGAGATGGGGAGAAAAAAGAGACCATGGATATTCATTAATAGAGTTTAATTCCATAAAGAAGAAGTCTGATGAAACTGTGGCCGAATTTGTCAGAAGATTTAACAAATTGTACAATAGTCTCCCAGCATAGATTAAGCCTCCTCGTGCTGGTGCAAAAATAACCTTTGCAAGGGCTTTTGAATCAAATTTTGGATTCACATTAAGGGAAAGGAGAGCTCCAACCCTTGATCAAATCCAAACAGATGCTTTAGAGATAGAAGCAAATTTGGTGGATGCAGGAAAAGCACCGGAAACATAGCCTACCCAAGACAAGGGAAAGGCAAAGATAGAATCCTCTCAAAGTCAATGATTGGAGGATACGTGTAATGTAATTAGAACTTTGTCAGATAAGTTAAATAGGTTAGAGTTAGAAAATAAGAACTCTCTGAGACAAACGCGGTATAATAAGAACTTTAATCCCCAATTCAGAAGACAACCTTTGCAAATCCTACAAAAGGAAAGAAAAGATCAAAATCAAATTCAAGCACCATTATATATAAAAGTAGATCCTAGTGGAGAACAACCTGAAGATCAAATTTCTACATTAGATACAGTTGATGAAGATGAACTCACCCTTGAAGGAGAAGAGTATGTGTATGATGAAGCAGATGTTATTCATGATGAAAATGAAATTGATGAATATTGGAAACAATTCTCTGATTTTATGCAGGCTGAGCTACATAAGAAATATGACCTGAGACCTGGGAAAAGATCAAGAAATCAAGAAAATGAAAGTGAGCAGCAAGTTTCAACTTCCTCACCAAAGGCGACTCCACGAGAATCTCAACCTGCAAAACAAGTAAATAAAGGAAAGCATCAGCGAAATGCAAATGGCAAGACACAGATACTTTGAGGTGAGTCTTCTCAAGATCAAACTGGAAAAATTCCTTTGGAGAAACTTGTTTCAATTCCTCAAATAATTCCAGTCATGAAGAAAGGTGAAGATGAGATTGAAAGTATTGCTAAAGAGGGTCACTTGTTTAGTCTTATCAAGAAGTTGGAAAAGGTAAGAATACAAGTTCCCCTTATAGAATTGGAAAAAACACCTACTTATCAAAAGGAGATTGTTGAGTTTATTAATTTAAAAGAAAATGAGAGTGACACTATAAATATTCAGGAATATAAACCAGTAGTGGTTTTTGGTCCACATGTAGAGGAAGTAGATTCTTCAATACCTCCTTTTCATATTTCCCTATTGTTTCATGATTTCCTCCTACATAATTGTATGTTTAATTCGGGAGCTGCACATAATCTTATGCCTCTGTCAGTGATGAAGCAATTAAATCTATAAGTGACCAAACCTTACAGGGATTTGTATTCTTTTGATTCAAACAAGGTCAAGTGTCTGGGGGTTATTAAGGATCTGGCAGTGTCACTAGCCCAAATTCCAGCTAGAAGCTTGGTCATGGATGTTGTAGTAGCAGATATTCCTGCTAGATTTGGAATGCTTCTATCTAGGTCCCAGAGGGCTAAATTGGAAGGTGTTTTGAAACTAGATTTTACATATGCTATTATACCGATTTTTGGTGGGGAGGAGAGGAGATTGTACAGAGAAACTAGGTTTGTAAAGACAATTACAAAAAATGGAGCAAGCAATTCACCTGTATATAGTCAGGAGAAGGATGACTTTGCTTGTTTCACACTGCATGATAATGCAAAGTTGGCTGAAGATAATCAGAAGAAGCTTGCTTTAGCCAATGTAATTACAGAGCTGTAAATGAAAGGACTGTGGAAATGTTTCTTTGACGGAGCTTATTCCAAGGAAGGAACAGGTGCTGGTTTTCTTCTAATTGCACCTAGAGGTAATATGTTCCCTTTTTCTTTCAAATTAGAGTTCGAGGCAACTAACAATGTGGTAGAATATGAGTCCTTGATTATTGCTCTACAAATAGCCAAACATATGGGAGTCAAGTCAATTTCTGCTTTTGGAGATTTGGAGCTAATTATTAAGCAGATAAAAGATCACTGCCAAACAAAGCATCCTAGGCTCCGGGCATACAGAAATGAGGTATGGGATTTGATTGAAAACTTATTTGAAGATTTTAACATTCAATTCATTCCAAGATATGAGAATAGATTGACAGATTCATTGGCTGTGGTTGCTAGCACTTTCAAGCCTCCTATTAATCCAAGACTAAGATATGAGGTTTAAATGAGACACAGACCTTCTGTTTCTGATAATGTTAAGAACTGGCAAGTTTTTGAAGATGACCAGTAGATTAAGGAGTTTTTGACTATGGTTGAAGAGTTCCAGGGAACATAAATTGATCAGGACGAAGAAGAGACAATAAAAATTGTAGGAGCTAGTGGCTTAAAAGATTCAATAGCAAATCAGAAGATCTTTCAATTGAAAGATAATATTCTGCCAAAGGGACTTGTTCCTCTTGAAAGGATTTTTAATTCCAATGATGTCGCTATGCACTGAGGGAAAATCTCATAGGATGAACATATTCAGGATCATAACATTGGAACTTAGGAAAATCCCAGGTTAGTCAAATTATATGCTGGAGTTTCACCTAATTTTCAAGAAAGATATATTAAACTTTTCAAGAATTATGTTGATTTCTTTGCATGGTCCTATGAAGATCTCAAAACCTATGATGTAAATATTATTTAGCATAAGATTCCTTTGAAGGAGGGGGTTAAACCCTACAAACAGAAGCTTAGACAGATAAATCCTCTACTTCTACCATCAATTGAAAAGGAGGTTGAGAAGTTGTTTGATGCAAAAATCATAGTCCCACTCAGGTATTCTGATTGGGTGGCTAATCTAGTACCTGTGAGAAAGAAAAATGGAGAAATAAGGTTGTGTGTGGACTTCATAAATCTCAATAGGGTTTCTTTGAAAGCTAACTATCCATTGCCTAAGATGGATCATGTGTTGCAAAAGGTAACGGGATCTTTTAGAATGTCAATGCTAGATGGATTTTCTGGTTATAACCAGGTGGCTGTGGATAAGGAGGATCAGAAGAAAACAACGTTCACAACCCCCTGGGGAAAATTTATGTATGCCAAAATTCCTTTTGGATTAATGAATGCAGGTGCTACTTTTCAAAGGGCTATGGACATTGCTTTTGTTGGAGATAAGTTTGTAGTAATATATTTGGATGATATTACTATTTTCTCAAAGTCTGATGAAGAAAATTTGGATCATTTGAAGAGGACTTTTGATAAATGTAGAAGATTTAGACTTTCCTTAAATCTCAAGAAATCCATTTTTTCTCTGGAAGAAGGAAAACTACTGGGACACATTGTTTCCAGAGAAGGAGTAAAGATATATCCAGCCAAAGTACAAGCTGTGCAGAAAATACCATTGCCCAGGAGTAAAAAGGATATTCAAAAGTTTCTGGGAAAGATAAACTTCCTAAGAAGATTTGTATCCAACTATGCAGAAATTTTAAAAGAAATTACTAATATGCTAAAAAAAGAGAATGAAGTGAGTTGGACCAAAGAAGCTAGAGAATCATTTTCTAGGATTAAAGAGGCATTACAGGCAGCTCTAGTCTTAATCAGTCCTGATTACCAAAAGCCTTTCCAATTTTTTTCATTTTCATCATCAAGTTCAATAGCTATTGTCTTACTGCAGAAGAATGATGAAGAGAGAGAGCAGCCAGTTGCATTCTTCAGTAAGATTCTTAGGGATTCTGAGCTGAAATATAATATTCTTGAGAAACAGGTGTATGCTTTGGTAAAAGCCCTGAAAGCTTTTATAACTTATGTGATGTAGTCCCAAATCATTTCTTATGTGCCAAATGCTGCAATAAAAGATGTATTACTACAGGGAGATGTAGAAGGCATAAGAGGAAAGTGGATTGTAAAGATCCAAGAATATGATTTGGACATAAAACCCACAAAGTTGGTGAAGGGACAAGGATTGGCAAAAATGTTAATAGAATTAAACTTTCAGGCATTGGGAATTAACTTGTTGGCACCTGTGGAGGAAAAAGCAGCTGAAGAAAGTGAAGGAGAGCAAGATCTAGGTATGAAGATCAGGTACAAATTTTTGTGTTCAAAATGGTATAAGCATATAATTCATTATTTTTGCTTTCTTTCTTGTCCCCAATCCTTAGAAAAAACAAAGTATAGGGCACCAAAGATCAAGGCACAACCATATGTGATTGTGGAAGGCAGATTGTACTGGAAGGATCTGGTTGGAATTCTATTGCTATGTTTAATAGAGGATGAATTTACAGAAACAATCAAAGATTATCATGAGGGGTTTTGTGGAGGACATTACAGTTGGAAAGTAACTGCACATAAGATCCTTCAGGCAGGATTTTATTGGCCTACTTTATTTGGTGATACATATAAGTTTGTTAGAAGTTGTCAGAAGTGTCAGATTTTTGCTGAGAAGAAGAGATTAGCTCCTTTACCTTTGATTCCAGTTTTCATAGAGGAGCCATTTAGGCAATGGGGATTGGACTTTGTTGGAGAAATCAATCCACCTTCAAGTAGACAACACAGGTGGGTTCTCACAGCAACTGATTACTTCACCAAATGGGTAGAGGCAATTCCTACTAAGAGAGAAAATGATCAGATAGTAATGAAGTTCCTGGAAGAAAATATTTTCAGCAGATTCAGATGCCTCGTTAAAATTATAACAGACAATGCTCAAGTCTTCAACTCAAGTAAGTTCATTGCTTTTTGTCACAAGTATAATGTTATTTTGTCCCATTCAACAGCTTACCATCCTCAAGGAAATGGATTAGCTGAATCTACTAACAAAACTTTGATGAAGATCCTTACAAAAATTATTGCAGAAAATCAACGAGATTGGGATTCCAAGTTAAAATTTGCTCTGTGGGCTGTTAGAGTAACTACAAGAAGATCTACAGGGAAATCACCTTTTGAATTAGTATATGGAACTCAGGCTCTGTTTCCAAGTCAACTTGTAAAGCCAGTGATTGCAATGATTCAAGAGGCGAAAGAAGAACCAAATGCTTTGATAAGAAGAATGAACAAAGTGGTGGAGCTAAGCGAGAACAAGGACAAGGTAAGAAACAACTTGATTATGTATCAATCCAAGATGAAATTTTTTTTTTGACATGAAATCCAAGGAAATTGATTTCAAAGTTGTAAATTTAGTATTGAGACGGGATACCAGAAGAGAAGATAAGGGAAAACATGGGAAGTTTGATCGTCTCTGGTGTGGTCCTTTTAGAATTTCTGAAGTGAGATCCAATAATACTTTCATTCTTGAGAATCTTGATGGGAAAACTCTACAGTTGCTTGTAAATGGGCAATACTTAAAGCACTACTTCAGGTTCTAAAGAATAAGCATCATTTCATTGTGAATACCGGAGTGAAATCATTGTACAAATTCCATAGTATTTCAGTTTATGCAAAGCAATATATGACTCCATGCCCGAGGTGAAGGCACTAATCTGTGGTTCTTAGTGCTTCTGTGGCAAAAGCACTATCCCCAGGTGGAGCCAGATGTTGTAACATGTATTTTGTTGTTTGTTTTATTCATTGTTTCATTCAAAATCACTTGAAAAATATTTTGAAAAAAGATAAGGCAAGTATATTGGAAATCAAAATATAAAAGAAATGAAGAAATATATCGGGTTTTACAAAGGAAACAAGTGTTAAACATTAACACCGGACCTGAAATATATACACTATGCTTTATAAAGTGCATCGGGTCCGCTGCACTGCAGAACTATGAACGTTGGACACTGCCAATTGCGATTTGCGATTGCGGGCTAGACCTGAAATATATACATTATGATTTATAAGCTTCGGCGGGTCCATGATATTGCGTAACTCTTAATATATATATGTGTAGCTATGAGGATTGCAATATGGGTGGGCCGGACCCGTAATGATATATAACATGTTTAATAACTTCGACGGGTCTGTTAAGCGCCTTATGTATATGTTCACAACGCTGATTGCGATTTGCGATTGGGTTCCAGACCTGATATATTTATTAAATTGCGATAATTCCTTTTTAGTTCCGCTTTATGTGTTTTGCGTCGATTTTGCTATATAAACGAGAAATTAGCGTTAAAGCTGAATCCGAAGAAAAGGCGGGTTTTCGGATTCAGCGTTAGATGGTTTTATTTGGAATTTACTCGATTCTGCTCAGCCTTCAACACGTAGTAGTCAAACGGAGAGAGGAAACCACCCATTTCGGGTAGGTATTCTCTGGGCTTATGTATTGCCTGAAACCTTTACAGACTGTCTGATCTGAAAAGCGTAGATCAACGAAGGGGATGAATCGGTGGGAAGTATACCTCGAAAATTGTGTGAAGGTGAAAAAAGCATTTTTTATCATATATTTTCATTATAAAAGGTTTATAATAAAAAGTGTAGATATAAAGGTATTATGCCAAAGTCCAACATTTCCATAGTTATGCGGCCTAAGGGTGCATAAGTTAAGGTTTTACAGTGATTTTCAAGCAGATTTTGATTTGCGATGGAAGTCAATAAAGCGTTGAATGGGCGGATTTGACAGGTTTATGAAGCAGGATTAACTCTTTTGAGTTTCGTATTAATCAAAGGTAGCGTTAATTTCGCTATGTAAAGTGGAAAAACAGGGTTAAAGCCGAAGCTGAAGAGGAAGACAATCTGATATGTTTCTTGGCATTTTTCCTAATCAGAATGCCCATGTAGGCTAGGATTACACAAACTAAATGTATTTTATTACGGCTAAAATGAATTAAGCATCATTAGGGCATTTACGAAGGAATTTGGCAGCGAATCAATAGAGCAAGCCAACAGTTATCATACTCTTACAAATTTAGTTATGTTCTTGTTATTTCATGTTCTTTGAGGTGTCTTTTACCCTTTGTAAAATTCTGTAATAGTTTTTACTTCATGTAGTTAGAGAAGCAGTTGAATAATTTGGGCAGTTTCAGAAATCAATAACTGATCCACAATGTATAAAAAGAGGAAATTTTACTAAGAAAGGGTTGGAATTTTGGAGAACCCGGAGACTAGGCCACTGTATTCCTGATATCATCGTTGATTAATGAAAGAATTAGAAGTTTCCATGAGTTGTTGCATATAATTTTGTAAGCTTCTCTATCATGTGTAATGCTATGTTTTCTTCTTTTCAAGTATAGTAATGAAGAAACAGGTCTTTATTTTCTTATGTAGATAAGGTTAAAATTCCTTAAAAGAGTGCTCCTATACTTGAAGTCCTCACTTCCTTTCTAAATTATAGATAGTAATTTCTGTGAAAGATCAGCATATTGTCTATGATTCAGTTCTCACTGTCATAATTCCTATAAGTTATAGATAATAGTTTTTGTGAAAGATTAGCATATTATCTTTAACTTCCCCTTCAAAATTTCTTCATTCATCATTTATATCTAGCAACAAGTGGCATTCTGAGATGTTCTAGTCATACATGTATTAAGAGTTAAAGACAAAGTTTTCCAGGTCCTTCGTTTGAGAACAAAACAAACAATAAGTGACAGTAACTAATATTTATTAATGTCTTAAGCACAATTTCCCCACAGCAAGGAAATTGGTTTCTTAAGGAACAACAGGTCCCCATTGCATTGAGTTCCTCCATCTGCTGAGCTTGGTCCCTGGTGAGCTGTTCTGCAATCTCTGATGTGTCCAGTAATGGTGGGAAGCATGGTCGATGACGGTCCACATTGAACACTTGGTGCAAGCGAAGGAATGGAGGAATGTTGTGCTCCAAAGCATTATTTCCCACAACCTTAGTAATGGTGTAAGGACCATGTCGGAGTGGTCAGAGCTTCTGATGGGCTCTTGTAAGGCGTTCTTTCTACAGATGAAATTAAACTTTGTTGCCCACCTGAAACTTGTGTGGTACCCCTATGGATGAGGAGAAGTTGTTCCCGTGTTCTTTCATGACCGAATCCCTCTGCTACTGCTACTGCGTGGAGGAACCCTTTGCGGGGGTCATGGATGTGATGATGATCTCCCCCTTACTTTGGGAGCGAACTAGATAGAAACTAAATTTCCTGGTCTGGGAGATGAGCTTGTTGCCTTTCTTAGCAGTGATCAAAGAGGTGGCGATAGGTGGGACTACCTTTGGTATCATGTATAATGAATTACCTAAAGAAATAATGACAATGCGAGGCCTTGACTCATACACAGCATGTCGCCTCCACAAGTATGGCTGGCTTAATAATACATCACAAACATCCAGAGGTGCCACATCACATAATACCTCGTCTGTGAAGGGTTTGATGTTGTAGGGAAGGCGACACTGCTGGCGAACTTGAAGATTTTGTCCTTGGTGAAGCCACTCGATACTGTATGGCTACGGGTGTGGTGTAGTCAGTAGGCCCAACCACTTTATGACCACTACTGAAATGAGGTTCTTTTGGCTGCCATTGTCAACAATGAATTGCAGCAACGAACCCTTCATCCACATCTGTGAGTGGAAAATATGCTCCCACTCCTCTGGATCTTCAAGTGCATTCTTCTGGATCTTTTCGGTGGCAACAATGGTGCTGGGCTCTTCATCAATGATCTACTTCCCTTTACCATTCCCCTTATTGGGTTCTATCTCAGGGTTGAAACATGCATCTAATTCTGAAGCCTTCAACTCGGCTACCAGCAACTGCTTCGTCCGACACTCACTTGTGTTGTGAGTGGGGCTCTTATGGAACTCACACCACTTTCCTGTGGACTTATTCAATTTCGTGGTGTTGTTCTCTTCTTGTGGCTTCGACGGGTTGTATGGGTTTCCCCATCTTGGCTTTATCCTTGGTTCTGCGGTTTGGGGAATCCTTCCCTTGCTTTGGATTTATAGATCCAAAGTATCGCTTCTTCTGTTTAAACTTTTGCTCAATCTTGACAGCATATCGGTATGCGGTGCTGAGCGATGAGATGTTCAGGAACTCCATCTCGTCCTGGATGTATCTATGTAGGAAGCAGCGGTATTTGAGTACCAGATGCAGCTCAGAATTTTTGATACCCAAATGTGTGCGAAGGGTATGAAAATGTTGGTGAACTCCAGCACATCTTGGTCCCTTCCTTGCCGCAGCGTGGTCAAATTTATGTATTTGTCCTCATAGCTTTTGACAGGGTAGTACTGCTCCTTGATGGCATCCCAGAATGAATTCCAAGTGGGTGTGGCTGAAAATAGTGAGCCTGTACTTTCATCCTTCTGCTCGTAGTATGTTTCCCACTACTCCTTGATGTGGGGGGTTGTTTTGAGAAGAGCGAAAATAATCTTTTCCGACTGGAAAAATCATGAATAGAAAAATACTCATCTAGAAGATTTAACCATTTATCCACAGCATCTGCATCTATTTGACCCTCAAATATGGGGATTTCAAAATTAACTTGTACCTTAAAGGGTGTGGCATTTCCAAAGTAGCTGTTGGAAGCTGATGCGTCGCCTCTGGGTAGCCGCTGAAGGATCTAAGAAAAGTTGTCCATCATTGCATTCCTTTGTTGCTTGAGGGCTTCTTCAAGCAAGATTTTGATAGGATATCGTACCCCCTCGTCTTTCTTGTCTTCTGCCATGGGAGGCTGTTGGGATTTGCGAGGCTGGTCTTGCAAAGGTTCAACCAGTTCAAGCCCTAACTCCTTATATCCCGACCTCGTTGGGGACATGCAAAGAAAAACAAAGAAAAAAAGCAGAATGCTCTAATACCACTGATTCGGATTTAAACAAGAATGCAACAAATTACAAAGATAACCATAAACACAGAGATGCAGCAAAAATAATACTTGATATCATTAAGGTAAAATACTAAAATATGCTTATGGACAGAAATGGAAATAAACCAGCTAGGGCGATGGTAGCTTATCTCTAAGAAGAGATGTGGTGGCTACATGCCTCTAAATTGTCTTACAATGAGGCTTGAAGACCTATTTATTGTTGAGAAACAATGGAAAACCCTAAACATCCAAAAACCTAACCCTAGAAGATGAAACTCCAAACTGTGGGCCTCGTTTGGATAAATTGGTACATCAACTTCCCGGGGTCATAACTTTGGCATACGATCTCCGTTTGACGTGCACAGTATATTGTTAGAAAGATCTATACGAGAACTACAACTTTGGGAAGAGCAACATGGTCCATGGACCGATGTTGCTCCTAGTTTTCCCAAAAAATGTCGTTTAGGGCCTCAAAACGACTCCAGAAGTACAGGACCCGAAAATTTTCTAAAAATAATAAACTGTGCTACAATTAAGGAAACTGAAAATCTAAAAGAGACAGTTATGGGGGTCCAAGTGGGATAGGTGGGTGGCCACCAACATCCACCTAGATCAAACTCCTAAGAATGTGGATGAGGTGAGATCATTTATGGTATTGGCAGACTACTACAGAAGGTTTATCAGGAGCTTCTCAAGCATTTCATATCCTATCACATCATTGCAAAGGAAAGGTAAGAAGTTTGAATGGACAAAGGAATGTGAGGATAGTTTTGAGTAGCTTAGGAAGTTGTTAACACATTCACCAGTGCTAAAGATTGTGGATCCGGGCTAGAAGTTTGTAGTGTGTAAAGATAATTGCAAGAGAGGACTTGGTGGAGTTCTCATGCAAGAAGGATAGGTAGTGTACTATGAGTCATGGAAACTGAATGAGCATGAGCATAACTACCCAACACATGATCTTGAGCTAGTAGTGATTATACATGCATTGAACATGTGGAGGCACTATCTTATTAGCAGAAGGTTTACATTGATGAGTAATCACAGTGGGTTGAGATATTTGTTTGATCAACTGAATCTGAATGCCAAGCAAGCTAAATGGTTGGCTACCCTTAGCGAGTTCGAATTCAAGATCAGATACATCAAAGCGAAGGAGAACTGGGTTGTAGATACTCGTAGTAGGAAGGTACATGTAAATAATCTAGCAGCTATGAGATTTTATGGGACAAGGTTACAAGATAGGATCTTGCAGGTAGGATAGTGGGATGACAAATACATGGAGATCATGCATAGGTTACAACAAAGTATAGGTACTGGTGATCAGGATGTAGACTATCATCTCACGACAGATGGTTTGGTGAGATTTAGGGATAGGATCTATGTGTTGAATTGCAATGAACTTAGGAAGCTTATCTTGAGGGAGTTTCACGTCAAGCCATACTCGGGTCATCTAGGATATTAGAAGATGTTGACAACGGTGAAGAAGTTTTTCTATTAGCCAAATCTGAAGGAGGAAGTGGCAGAGTTTGTGGCTAGATGTTTATATTGTCAACAGGTCAAGGCATAATGTAAGCATCTAGGTGGTCTACTACAACCTATTTAGATTCCAGAATGGAAATGGGAGGTCATTTCCATGGATTTCATCACAGGTATTTAGAGGAAAATGAGGCAACATGATTTTATTATGGTCATGGTTGACAGGTTGACCAAGGTAGCTCACTTCATTCCAGTGAAGACTACATATTCAGCTAGTGAGGTAGCATATGTGTTCATCAGAGAGATAGTGAGACCGCATGGTGTTCCAAAGAAAATTGTGTCAGACAAGGATGCAAAGTTCACTTCCATGTTTTGGAAGGAACTATCTGAAGGCTTGAGTACAAAGTTGGCCTTGAGCACAACTTATCATCTATAGATAGATGGACAGATAGAGAGGGTTAACAGGATCTTAGAGGATATGTTGAGGATGTACGTGACACACCAACAAATGAAATGGTAGGAGTATCTTCCATTGGTTGAGTTCGCATACAATAATGGTTATTAAGAGTCATTGAGGATGAGTCCTTTCGAGGCATTGTATGGATGGAGTTGGAACACTCCCATCAGCTAGAGTGGTCCAGTGACCAAGGTACTTATTGGACCAAATATGTTGGCAGACATGGAGAAGGAAATGCAGGTTATAAATAGAAATATAAAGGAAGCACAGGATAGGCAGAAGAGCTATGTAGATAGGGACAGGTTGTTCAAGGAGTTTCAGGTTGGGGAGGATGTGTATTTACACATCAATCCCAAGAAAAGATCTTTGAGGATTCGTTCATGTGCCAAGTTGGCACCATAGTATTGCGGGCCTTTTGAGATCCTTGAGAGGATTAGACCAGTGGCATATTGACTTACACTACCTCCAACAATGAAATTCCATGATGTTTTCCATACTTAATTGCTTAATAAGTATATAAAGGATTTTGATCATGTTATTGATTGGTTTGTATTGCAAGTGGAGCAAGAAGGAGAGTTCTAGCCGAAGCCTTAGGGCATATTGTAGGGAAAAACTCTCATGTTCAGGAACAAATCCATAGATCAAGTTAAAGTGCACTGTGTTGTGGGTGAGACAACCCTAGGGTCTTGGGTTGAGAACCCCAACAGAGTGGAGGGTAAACCAGAACAAGAAATGCTCAAGCAATCAACCTAAATGCTTATTCTATTGAACTCTTTTAAGGGTGTCCTTACCCGGAATTCCTACGTTTGAATAGATCCTGGAGGGTGAAAACCCTCAGATTCTCTTGATGTATTCAAAACCTAAAAATTGTTCAAATGAAACATATACAACAATAGAAACATAAAGCATGTTCATGATATTAACTTTAAATCATATAAATGAATGAACAATTACGCATCAATGTAATATTCATAAATGAATTACAATATAAATAGATGCATAAACACATTTAATATTGGAAATAGAAAAACATTCCTTTATTGAAGTTAGCTACAAGTAAAGTGGAGAAATACAACCTGAGTCCTTCTCCGGCTCCAAGCGGAACCGTCCTCCGGATCCATCCTTTCCCAGCCTCAGCAATCTTCCTCCATCACCAATACAAGGATATCTTCAAGAAAGATGAAGGATATCTCTAACAAGGAAACAAGGGTTTCCTGAAGCTTTGGGGAGTGTAGGAGGCATAGGGATTTCATCAGACTCGATCAGGGATAATCTCACTATAGTTGGGAAACAGTTGGGCCATGGGAAATAGGACGTGAGTAATAGGTAAAACCCATGAATTCCGCCTGAAATTAAGGAAATTTTATTTTTTTAAGTGTTTTAACATATGTACACGGGTTGGGTATATGCTGACCCACATGTACACACTTTTATCACAGGGAAAAGTAGCATATAGGGAATAAAACATTGTTTTTTAGATTTTGGACCAAGTCTGGAAGGAAGGGTTTCCCTAGGCCATAATCAGAGCATCATATCTACCAAGAGTGGTAAATGGTGCTATAACAGATGCCCCCTAATATATGAGGTCAGAAGGGGTACATGATGGCCGAAATGTATTAAGTGTATAGAAGGAATCATGTCGAGACCGAGGAGGATTTCATCATAATTTAGCCTGCCAAGCCAGTGAAAGAGATCAGAAAGAAACTGTTGTTTGAGGCGGGCATACCCATACTCAGAAATAGTAAAGCATGTCCACATGTCAAGTACAAAAGCGGATCCAATATGCATACAAGTATGAAGGAACTAGAAATACATAATGGATCATTTGATCATAATCAAGAAAGTACATGTCTGAATATCACACATAAAGATTTGATCAATGATGTTGAAGTATGAAGCTGATCACTCAAGAAAAGAAAATGATCCAAATATTACCAAGTGAACATGATGGAATAAATGGTACTACACTGCAACTCAAGTGCCAACATATAAGATATCGTTGTAATGAACTGTAATATATAAGGTGGATGGTGTCAACTAGCAGAAACATGAGCAACTGACAAGTGAACCAAGACATGATGATGCAAACCCGAGGTCTTCACCGACCGCCGTGGTACATTTCTACACAATGGGAAAACATGATCTGAAGTCGACCATGTGAGAAATTGTTTGATTACCGGTTATTGATGTATACCATTAACAAACGTGAGGCTACTCATCGAGAATGATGATGAGAGTCAAGGTACCCAATACAATCTAACAAGTGTGAATAAATGAGTTGTAGTTGAACACTTGGAAGAATCTATCAATCAGGGGACAATGATGTTTTCTCATTGTTGATAGCAAATGAATCTGCCACTGATGACTGCAAACCCTAAGGTACTGCCAAATGGACTCTAGATCTCTTTCTCAAAGAAATGAGCTAAAAATAATGTGGAAGGAATCAGACAAACAAATATGTAGTAACCCAATCGAAGCATGTTTCTAGCGTACACAAGATGTGCCTAGCGCATGATAGAAACCCTTTGAACCAACCAATAATGAAAGTTGACACACATGAAAGGAATCCACCAATAGGGTCAAATGGAAACCAAGGCACTGCACAAATTCCAATGTGTGATAATGAAAGCTGATGTCAAACACAAGGGAAACCACTCAGTCAAAGAGCCATGATACTGATCGATGTTGAGCACAACCTAGTGCCAGGATGTGGCTCTAGATCTTCCCTCAGAGAAATTTGTCACAGTCGATAAGAGCAAGATCCGCCAGCAAGAAGTCAATGGAGACCTTCTCAAACCGGCACGAGCAAAGGACCAATATAATTGATGTGATAACAAACATGATGATAGCAACTAGGGATGGCCATCTAAAAAATAGGTCAAGAGACACCACAGAGAGGCCGAATTAGGTTTATTCCCTTGAACAAAAGCACGACTCGATTTTGACTCCATGGCAACATATGATAACTTTGTATAAGTTCGTCATGCAGGAGGCATAATAAAACTCTCCATATGATTGGAAGAGGTAACCAATCAGAGGAGTACTGACTCAATAACAAGGTTAAGGCTCTCCTAAGTCAAACTAAAGCCCATCCCAATGGAGGAAAGACTTACTTTTGAGTGCTTTGTTCAAGGGCAACACAACTGACTCTAGTTGCCATCAAATATGGAAATAATGTCCCATTCCCGCTCTTTTTGGAATATATAATTTTTTTGTCTTTTTCTTTTATATGAAGCTTGAAAAAGAATAAAAGAATGCTATAGTACAGTGGAAAGAATGAGTGTCGAAAAAATAGATGCTCTAGTTCCTAGGAGGGGAACATTCCTATGCTTAATGCAAGGTGGTGAAACTGGTCAAGGACACTCAAAGGAATGTTCTTTCCATGGGTAAAAGGGTGTGTCAAGTCGTAGAGGCTAAGTGATTGCAAGGTTTATTTTGTAGAATACATGGTCGAAAAGTAGCTTAAACACGAGTCTAGGTGAAGCCTGCTCAATGCCATAAGGTGCAAATAGTCAATATGCAATTCAGCGATACAACTTAACACAAAGGAGCCTCTAGAGTATAAGGTTAAAAAATAGTGCCGAAGAACGAGAATGAGTCTTTAATGCACAAGTCATGGTGGGACTAAAGAGGAATCCCGAGCCTACTCAATATAGTAGCATGGGAAACAAATGTCAATGAGGATCTAACTAAGATGCCCATGTAAAGGTTGGCTCTACCATCACATCATGATTTTAAAGTCGGTGAGTGAAAATGGTTTGTGAACCAAGACACGATGGGGTCGAACCTATGGGAAACATATCAGAGTATGGAGGCTAGTATGCAAAATGCAGTGGAGAGTGGTATTCCCTAACATATATGCTAGTAAGAAAATGATACCTGTCATGACGAGTCTGCGGTCATGGGACCAAAATGCTTTCTTGAAGAAGTATCCAAAATTCCCTGTAAAGACAACCCATTCCCGACACTCCAAGCCAAAAGGTCAAAATGTCCATAAGATAAAAATCAACTTTTGAAAAATATTTTTCATTTGGCAACCTATACAAGGACTTTTGGACTCACATTTTTTTCATTTGTTTTTTGAGCAAGGAGTTATGGAGACAAACTCAAACAAACTTCCCTTGTTAAATCCAATCATTCAAATCACTCCAAAACTTCCAGGTAACCCTTTTATCATGCTTTTAATCATTTGTGATACTTTTTAGATGTTTTTTCGTAATTTGACCGTAGGAAAATATGTTGAAAATTTCAACTCTGCATACATGCAGGTTGAATACAAGTAATCTGCGTATACGAGGGCCCTACACGTGACTGTGTAAAAAGGGAGCCCGTGTGTGCACGAGCAAAAGATTTAAAACATAAATCTAATGATTTGAAACATCTTTTTTGGGTAGGATGATAATCACTTGGAGAGAAAGGGAGAATAGTGCCATTAATAACCAAGTAATGGAGGATCAAAATGCCTTAGATGCTTCAAGAGGTTGTGGCTTGCTAAAATGATTTAAAATGCCAAACATGAAAGCGAACACACGATTGCTTGAGTTGCTGATTCATTATTGGAGTGCAGAGGATGATAAATTCATGATTGATTAGATGCCCCTAAGGATCGAGATCGAATATATTTACTTCATTACCAGTATTTCTCGAAGGGGAGAGATAGTGCATTCTACTGGTAGGACAAGAATTAGTCTCAGTGTGAAGACTACGTCCACATATACTGTCTTGGCCACCCTGAAAAGATTGGAAGTCAAATTCAAATCAAGCACGTAGAGAGTTTATCCTTGAAGATCCTACTATTTACCATCGCTAGGGTAAACAGTTCTGCTGCTTTACATCAGGCATAACGAGTATCCGTGAGCCTTGCAGTGGAATGCCTCACTACTGTGTTTGATTGGTGTACACCTCTACTAACCAACATGAAAAACCAACTCACTTCCATTCAGAAGGGTCAGACAAATAATTTTGTATATGGCATAATCTTATGCTTGTTCTTCTTTGAGAAAGTACCTGGGCTTTGACCCAAGGTGCTATCGACCATCAGCAGCCTGAGGGATCCACAGATGGGCAAATGGGCTGACTTGATGAAATGCTTAGGGGGTGGTGATGTCCCCAAGATGACTTTTGATAACGAGTTTTTCACATGGTGGGATCAACAGGTCATCATAGTCGATGACTACCCCTACACCGGAATGGATTTCCAAGGAGATCCAAATTTAGTATTACCACCAGATGCAGCATGGGGCACCATAGGTAATAATTTTTTATTTTTTGAATTTCTTAAATTTTTGGATTTTTAATATAGATGAACTTAAAAATATTTTTATGAGACAAAACACTTACAAAATATATGATCATGTTTCAGATGTGGGGCCAGTGAGACCTGACAGATTTCCCCGACATAGGCATCATGGAAGAGATGTCGAAGGGGTTGCAGCTGAGACAGAGAGAGTTCTCCATGCAGTTCAGAGGAGCTTGGTGAGACTGACCCACCAAGTACCCACGATATCCATAGAGGACTTACCCAAGGAGATGCAATGTTGTGTGGTAGGAGTACCATGAGAGTGGGTGCGACTCTTCCGGTGTGTGGCCAATGCCATTGTTTATTTTCTAGCTGCTCATCTTGAGCCAACCAGATAGATGATTAGATCTTTTTATGATTAGACATGATGATGGGCATAAGCCCAAATTTTGTAGGGCATTTTGTCCCGATTTTTGTATATTATTTTGGACACAAACACTCTATCTATATACATGTGATTTTATGATGATCATATATATAATGATACTTCAATTATTTTTTATGTTTTTTAATTTGATGAATGATTTATATGCCAGTCCAATGCTTGATTAGCAATATAATCAGCTAAGGAATTTTCTGATCATGGAATGTGAACATATGTGATATAAATAAATGATCATTGCAACAATCGTACTCTCAGAAATTGGCGATACAAATAGGGATCTCATACCCGATAAATGTTATTCAGCTGAGATACCACCAGTTGTGAGTCTAAATAAACCACTAATGAATCAATATCAAGAGATATCACTTCGGATAGAAAATTAATAATGACAGTATATTTGGAAATATTATTTGAAGCAAGACTGATACATACTCCTCTCGAAACCATCAACTAGCCAGATGGATAATAAATCACCCAAGCCGTGGAAGCAAGGTTTCGGGTATGCCTACTCGCACCATCGGCGAATCCTAAATATATTGAATCGTCCATCAATACCTGCCAAAGTAGATCAAAAATATCAACATCACTAAAACCAATAAATAGATATGTACAAACAAACAATATATACAAAAAAGTAAGTGCTCACCCGAAGCCTAAGAAAATTACTTCTTAAGGTAAAGCCCATTTCTGAGCTCCGCCAACTTGTTTCCTTCAAAGTCAATTAATTCATAAGCTCCCTTTTCCAAAACTCGCTTGACTATAAAGGGACCATACCACATAGACTTAAACTTGCCTACCCCCAAGGCGTATTTGTCTTGATCGTAGACCAGGACAAGGTCACCTTCAGAAAAATTTCTAGGATGAACAACTTTATTGTATTGAGTTTTTACCCTCTTTTTATGGGCTTCGTTTATTGTGGCAGCATCTCGACACTACTCATCAAGATGCTCCAAATGAACGAGGCACTCCTCGAGACTAGAAGTTTCTGGAAGAAGTTCAACAACTAGGTTAAGGGAAGGAATTTCACATTCAACAGGAAAGATAGATTCCAACCCATAAACCAGTTGAAAAGGAGTAAAGACAATGGAAATCTTAACTGACGTTCGGTATGCCCAAAGTGTCGGATACAACATGATGTGCCAATTGGATCTAGCTTTGTTAATCGTCCTTTGTAGGATGAATTTAAGGGATTTGTTCATGGCTTCAACCTGCCCATTGGCCTGAGGATAATACAGAGATGAATGCTCCTACTAGAAACCAAACTTGAGAGCCAATTCAAATATCAGTTGATTTTGGAAATGACTGCCATGATCAGTGCCAATCTATTTAGGGATACCAAACCGGGAAATAACTTGATTGAAGAAAAACAAGGCCGCTCTTTCACTGTCATTCTTAAAAGTAGGCATGGCCTTAGCCCACTTCGTAAATTATTCTACGACCACTATGATGTACTTGTGATTTCCTGTTGAAGGTGAATTACAAGTAGTTAAATTAATGCCCCACTTCGTGAAAGAAATGATGGTGATAACAGGGAAAAGAGGAGTTGGATGTGCACGCATTTTCCGAGTATAGACTTGACAAGGATCACATATTTTGACCATTTCAATACAATCTTTGAAGATCGAAGGCCAAAAGTAGCCTTCTCGCAAAATTGTTTGGGTTGTTGCAAGCCTAGATAGATCACTGCCACAAGCTCCACTGTGGCAATCATTAAGAACTGACTCAACTTCTTCCAAGGTTAAACAATGCCTAAGGATTGAATCAATCCCGTGATGATACAATGTGTCACCTATAATAACATAATTCTTAGTGAGGTGACATAACTTTCTATGCTCATCTTTGGAAAAAGCGGGTGGGAACTTCGAAGTCTAGAGATATATAATGATATCCCCATACCAAGGATCTTGTGAAGAAATAAGAAATAAATGTTCATTAGGAAAATTTTCCTCGTGAATAATTTCTTCCTCACAAGGCAACTCTGATATCAACTCTACAAATACTAAATATTTCTTAGATTTAGTCGACATGAATTCGACATCAAATTATTGCAAAATGACAATCCCTATTATATTTGCCCCCAATCAATTGCCTACTGAGAACAAACTGAAATGGATTGACGACTGCTAAGATGAACATTTTTTGAAGTAGATGTAATGCCGAAGCTGCTGGACAGCATGGACAGCTGCCAAATCTAATTTCTTGATGGGAGAATAGCGCAGTTCAGGGCCTACCAAGCCTCGACTTAGATAGTAGATTACATGCTCACATAAGGCATCATCTTCCTGAACCATAACCATACCAATGGTTGATTCTGCTACAACGATATACAAGAGGAAATCTCTGCTATAATTAGGTGGACTCAACAATGGAGCAGAGGTTAATGCTTTTTTCAAATCATCAAAAGATCGTTGTGTGAAATAATCCCATAAAAATGGGACCCCTTTCTTAAGAAAACACATAAATCGTTTTGTGATCTCGGCGTAATTGGCTATAAATCTCCTCAATAAATTTGCTTTTCCTTGGAGACTTTGAAGTTGACGTATGGAAGACGGGGGAGGCAACTGAGGTATTGCCTCAATCATGAAGGGATCAACACAAATCCCCTCTTTTGACACGATGAATCCTAACAACCGACCGGATGTGACTATGAAAACACACTTATTCAGATTCAACCAGATTTTATAAAAACGACACCACTCAAAGATCAACCGAAGGTGTTTAGGATGATCAATTATTTTTTGAGAACGAGCAGCTAGATCATCCAGATATGCTTCGATAATGTTCTTGATGTCGTGAAAAGCATAACACATGGCCTGCTGAAAAGTGGCTCTAGCATTTTTGAGGCAAAAATGCATATTTTTGTACACAAACATACCCCAAGGAAAAATAAAGGTTGTCTTGTGCTAATCTATTGGATGAATAGTAATTTGATTGTAACTAGAGAATCCATCCATGAACGAAAAAATTTCATTACGTGCACATTCATCAATAATTTGATCAATAAAGGGCATGGGGTAAATGTCTTTCGGACAAGCCTTATTTAGGTCCATAAAGTCAATACATATTCGAATCGTTCCTTGCTTTTGTCTATGGGGATTGGATTAGAGACCCACTCAGTTAGAGGAACGAGGTATATGAAACCCACCTTTAGCAGCTTTTTCGACTTCAGCTTTGATAGCTGCTGCTTTTCTAGGGTTAATCGGTCGAAGTTTTTGATGAATAGGTTTAGCATTTACGTATGTCTTGACCTCATGCTCGACAGTAGATGGATCTATTCCAGGGATTTCCTGATAAGACCAAGCGAACACATCACGAAACTCTTTGAAGTGATCGGTATAAGTTTGAATTTATTTAGGGAAATAGTCAGCTCTGATGAAGACATTTTCAATTATGTTAGGATTCCTAAATATGTTCACTGGTACAATTTGTGAGATAACAGACATGTTACCTTCGGCAGAAAACTGTGTTGGGGCCAAAGGGTTTAAAACTGTATGAACATCACTAGTAGAAGGACTGGACAAACTTGACTCAATTTCTTGCAAATGAGGGAGGAAATATGAATGATGATGTAGATCATCCCATGGTCTATCAACACCCATCATTTCTTCCAGGATTTCTTCCTCAAATGGTAAGACTGTATCTAAGCAATCCTGAGCCAAAGTTGAATCGAGGGTCCAGGCCAGAGCCACATCTCCATCTAACTCCTCTAGTGAGAAAGGAGTAGGATGGGAGTCTGCAGAGTTAACAATAGACTGATAAGAAATTTCTGCTGCAGACATAGGACATGCCATTCCACCTACCTTCCCTCCATCTAATGTGGTGTTAGACGAAGGTAAAGGCCAAGGGTCCAAAAAATAATGAGTTCAAAAGAACTCTCTTCGAGAAGGTCCCTTGGAGGATGAAATAACATTGATTCTAGCTATAGGAGAAGGAAGATCAAAAATACCCATTAAAGAAGAGTACATCCCAACTCCTAAATTCTCTATAGGTTGCCTGGGATTGTCCACTAATGGAACAATAGAATCAGAAGATGCGTGGGAATCACCTAGAGAATAGTCCATCTCATCAACTTTTACAATCCTCCCCTCATGTGGAGAACAAAGGATACAAAATAATGATGAAACTATGGCATCCATCTTGTAAATTCAATTATTGCCTAAGACGAGGTTGTAATCTAGATTCGCATCGACTATTTCTACCTCAATATTTACCACCTTTCACCCAATAGAGATGGGAAAGGCTGGAATAATCCCGTGTGGCCTATGAGAATGTCCATCAAATGTCATTAATAGAGTCGGCGAAGGAACAACTTGAGGTTAACCAATGGCCTTCCAACATGACATGGGCATCACACATGTGGAAGCTCCCTCATCGATAATGGTTCGAAGGATGTTGGTCTTTCGATATGTAGACTTTATCTGAAAAGCCATATGATGGGGGAGTCTCTTTCTAACGTTTGACATATCAAAAGTGAGCACAAGAGAATTTTTTGGATCTACTGCTCTGATTGTCAAGAGTAATTCACTCTTTTGAGCGAGGCATGACTAGAGTACCTCTAACACTGACATAGCACAAGGAATTTGAGCCAGATATTCTACAATTGAGTAGTTCTGGTCTATCCTAGCATTAGGGTTAATGGTCAAGCGTTTTGTGGAGTCTTTCAAAATCCGAGGTATAGACTCAATAGAGGGCCTATCAATATGGAGCGGCTGTGAGGCATCGGAAGCATACTTAGCCTTAGATGATTCTGATTCATCGTAATGACGTGATCATGTAGTGATGTTGATATGTGAGCTCATCATGTAGACATTTGACGAATTATCCCCTTCTTAGTTGGCCCCAGCAGGGGTACCAGTACTAGAGTTCGCACCAACAAGTAATTGATGCCCTTAGGGAAAAGGGTTAGTGAGGACAACTTGGGAGCTAGAGGACCCCTACTACACTAATAAGCACTGAGCGTCTTGGATCTTAGGGAAGATATGATTCAAATGATCCCCATTGCATAACTTGCATGGAAATTTTACTTTTTTCTTGGACTCTTTCCTAGCCCCTCCGGCATCATTACCGGGTTTGTTTGCATTTCCCTTCCCATCCTGGCACTTTTTCCTACCTCTTCCTTTCTTCTTCCCATCGGATTGTTGGTTTCCTTTGGGGTTAGATGTTTGGATGATGTTTATAGACATCAGGTGGGAAGGTGTAGATGATGCCTGCATAGAAGAAGCAGTTTGTAAAGACAACTGCTGCATTTGATTCAGCAGGTTAGCCGTCGGCATGGGGACCTAGCTTAGGTTTGGCTATATCCACCTTGGATCTAGGAGCATCAGGTAGAATTTTTTGAACAACCCCAGACTGAGAATATATAATTTCCAACTGTTGGGCTCTAAAAATAGCCCTTTTTTCGGTGAAAACATCGGAAAGGGACACATCCTTAGAGACCCCAGGCTATAAGGATTTAAGAAACCATTCAAGAAGGAATTCTTGTGGAATATCGACTTTAATGATCCTCTTCCTTCTCCTCCATTCCTGGATATGATCTGAAATGTGAGTTTCCTGATCCTATTGGAAATTAGCCAGAAGCTCAGTTCCAACATCATATCGAATAGGCAATTGAAAATGGTTCAAAAAGATAGTAGCCAAATTGCCGAAAGAAGTGAAGGTGCCCCCTGGTAGTTCTATGTACCACTTAGCTACATTTCCAGTTAGGGTACGTTGAAATAATCTCAACCTGATTGAATCGTCTATCAGGGAGTTAGATGAACACCATAAGTGGAAAGTGGTTACGTGGTCACCTGGATCTTCACCAGTCTTCCCCTCGAATTTCGGTATATCTGAGGGAAGTTTGGTTGGGACCGGAGGCCAAACCAGGTTATACCTAATCGAATCATTAGTCAATTTAGAGATATTTGGCAAGTTTAACGTTTCCAGAAAAGGGAGTCATGGTGGACCCTGAGGATTCCACTCGGTGTGGGCGGAACTCCCAACGTTCTAAAAAGAATGGCCTAGATTTGTGAAGGCACCAGGTTGCCTGAAGTAACTCGTAGACCCAACTGAACCATAAGCAGCTCCTTGTGATCTAGGAAAAATTGGAGTTTGACTAACTCCTACCGAAAAACCTCCATAACTAGTAAAGTTGCCCCCTAGAGAAGTGTTAAAAGGAGCAGAGAGCCCTTGGTAAGGGTTCCATGCATTAGCATAGGGAGAAAAGTTTTGGAAAGAACTGACAGAAGAATACAACATATTCCCTTGTTTTCCAAAATAAGATTGATTCCCAACTCCTAACCCACTAACCACAGGGTTTGTCCAACTTTGAAACGGATTATAATTTTGACCAATGGAGGAAAAAGGGATCGATCCCAAAGTTGGATTGAAATGTGGCATATGACCACCCCTAAATGGGAAACCCTGAGAAGAAGTTGATCCACTTGCCATGGATGTGGAGGCAGCTGATGGAATACTTAAAGGAACTGAAGGAATCGTGCTGGTTGGCATTCCAAAAGGGAAAAAGCCAATGCCAGAGGCAACGACTTGAGAACTTCCACTCAAAGATGGAATGGAATTAGAACCAAATATAGTAGTGCTAGGAGTAATGGAAGGTATAGAAATGGTTCCTCCTCCTTGTACATATATATGAGTTTGCATACTCGTACTACTTATTGTGGATGCCATGCTTCCAGCAGTGGTCATTGAAGGAAAATTTCGATATAGACCTAAGCTCGAAGGCCTGCTAGTCAGAGTCCTGGTGTATAATAAAACGTCTAGATAATCGGGAGGAAGAGGAGAATTAGGAGCCGCAATAGACTAAGGAAGGTCTTCAACCTCAATATTGTCTTCTGACTGGAAGAGGACTAGATAAAGAACTGGAGTGTTCCTCTCTAACTCTCTACTTGTACCAGGTCTATCTTGTGAATCAATAACTCCAACTGGAGGATCAATCTCTGATGCGCCTTCTGCCACTGGTTGAAAACCACTAGCAAGATTGCTCCTACACCTTCGAGGAGAAGGCTCAAGACTCATAGGTGATATCCCACGAAGTCTCTTGAACCAATGAGCCGGTCAATCAGCCACTTTGAATTATTTTTAAGAGATATACTTAAAGACTCAAAAAATTGTAAAGCTAGGCCAACTAGGAGCAAAGAGCACTCTCTAAAAGTCCCTAAAGATACAAGAAATCAAACAACTTTCAAGTATTTCCACTCCGGGTGATTAGGACCAGACACCAAAATACAAGAAAGTCAAAATCAAGGGCCTTCCGAAAATAGTCTGGGGTAATTACGCCCCAGGCCTACTAGCGAAGGTATTAGAAGCAGTTATGCTGACCTCTAGACAACAATATTTTCTGGTGCAAGCACCCAAACTTCGCAAGGGTGCCCTCCAGAAGTATTGTTGAACATGATGCAATGTCAGCCTTAGGTGCCACGAGATTCTCCTCTATAGCCACTTATGTGATCCATAGGAAAGGCAACTATGGATACCAAATCGTATCAAAAGCTAGGCAGAACAGTTGTGAGGCGGGATCCAATAAGTAGGAGAGGGGGTATCTCTCTTCCTTGTCTTCACTCTCCCTCGTGCTTAACTCCCAGTCACGAGGCTTTCCAGGTCTTTCTCAGGATATTAGGTTTTTCTCTTTATTCAACTTCTAAGTTTTGTAAATTGAGCGGCCTTGGGGAGTTAACTCTCCACTCACCTATTCCAAGGCCCTAATGAACCTACACTTGTTGGTTTTTATTAATGAAAACAATAAAATTTCTAGCTCATTTTATTATATCACCTAATTTTATATAGTTGTTCTTTAGGTCAAGGGGAATTACGAGAGTGAAACTGATGATGTTTTATGACGCAAAAGAAATCAATAGAAAACTAACTATATGGATGCAGTCATTTTCTTCGATGAAGAGTGATTTCTACTTGGGTTCTATGAAAACCTATATATAAGCAAAATATTTTTCTTTTCTTTTCTGAAACAATCCACACACACCCAAAATCTAAAAAGACTAAGAATGCTTAAAATGCAAACTAACCTAATGCAAGTCAAAATGATGATGCAAGATCCTAAATAACACTCACAAGAAAATGCGGTTCTTTATAGAGACAATAAGCCAACTTGAAAATGAAGAGGGAAAAAAATTAAAAACAAATCTCTCTCCAAAGCAAGTAGAACAAATTGCGGGTTCTGGAGAGGGGGAACATGGAGAGCACGCAGGTTTTCGAATTTTTTTTCCCGCGCAGGTTTTCTTGGCGGCCATGAGCGAACACCAGGAGTTTGGCGCAGTGGGTCCACAGGCGTTTGCATCTAGGCTTTTTTTTTTTTATGCTGGGAAAAGATGGGTTTGGATGCAGGTGGAAGGCGGATGGTTTTTGGATATCGATCCGTCTCCCGAGGACCTCCTTGCATGTTGGGGTCTGGAAGATTCAGAGGAGAACCTGCAACATTTTTTCCCGTTGCAGGCATTTTTGTCAGGAAACAAGGAAAGGTCAGTGGATGTGGGATTTAAGGCAGTGGATGTCAGCGCCAGGAGTCTTGGGGGGGAAATACTGAGGGAAGGGCATCTTCTTAGCTCTGCTCGGCCCGAAAAGATGGGAGTAGATGCTAAAAGTGCAGAAAAAGAAAGTAATTTTCTAAGTTTCCCGGAAGGATCGGCGGGTGGGGTTTCCAGGCGGGCTGAGGAAACTAACGAAGGCAGCTTCCCACAGTCTGAAAAGCGCTCTGTGTCTTTTGAGGCTGTAGAAGGAGGAGATAAGCGAGAGGATCAGGGTGGAAAGAGGAAGAAGCCCAAAATCTGTAGGAAAAAAGAGGCAAGGCCCAGTTGTGTCTTTGGAGTGGATATCCACATAGACATGGCGTTGGAAGCATCGGAAACCCTTCTTATTGGGAGAGTTGGAGGAAGGAAGTTAACAGTGGCCTTCATTAAGAAATGGGCTCTAGCCGAATGGAAAGAAGCTCCTGGACAACCAGAAGAGGTCAAGATTCTTGATAGAGGGTGGTTCTGTCTCCGGTTTGGGAAAAAGGAACATGCCGAATGGGTGTTGTCTAAGCATTGGAGCCTTGGGAAGAGGCCTGTGTTATTCAGGAAATGGACGCCTCTCTTTGACGCCCAGAAAGAAAAATCTGAAGAATTCCCAGTCTGGGTCAAACTAATGGGACTTCCTATTCACCTCTGGACCGATTCGGTTTTCTCTGCCATAGGAAATACTCTGGGTAAGTTCCTTGAGGCTGACAAATCCTATCTACATTCACATGACTGGAGTGCAGCCCGCCTTATGGTAATTTTAAATCCAAAAGAAGGTTTGGCGGGAGATATCCTACTAAATTATCGAGGCCAAGAGTTCATCCAGACCCTGGACTACGAAAACATCCCGTTCAGATGTCACCGGTGCAAAGTATATGGACATCTGGCTCGGGATT
Organism: Pinus tabuliformis; assembly: GCA_031772625.1. Classification (NCBI taxonomy): domain Eukaryota; kingdom Viridiplantae; phylum Streptophyta; class Pinopsida; order Pinales; family Pinaceae; genus Pinus; species Pinus tabuliformis. The sequence continues at coordinate 112,782,524 of CM062805.1, forward strand.
GCCCTCTGGGTCATCGTAGACGTCGAAGGCAGAGGAAAAATGGTTTTAAGTCAGAGGAAAAGGATCTAATGAAGAACATTACCCAGAAGGAAGTGATCCAGTCCAAGGAGGTTGAAGCTCTGGCTAATATCCAAGGGATAGGATTGGATCATATGGAGGGCACTGGATTATCACAGTCTGAGGAGGCAATGGGTGCTATTGTTTCAAATCAGCCCTCTGCAGCAGGTATTCTAGCTGCTTCTACATTGGAAGATCTAATTCAGGCCTGTCCTCCCACCCCTAAATTCTCATCACCTATCTTATCAAGTGATGTGCATGTGGTGTGTAGTGGTGAGTTAGATCGCTCATGTAAATTCTCATCAGCTATATCAGATTTGAGGAAGGGAGAAAACACAACTGATAGTGTTTTATTGGCGGTGACCCCTTCTTTTCACCTGACTCCGTTGCATTTCGGAGATGGAGGACGTTACAATCTAAGGCCTTTAGCTACCAGAAAAGGAAAAGAGCTTGTTGCAGGTGGTTTGTCAACAGACGAGGTGCCCATTGCTCCAAAGAAGTTAAGAGGGAGGAAGTCGAACTTATCAAAAGCTAAGCTGAAGGCTATCATAGATATTGCTGGAGGTAAGCAGTTGTCCCTGCCAGGGGTGCTTAGAGCAAAGCAATCACCCCCCGATGTTTTTAAATGATTATTTTATCTTTCAATTGCAGGGGTCTAGCTAGTACCCCCAAAAAACTAGCTCTGAAGGATCTGGTTAAGGAGAATAAACCAGACATCCTCCTCCTTCAGGAAACGCTTGGGAAAGGAGAAGACATTATAGGCTATCTACATAAGCTTTTGCCGGGATGGAGTTTTCATGCTGTGGATGCTTCTGGACATTCAGGAGGTGCGGCTCTAGGATTTAATATGAAGGTAGCGCGTGAAATTTCATCCTGGGGAGCAGAAAACGTTTTGGCGGTGGAACTCTATTCCAACGAGCTCTGTATTCCTTTTCTTTTTCTGAATATCTATGGCCCTAATTTGGAGCGGGAGAAGTTCTGGAACTCTTTCTTTGCGAAGTCCTTTTTGGCGCACCCAAATCTCATTATTGGCGGAGATTTCAATTTCTCGCTGGGCCTGGCGGAATCCTGGGGTGTCAATGCTAGAGCGGACCCCCTCTCTACTTTCTTTCAGCAGAAATTGTCCTTATCGCCTCTTATTGACGTTAACCCATTAAATATGCGCCCCTCCTGGAGCAACCGAAGGATTGGCGCTGATTGGATTGGAAAGAAATTAGATCGCTTTTTTAGAAGTGATTTGCTGTCGGAGAAACTTCAGGCGTTCAGGCATTGGGTTGGAGATGGTGGCCTCTCTGATCATTTCCCGGTCCTTCTGGAGGTGAAAGGTAATTTAGCGAAGCCTGGTATCCCATTCAAGTTTAATTCCTCTTGGCTTTTGGATGCATCTTACATAAGCCTTTTTCATAAAACCTGGAGGAAAGCTGTGGTAAGTGAGAATGAGAACTGCAATCAACTGTTTATGGAAAACTTATTAAGGATGAAGGCTGCCTCAAAAAGCTGGGCACATCAAAAGAAGCTAAAGGAGGAAGAAACAATGCAAGTTGTGAACGCAGAACTTGCCCTTCTTGAGGATCCAAACAGTCAAGGTTATGACACTGGTGCATCGCGCTTGAGAATTCATGAGTTGGAAATGGAAAGAAGGAGCATTCTGGAGCAGAGGGAGCAAAGCTGGCGTCTTAAAAGCAGAGCGGTCTGGTTACAGTCAGGGGATGAAAATTCTAAGTTTTTTCAGAATTATGCAAAAGGGAGAAAAAATACAAACACTATATGGGAAATGAAGAAAGCAAACGGTGACACAGCGCTCTCTTTTGAAGATTTGGCCACTGAAGGGGTTAACTATTTCAAACACCTCTTTAAAGCCCCAGATGAAGTCACAATCGCAGAAGTCATAAGGGTTGCCCAGGTTTATCCTCGGTTCATTGAGGAGGAAGATAATGAACTTCTTTTAGCTCCTATTACAAAAGAGGAAGTTGAAAGTGTCCTCAAATCGATGCAAAAAGACAAAAGTCCTGGGCCGGATGGCTGGACTGTAGAATTCTTCCTGCATTTCTTTGAATTCATTGGCGATGAGTTAGTGGAGGTGGTGGAAGAATCTAGACTCTCAGGTTCTATCTATCAACCCTTTAATTCTACCTTTCTAACGCTCATTCCAAAATCTGATATCCCAGGTTCTTTTGCCGACTTCAGGCCCATCTCTTTGTGTACTTGTGTGTATAAAATAATTGCTAAAATCATTGCTGTCAGGATAAAACCCTTCCTTTCTAAACATGTTTCCCTGGAGCAGTTTGGTTTTCTAGATGGCAGGCAAATTCATGAAGTTGTGGGAGTTGCTCAAGAAACACTCCACAGTCTCAAAGTTGGAAAGAAAAAAGGAGTTGTTGTTAAAATAGACTTATCTAAGGCTTATGACCGTATTAGCTGGATGTTCCTGAGACTTTTGCTAACTCATCTGGGCTTTAGCTTTGAATTTGTAAGATGGATTATGAGTTGTGTCTCGTCCTCCTCCATAGCTGTTCTGATCAATGGAGCAGCCTCCAGTTTCTTTCGTCCTGAACGTGGTCTACGTCAAGGATGCCCTCTATCTCCCCTCCTGTTTTTGTTGGCTGCAGACGGAATCAGTCATTTGATCCATGAAGCAAAAAGTCAAGGCTTATTGAAAGGAATAGAAGTAGCTCCTAATCTCTGGGTCACTCACCTTTTATTTGTGGATGATATTATACTTTTCAGCAATGGCAGCCTTGAAGATTGCAGGACTTTTAAGAGGATTTTGGACCTCTTTTTGAAAGCGACCGGCCTCTGCATCAACGATCGAAAATCTACTATTACCTGTGTAGGTCTGGCTAGAGAGGAGGTGCGTCGAGTGTCTTTGGTTCTAAATTTTGAAGTTAAATCGCTTGAGGATTCCTTCAAATATCTGGGTTTCTATCTGAAGCCAGATAATTACAGGATAAAAGACTGGCAGTGGATCCTTGTAAAATTGGAATCGAATCTGAAGCATTGGAACCACAAGTGGCTCTCTCGGGCAGGTAGGCTTGTTCTAATAAAGTCTGTTCTAATGGCTATCCCAGTCTATTGGGCGAGTTTGACTTGGGTGCCCAAAGGTATTATAAACTCAATCGAGAAACTTTGCAGCAATTTTCTGTGGGCTGGGTCTAAGTCTGAGAGAGTTACCCCGTGGATCGCATGGGACAAAATTTCCCGTCCTAAAGAATGGGGGGGCTGGGGTATAAAAAACCTTGCTAGCTTCTCCCAATCCCTTGCAGCAAAGTTGGCCTGGAGGATCATTTCAGCGGAGAATTTATGGACTACAGTGACCAAGAAGAAATATATAGATCCATTATCTACTCTTGATTGGATTCGACTGCCGCAAAAGTCGTCCAAAAATTCCTCGGTGGTCTGGAAAGCAGTGATTGCTTCGGTTAACATCATTGAAAAGGGGCTGGCTTGGTATGTAGGAGATGGAACCCAGATCCGTCTGGGGCGCGATCCTTGGATCGGTTGTCCTGAGGATTTTCACCTCTCTCAAGATTTGGTGGTCTTCTTAAGAGATAGAGGATTAATTACTTTAAACCAGATTGCTGATCCCAGGGCCTCTTCCATTTGGAATCAAGGATGGCTTAATGGACGAGACTTAGATTTGATTGAAGACAGGTTGGAGGAATGGGACAGGTATATAAGGAACCTTGTCAACTCTTCGGTGCGGCTTTCAGAGTCTCCGGATGAGTTAAAATGGGTTTTTGCTCAGAATGGCCTTTATTCCCCAAAGGAAGGTTATAAATGGATGATGTCTCAAAAGGGGTGGGAAATTCCGGGCTGGTGGGCTAAACCCTTATGGAAGTTAAAAGGACCTGCTAAAACAAAACTCTTTTTCTGGTGTGTCCTTTCCCAGAAAGTTCCTTCTTGGGATTTCCTTCAAAGAAGAGGCAGAATTGGTCCTGGTAGATGTCCTCTTTGTAAAGACAGTGCCGAAACTGCCCAACATCTATTTCTCTTTTGCCCCTTTAACTCTAGTCTTTGGGCAGCTACGCTTAGCTTTTTAAAAGTGCCTCATAGATGGGAAGGGCAGGGTCTCATAGAGGCCTGGCAGAGCTGGTGGTTTTCTTCTTTAAATGAAAGGGAAAGATCCATTCCTTTAATCATTACGTGGGGGACATGGCTGGCCAGGAACCATGCCATCTTCAAGGACTCTGTTTTCCCTATAGGAAGGCTTGCAGCTGAGGGAGCGGCCATCTATGAAAGCATCCATATTCCTCAAGCTCGTAACTCCTCCAGGGTTGTTTGTCAAGAAGTCATAAGACATTCTATGCCGTGGGCTTATTTTGATGGGGCATCAGATAACAATGGTCGATGTGGGGCTGGCTTGATCATTTATTTTTCAGAAGTAAAGTTTCTTACAGCCTCAGTAGGTCTGGGTCAGGGTTCAAACAATTTTGCCGAATTAAAAGCCCTTCATCTCCTCCTCAACTGGCTTATACTCCGAGATGTGCGAGAAGTTCAGATTTTTGGGGACTCCATGAATGTGGTTCAATGGTTCAATGGGACTCATCGCTGTCATAATCTTTTTCTGCTTCCTCTGTTCAAAGCTGTTTCCCGGCTCAGAAATCGTTTTATGGAGATTTCTCTAAGTCATATTTACCGGGAAAGGAATTCAGAAGCGGATCGTCTTTCTAAAGAAGGAGTAGCGCGTGAGATGGGTTCGTGGACTGTTTCGGAGGTTGATAATGGGTCTGTTCGGCCTGTTGATCAACCCGTTTTTGCTTAATCCTTCTTCCTGTTTCCTCGGTTCATGTATATATCTGTGTACATATCTCCTCTCTCTCATTTTTTTTCTCTGCTGTCTTTCTTGGGCTGTTTTCCCATTATGTGGATGCCCGGGCAGAGTTTTTAGTTTTTATTAGCGGTCTCCTTGTAGATCTATGTTATGGATCTGCGTTGTCCAAAGCCTTTTCGCTGCTGCGTTTGCGTGGGCGTTTTGGACGTTTGCTCATCTAGAGTGTCTTGGGAGTTTCTCCACTCCTGCATTGGGTCTCTGTCAGAGATGTTTGGTTTTGCTGAGCTATGCCTATGATGACGGTTCTGGCTCGGTGTCTCCTTTACATACCCCTTTATGTAACCCTTTTTTATTAATTAAAAGGTTGGAATTTTTTCTGTGGAAAAAAAAAAGTAGAACAAATTGCAAAAGATCACAATTCACTTCTCAACAACAAAACAAAAGAAATCGTAAACCAAAAGCTTGGAAAAATAAAAGCAAAAAGCTATGTTTTTGTGTTTTTTCTTTTAAGGAAACAAAAGCAACTTTTTGAGGTCACAAAAGTACTACTAAAATTCAAAAGATCAAGAAATAAATACGAGTCTTCCAATCTCGCAAGTTATAAAACTCATGAATAAATGAAGAAAGACTACAAACTTGCACAAACTGATTCGAACAACAGTAAAAGCTTTCGTCAAACAAACAAATTTTCAAGAAAAAAATACTTTCCAAATTGCCAAAAGGACTCTAAAAGAGGCACGAAAAGAAACAAGGCCATAAAACAAGGAAAAGCAAAGCAAGGGAACTTGAAATCTGGGCTGAAAACAAAATCAAAATCAATCTCTTGTTATGGAAAACCAGAACATACAAGAACTTCAAAAAAAAGCCTCAAACCCAAGACACAAACTACAAACTTGCTTAAGAAGCAATCCTAGGCCAAACAAGACTTTTCAGTGAGAAGGAGATTTTGAAAAAGAAATCTTGTAGGAAAACTGAGTTCTCCAAATAGTAGATGACCATACAACAGCATAAAACACCAGGCAGTAGACCTAACTAGGCAAAATATTTGAAAAAATAATTCAAAAAATTGAATACGCGACTGTGTAAAGACACAGAAGCATGCACATGCATTTCTAATACAAGAAACTTGCGTATACGTGAGTCTGCTTGAAGAAACCTATGTGTATACGTGACTGTAACCTAAGAAAACAACGTATACAAAGCTTAATTAGGAAAAAACAAAAATCAATGTCTGATCAAGAAGATCGGACTTGATGCCTGGGACACTAATGGATCAAAAAACATTGTAAAAGCAAGCAATCATGAAATTGAAACCTGATTGAGAATAAACAACCCAAACTAGGAATATCAAGAATGTTATCCCCAGTGGAGTTGCCAATTCTGTTGTGGATGAGACCACCCTAGGGTCTTGGGTTGAGAACCCCAATAGAGTGGAGGGCAAACTAGAACAAGAAATTCTCAAGAAATCAACCTAAATGATTATTCTACTGAACTGTGTAAGAGTGTCCTTACCCAGAAGTCCTACATTTGAGTAAATCTCACAGGGTGCTGTTGTGGCCAGCAACAACCCCCCCTTTTTATTTAGTAGTAGTAATAACACTAAATAAATGGGGACCCTTATAAAAATAAAAAATCATCACTTATGATTCCCTTGGAATACAACACACTATCATAAGCTTAGGAAAAACACCCGCAAACGCAAAATCTTAAGTATTATGATAAGTCTCAAATAAAATCGTTCTCTTAATAATAAACATCGCATCGCAAAAGGGTAAAGAAGGACATTGTATATAAAGAAACTTAAGGAATTGCAAAAACGCGATGATGCAAGATCACACGCCATACAGACTCATCGCATTTTGCAGATTTCATATGTCGTAGTGCCACCTAAGATAGAATATCCCGATCCTACGATATGCGATAAAACATCTCACAAATTGCATCTCACAGTCGCATAATGAAACAAATGATTGTTAATGAAAAGGATTTGCGAGATGGCGATCTGCGATATTGCGAAGCAAATCACAAAATCGATTTATGGATAGGGCTCATCATTCAATGAAATATTTCTCGTAATCCGATACCGAGTTATGGACATTAATGTCAACTTAGTGGTTTATTGATGGTCATTTATGAGAAAATATTTAGATCTGATCGAAAGGTTGTTTCACGTAGGGTGATATATTTGATATGATTTCGAAATTAAGAGCTTTCCCATCACCGTATCTCTTACCATATTCGTTCCTTACTTGTGAACTTGCAGGAGCGGCAAGCAGAACAATATACAGAGTAGTGTGTAGAATGTAATGGGAAAGAAGGGAAAAGCTCCAGTTACTGAGAAAATAGAGATGACACCCTTATTCATAGACACCACCTGTACTAGAGAAGCTGGCATATCCACTTGGGAAGGCATGTACAGTCTGCTAGAAGAAGAAAACCCCAAAGTTATGGAAGTTATAGTTACAGCAGATGCACGCGGGTCATTTGAAGCATCACTTACTGAACTTGCATGCTCATTCCTGCACCGCATAGCAGCAAGGCCTAAAATACTTCCCTATACAGATATGGTCAAATGGGTAATAGATGATGCTGATATAACAGACAGACAATTCAAGTCTTAGAACTAGGAGCTTATTGGGTCATTTACCCCACAGGATTTAAGACGTATGTATCATTTACCAGAGCTGCAGGCTAGCTACAACAAGCAGTTCGTGGAGAAATTCGCCAAGGAAAATGAAGATTTGGCGGAATGCACCAAAAGCTGGTCAGCAAAGGAAGAGCCATTAAAAAAGGACAAACATGGTATGTACAGTACTGGTTCCCTCTCCTCTCTGTATTGTTTTGCTGCTGCAATGCTATGTAGGCTATTTGGAAGGCCTGATATCAACAAGTTTTCATTCGAGTGGTTACCCCTATTAGATGCGGCCACCAACGCCACTATTATGGATTAGTCCCAAATATTGTCTAATAACTTAGCCTATGCTATTTGGAATTACTGGTCTAAAAGGACTCCCTCTCAGAGGATTTATCCTCCTTTCTTTTTAGCTGCTTATGTCATGGATGCTATCTATTTTGTTTCTAGATTTCCTCTCATGGGTTGGAAATGGACGATACAGAATCCCTTGCCCATTCAAGTCTACCATAAGGAACTATGGGATTCTAAGTTTACCCCATATTTTTATAGAATCTGCCATGGAGTTATGTTATCCATTCACAAAATGTTGTATAATAAAGATGCCCAAAGTTTTTCTCCCGAAGTTGAAATTAATATTCTCCCCGTCAGAAGATGGTTCAGAGAAGAGTTTTTCACTTATATCAGAGTATTCGGAAGCATTGCTTCCCCTCATGTACCTCCCTTGTATGTTCCTGACAAGTTAATGGCCTATGAAATAGCCTACCAAACTTGCAGGGTTGGAGGAATGAGCAAAGAACTAAAAGACAAGAAAAAGGAAATCTGGCCGCAATTCCCTATGGCCTATGGGGCTTTTGCATTGTTTGATTTAGGTCACGCTTTTAGAGAAGTAGACAACATGTTGAGTCTATGATTGTTTAAATTCCCAAGGAGACAGTTTGATCCCTTTGATGTAATAAAGAATTTTACTATGGCTATTAAAATAAAGGTGTTCACTAAAGAAGATGATCTCTTTGATGACATCTTCTAGCAGAAGAGCACACTTAAAGACATTTTGCACATGGCCCAAATCCAGTTTGGCCCAGCGGAATTCCAAGAGTTCAAACTCTACAGAGAATGGAGATTGGAAAACCTCCCCTTAGACAAGTTGCACTTAGAACCAATAAGGGAACCCACTCCCAACATCAGTATAAGTGGAAGCTCGGGGCCAGACAAGTCTAAATCTAAGTCTGGAAGAGAATCACCAGAATAGTCTAGACAGTCAGAGAGCGACCACAATAAAAGTGAAGGATCAGTTAGGGATACTGCCTAATCTAAAGAGAACCTAGAACAACAAGTTTTGTCACCAACACAGGTGAAGGTTCCCGCTCCCCTCATCCAGCCAACAAAGCCATTAAGAACAGAGCTAGAGAAAGAGTGGGAAACATTTAATGAATTGATCAACACCGAGGAAGAAAACATGGAAACCCCTAAGAGTATAGCACAAACAATGACATAAATGGTCATTGAAACAGTCAACAACGCTCCTGAAAAGGAGCACATTCCCATAGCTCCATCATATGAAATCATGCTGAAGATAGAGGAAATCCCTCCTCTAGATGTGTTTTACAGTCTACAGCACAAAGCAGTGGTAAGGAGACAGAGAAAGAAATGAAAATTAGATAGTGTGCTCTCACCTGAGGCAGAGTAGCTAGATGTCCTTTGGTGAGACCCTACCACTGACCCTACAGAGAATTTGACTAAGTTATCCCAAATCGCAGGAGCTTATGCTTCTGCTACTATTGATAAAGCATCCGAAGTACAACTATTGCTTAAGGATAAAGAGGAAAAAATCCTATTTTTGTAGCAACAGTTATAGTAGGCCAGTGCTAACCGTGAAGCAGAAGAAAAATTGGAGAAATTACAACAGGAATTTCAATGGATGCAGCTGGGTTATCAAAGCACTTTGGCCAAAAAGGAACATCAATTATAGACCATGTTAGAAATGCATAAACAAGACCCTAAAGTCATAGAATTTGTCTCAGAAACCCTTGCCTTGAATCACCAACTCTTGCAACAGCAAGAGACACTCTACCAAAGGATATCGCAATGGAGCTCTCACTGCGAGATGAGCGACAAAATCACAAGTCAAGTCATGGATTTGTGACTCGATTATGATTTAATTGATAAGAAAGTTTTTGATTATTTGAATTGGCAGGAATCAGAGGAAGGCAAGAAAGCAGGGTTGCTCAAGATCAATGAATCCCACAAAGAAATGTTGTTCAACAAGTGGGATGCACAGATCAAAAAGGCAGAACAGGTAGCGGAAGAAGCAGCGACAACAACAAGCAATGTCATTGACTGTGTCAATGAAAATCTACACAGAGCCAACCTGATATCGGAAACCGCTCCAGGATTTCTCCCGAAAGCACAACAACTGTAGACAAGTTGGAGACAGAAAGCTGAAGAAAAGGCAGAGTCAATCAAAAAGTTAACCAAGTTAAATTGGGATACTTACTGGCAACACGTGGTGAAATTGCACAGTCAGTGTATGAATTTGAAGTGCCTTACAAATTCCGCCAAGAAGATAGCGCCAATGCTTGCTGATTCTGTTTTCGTAGGACAACTAAAATTGGAGGTCAGATAACCAACGCTCTTGAAGCCGATGTTGAATGCTTGCAATCTAAGAGAACAGATGCATAGTTAATTTTCAGATATAGTTTTAGTTTTATTTTGATTTATTTTTGCCTTAGATGAGGATGGTCATTTAAACCTCCTCCTATATTTTTGTAATAAAATATTTTTTGTCTTTAGTTAGTAGTATTTAAACCCCTCTCATGCATTTAGAGAGGGGTCCAAAAATTTGTCAAAAACAGTTCTTCAGAACATGCACTTTTGCACCCTCTTAGGAGGTTTTGATGAATGGATGGAATGGGATTTATTGATATTTGTGTTGAATGTCTGCTACTGAAATGCACTTCTATACTCTTAGTAGATATTGAATCATGAGAAGATAAATCTATATTGATGAAGCTCATGAGTAGGACTTATTATCAATGGTACTTTTATCTCTTAATGATTTCTGCTTATGCATCAAGTAGTATGCTATGTTTAGTTGTTTATATATGAAAGCTTGAATGTTTGAGTTATCATTTGGCATTTCTGTACGGTGGTGACTATTCTGTTTATGCTGAGTGTATGAATAACTTATTATGTTATATGCTTCTCACAATTGTTTTGGCTAATTTCTTATACGAAACAATTCACTTTTAATGAATTCTTTTCTTGTAGCAATTGAATGATCTTTATTACCGATTGCTGTTAAAAACTATTTTAGATCGCATAAATGAAGAGTTAAACGCGAGATAGTTTTAGATTTAAATGTTTCCATTCATTAGAATAAAATTGCATGTTTTAGATTAGATTTAGATTAAAAGCATTTTATTTAGGTACTTTTAGAAAAGAAAACATCATCCCTTAGCATCATCACAAACAAATTGGGAAACTGGTCCCATTATCCCCAGTCGGATCCACCATCCCAAACGGAAAAGGAGTTGCTTTCAAGGTCCAGACCAAGTGGGTATCCCCCTTGTTGTAGACCCTATTTTTAGGGCTTCAACATATTTGGTGCTAGAAGGAGGGCCCGAACTGTGAATGGCTAGTAAATCTAAATCTAAAAACCATTCTGAGAGTAAATTGCCCTCAACATCTCCCCCAACTTCTCCATTGCATTCCGAGTCTTTAAAACTTAAGAAAGAAGTTGAGAAAACAACAGCCACTGCCGCAAAAGCAAACATTTCAAATAAATCTATTATCGAACCCCATCTAGTTGAGTTTTTGATACATAAACTTCAAGGATTTTCCATATCGCCGCAGAAATCTGAATTATCTCAAGGTAGTGTGACTTCACAATATAATCCTTCTCATCCTCTTACCAGATTACAGAGTGAAAAGTTTGGTATCGAACCAACCTAATTACCTCTACCTAAAAGGAAAAGAGCAAGGAAGACACCTCAAGGGTCTGATAGTGAGACTCTTTCAACATCAACATCCATTCCATCTTCCCCATTGCAAAGTCAACCATCCACCCCTCCACTTCACATTGTTGTTCATCAGAGTACTGGAAATTTAACATCCTTAGCCCTACCACAAGTAACTTCGTCTACACTTTCCTCTATTAGTATTTCAACGATGGCTCAAAACCCATGGAACAATCTAGGGGCAGTCTCAATGCCTGCTCCCTTGAGTCAATTACCGGCCCATCCCGAGAAATGGCTGCCCAAGTTTACCCTGAAGCAGGCATACTAGCAGAAGAACACATAAATAACTTTATGTTATTAATAAATTTAAATGGGGTTACAAATGAAGACACTACTGTTAGACTTTTTCCTTATACTTTACAAGCAGCAGCTGGGTCCTGATATTTTTCATTACCATCAGGATCCATTACTAGTTGGGACATTTTCCAAGAGAAATTCTTGACAAAGTTCGGCGATGATAGGTCTACGGAAAGATTGATCAATGATCTATCGAATCTTAAGACTGAATCGAGAGAACCTATCAAAGATTTTAACTCGTGTTTCAACAAACTTTTGAATAAAATCCCTACTGCTTCCAAGCCTAGCAAAGAAGTTCAAAGTGAATGGTACATATCTGCTCTACCATCAAACATAACAATCTTTGTTGATAGGGCTACCAAGACAACATTGGCCGAAAACATGAAGGAAGCAATAGCGGTAGAAAAACATATCTTAGCTTTAGAAAAGAAAAACGTTGTTGATGAGAGAAAATCTAAGAAGGTTACTTTTAGAGATGATCCTAAGAAAAAGAAATTAAAGGACCCATTTGATTTAGAAGGATTGCAGAAAGTTTTAAAAACCATGTCTAACGAAATGGTTGACATTAAAAGACAAGTAGCAAAGACTTCTTCTAAGAAACCCTACAAGCCTTATAGAAAAAATCCTTCAACTGATTCAAAGCCTCCCAATGCTATAACAAATGCAGAATCTGAAGGAGAAGAAGAAGAAGTGTCCAATGAAGAACCTATTGATGAAGATGAAGTTGTAGAGCTACAGGGAATGTGGGACTTCATTCTTCTAGATGAAGAGGATCAAGAGGCATCACCAGTCAGTACCAGAAGTAGAAATCAACTTGATCCTCCATAGTCCAGTTTTAAATAGAAGAGTGCAAGCTCGGTTTCCAAGGATAAAGTCGCAGGTAAGAAATCATCACCAAAAGCAACTCAAACAAGCCCAGTCCAATCCGATTCATCAACTCGATCTAAAACACTGATTGTTTCTGATGAGATGGAATATAATATCGTTGAAGACATGAAGAAGACTAGGGCCAACATTACTTTTCATGAACTAAATAAATTAAAGCATCAACAGAAATTACTTTTGAAAGAGTTACATGCAATACCCATTGCACCTCTTGCTTCCATTGTAATCTCGCAAGATTCTCATGAGATGGGAAGACCTCCAACTAGTATGGAAAATAAAGTTGACCCAAATGATATTGCTTTAATTGGAGGTAGGTCAAAATCCCATACTCCCCCATTCCTCCTTACTTACAAAATTTTCAATAAAAATTTGCATAATTTTTTGGTAGATTCTGGTGCTTCATCTAATATTTTGCCTAAAACAATTTGTGCAAAGTTAAACGTCCAACCTCAAAAATCTACAATATGCATAGTTCAACTAGACCGACCGCAGGTTGAAGTAATTGGTGAACTAAATCAAGTGACCATAAGGCTCTCATTGAATCCAAAGGTATGTCAAGTCATTGATATTTTAGTCGCAGACATTCTTGAATTTTATGGTTTAATTCTTAGCATGGATTGGTCTGAAAAGCTCCATGGATATTTTGCGACCGACTGGTCACATATGTGGCTCCCTTACAATGGTAAACCAAATCAAATAAAGGTTGAGCGAGAAAGACATCAAAAATACATAGTGACGAAACTGGAAGGAGAAAATGAACCTATAGCATAAAACAACACTATAATTGGCAACTATTCAGTTGAGTCTTTCTTAGGAAATTTTAATGCTCATACTTCACCTTATTTAGAACATTCTATTTTGTCTCAAGTAGAAAACTTTTCTTAAACAGACAGTTCTAAATGCGTTAATTTTGTAGATAGTCCTGTAAATAACTCTTTGTTTTGGAAATTATTTTTTGACGGTTCTAAGTCTAATGATGGAGCAGGAGTAGGATGTGTATTAGTCAGTCCAGAAGGGAATAAAACCATGCTAACCTGCAGACTCGAGTTCGATTGCACAAACAACACTGCAGAATACGAAGCTTTAGTGCAAGGGTTGTACAAAGCAATTGGACTAGACATCAAGTATCTACAAGTCTTTGGAGATTCTGATATTGTTATTAAACAGGTACGAAATACTATACATTGTCTATCAGGTCATTTAAAGCATTATCAATATTTAGTACAAGACCTGACTAAACATTTATAGCATTCAATATTTCATCCATTCCTAGACTCCAAAATGCTAGTGCCGACCTCCTGGCTAATGTAGCTTCCAAGCTCATTCCCTCAGAAGACTATAGCCCAGACAGATTCTCAATCAAATTGATCTTTAGGCCTTCCATCCCTAATAATGTTATGAACTAGAGGATTTTTAATGATGATCCTGATATTGTAAGTTTCCTAACATCAGAAGTATCTTACACTAATGAGATAATTGACGATGACCAACATGACAAGCAGTTACAACAAGAGAGTGCTAATAATGCCATACCAAAATTTGTAGTCAAGTTAGAAGACCTATACAATTTGAAAGACAAATTCAAAAGGTCTACCAATTCAAAACTCCAGAGTTAAACTCTAAACTATGAATTAGTAAAACTAGGAACAGATACTATGCCATAGAATATCAACTTAGGTCTTGGCCTAGCCCCAGAAGAAAAATTAGCCTTTGTTCGACTCCTGAAACAATATAAAAGTGTCTTTGCCTGGAATTACGATGACCTTAAGACTTACTGTCTTCAATCATTCAGCATACTATCCCGATGATAGCTGATGAAAAACTAGTCCAGCAAAAGCTGAGGAAGATTCATCCTAATCTGGAAAGTCAGATTAAGTCTGAACTCAATAAATTGTTGAAAGCCAAAATTATTTTTCCCGTTCGACATTCTAGATGGATTTCCAACTTGGTTCCAGTCAGAAAGAAAAACAGAGACATTCGAATTTGTATTGACTTTTGAAATCTTAACAAAGTCTGCCAAAAGGATAATTTTCCTCTGCCTCCTATGGAACAAATATTACAAGGAGTTGCAGGATTAGAATTGATGTCCTTTTTAGATGGTTTTTCCAGCTACAACCAAATTTTGGTCCATCCGGATGATCAATTAAAAACTACATTCAGAACCAAATGGGATACTTATGCATATCAAAAGATGCCTTTTGGGTTGATTAACATTGGCGCCACATTTCAAAGGGCCATGGATATTGCATTTAAGGGATTAGTAAATAAATCAGTGGTGATTTACTTGGATGACATAACAGCATACTCTAAAAAACGTAGTAATCACCTCAAAGACTTAAAGCAGATCTTCCAACGTTGTCAAAGGTATGGGATTTCACTTAATCCAAAAAAGTCCTTTTTTACATTAAGTGAAGGAAGACTTCTTGGATTTATAGTGTCTAAATCTGGAATCCATATTGATCCAGATAGGATTAAGGAAATTTCTGAAATATCCTTACTACATAATAAGAAAGCAATGCAATCCTTCCTTGGCCAAATTAATTTCGTTAAAAGATTTGTCCCAAAATTTTCAAGAATTGTCTTACCATTACAAGCGATGATCAAGAAAAATTCACTTTTCAAATGGGGTCAGGCAGAATATGAAGCGTTCAATCTAATTATGCAAGCAATTGTTAATGCCCCATCCCTAGCGACTCCAAATTTTTCCGATCCTTTCATTTTGTATACATTTTCCTCTGAGAAGTCATATGCTACAATACTCATGCAAACCAATCAAGACAAAGTGGAAGCCCCAATTGCCTTCTTTAGTTCAAATTTGCAAGGGGCTGAATTAAATTATTCTGACGTTGAGAAACAAGATTATGCTATTTCAAAGCAATCAAACACTTTAGACCCTTTCTTCTTAAGACCCATACAAAGATAATAGTGCCATTTCCAGTGGTAAGAAATCTCTTGGTGTAGAAAGACGTGGGTGAAAAGAGAGCAAATTGGGTCACTGCCCTACAAGAATACGATGCTGAGATCAAGCCAGCAAATATTGTAAAAGGTCAAGGCTTTTGCAAGATGTTGGCTGGAGCATCGCTTATATCAGAAATACCATCTCCTAATCAAGAGGTACAAATGTATGAGGTAAGCCTAAACGATATTGAATCGAGATATGCTAATATCATGCTTTATTTAAAAAATGGATATGCTCTGTCAAATCTGAATTATACAAAGAAAAGAGCCCTAAGATTGAAAGCTGAGAAATATTAGCTTGTAAATAATGTGCTTTTTAGGATGAATTATGATTCTGTTCTTCTTCGATGTCTTGAGAAATTTGAAGCTAAAAAAGTGTTGCAGGAACTCCATGATGGACCAGCAGGTGGACATTATGCAGGAGATGCAACAACACATAAAATTTTGCGCGCGGGATTATTGGCCCACATGTTGGACACCTAATCCTCAATGGGTTAGTGTGGAAGCTGAATAGACTAAAGTAGTCCAAGAGACCTTGGGATGTGAAACCAAACGATCACAACAATGTACTATAAATGTATATCTCCTGTTAATAAAAAAATGTACTGCATGTTTTATCTTTCATATTTTCTCTTGCTGCCCATGTGTGTTTAACATGGTATCAGAGCAGGCGTATTCCTGCCCTGCAAAATTAATTTGAGCCATTTGTTTTATGGCCTCTCTATGCAGTTTATTTCTGCCATAAATTTCATGAATATTTTCTCATGAATATTTATTCAGCTCAATTTTAGCTGCAACCTGATTACACTGCTGCTAGTGTCTGCTCTCCATATAGAAGCGCCTCCATACCCCTGACAATGCCTGCGCTGCTCCTCCATATAATTAGCCGCTACACTGCATGCGCTCTGTCCTGAGATAACCTGGCCAGCGCTGCACATCTGTCCATATCATATTAACGCTGCGTTGGTATCATTATTGAATGGCTGTTGAATATTAATGCTGTGCGTTGAACTGGCCTGACATGCTGATAATTGAACGCTGGTCCAGCTCCTGGTATGCGCATGGTTTTTGAACATTAATGATGTTGAATAAATGCGTTATGTTAGAAGTTGAATGCGGTTTTGAATCATTTGAACGCTGTATATATTGAATGGAGTCCAGTGGTATAAAACGTTTGAATTATTGAATGCGTTGAATAGTATCAGAACCTTTAATAACGCTCTGCAGCACTGCAGTTACATTGAATACTCCTCTCCACCGACTCTCTCAATACCACCCTCCAATCTGATGTCTCTGTCACACTAAAATGCCATTTACATTGAACGCTCCCATTCCCATCGGAGGTGGTTCCATACTCCACGCTTCAAACACTGTAAACACATAAAATCCCACATATTACCTCCTGTCAGCTATATTCTCTACGCCACTCTGATGAATCTTCCAATCCTGCCTCTCCTTGTTTTGCCAGACCTGTCTTCCTCCCGTTTCTCATTCACTCAGTAGTAACGTCTCTCGAATTTGCAATATTAGAACAATTTTCGAGTCCGGCTGCTGGAGAAAGAGTACCTGTTTGGTCCAAGCAAGCCCCGGTGCCTCACAAGATTCTCGTAATACAAATTATCAAACCTCAAAGGACTCAAACGATCCATTGGCATGACCCTGTTTAGACTACCACGTCCAGTGGTAGGGCACGCTCATTTGAGAAGGCCAAGTTTTCTGCTTTGAAGCACAAGAAGGACACATCCATTCCCTTTGGGCACCTCGCAAAATTGTTACTTTAGCTTGACGCTCATTCCTTTCCAGGAGATCGTTGGCACAGTGATCGAGTTCTGGGTCATATTTCCTCGCCCACAACCTGAATCGAGTTTGTATCACCGAGTCTCTTCGGGCATGACTTATAATTTCCAGGTACGGGAGTAAGGTGTCATTCCCAAATCGAGCCAGCCGCAGGAAACCGATTGATTGGTCAACGAATGTCAAACGAGACTGAGGGGCCGCATTGGCCACCACGGAAGCCGGAAGGGATTTTTTCTTTTCTTTTACGTAATAGATGGACAGTCTGAAGTAGATTGAATATGGTGCTCTGCGTTTACTTGGTTTTGGTATGCACTGATGAATTGTCTGGGATATTAGACAGTGTGTACATTAACTGAAATGATTATTGAAAAACCAAATTTGAAGACAAATTTGCTGAAGTCTATGTGCATTTATCAGTATGGAGATGGTCATGTTGTTCATGCGATTGATAGAATAATATTGGAACATTACAGTTTGATAGCAAAATAACATAGTTCAGACCGAATACAAGGGCTGAGTCAACGCGTTGTTGTGGGGCCACTTCATCTGCAAAGAAAACCAGGTCTCCACCTAAATTTTGTCCAACGATACAAGCGACAGTGTATAGGGCATGCATATGATGGGCGTATTAATTATTTTTTCAGGAGAGCAGCTAAATTTTTCAAGGAGATGAGCATTACGGTGTTAAAATAAGTGAGAAATTTCTAGGGTCCGTTACTCCTGTTGATCAAACTCCTTTATTGCTGAACGGGTCATTTTTAACAATTGTTAGACAAAGAGATGAATTTGCAAGACGATATAAGTCAGATTCTTCACACTAAACATGCGCTTGAGGGTGGTGATGCATAACTCCCTATAGCTGGTACGAGAGATTGTGTTCACATCCTGTAGCTGACCAGTGACACTACAATGCACGCTGAAGCTGGCTGACGACTATACTCTTCTTGGGCAGCATCTAAAATCGGGTTCCATCAATAAAGGCCGAGTGCATACTTTGGTGGCTGATAAATTACTGTTGGAAGGTCGAATGCATCAAACAATGAGTTGTATTTTCCACAAGTCCATATTATCTTTGCTGTAGCAGACTCTTTTAGAGATGCCAAGTTGAATTGGTTAAATGATTGAAGTCGAGGAGTTCTTGCATGTTCATTTTCAGAAACTTCGTTTCAGTCCTGTGGCTTTAATTTGAGAAGACAGTTGGTTCCAGGCCTGAAGCAATCTTTCTAGAGTTGGTTCGTGACCTGCATAGGCCAACTTTGTATTTTCTACAGCGACTCATTGTTGCCCGCTGAAAATATTTGTTGTTTATAAGGGGAGAGAAGTAACAACTTGCAGAGTCCACAATGAAGTTTGAATCTGCCATGGCACATTGAATTTTTATGTGGTACATTGGATATCAAAGTCTTTTTAATGATTTTTGGTAGCATTTCTCATATTATACTAAAGGCAAAGCGACCAAGAGCTTTCAATATCATTACCACAAGACGGGTTTGTTTTCTGGTATGTGCGTTGAGCAGTGATTCAAGTGTCTTTAGTCGGTAGTTATATCAACAGGTGGTGAATTTATACTATGAAACCCTTGAAATTGCAATGTTGACTTAGTTTATATATCTGCATTAAGATTATGAGATTATGTACAATTCTTTCTCTGGGAATCTGTAATCCCACAATTGTAGCTGTTCCACATGTTATCATGAATGGTTACAGTCGCTATTGAACTTGACTATTCTTTTCCACTGGCCGAGAAAGTGAAGGAGTATTTGAAGGATTCAAGCAAGTTTGCAGTTGTTGCTGCCCCAGTGTGGCTTTGTATTAAAAATTCATTATAGTGCATTAATTCCTTGCTTCAACTGCTGCATAAAGAGTTTGGTGGGCTGATTGTAATCTTCTATGGAGAAAAGTTTTGTCGGTTGTTTTGTCAGAACATAATGCTGGTCATGAGTAAACTCTTATTTTCATGTAATGGATTGTAATCGGTGCTTGCTGGTTGAACTCTCATCATTTGTTGCACATGTATAAATGATATTGCTGTGTACTGTGAGTAGGTAGTACTTTTCTGCACTGAGTAGTAGTTGTAAGGTGTAAATATGACATTGAAGAAAAAAAAAATGGCTAGAATCAGTGAAGTATTAGAGTTCCTCAAAACTCTAATGTCGTCTACTACTCATGATATATTAAAAGTCAGCAAAGTTTCTCTCACATATATTCAGGTCTGTCTACAAAATTCATAGGAAAAGATTGATTTTTTGCAGCTTGAATCACAGATACAGCAAGAAGAGCTACATCAAAATAGACATCATTCTGAACCTATTTTTGTTCAGAACATTGAGACAACCACCCATCATCAGCAAGTCAATAATGTTACAGTTCATTCAAATAAAGCAACAGTTGTAAATGCAAATGTAGAAACTCAGTCTGCACTTCCCAAGCCCATCATCAGACCTTGGGAACAGCTTGTCCACAACAAGCACAAAACTGGTCTTGGATATGACAAGGACTTGTCCTTTCATATTCCAGACTACTCAAAGCCCATTCAGTTTCATAGTGCTGGATTTACTCATGACAGTTCACCTGCTCCTCATGACAGTTCACCTCCAGCTGTTCCAGACTTTGCCTCTCTTCCACAGCAACAACAACAACAACATATTGTGAAATGCCAACATTGTGACCGAGTTGGCCATTTGAAAGATCACTGTTTTGATCTTCATCCATGTAAGAACTGTCATAAAACCAGTCATTCTTCACACAGATGCTTCAGCAACAAACACCCTGCAAGAACAAAGATTCATCTTGGATGGATCGCTTCCTGGCAGTGGGCATCAACAACCAAGAAGATATTCCAAACACATGTTAGAACTTGTTCCAGAGTATTGAACAGTCTTGCAGTTGAGTTTTCTCCATCATCTCACCTTGTATCTGATGGGGGGGAAATGATGGTCATCTACAAGCTTCAAAGCCACATCAAGCGAGCCTGAGCCACAACCTGCCACACCAGTTTCAGAGTTGTAGCCAGCAACAAAGATGCCCGTGAACATGCCTTCAGTTGGCAATCTGGGACACTTCCTCTAGCAGAAGACTTCAGCTTCTTGCCAGTTTTGGAAGAATTCCAGGAACAAAATTGAGAACACTTCCTCTAGCAGAAGACACCAGCTTCTTGCCAGATTTGGAAGAGTTCCAAGAATTGCATTAAGCATTCCAGAGTTGTTGGTCATCCTTAAACCATCACAGGTTGAGACTTCCCTTTTCAGGTTGAAGTTCTCCCTTTTATGTGGGGTGAGACCTCCCTTTATTGGTTGAAGGTTTCCCTCTTCAAAACAATAGGAGCACTTCCTCTAGGAGAAGACTCCAGCTTCTTGCCAGTTTTGGAAGAGTTATGGGAACTGCACTAAGCGTTCCAGTGTTGGTGGTCATCCTTAAACCACCGCCCTTTATACCAACATTTCAGAGAGCACATTCAGCCTAGTGCTGCCATGCATTTTTGCACATTTTGTATTTCAGCTCTCTTCTTGGACTCATACATAACCCTTCGGATTAAGGGGGGGAATGTTGGACACCTAATCCTCAATGGGTTAGTGTGGAAGCTGAATAGACTAAAGTAGTCCAAGAGACCTTGGGATGTGAAACCCAACGGTCACAACAATGTACTATAAATGTATATCTCCTATTAATAAAAAAATGTACTGCATGTTTTATCTTTCATATTTTCTCTTGCTGCCCATGTGTGTTTAACACCACACTATTTAAAGATGCACATAGCTATGTAAGGAAATGTCAAGTTTGTCAAACTGCTGCTGGAAGACAGAAGAACCCATAATTGAAATGGGGATTGGATATAATAGGTGAGATCGTTCCTCACTCTTCTAAACAGCATAGGTACATCCTTACAGCTACGGATTATTTTACTAAATGGGTAGAAGTAGTTCCTCTCAAGACAACTAATGCTGAACATATCATCGATTTCATAGATCAATTCATAATTACCAGGTTTGGCTTACCTTCTGCTTTAATGTTTGATAATGCATCATATTTTTCTAGCAATGCTATGACTGAATTTGCACTTAAAAGAAGTTTTAAGATTAAGTATTCTGCCAATTATTACCCACAAGGGAACGGATTGGCTGAATCAACAAATAAAAACCTAATCAGGATCATTAAGCGAACTATTGATTAGAATCATAAAAATTGGCACAAATCTTTGATGTATGCTCCGTGGGTAGACTGAATAACTCAAAAGGCTTCCATTGGCACTTCTCCCTTTAATTTAGTTTATGGGAAAGAAGTAGTTCTCCCAACTCATCTAGTAATTCCTTCTTTAGCCTTAGTTCAATTCATTGAAGAAACACCATCTTCATCTTTACAACTAAGACAACTGTAGATCCTTAAGCTAGAAGAGCAACGAGAACAGGCTAAAATTACACATGCTCATCATCAAGCATTAGTAAAGGCTTCCTTCGATTCAAACATGGTATCTAGGAAGGATTTTCAAATTGGAGATTTAGTATTGAAATGGGATAAGGCTCACGAAGAAAAAGACAAACATTCTAAATTCCAACAGATGTGGCTTGGACCATTCCAAATTGTTGAAGTCATAGGTCCATCAACTTTCATGTTGCAAGATTTAGCAGGGAAAAGAGAATCTTTACCTGTTAATGGGCAGATCCTTAAAAAATACTTTCCATAGAAGATGACCTCTTCTATTTTTGTAAATTATTGCTTATAGCTTTATTTTGATAATAAAACATGTTGTAAATGGTTACCTTTGGATTTCATGAAAAAGATTAGTGTTTCTTTTAAATTTTGTTTTTCGCTTGTATAAATAGAACTGATTTGGAAAATTAATCATTATTATTGAAAGATATAGTCAAATGCTACAAGCCTGAAAATTTTACTAGTTTCAACCTTACAAATTTTGATAAAAATAACCTTTAGTGGGAACTTGTTTTATATCGGTCATGAAAAGCATCAATAACAAAACGAAGGTTCTCTGTAGAAAAGTTGTCTTCAAAAAACTCTATAATTGTCGTCCAGAGCTATTCTTAAGGAACCAATGACTTCCTCCCCACTTAGGGAATTACAAGTTTCAA
The DNA here is from genome assembly GCA_031772625.1 of Pinus tabuliformis. NCBI lineage: Eukaryota > Viridiplantae > Streptophyta > Pinopsida > Pinales > Pinaceae > Pinus > Pinus tabuliformis. The sequence continues at coordinate 112,805,024 of CM062805.1, forward strand.
AGAGTAATCCAACTATGCACTATAAACTTAAAGAATAAGAGGTCTCATCAAGAGCTGGCTTATCATGATCATAGAGATTATAACTAGCTGACATTGCCAAAACTGCATACCAAAATAGGGCAATGACTCAAGATTGTTGCAATCAAAAGACAAGGGGTCTCATCACGAGCCAGCTTGTTCAGCAAAGTTATAAATCAAGTGAATGGCACTGTCAAAATTTGGCCACCAAACCAAGATAGCGCTTGCTGATTCTGTTTTCGCAGGACAACTAAAATCGAAGGTTTGCCAACTGACGCTCCTGAAGCCGATGCTGAATGCTTGTGATCTAAGAGAACAAATGCATAGTTAATTTTCAGATACAGTTTTAGTTTTATTTTTATTTATTTTTACCTTAGATGAGGATGGTCATTTAAAACTCCTCCTATATTTTTGTAATAAACTATTTTTAGTCTTTAGTTAGTAGTATTTAAACCCCTCTCATACATTTAGACAGGGGTCCAGAAATTTGTCAAAAACTGTTCTTCAGAACATGCACTTCTAAACCCTCTGAGGAGGTTTTGATGAATGGATGGAATGATATTTATTGATATCTGTGTTGAATGTCTACTACTGAAATGCACTTCTGTACTCTTAGTAGATATTGAATTATGAGAAGATAAATCTATATTGCTGAAGCTCATGAGTAGGACTTATTATCAATGGTACTTTTATCTCTTAATGATTTCTGCTTATGCGTCAAGTAATATGTTATGTTTAGTTGTTTATATATGAAAGTTTGAATGTTTAAGTTATCATTTGGCATTTTTGTACGATGGTGACTATTCTGTTTATGCTGAGTGTATGAATAACTTATTATGCGATATGCTTCTCACAATTGTTTCGGCTAATTTCTTATACGAAACAATTCACTTTTAATGAATTCTTTTCTTGTAGCAATTGAATGATCTTTATTACCGATTGCTGTTAGAAACTATTTTAGATCACATAAGAGAAGAGTTAATCCCGGGATAGTTTTAGATTTAAATGTTTCTGTTCATTAGAATAAAATTGCAAGTTTTAGATTAGATTTAGATTAAAAGAATTTTATTGAGAAACTTTTAGAAAAGAAAACATCATCCCTTAGCATCATCACAAACAAATTGGGAAACTGGTCCCATTATCCCCAGTCGGACCCACCAACCCAAATAGAAAAGGAGTTGCTTTCAAGGTCTGGACCGGGTGGGTATCACCCTTATTGTAGACCATATTTTCGGGGCTTCAACAGGTGAAAACCCTCAGCTTCTCTTGATATCTTCGAAACCTATAAATTATTCAAATGAAACATATACATCAGTAGAAACATAAAGCATATTCATGATATTAACTTTAAACCATATAAATGAACAATTCCGCATCAATGTAAGATTCATAAACGAATTACAATATAAATAGATGCATAAACACATTTAATATCGAAAACAGAACAAAATTACTTTATTGAAGTTAGCTACAAGTAAAGTGGAGAAATACAACCTGAGTCCTTCTCCGACTCCAAGCGGAACCGTCCTCTGGATCGGTCCTTTCCTAACCTCAACAATCTTCCTCCATCACCAATACAAGGATATCTTCAAGAAAGATGAAGGATATCTCTAACAAGGAAACAAGGGTTTCCTGAAGCTTTGGGGAGTGTAGGAGGTACAGGGATTTCATCAGACTCGATCAGGGATAATCTCACTATAGTATCAATATCTCTTCTGTTCTCCCTTAAGGCCTTCCCATGTAGGTTTATTTATACTTCTCCAAATTAGTTTTTCAGTTGGGAAACAGTTGGGCCATGAGCAATGAGAGGTGAGTAACAGGTAAAAACCGTGAACTCTACCTGAAATTAAGGAATATATATATTTTTAAGTGTTTTAACATATGTACGCGAGTTGGGTATATGCTGACCCATGTGTACACGCTTTTATCACAGGGCAAAGTAGTGTATAGGGAATAAAACATTATTTTTAAAATTTTGGACCAAGTTTGGAAGGAAGGGTTGCCCTAGGCCATAATTAGAGTATCAAATCTACCAAGAGTGGTAAATGGTGCTACAACACACTGGAAGAACTTTGGGCCTAAAGAAGCTACATGGGAGATGGCAGATCAGATGCGGACCCTATATCCTTCATTGTTTGTTGGTTGAGGCAAAGCGGTTTTGGTTGATGTTGGTATATGTTTGGCATATGTCTTTATGATGTTTTGGTATATGTATGTATATGTATATGGATGTAAATACCACCATGAGCTAAGTTATAAAGCTCTAATAAGCAGTATGGGTGACATAATATTATGTTCGTTATATTGTCATGTTGTCATGATGTTTTTATTCTGAACACGTCTTTCAATGTAAATACTAAAACGAGCTTGGGAAGTATGTTCGCTTTTCAATGGTTTTTCTGAGGTGATGGTGTGGTTTAGCAATAACGACAGTGTTCCCCAAGGGGGAGGGCTCTATAACAACCTTGGTGAAAAGTTCATGTAATAAAAGTTAATAAAGGAAAAATAAGACCACGGTTAAGGGGCACTTATTCAAAGTTGAATGTTGGGAAAGGATATTCTAGTGGCATCATTGGATGTGTGTTTTGGCTAAGGAAAATTGACAAAGGCTAAGTCAAAGGCATTAAAAGAAAAAAAGGCATTTTGGCACATTTATTTATGAAAATAAAGGAGGTGAAAGTTCACAGGTTGCATGTGAGGAGGAAATTGAAGGAAAATAATGGAAAATGAAGAAATTAGAGGCCTCATGTACAAAAAGGCTTACGAGGATCAATTCATGGCTTTTGTCAATTTCAAGTTTCGAGATCTCTCATTATTCTCTCTCTCTAACTCACTCTTGGTCACTTAGAGCTTTCTTGGAGCACTCTAACTTTGGATCAAGGAAGGAAAAGAAAGCAAAAGGAAAGGAAGGCAAGTAAGGATCTGTTAGTGTCAGTATTTGCATCCTGCCATCAGTGATCAAAAAATCCTCTTTTCGTATCATTTTAAGGGTCCCACTCAATTTTTTAATCATTCCACTAGGTCATGCAAAAAAATTAGTCACTGATGGTCCTCCTAGTCCAAAAACATCACTCTTCCCTAAATGTGATTACTTGCTGGCATAGTTTCATATCTTGTTGACTGTACATCATCCATAAAGTTATTTTTATCATGCCATTTGTCTTAGTCATGAGGTCATTATGTCATCTTGAAATTCAGTCCTTCAAGGTCTCATTAGGTCTTTTAGGGTTTTTCAAGGTTTCATTAGGTCATTAGGGTTGCCAAGGTTCCATTCCATTGTATAAGACCAGAAAGTAAAGGGTGATCAAATAACATCCCTTCACCATGTGAAGATGATTTGTAAAGAGAAATGCTTATTTCATTATGTAATTTTATGTCTTTCAAATGTAATAATTTCACCATCCCAAGCTGTTATCTCAGTGCTCCAAAGATGCCAGACCATCAAAAGATCAATTTTTCAAAGGAAATAGTCAAGTGAAAGGAGAAAGTTTCAAAGGGTTAAGTGCATGCCAAAGGGAGTTGTCTTTTCCCAAGGGTGTTCAAATCATGATTTTCCACAAGCACTAAACCCTAATTTCCTCACCGATTGAGCTAGGGTTGGCCATGGAATTAGATACATCTGAATATATGATGCATAAGGGAGGTCATTTCAGGAAGTATGAGGCCATTCCAACTCATACACATCATGTCTCCATCATTTTTCAATAAGCCATTCCAAGGGACAAATCATTTGCCACACATAGGGCTGGTTTTTCTTCAAACTATGTTTTAGACCAAACAGGGATGAATTTGGCAAAAGTGAGAGAGGTGTTTGTCCATAATAGGCCAAGGATGAAAACCCTCCTTCACTTTTTACACAAGTGTTATGGTTTTAGAGAAATGTCAAAAATACAGTTGCTACAAGAGAGTTGCTGCACTTCTACAGTAACTTTGGGAAAATCAATTTTTCTTCTATCGGGATTGTCCAAATGACCTTCTTGATGCGTAAAATGATAACTAGAGAGAAATAGCTTTCCAATGAGCTATAATGGTCTCAATTTGGAGTTGAGTAAGACCTCCAAAAGTTTCCTGCAAGAGAACACTTCATTTTTGCACCCTCATTCTGCACTTTTTGACCAGTCTTGGGAGAATTGACTTTTTAGGGGATATAATGGATCATTTTCAGTGCTTGATAGGTCCATTGTGTAGCCAAGAGAAATTCCTTTCCAACGAGCTATCATGGGATCAATTTGGACACTGGGAAGGTAGTCAAAATGAACCTGTAAGTTGGAGGGCGTGTTTAACCAGGACGCTGCGTGCCTGTGCAATGAAGGGCGCATTTGCCAGACCGAGCCAGAGAAAATTTCAACGGCGCTGTGTGCCTGTGCGTTGAAGGGGACGTTTATCAAGGATGCTACATGCTGGAACTTGGTGCTACGCGTTTGGCCAGTAAATCCTGACAAACCTGAGGAGCGCCAAAACACCACTTTTCTTCATCTTCTCAAGCTACAAAGGCTTCTATTACCTACATACAACAAGTAAGTGGCCCAGTATCTCTTTTTCTCCATCAATTAAGAAAGTTGGCACAGTAAATTTTAAAAACTTAGCAAATCCTTTCTTGTATGTTTCTAAAATCACCTATTTGACCAGAATTACAACACTTCATAGACTTTCTCACCCTCAAATCATCCTTGCCTGTACTTCATTCAATATCCCTCACTATTTCACTTACCTTGACCCACATATCAGTCCCTCAAGTTTCCATCTTAAAAACATGGTAGAAGAGAATCACACTAGTTCAGAAGAAGGAGAAAGATGTAGGTGTTTACTCAACGGAAAGTGGGAGGGTCCTTGCCTTCGTCATCAGCATTACAGGTTAAAGGAAAAGAGAAAATGGTTGAGGAAGCGGAGGTCAAACAACAGCATGAAAACGATGACACTCAAAAGGAGTTTCCCCTTGTGGACACTAGTGATGAGGAGGGAAACAAATCTTCTCAAGCTGCCTTGAGAGCAAAGGATGCCAAAATCTGGGAGCTTGAGGTCAGTTTACAAAGAGCCCAATATGTTATCTCCTTTTATGAGCAAGAGAACAAACAGCTAGAGATCAAGCAGGAGTTGATGCAAACCAAGTACATCAAGGCAAAGAGGAAGGCTGAGAAAGCCAAGTTTTAACTTGATGAGGCTTATGGAGATTATGGAGAGCTGGATGATGAACATGGACAAAGAAAAATGCCAAGAACAAGAGGATTGAAAAAATCCTTAGAGCTTGAGAGACAAAAAGAGGCAGAATTGGAGGAGCAACTCACTCTAGATGAGAAATTGGTCAAGGACATAGCTAAGAACAGAGAGTCTTGGCTTGAGAAAGTGAACACACACTTGGAGATCCTCTTGGACAAAGCAAATAGAGATGTTGAGATACAAAGGAAGATGGCCAAGTATTATGCAAGGAGAAACCAAGTGGCAAGGAGTAAGCTCAAAAGAGCTCATGAGAAAATTGACAAATTGACCAAGCAAGAGGAGAGGAGGAGAAAAGACATGCTTGCTGAGGCATCCCTACATGCCTCTAACCTTTGATCAGTCATAAAATTATATTTTTTGGGATGTTGAACCATTTTTGAGGTTGAAGGAAATTGTTTTGTTTTTCAGTCCACTTTTTGCATAGTCATGGAGGGAAAACACGCTCTTTTTTTAGGCATCTAATCAGCAAAAGGTCAGAATTTTTGGGTTTCTAGTGATGAGTACTTACACCATGTACTTTTTCTAAGGATCTAGGGGAGAACTGGTTTGTCAAAAGGTCAGAAAACAACCAATAAATGACCTTTCTGCCATCTTTTTGCCCTGGGCGTTGCGCGCTAAGCAGTGTTGGGAGATTTGGTTTTTGACTAAGCAAATGAGATCCAAATTTATAATTTCAAGTTGTCCTGGAAAGTAGACAGGAATAGGTTTCCAAAAAACTATTGTGGGCCCAATTTGGACATCGGGAAGCCTCCAAAAGTGCAGCTAAATTTGAAGGGCGTGCCTGGCATTGGTGCTGCGCGCCTAGCACTGGCGTTGCATGCTTGACACTTTGTCCATATTTTCACTGTTTCATCCCAGTTTTCACTTTCACCTTGGCAAATCATGAATTTATCTATGTAAATGATGAATTAAATGTAATTGTCATGTTTCTAGTACTTACTAGGGTAAATACATTAGGTAAATCAAGTTCATGAGGTGTAATGAGGGATGAGTCACTTTGACCACCCTATTCTCTTGTTATCAGTTCAATCTTTCTAGGATCTTTCCATCTTCTCATGGATTCGACCCCCTGAGGTTAGGATGGGTGGTTTGAAGCCTATATTATGTATTTCCCTAGTCATTTTTAGAGGTTGGACTGAGTTGGATGCTTAGGCTTTGAGTTGACATCATTTTGTATCAGTTTTCAGTAGGAGATTAATGAAAAGTTGCAGCTATTTCTTTGAGATCCATGTGGTATGATGTTCAGTTCAGCTTTCTCTATTGTGATCATATGTTAAAATGTTTTTTTTTACTTCATCAATCATTTCATTTCTTTTAAGTGGATGTTTTCAAGTTGATAGGCATGACTCATAATATTTATGCTTTCTTTTGGGAAAATATTCACAGTCTATGTTTTCTTCAGTTTAGGAAGAATCCATGTTGCTTACATGCTCTTTCTAGCTCCTCACCTATCTTGAATCACCTCACCCATCAAACCCTAGAGTGTTGAGCCTTGTGCCTACCTTGCCCCATCGAACACCCTACAATTTTGACCTAATTTCCTTTCCCTAACTATTTGGCTCCTCCTGATCCAGCAAAACCTTTCAAAATCAAATCAAACCTTGTGCTACTATACCTAGCCTAATATCATTTTCTTGATCCAGTCATCTTGGCTAAGATCCTTATGGAGAGAGCCCTCTCCTGGCCTAGTAGGGCTAGCTACTTGGCTAAGCGTGGTTTGTGGTTACCCTGGCATTGCCTTCCTTCAGCCTGAGGTTCAATCCAGGTGCTAACATAGTGGCAACCATACTGGGGAAGAGGTGACAGATCTTCTCCGGGAAAGATCATCAAAGTTCAGATTTGATTGCTGATGGTGAATAGTGGTCAGATGCATGCGAAGGCTAAAATCATTAACCTGGCAACTCCAGTGTCGAAAAATCCCAAGGTTCATAATTTTTATGGCAACTCCACTCTTCAAGAACCACTAGCCTGAAGAATTTGTTAGTGAATTCATTGTTATCAAAATGAATTCATTTGCTCAAAGGTATGCTCCCATGAGCTAAGATCACATTCCAAGTTTCCCAAATAAAATTCCTAAGGTAGATTGGCAAAGGAATTTGCCTATGTTTAAAGATGATGATAGGAATGATGCTAATCTAGATTTAAACAGGAACACAACAAATTACAAAGATAACCATAAACACATAGATGTAGCGAAAATAATACTTCATTTCATTAATGTAAAATACTGAAATATGCTTACAAACAACAATGGAAATAAACCAGCTAGGGCGATAGTAGCTTGTCTTTGAGAAGAGATGTGGCGGCTACATGTCTCTGAACTGTGTTACAATGAGGGTCGAAGGCCTATTTATTGTTGAGAAACATTGGAAAACCCTAAACATCCAAAAACCTAACCCTATAGGATGAAACACCAAACTGTGGGTCCCGTTTGGGTAAATTGGTACATCAACTTCTTACGGTCGTAACTTTGGCATACGATCTCCATTTGATGCGCACAATATCTCGTTAGAAAGATCTATCCGAGAACTACAACTTTGGGAATATAAGCATAAGAATGAGTCCTTAGACCCATGCTACTCCCAGTTTTCCCAAAAAACGTCATTTAGGGCCTCAAAATAGCTCTGGAAGTTCAAGACCCGAAAAACTGCTAAAAATAGTAAACTATGCTACAATTAAGGAAACTGAAAAGCTAAAAGAAACAATGGTAGGGGTCCAAGTGGACTTGGCAGGTGGCCAAAAATATCCACCTAGATCATTCCTCCCCCTTAGGAAGCAATGGTCCCCATTGCGTTCAGTTCCTCCATGAGGTGAGGAAGCTTCTGCTGAACTTGGTCTGTGGTGAGCCACTTGCCCTAGTGAAGGAGTTGGCCTGCTTTGACAACTCGATACAGTTGGATATTCTGCTGGTGAGTGTCCTTGATTTGTGTGTGCATGATCTAATTAGTTGCAGCTTGTTCCATGCAATCTGGATTTAACTTTGTGGGTGTGAGTTGTTCTGCAATGTCAGATGTTTCTAGTAATGGTGGAAAGTATGGCTGAAGGTGATCCACATTGAAAATTGGCTGCAGGCCAAGGAATGGGGGAATGCTGAGCTCAAATGCATTGTCTCCCACAACCTTGGTAATGGTGTAAGGACCATATCAGAGTGGTCTGAGTTTCCGATAGGCTTCGGTAAGGTGTTCCTTTTGCAAATGTAACCAGACTTTGTTGCCCACCTGAAACTTGTGTGGCACCCGATGTTGATCATGTCGCTACTTGTACTTGGTATTTGATTTCTCCAGAATGTCATGGATCTACTAGAGAATATGTTGGATGTGCTCAATGAAGCTGGTTGCCTTATCTGTTTCTAACTGGACATGAGCCGAATCTATGTGAGTAGCTGCCAATGGCATGGCCACATCAATGGGACATAGTGGCTGGAATCCCAAGCCCACTTGAAAAGGGCTATTTCTAGTGGAGCTGTGGAGAGCCCGATGGTAGTTGTGCTGAACATAGGGGAGGCTCTTGTCCCATGTGTGTGGATGCTTTGAGTTGTACATGCACAGAATGTGTACGATCATCCTATTGACAAACTTTGTCTAGCCATCAGTTTGAGGATGAAAGGCTATGGACTTACTGAGTTTGGTGTCCAGCATCGACCAGAGACTGGACTGAAATGTACTAAGGAACTTGCTGTCCTGATCTGAGATGATAGACCGTGGGATCCCAAAGTGTACCCACACTCGTTCAAATAAGAGTTTAGTAGTGGCTTCTGCTGTGATATTCTTCTTGCAGGCCGCCATAATGGCCATCTTCGAAAACCTGTTGATGACCACAAAAACACAGTCATTTCCATGCTTAGTGGAAGGAAGGCTTGACATGTAATCCATGGAGATGGATTCCCAAGGTCGACTAGGGGTGGGCAGCGGGGTATAGAGACCTTACTTCTTGATGGTCGGTTTGGCAATGGCACAGGCAGTGCATGATCTGATGTACTTCCTGACATCCTGTCGAAGATTCGGCCAATAGAAATACTTCTACAGTATTTCCACCATTTTCTCGACCCTGAAATGCCCAGTAGCTCGATTGCAGTGTGCTTCCCAAATCATATTTGCATGCTCGCTTGAAGGAACACAAAGGTGACCCAGGTGGAATAACAAGGCATTCTGGAGGTGAAAATTTGGAACATGCTGACCCTCCAAGAGTGTCTAGTATGTGTGGCCAAATTCTAGGTTGCTTTTGTAGAGAAGTGGCCAATCAGAAGTCTCTTGCCCACAAGAGTTGAGCGTGATGGTTAACACCATGATCGGTGGTCGACTGAGGTAATCTACAACATTATTGGTGCTGCCCTTCTTATACTTGATATTCAAATGGAACTGTTGCAGGTATGTGGACCACTTTTGATGGTGATCATTCTACAATTTCCCTTTGGTCTGTATGAACTGCAGGGGTCGGTGGTCTGTGTGGATGACCATTTCCTTCCCCAAAATGTTATGCTTCCATTTTTGGCAGGCATGCACAATGGAATACATATCTTTGTCATAAGTGGGATACTTTCGGATTGTGTCTAAAAGTGTCTCACTGTGATATGCCACTAGATGCTTGTGTTGAGTAAGGACTACCCCAATAGCATAGTCAGAGGCATCTGTCTCGACCTCAAATGGTTGTTGTAAGTCTGGTAATGCGAGCATTGGTGCCATGCAGAGGTGATCTTTCAACTCTGTGAATGCCTTCTGTTGAGATTCAGACCAAAATAATTTTTCTCTCTCCTCCCTTGGTGACTTAACTCAAGGGCCAAGTGATATGAGAAAATCCCAACACGAACCTATGGTAGAAGTTGGCAATACCTAGAAAGCTGTGAAGCTCTGTCATAGTGGCTGGAGATGGCCAATTCCGAATGACCTGGATCTTGTCTAGATCCACACGCACCCCCTATTCATCAATAATGTATCCCAGATACTAAACCTGGGTCATGCCAAAAGTGCATTTCTCCAAATTGGCACATAACTTGTGTTGCCGCAATGTTTGGAGAACCTGTTGGATGTGGTGGAGGTGCTCTTCCCAACTCTAGTTGAAGATCAGGATGTCATCCAAGTATACCACTACAAATGAGTTAGTGAATGGCCGCAAGATGTCATCCATTAGCATCATGAAGGTTTCAGGAGCATTCGTCAATCCGAAAGGCATAACCAACCATTTGAAAAGGCCCTCGGCTTTGAAGGTAGTCTTCCACACATCAGAGGGTTTGATTGGTACCTAGTGATATCCCGACTTCAAATCGATCTTGCTGAAATATTTTGCCCCCTTCAGTTGGTCTAGGAGGTCATCAATCCATCGGATTGGGTACCTATTACCAACAGTGATCTTGTTGTTGGAAATAATAATAAGAGGGGGGGTGAATCAGTATTATCAGATCAATAATTTAATTTCCCAAACAAATTTGTATACGCTACTTTAGCTAAGTGAACTAGCATGCATACACGACTGTACTTAAGGAAACCAGCGTATATGTAGAGAACTTTAGATTTACCAAATTTATCATGCATTGAGCTTTAACCAGTATATCAGAGATTTATTAGACAGTGCAGTAAAAGAAGAATAAAGCATCACACATAAGAAACACACATGAACACCAAGATATAAGGTGGAAACCCAATGTGGGTGAAAACCACCTGCTGCTGTCATCTCTGTCTTCTTTTAATAATAAGAAAATCTATTTACAATCTTGTACTAGTGCAGACTTATACCAGTACGTAGGATTCTACCTGCAGAAGGTTACAACCTTCTCTCATTCTCCAGTTTCTACTGGAAGGGAGCTACAACCCCCTAGCTCTTGTACTAGCCAATATGATTACTAGTATGTAGGTTCCATTCTACAAAAAACTTCACTCTTCTACCAGGGATCACATTTCATGAATTTTCAGACTGGATACTCTTGGAACACAACACCACAATCTAAAGGCCACATTTCATTCAATTTTCATACTGGACCCATCAACAACATCATAATTGCAATACAATCATCAAGTACATCTACATCAACCAATCACTGAACCTGAAATTGTCACCAGAATACAATCACCAGAACCTAAAGCCGAACCCAGAACTCTGCAACAGCAAACAGAAACAACTAAAACATATTTTATAAGGTATACGCTACTTCCATGTGTCAAACCTGCATGTATATGCTCTTTTATCAAAGCCAACCAGCATACACATCTGTAAATATTAATTCATAATTTTTCAGCTATTCCAGACTTCAATTATACCTAGATCATGATATTTACAGAATAACACATGCGTCAGTATTCAGATCTAGATTATGCATGATCAAACCATATAATGATAATTCAATCTAAGCCTTAAGATCTCGATCCATCATTAGATCTTATCCCTCATCAACCACTAAGGTTCATCCTTGGTTCAGATCTAGCAAAGCACCATAAGCCAATAACCTGCATACTAGATCTCACACTTCATCAGATATTCGATACTTGCACACTTTGGCCTAATGATCTTCTCCTCCTTTTATATTTTTAGGCCTTTCTCAATAACATGGACCAAAACCACTTAGGACCAATACCTTCGACCAAATACCTAGGGTCAATACTTCAGACCAGATACCTTGGACCAATACCATGGATCAAAATACCATGGACCAAATACTTCAGACCAAAAACTTATTTTTCCAACGTATACGTGCTTTTCCTTCTGTGAAAGTGCATGTGTATGTATACTCTACTTGTGGTCAATGAACCTCCATGTATACGTAGCTTAGTCAAGGTGAACCTGCGTATACCTCTCTTTCTTCATACGGATATGTAATTCTTTGCTGTTAACCTGCTATACTGTGATCTTTCATCTGAGTGAGTTGCCATCAAGGACAATACCTGTATCATAATGCCAACACTTTTTCAGTGCCTGATAGTAAATACAGAGTCTCCAAGTCCCATCCTTCTTCTGTACCAACATGAACGGTCTCCCACCGAGCGATGAACTTGGACGGATGTGACCTTTCTACAGAAACTCCTGAATCTGCCTCTTGATTTCATCGTTCTCTAGAACGGAGTGTTGATAGATTGGTCCATTGGGTAGTGGCACACCTGGGGTCAGATCAATGGAGTGATTGACCTAACAGTGCATAGGAACCCCTGTGGGGGAGGTGAAGATGTCCTCGTATTCCTCGACGACATTGTCAATTTGTAGTTGTCATGTAGAGGAGCCCTGTCTGGAGGTCGTGGCCATTGTCTTCTTCTTTCCTTGAGGGCGTATCATCAGGAAAACAAATTTCCCGGTTTTGGAAATGAGCTCACTGCATTGTTTTGTAGTAACCAAAGAGATGGTGGTAGGGGTTGCTACCTTTGGTATCATGTACAACTTATTTCCCAAAGTAACAATAACAGCAAGGGGCATTGATTCATACATAGCATGTCGCTTCCACAAGTATGGTTGTCCTAATAATACATCACAAACTCAAGGGGAGAAATGTCACACAATACCTCATCCTTGAAGGGCTTGACGTTGTATGGAAAGCGGCACTACTGGTTCACGCGAAGATCCTGTCCTTGGTGAAGCCACCCAATGGTGTACGGTTATGGATGTGTTGTGGTCGATAAGCCTAGCTGCTTCACGACCTCTGCCGAAATGAGGTTCTTTTGGCTCTCGCTGTCGACAATGAACTGTAGCAGGGAGGCCTTTACCCACATCTGGGAGTGGAAGAGATGCTCCTCCTCCTCTGGATCTTTGGGTTCCTCCTTTTGGATCTTCGTGGTGGCAACGGTGTTGTTGGGATCTGCCATCTGCTTCCCTTTGCCATTCCCCTTGTCGGTTTCTAACTCATAGTCGAAACATGCATCTAATTCTAAAACCGTTAGCTCGGCCACCAGTGACTACTTGGCCCGACACTCACTTGTGTTGTGAGTGGAGCTCTTATGGAACTAACACCACTTTCCCGTATCCTTTTTCGGCTTCACGACGCTGTTTTTTGCTTGCAGCTTTGGTGAGTTGTCTTGGGCCACCCCGCCTTGGCTTTGTCCTTTGTTTTGTAGTTTGGGGGCACCTTTCCCTTGCTTCGGATTCACAGATCCAAAGTCTCACTTATTTTTTTTAAACTTTTTCTCAACCTTGACGGCATATCGGTATGTCGTGTCGAGCGAGGGGATGCTCATGAATTCTATTTCTTCCTGGATGTACTTATGCATGTAGCTGCAGTATTTGAGTACCAATTTCTGCTTCGAATCCTTGATACCCAACTTTGTGCGAAGGGTATGGAAAATATTGGTAAACTCCGCACATCTTGGCCCCTCCCCTATCGCAGCATGGTCCACTTTATGTATTGATCCTCATAGCTTCTGACAGGGTAGTACTGCTCCTTGATGGCATCCCGGAATGAATCCAAAGTGGTTGCAGATGAAAATAGTGAGCCTGTACTTTCATCCTTCTGCTCGCAGTAGGTTTCCCACCAGTCCTTGACGTGGGGGGCTGCTTTGAGAAGAGCGAAAATAATATTTTCCTGACTGGAAAAATCATGAACAGAAAAATAACCCTCTAGCATATTTAACCATTTATCGTCGATATCTGCATTTATTTGACCCTCGAATATGGGGATTTCTAAATTAACTTGTACCTTAAACGGTGTGGTGTTTCTAGAGTAGTTGTTGGAAGTCGATGCGTCGCCCCTCGGTAGCCGCTGAAGGATCTGGGCAAAGTTGTCCATCATCGCGTTCCTTTGTCGCTCGAGGGCTTCTTTGAGCAAGATTTTGATAAGATCTCCTGCCCCCTCGTCTTTCTTTTCATTTGCCATGGGAGGCCGTCGGGATTTGCGAGGTTGGTCTTGCAAAGGTTCGACCAGTTCAAGCCCTAACTCCTTATATCCCGACCTCGTTGGGGACATGCAAAGAAAAACAGAGAAAAAGCAGACCGCTCTGATACCACTGATCCAGATTTAAACAAGAACACAACAAATTACAGAGATAACCATAAACAAAAAGATGCAGTGGAAATAATACTTCATTTCATTAATGTAAAATACTGAAATATGTTTACAAACAACAATGGAAATAAACCAGCTAGGGCGATGGTAGCTTATCTTTGAGAAGAGATGTGGTGGCTACATGCCTCTGAATTGTGTTACAATAAGGCTCGAAGGCCTATTTCTTGTTGAGAAATAATGGAAAACCCTAAACATCCAAAAAACTAACCCTAGAAGATGAAATGCCAAACTGTGGGCCCCATTTGGGTAAATTGGTACATCAACTTCTCGGTGTCGTAAATTTGGCATACGATCTCCATTTTACGTGCACAATATCCAGTTAGAAAGATCTATCTGAGAACTACAACTTTGGGAAGAGAAACATCGGTCCATAAGCCCATGTTGCTCCCATTTTTCCCAAAAGAACATCGTTTAGGGCCTCAAAACAACTCCGGAAGTTCAGGACCTGAAAAACTGCTAAAAATAGTAAACTGTGCTACAATTAAGGAAACTGAAAAGCTGAAAGAAACAATGGTGGGGGTCCAAGTGGACTTGGTAGGTGGCCACCAATATCCACCTGGATCAGATGTTGCTTTACATCTGGTTATATTTCACATGCATACTCGCAAGTTAAAGGTTGATTTTCTTGAAGATTGCTTGATGAAGATATTCATGGCCACTTTGGAAGGTGAAGCCTGATCTTGGTATGAAAGTTTGCCGCCTGCTTGTATTTACTATTTAAAGGATTTTCATACCATGTTCTTTGAAAGGTATAAAGAATCTTGTCCATCCTTAATATTAGTTCAAAACTGTTGTAAACATGTTTATAGTTTTATTGAAAATCTTGAGAAAGTTTATGAAGATGATGACTTCATGGACGATGAGATCATGGAAGCCCTGTATGAAAATCCATTTCAGCAGCATAAAGAGAGCTTAGAGGATACTTATCAAGATGCTTAGGAAAATTTGTAGTAGGTTCAAGATCTTAGTACAATTGAAAATGATGGAAGACAAGGTCTTATTTTAGATCTGTTCATAGCAGAAGACAGTATGCAGGAAAATCAAGTTCCAATTTTAGATTGTGATAAAGTCAAGCTAGATATTTCAGATCTAGATTCAGATCATGATGATGAAGAGTACCTTGTTCTAAATCCCATGAAGGAGAGATCTGTTGTTGAGATCATCTTGAATGAAGAAAACAAAGTTATTGACCCAAGTGTTCTCATTTCATTAGAACAAAACCTTCACGAGGAGGTAATCCAGTCCCTTTATGAAAAACAAGATGAGATCTTTGTTCAAGTAAGTGAAAAATCTTCTTTGGATAATTCAGTGGTAAATGATAGAAGTGTTAGTTTTGAGTTTCAAGAACTATCTGAAGTTTTCCCTCGTATGACTGATGAGTGCGATAAGAAACATGACAATCTGGTTGCCATGTCATATGAAGATATTCAACATCCTTGTCAAACTTTAGGAGGGAAAGAAGACAATTATTGTTTTAGCAAAAGAAAACAAAAAGTTCTATCAATTCTATCTGAAGATGAGATAGATCAACTACTGAAAGGTCATGTTACAGCACAAGCTAATGTAGGTTTGCAGTGTTCACATAGTCAAAAAGGTGTTAGTGAAGCTTCTTCCACTTTTGAAAATGAGGATAGTCTTGAAATTAGATTTATAGATCAGTGAATAGATATTATTTTCTTTCATGAAGATGATAGGGATGTCATGTTTGATAATCTTGAAGAATTTTTTCTGTTTAAGAATGACTTAGACTATGAAATTGAGGAGTATGAGCCTGAGAGAGATAGTATGCCAGAAATCGAGTCAGAATTTCTCATGCTCGAGGAATTTACATCCAACACTCAGATAGCAGAAGTTTATACCTCTCTATGCCTTCCTATCAATCAGCAACCAACTGTTCTTTCAGATCAGAATGAAGGGGGTACTTGTATTTTTTCTTCTGGATCTCAAGACAAGGTAGTGCTTCAGGATTTTCAAGATCCCTTCAACATTCTTTTGCAAGCATTGGAGAAGATGAATGTTGTCTGGCTTGTTAGCATAAGCCTTGGTTTTAGTTGTTATTTTTAGTTGCCTACCTGTACATCGTTCTGCCTACTCTAGGAAAGTGAGAGTAGAATTTCAGTGAGTAGCCATTTGCTGGATTGGTTACATTGGAAGGTTCACTTCACATGATTGTACATATTTCTTTAGTAGGTAGGTGGTTGTCATCATTATTTGAATCCCTCAAATCTCGATGGTTTGCTGCCATTAATAATTTTTGTAAGTACTTGTTTCAGTTAAGTAAGTCTTCAATCATTTTTTCAGTTAGTTTCGAGTCAGTTTGTGTCATTTGAAGTTTTCAGCGTTTAGTCATGCATTTCAATTTAATTTTTTGACTGTATTGGCCCATATGGTTAGGCACTTGGTCTACGGTGTTTTTGACACCTCCAAGGAGCTGCCATCCCCAATAAGGTCAATGTTAGTGTCAGTATTTGCATCCTGCCATCAGTGATCAAAAATCTTCTTTTCATATCATTAAGGGTCCCACTCAGAATTTTTTATCATTCCACTAGGTCATGCAAAAAAATTAGTCACTGATGGTAGTCCTAGTCCAAAAACATCATTCTTCCCTAAATGTGATTACTTGTTGGCATAGTTTCATATCTTGTTGACTGTATATCATCCATAAAGTTACTTTTATCATGCCATTTGTATCAGTCATGAGGTCATTATGTCATCTTGAAATTCAATCCTTCAAGGTCTCATTAAGTATTTTAGGGTTTTTCAAGGTTTCATTAGGTCATTAGGGTTGCCAAGGTTCCATTCCATTGCATAAGATGAGCAATTAAAGGGTGATCAAATAACATCCCTTCACCATGTGAAGATGATTTGTAAAGAGAAATGCTTATTTCATTATGTAATTTTATGTCTTTCAAATGTAATAATTTCACCATCCCAAGTTGTTAACTCAGTGTTCCAAAGATGCCAGACCATCAAAAGATCAATTTTTCAAAGGAAATAGTCAAGTGAAAGGGTAAAGTTTCAAAGGGTTAAGTGCATGCCAAAGGGAGTTGTCTTTTCCCAAGGGTGTCCAAATCATCATTTTCCACAAGCACTAAACCCTAATTTCCTCACCCATTGAGCTAGGGTTGGATATGGAATCAGAGACATCTGAGTATATGAGGCATAAGGGAGGTCATTTCAGCAAGTATGAGGCCATTCCAACTCATACACATCATGTCTCCATCATTTTTCAATAAGTCATTCCAAGGGACAAATCATTTGCCACACATAGGGCTGATTTTTCTTCAAACTATGTTTTAGACCAAACAGGGATGAATTTGGCAAAAGTGAGAGAGGTTTTTGTCCATAATAGGCCAAGTATGAAAAACCTCCTTCATGTTTTAAATAAGTGTCATGGTTTTAGAGAAATGCCAAACATACAGTTGCTACACTTCTACAGTGGCTTTGGGAAAATAATTTTTTCTTCTAGATGGATTGTCCAAATGACTTTCTTAATGAGTCAACTGATAACTAGAGAGAAATATATTTCCAATGAGCTATCATGGTCTCAATTTGGAGTTAAGGAAGACCTCCAAAAGTTTCCTACAAGAGAACACTTCATTTTTGCACCCTCATTCTGCACTTTTTGACCAGTCTTGGGAGAATTGACTTTTCAGGGGCTATAATTGATCATTTTCAGTGCTTGATAGGTCCATTGTGTATCCAAGAGAGAGAACTTTCCAACGAGCTATCATGGGCTCAATTTGGACACTGGGAAGGTAGTCAAAATCAACCTGCAAGTTGGAGGGCACGTTTAACCAGGACGCTGTGCGCTGGGTAGAGTCGTTGCATGCTTAAGTGTGGTGCTACGCACCTATGTAGTGAAGGGCTCGTTTGCTCGATCGAGCTAGAGAAAATTTCAACGACACTATGCTCCTGTGCATTGAAGGGCATGTTTGTCAAGGACGCTTCACGTTGGCACTTGGTGCTGTGTGGTTGGCCAGTAAATCTTGGCAAACCCTAGGAGCACCAAAACTCCACGTTTCTTCATCTCCTCAAGCTACAAAGGCTTCTATTACCTACATACAACAAGTAAGTGGCCTAGTATTTCTTTTTGTCCATCAATTAAGCAAGTTGGCACCCTAAATTTTAAAACCCTAGCAAAGCATTTCTTGTATGTTTCCAAAATCACCTATTTGATCAGAATTACAACACTTCATAGACTTTGTCACCCTCAAATCATCCTTGCCTGTACTTCATTCAATATCCCTCACTATCTCACTCACGTTGACCCACATATTAGTCCCTCAAGTTTCCACCTTAAAAACATGGCAGAAGAGAATCACACTAGTTCAGAAGAAGGGGAAAGAGGCAGGTGTTTACTCCATGGAAAGTGGGAGGGGCCTTGCCTTCGTTGTCAACATCACAGGTTAAAGGAAAAGAGAAAATGGTGGAGGAAGCAGAGGTCAAATAGCAGCATGGAAAACATGACATTGAAAAGGAGTTTCTCCTTCTGGACACTAGTGATGAGGAGGGAAATAAATCTTCTCAAGCTGATTTGAGAGAAAAGGATGCCAAAATCAGGGAGCTTGAGGTCAGTTTACAAAGAACCCAATATGTTATCTCCTTTTATGAGAAAGAGAACAAGTAGCTAGAGGTCAAGTAGGAGTTGATGCAAACCAAGTACATCAAGGCAAAGAGGGAGGCTGAGAAAGCCAAGTTTCAGCTTGATGAGGCTTATGGAGATTATGGAGAGCTGGATGATGAACAGGGACAAAGAAAAAGGCCAAGAACAAGAGGATTGAAAAAGGCCTTAGAGCTTGAAAGACAAAAAGAGGTAGAATTGGAGGAGTAGCTCACTCTAGATGAGCAATTGGTCAAGGACATAGCTGAGAACAGAGAGTCTTGGCTTGAGAAAGTGAACACACACTTGGAGACCCTCTTGGACAAAGCAAACAAAGATGTTGAGATACAAAGGAAGATGGCCAAGTATTATGCAAGGAGAAACCAAGTGGCAAGGAGTAAGCTCAAAAGAGCTCATGAGAAAATTGACAAATTGACCAAGCAAGAGGAGAGGAGGAGACTTGACATGCTTACTGAGGCATCCCTACATGCCTCTAACCTTTGATCAGTCATAAAATTACATTTTTGGGCATGTTGAACCATTTTTGAGCTTGAAGGAAATTGCTGTGTTTTTCAGTCCACTTTTTGCACAGTCATGGAGGGAAAACGCGCAGTGCCTTTTTTGAGGCATCTAATCAGCAAAAGGTCAGAATTTTTGGGTTTATAGTGATGAGTACATACACCCTGTACTTTTTCTAAGGATTTGGAGGAGAACTGGTTGGTCAAAAGGTCAAAAAACACCCAAAAAGTGACCTTTCTGCCCTCCTTTTGCCCTAGGCACTGCGCGCTGAGCAGTGTCGGGAGATTTGGTTTTTGATTGGGAAAATGACATGCAAATTCAGAAATTCAAGTTGTTCTAGAAAGTAAACGGGAATAGCTTTCCAAAAAATTGTTGTGGGCCCAATTTTGACATCGGGAAGGCCTCCAAAAGTGCATCTAAATTTGAAGGGCGTGCTTGGCATTGGCACTGCGCACCTAGCACTAGCACTGTAAGTTTGACACTTTGTCCAGATTTTCACTGTTTCGTCCCAGTTTTCACTTTCACCTTGGTAAATCATGAATATATCTATGTAAATGATGAGTTAAATATAATTATCATGTTTCTAGTACATACTAGGGTAAATACATTAGGTAAATCAAGTTCATGAGGTGTAATGAATCAGTTTTCTTGTATTAGGGATGAGTCACTTTGACCACCCTATTCTCTTGTTATCAATTCTGCCTTTTTGGGATCTTTCCCTCTTCTCATGGATTTGACCCCCTGAGGTTAGGATCGGTGGTCTGAAGCCTATATTATGTATTTTCCTAGTCATTTTTAGAGGTTGGACTGAGTTGGATGCTTAGGCTTTGAGTAGACATCATTTTGTATCAGTTTTCAGCAGGAGATTAATGAAAAGTTGCAGCTATTTCTTTGGGATCCATGTGGTATGATGTTCAGTTCAGTTTTCTCTATTGTGATCATATGTTAAAATGTTTTTTTGTACTTCATCAATCATTTCATTTCTTTTAAGTGGATTTTTTCAAGTTGATAGGTAGAACTCATAATATTTATGCTCTGTTTTGGGAAAATATTCACAATCTATGTTTTCTTCAGTTTAGGAAGAATCCATGTTGCTTACATGCTCTTTCTAGCTCCTCACCTATCTTGAATCACTTCACCCATCAAACCCTAGAGTGCTGAGCCTTGTGCCTACCTTACGCCATCGAACACCCTACAATTTCGACCTAATTTCCTTTCCCTAACTGTTTGGCTCCTCTTGATCCAACAAAACCTTTCAAAATCAAATCAAACCTTGTGATACTATACCTAGCCTAATATCATTTTCTTGATCCAGTCATCTTGGCTGATATGCTTATGGAGAGAGCCCTCTCCTGGCCTAGTAGGGCTAGCTACTTGGATAAGCGTGGTTTGTGGTTACCCTAGCATTGCCTTCCTTTTGCCTGAGGTTCAATCCAGGTGCTAACAGGATCAAGGAAAGGAAAGCATGATCAACCAGCTTAAGCAAGAACACTTTCAGGTAACCTTTTTCAAGTGTCATTTCCTAGCTACTTTGGACATGCATGGATTTTCATGTTGGTGTATGGTTCTCTTGCTGTCGATGGCATGCTTTTGTCGGGTTATGATAGTGGTTTTCAGCCTAGCCTTTCCATTTTTCGGATGCCATGGTATGTTGGGATGATTATTTTGGTTTTTGAGCTTTGGTTTGCTAGGTGGATTTTGGAATCTGGGGCAGAGGTGGTCTCAAGTTCCATTCCCAAAGGCCTAGGAATCCCTTGACCTATTTTGGCCGGATACATGGCAAAGCCTGAGGGAGATGTATCAGTTTAGGGCCTAGTTCTCTGGGTTTAGATTGCGGTAAAGCCTGAGAGACAAGGAGATGGAAAATTCCTCAAGGATAGTGATGGATTCCGGGTGGCATTCCAAGTTTTGTTTCGTTGTGATTGGAGCACCTGGTGTGATCATGGTTTAGTGAGGGTGGAGGTGGTTTAACCTCTAGGTTCCCTTGGTTGTTCTTGGATTGGTTGTTCTATGATATCCCACATTCGTTGTTTGAATATGGCATGGGGCTGACTGGCTGAAAGAGTGATTTGGTTCAGCCATGTCTATGGTCGGGTGGTACGTGGAAGTCCCGAACCTGGTCAGATTTGCCTATGATTAATAAAAGCTAAGTTCTCTTAATTTTTCAATGATTTATATGTGGATTTAATGGTTTCCTTATCTATGATATTTACATGGTTTTATGTTGGTTATAAGCATGGTTACATGACTGGTTTATGCCATGGTTATTTCATGTATTTACTTGTAACTGTTAAATGAATGGATGCAAGAACTAATTGATGATGTAGTAGTTCAATGGAGAAGGAGGTGATCCTTCTGGTTATGTTTCATAAGTTTTTTCAGTCATTTATTCTCTGTCTTGTATCCTAGACCTGTAGGTTCCATTGATTCCAAGTGTTTGAAAAAATGTTAGTCCTAGTTGGGGATTCTTAGGCCTAGTCATGAGGATGATTGTGATTGATAAACATTGTTATCATGTATTTAATGAATTCTGAACGTTGTAGCAAGTTATGGACAAAGATTGGGATTTTGTGCTAGAAAAGTGGCTCAAATCTGAGGGTCTCTGGCACAGAATTGGCAATTTTGGTCCACATTCACTGGCAGGTAAGCTTGTGAGAGTGACTTTAGGTTGTTGGTTGCTCCCTTTCGCATAGAATGAAAGTGACTATGGCCTAAGATATCCAGAACAATAGTGGGACCCAAGAATAGCCTGTCTGAGTGGCTGACTTGTCTCTTGAGGGTTTTGTTGATGATGTTGGATGACTGTGTGTAATTTTCCATCGATTCCATTTCCTTAAGGTCACCAAGGAGATTGAATCCATTATAGTAACCTCTCTCATCACATGTTATCCCGGCTAGTTGGTTTCTTGGGTGGACCTAGGAGGAGGGGGTGTTACAGAAAATGGAATTGGAGAGAAAAAATGCACTAAGAAATTTTCAGCAAGCTCAAAATAGAAATTTCAATCCTCAATTTAGGAGGCAACCACTGCAAATTATGTAGAGAGAAAGAAAGGATCAGGATCAAATACAACCACCTCTATACATCGAGGATGGAACAGAGGAAGCAATGGATGAATCTCTTAAAGAACAGGATAATCAAATTTCTACATTATGTGATGAAGTAGAAGAAGAGCTTATAAAAGATGATTTTAACTCATATTTTTAGGTCTCTTTGGTGAAAGAAGAAATCAAAGAATATTATAAGAAATTTTTAGATTTTATGCAAGAAAAGTTGCATAAAAAATATGATCTCAAATCTAGAAAAAGATCCAGACTCCCAGATAGCATAGAAGAGCAAAATGAGCATACAATACAACAAAATACACTAGGACATGTTGATAAAGGAAAGAAGCAAGTTGAGGCAGTTCCAAAGTTTATAATTCAGTAGGGAGAAAGTTCTAATACTAAACTAAATTTAGGTATGTTACAAAAGTCCGTTCAACCACCCGTTGTTAGTTCACAGAATATTTGCATTCATAACTTAATGAGGAGGAGCAATTAAAATCAACAAAAGTAATTCATTCTTTTGATTTAATCAAAGAATTAGAGAATCTTAAGGTTCCAATGCCTTTAACAGAGCTGGTAAAGACACTTAGATATAAGAAGCAGGTTTCTAATTTTATACATCTTTCTCAAGATAATAATTTAACAGATGCAATTAATTTGCAAGAAGAGAGACCAATAGTGATGTTTGGTCCTCATGTAGAAGAACAAGATACCTCTACACCTCCTTTCTATATTTCTCTGCTTATGCGTACCTTTATATTTCATAATTGTATGTTAGATTCTGGAGCATCTCATAATTTGATGCCACTATCAGTTATGAAGCAGTTGAATTTGCAGATTACAAAGCCCTATAAAGACCTATATTCTTTCAATTCAAAGAAGGTCAAATATATGGGATTGATTAAAGATTTGGTGGTATCATTAGCTTAGATTCCTCCTAGGAGTATTGTAATGGACGTGGTTGTTGCAGACATACCAGCCTGCTTCAGAATGTTTCTCTCAAGATCTTGGGGAGCCAAACTGGGGGGAGTCCTTATACTAGATTTTACTTATGCTATTATTCTAGTTTTTGGAGGAGAAGAAAGGAGATTATATAGAGAGACCAGGTTCATGAAAACTATCACCAAGGAGGGTTCAAGTAATTCTCTTGTTTATAGTCAGCAAAAGGATGAATTTTCTTATTTTATGTTGCAAGAGTCACCAAAATTTGCTGAAGATACAAAGGTGCAGCTCCCTTAAGCATTTAAGAGCAAGGAAATGGCAGCC
The DNA here is from genome assembly GCA_031772625.1 of Pinus tabuliformis. Classification (NCBI taxonomy): domain Eukaryota; kingdom Viridiplantae; phylum Streptophyta; class Pinopsida; order Pinales; family Pinaceae; genus Pinus; species Pinus tabuliformis. Next base: position 112,828,666 of record CM062805.1, read on the forward strand.
TACGGAGTCTGGAAGTTATATTTTTATGGTGCCTATTCGAAAGAAGGGAATGGAGTAGGAGTTCTTCTACTTTCTCCTAAAGTTCATATGATTCCATTCTCCTATAAATTAGAATTTGACTCTACAAATAATGTCACTGAATATGAATCTTTCATTCTTGGTTTACAAGCAAAAAAGAATCTAGGAATTCATTGTATTTCTATTTTTGGAAATTCAGAATTAACGATTAAGAAAATCAAGAATCAATGTCAAACAAAACATCCAAGATTAAATATGTATAGAAATTAAGTATGGGATTTGGTAAATAACTTCTTTTATGCTTTCAATACATAGTTTGTACCTAGGGAAGGTAACATACTAGCTTATTCATTGTCAGTTGTAGCTAGTACTTTTAAACCTCCTTTGAATCCCAAACTCGGATATAAAGTAGAAATGAAGTAGACCTCCCATTCCATATAATGTGAATTATTGGAAGGTATTCGAATATGATGAACAAATCAATAGATTTCTGGAAACAATGGGTGAATTTTAAAATTTGGAAATTGATCAAGAGGATGAATATGAAGAGTTCTAAGAAGAATTGTCAAACAAAAAATTGCCTTTCAAAGATTCTATTGTGAATCAAAAGATTGTACAATTGAAGAATAATGTGATCCCAAAAGGTTTGTGATCTAGGTGGATGTTGGTGGCCACCCACCTATCCCACTTGGACCCCCACAACTGTCTCTTTCAGTTTTTCAGTTTCCATAATTGTAGCATAATTTACTATTTTTAGTAGTTTTTTGGGTCCTGAACTTCCGGAGCTGTTTTGAGGCCTTAAACGATGTTTTTTGGGAAATTTGGGAGCAACATGGGTCCATGGACCGATGTTGCTCTTCCCAAAGTTGTAGTGCTCGGATATATCTTTCTAACGAGCTATTGTATGTGTCAAACGAAGATCGGGTGCCAAAGTTACGACCCCGGGAAGTTGATGTACCAATTTACCCAAAACGGGGCCCACAATTTGGCGTTTCACCTTCTAGGGTTAGGTTTTTGGATGTTAAGGGTTTTCCATTGTTTCTGAACAATAAATAGGCCTTTCAGCCTCATTGTAACACATTTTAGAGGCATGTAGCCGCCACATCTCTTCTCAGAGATAAGCTACCATCACCCTAGTTGGTTTATTTCCATTTCTGTTTGTAAGTATATTACAGTATTTTACATTAATGAAATGAAGTATTATTTTTGCTGCATCTTTGTGTAAATGGTTATATCTATATTTTTTTGCATTCCTATTTAAATTCAGATCAGTGGTATCAGAGCGGTCTGCTTTTTCTCTGTTTTTCTTTGCATGTCCCCAACGAGGTCGGGATATAAGGAGTTAGGGCTTGAACTAGTCGAACCTTTGCAAGACCGACCTCGCAAATCCCACCGGCCTCCCATGGCGGATGAAAAGAAAGACGAGGGGGCAGGAGATCCTATCAAAATCTTGCTTGAAGAAGCCCTCGAGTGACAAAGGAATGTGATGATGGACAGTTTTTCCTAGATCCTTCAGCGGCTACCTAGAGGCAACACATTGGCTTCCAACAGCTACTCTGGAAATGCCACACCGTTTAAGGTACAAGTTAATTTTGAAATACCCATATTCGAGGGTCAGATAGATGCAAATGCTGTAGATAAATGGTTAAATCTACTAGATGTGTATTTTTTTGTTCATGATTTTTCCAGTCGGGAAAAGATTATTGTCGCTCTTCTCAAAGCAGCCCCCCACGTCAAGGACTGGTGGGAAACCTACTACGAGCAGAAGAATGAAAGTACGGGCTCACTATTTTCAACCGCACCCACTTGGGATTCATTCTGAGATGCCATCAAGGATTAGTACTACCCTGTCAAAAGCTATGAGGACAAATACATAGAGTGGACCACACTGCGGCAGGGATGGGACCAAGATGTGTCAGAGTTCACAAACATTTTTGATACCCTTCGCACATAGTTGGGTATCAAATATTCTGAGCTACGTCTAGTACTCAAATATCGTGGCTACCTACATAGATACATCTAGGAAGAGATGGAGTTCCTGAACATCTCCTCACTCGGCACGAAGTACCATTATGTTGTCAAAATCGAGCAAAAGTTTAAACAGAAGAAGCGAGACGTTGGATCTGCGAATTCGAAGACCAAAGGACAAAGCCAAGGCGGGGTGACCCAAGATAGCCCATCGAAGCCACAAGAAAAGAACAACACCATGAAGTCGAAGAAGGACACATGAATGTGGTGTGAGTTCCATAAGAGCCCCACTCACAACACAAGTGAGTGTTGGACCAAGCAGTCGCTGGTGGTCGAGTTGAAGGCTTCAGAATCAGATGCATGTTCCAACCTTGAGTTAGAACCCAACAAGGGGAATGGTAAAGGGAAGTAGATCATTGATGTGGAGCCCAGCATCACTTTTGCCACCGCCAAGATCTAGAAGAATGAGCTCGAAGACCCAGAGGAGGGGGAGCATCTTTTCCACTCATAGATGTGGGTGAAGGGTTTGCCACTGCAATTCATTGTCGACAGTGGTAGCCAAAAGAACCTTATTTCAGCAGAGGTCATGAAGCGGTTAGGCCTACCGACTACACCACACCTGCAACCATACAATATCGAGTGGCTTCACCAAGGACGAGATCTTCGAGTTCACCAGTAGTGCCACCTTCCTTATAGCATCAAACCCTTCACAGATGAGGTATTGTGTGATGTTACACCTATGGATGTTTGTGATGTATTATTAGGCCAACCATACTTGTGGAGGAAACATGTTGTGTATGAGTCAAGGCCTCGTGCTGTCATTATTTCTTTGGATAATTCATTATACAGGATACCATAGGTAGCCCCACCTACTGCCACCTCTTTGATCTCTATTAAGAAAGGCAAAAAGCTCATCTCCCAGACTAGGAAATTCATTTTCTGTATAATTTGCTCCCAAAGTAAGGGGAAGATCGTCACCACATCCATGACCCCCACGAAGGGTTCCTCCATGCAGCAACAACAAAAAAGGGATACGGTCATGACAGAACACAGGAAAAACTTCTCCTCACCCACAGGGGTACCACACAAGCTTCAGGTGGGCAACAAAGTCTGGCTGCATCTGTAGAACGAACGCCTTATAAGAGCCCATCAGAAGCTCTGGCCATGCCGACATGGTCCTTACACCATTACTAAGGTTGTGGGAAATAATTCTTTGGAGCATAGAATTCATCCATTCCTTCGCTTACACTGAGTGTTCAATGTGGAATGCCCTCGACCATGCTTCCCACCATTACTGGACACATCAGAGATTGCAGAACAACTCACCAGGGACCAAGTTCAGCAGATGGAGGAACTTAGTGCAATGGGGACCATTGCTTCCTAAGGGGGGAGGAATGATCCAGGTGGATGTTGGTGGCCACCCACCTATCCCACTTGGACCCCCACAATTGTCTCTTTTAGTTTTTCAATTTCCGTAATTGTAGCACAATTTACTATTTTTAGCAGTTTTTCGAGTCCTGAACTTCCGGAGTCGTTTTGAGGCCCTAAACAACGTTTTTTGGGAAATTTGGGAGCAACATGGGTCCATGGACTAGTTTTTCTCTTCCCAAAGTTGTAGTGCTCAGATAGATCTTCCTAACGAGCTATTTTACGTGTCAAACAAAGATTGGGTGCCAAAGTTACGACCCCGGGAAGTTGATGTACCAACTTACCCAAAACGGGGCCCACAATTTGGCGTTTCACCTTCTAGGGTTAGGTTATGGGATGTTAAGGGTTTTCCATTGTTTCTCAACAATAAATAGGCCTTCAAGCCTTGTTGTAACACAGTTCAGAGGCATGTAGCCGCCACATCTCTTCTCAGAGATAAGCTACCATTACCCTAGTTGGTTTATTTCCATTTCTGTTTGTAAGCATATTTCAGTATTGTACATTAATGAAATGAAGTATTATTTCTGCTGCATCTTTGTGTATATGGTTATATCTATATTTTGTTGCGTTCATGTTTAATTCCGAATCAGTTTGATACCACTAGAGATATTATTCAATGCAAATGATGTTGTTGTCCATGCAAAGAAAGAAGATTCAGAAGAAGACCTTGAAGATTGCAAACTTGGAACAGAGCAACAACCTAAGATGGTGAGGTGTCAAAGGATGTTCTGAAGGATTTTAAATAAAGGTCTGTAGAGATTTCCAAGAAGTATATTAATATATTTTTATGGTCATATGAGGATCTCAAAACTTATGATAACATCACCCAACATAAAATTCCTTTGAAGTCGGGGATTAAACCATATAAGTAAAAACTAAGACAAATAAATCCTTTATTGTTGCCATCAATTGAGAAGGAAGTCAAGAAGTTGTTACAGGCTAAGATAATTGTTCCCTTGAGATATTCTGAGTGGGTGGCTAATTTAGTGTCTGTGAGAAAGAAGAATAGAGAAATTAGATTATGTACTGATTTCTGAAATTTAAACAGGGCATCGTTGAAGGACAATTATCCACTTCCTAAAATGGATCATGTCTTATAGAAAGTAATAAGGTCTTCAAGATTGTTAATGATTGATGGATTCTTTGGTTATAATCAGATTTCTTGAGAAGGTCAAAATAAAACAATGTTTACTACACAATGGGGCACTTTCATGTATGCTAAAATGCCTTTTGGATTAATGAATGATGGGGCTACTTTCCAGAGGGTTATGGATATAACCTTTGTAGGTGAAAAGGAGAAATTTGTGGTAATTTATTTGGATGAGATTACAGTTTTCTCTAAGTTAGATGAAGAACAGTTAAAGCATTTACAATAGGCTTTTGAAAAATGCAGAAGGTATGGTTTATCCTTGAACCCAAAGAAATCTCATTTTGCATTGAAAGAAGGTAAACTATTAGGCCATATTGCTTCTAAAGAAGGGGTTGGGATAGATCCAAAAAGGGTTGAAGTAATAAAAAATATAACTTTTCCAAGGAGTAAAAAGGAGATTCAAAGTTTTTTGGGAAGAATAAATTTTTTAAGAAGGTTTGTCCCGAATTTTGTAGAAATTGTTAAGGAAATTATTGATATGTTGAAAAAGGACGCATAAGTAAGGTGGAATGCAACAGTCAGGGAATATTTTTCCTGGATCAAAGAAGCTTTTCAAGACGCCCCTATGTTGGTAATTCCTAACTATCAAAATCCTTTTCAAATATTCTCTTCTTCTTCCCCTTTTACTCAGGCAGCAATGCTTCTACAAAGAAATCAGGAGAACAGAGAGCAACCTGTAGCACTATTCAGCAGAGTGTTAAGGGATGTAGAAATAAAATATAATATTCTGGAGAAGCAGGCTTATGCTTTAGTAAAATCACTGAAAGCATTCAGAGTTTATGTTCTGCAATCTCAAATTACTGCTTATGTCCCTAATGGTGTTGTTAAAGAGGTGTTGACTCAGAGTGATAGCGATGGAAAAAGAGTAAAATGGATCACAAGATTCCAGAAATATGATATGGATATTAAACCAACAAAGCTGGTGTTATCGGGAAAACTAGTGTCTATTCAGAGCTGCTAGTCCCACTAAGATGGGTAGCTATCTTAGAAACAAATAGATTAAAGTCACTTGTTTTTCCTTTACGAGAGAGAGATGAGAAAGAAGCAGAGAGTACCAACCTCAGTCTTCCGCTTGGCTCCTTGCTTGTTTCCTTTCCCCTTTGACAGAATCTCACCACTGCTTCCTTACTTGCCCCACTTCAAAGAACACCTATAGATTCACAGTAGCATAATACCATCAAAGCATAGAGATCTTTCACTGTAAACAATATAGGATCAGATATATATTGACCATACAAATGCATATACCAAGAAAATATTAAGAGATACACAAGAATATGGAGGAAAACTCAAATAGCTTTATTAGTAAAAGTAGTAGAAGAGGTAATTACAACCACTTGGTCTGACCCAGTGCCATCCTCCCAACATGAAAGCCCTCTTCACCTCATACAAAGCAAGATCACCCAACAATGTCTTCAAAGAGAAACCAACAGCACTTCCTTGCAAATTATAAAATCCCAGCCTCTGGATCTCTTGGATGAGGGATCCATATATAGATGTTTACAGGAGAGTAAGTCAGCTTCTGGGATTTTGATTAGTGTCATTTCATTGATAGTTCTTGGTTCCACATGGAGATTTTAGATCCCTTACTCATCCCTGGGCGAACTCAGAGAGGCAAGTGTCAAATGAGAATTTTCTAGAAGATTCTCTGGGTTTCCACCTAGCAAACTGCTTGTGCCATTTGTCTACTCTCGCTCATCACACCCTATAGAAGGGATTTCCAGTATGCATTGCACTTTTTGCATGTGGCAGGTGAGATGCATCGCACCTTTAGCACTGGGCAGTCTGTATGGTCCTGCTTTGACCAGTTCTGAGTAGTTTCTCATGGAGAACTTCTGGGAGATGATGTAATCAGCTGACCTTGTTCCTTTAGGGTATGAAACAACACTTTTAGGGACTTAGAAGCCCTTGGTTTATGGACATGTATGATTGGGGTTGCAGTGCCCAAATATGTCTATAACAGTTGCCCCCTAAAGCATGAGGTCGTTTTGATGTTAGGTGAAATGCTTTATAATGAGGATCCGAGGTTTTTCGAACTGGAAGGTGACCTGTAATAAGATACAATACAATACATTATCTTCATAATATTTTTCATGATCTAGCTGAGGTGGGCATTCCCATGCTCAGCTTTGATAAATTTATTTTTATGTACATAGGACAGACAATTGTCTGTGTGCAGACTGATGATTCTGGTAGAGCCATCATCCCTTAGTTTGGATGATTATCTGTGCAGTAATGATGTACATTTGATGTCTTTATTTTCCTGAATATATCGCAGCTCGGATGGATGAAACTAGATCCGGGGTCTTCAAAACTCGTTCAATATTCGCCCGAAGTACAAGTCGATCCATGAGAATAGATGTTCTGATGTCGAACATGGAAAGACATCGCCTGATTACTAGCCAATGATGTGAGCTATTAACAGGTGCGAGAGGAATCACCGATGATGATGATGACCCTCAAGGTACTATAGTGCAATTCACGTGGTGTGAATACATGAGTTGATGTCGAACACCACGTAAAGTCTTTCGGTCGAAGGCCATTACTGTAAACCTGTCGCCGGAAGTGAGAAACTTGCCATTGAGGCATGCAAGCTTCAAAGTACTGAAAGGGTTGTTCCTATGTCGGATTCTTGGATAATGAGCCGATGTCGACAAGAAGTGACCCATCGTAGGAGGGCATTGATGGATCCCACATCTATGACACAGAACGGAGCAAATGATTTCGTAGAGGTGAAAACAATCCGATGATACAAGGTTCAGGGTGGTGGTCATGAAAGAATGAAGCGTGACGGTATTGCAGTGGATGAGACACAAGCTGGGTTGGTGAATTCTCTGAATGACTTCTCTTGAACATATCGGTGACACTGAAATGGATTGGTAGCATTAACCCCAAAAGTGGATGGTACGGTGGACCAATGGTAATATGACCGGTGAACAGAATAACCCAACCTGACTCAATCATGGTGATGGAGTGAAAGTGTCATGTTCAAGAGCGACCTGCTACCAATAAAGTTTCTTCAAGTTTTCTTCCCAATTTTCCCTAGTCATTTCTGACCAGTACCTCTTTATTTTTTTCAAGCTTGAGGAGGATAACATATGCTTGTTCTATAATTTTCCCTTCGGGCAAACCCGTCGCTATGTTTTAATGAGCCTAGCGACAGTGAAACTCGCTCTTATCTGAATGGACAAGTTTGTCACTATTGTTTTAACGAGTTTAATGACAAGGATAATTTGGTTCTTTTCAATTTTAGAGAGTCTAAAAAGAGACAGAAAGAAGACTCCAATATTCCTTTTTCGTAATATAATCCCTTAAGTCCAAAAAAGTATAAAACAATGCGAAAGGGATGACTTTTCGATAGTTTTAACGAGCCAAACAAGACAAACGCTTGATCTTTTTGTGTAATAATCCCTCAGGTCCAAAAAGATTAAAATCTAGAGGAGGGATGGCACTTCCAATCACTTTAACGAGCTGGAGAGGCCAATTTCTCGGCAATCTTTTCATATTTTATGAGTCAGATGAAAAGAGCTTAAAGGAGACTCGTTTTTTGAGGAACGAGTGATGTTTTCAGATAGTCGCTGGTTCCAGGTAATGTTTGGAACTTTTCAATCACAGCAGTGTAAAGAAGGTGGCTAATAGGATCATTCGTCGTAGTTGTTCCTCAAAAGGGGCAAACAATCAAATGGAGGCATATGATCGGCTAAAAAAGAGTGGAGGCGGTGGTAAGAACACAACCAAGGCTCAAAAGCTGATAATAATTCGATCTCAATGGTTATTTACCAGTGGTGGGTTCATTTTTTAATGAGCTTAAACTCTGGTGGAACATATGCTCATTGCTAGGTTTATTTTTTAACGAGCTTGAACTTCATGTAAAACTGCTCGTGCCAGTCATATAATAAGGATGTCTCATCGATAGGTTAATTTTTTAGGGAGCTTGCACCATTTGAAATTATGCTCTGACTCCTTTTATTATGTAAGCTAGGAACGACCAATCCTACGAGTTTAAAGGGTTAAGAACCTACAAACTAAGAAAATAAATGGTAATTTTTCACTTTCATGCAAAAAGGTTTGCATGGCCCCAGGTATAGCGAAGTAGAGTTTCCCAGGTTACCCCTCAATTTGCAGACAAAACATTTTTTCTATCGGGAAAGGCCTACCTTTTCCAAGTTACCCTTCAATTTGCAAAAAAAACATTTGTTCTATCGGGAAAGGCCTACCTTCTAACATAGGTATCTTATTCCGGTCTAATCCCATTTTCCTAAATGGACGGGTGTGTCAGACCAGTCATATATCCTCTGCGGAAACCTACCCTATACCTGAAGTTTTCCTGCCGAAGTAGACCATGGTGCATGCCCCCTGGGTTTCAATCACAACCACCGAATCACTCGCATTCATCAAGTGGACGGAATGGAGATTGATGAGACATTCCTTGTGCAAAAATCCCTGTTAGGGATGGAATTTGACTATTAGCTATGTGTGAACCGGGGAATGAAAGCTGGTCTACGAGTTGGACCACTCTGCCTTCATGCGGAAAACACATTACTCGAAAGAGTGAGGAAAAAATAGCTCCCATGCTATAAATGTAGTCATGCCCAAGGAGTAGATTGTAATCTAGAGGTCCTTGGACTACCATTACGTTCAGATAAACAGTTTTCCTTCTCAAAGTTATAGGCAAACTTGGAAGGATCCCTAACAGTCGACTGGTTCCTTTATCAAAGCCTGTCAGATTTCGCATCTCAGGCAAAAGTGATGGCGAACCAAGAACTTTCCAAGCAATCGAGGAAAGGATACTCACAGAAGCCCCTTCATCTATGATGGTACCAACCATGACCATTCTGTAAGTTTGTACTATGATTCAGAATGGTACATTAGACAGTAAACGGGGTCTACCTAGTAGGTTCCAATCAAAGGAAATGACTATGTTGCTTGGAGGTGGGACCGAATAAACGGCCGGATACAACTTTGACGAACTTCCTTCCCGTGGTAAAGGAATGGGCAGATTTCCCCCATGTTCATTGGAGTCCGTATTTATGAAAAGAATTTGAATGGCGTCGTTCTCATTCTCTTCGGTGACTATATCATATGAAGGTAAATATTCTGAAGTCAAGATGGGGTCGACTGCCGTTTCGACCTATTGACTTTGGTCCGATGTGGACTCAGAGGGTTTATCTTCAATGATAGGTGCTTTGACCGACACGAAAGGTGGGTCAGTCATATTTTCAACTAGCAATGGATTCAGCAAGAGTCTCTTGTATCTAGGAGGGAGTTGCTGCGGCGATGTAGGACGATTATCCAAGACTCTTTTAGCTTCGTCCAGGAAGGGACAACGGTGGAGGGCATGATCGTCTTCACACAATCTGTAGGGAAATTTAGACTTTCCTTTCTGTCCGGTGACTTCGCTTTCACTAGTTGATGGTGTACTTTCAACATGATCGTCAGAGGTTGACGACACCGGATTGTGCAAGTAGGGAGACTAGTCCCTTAAGATCCGTGGGATGCAAGGACAATATCGATGATAATGGTCCCCTTTGTAGATGACACATGGAGATTTAGGTTTGGACGGTGCAGTGTGTGGATTTTCACTAGATGATGCATGGTTGCCCCTTTTCACCGTTGGCTCCTTCTTCTTCTTCTCCTTCCCTTTCTTCTTCTTCTCAGATACTTGGTTTTTAGTTTTACTAGTTTCACCAAGTGAAGAGGAAGAAAGAGAGGGAGAAACAAATGAAGTAGAAGGTTGGGGGGTAACTCTAGTATCATCTAGTTGTTGATTTGATTGCTCAGGAATCACGGTGTTTTGAATGACAGAGGTCGAGAAAAGCCATACCGGCAGGCCAATTGTCAATCTGGGGAAGGACAATGTGGCCATATGAGGTGCACCAACATCTCCCCAAGAGGAGAAAGGACTAGGATTTCCCCCAAGGGGAAATCCTTGGTTGGTGGACTCGATTTTCTTAACCCAAGATCAACAAGGGAACAATGACGTTATTCCGTTTAAAATAAATTTTAGACGCTTTGAAACAACTTGCTTTTTCACTTTTTAAGAGTCGAGAAAAAGCTAAAGATGACTCTAGTCACCTTTGATTTTTAATGAGCCTGAAGTGACAAGTGCTCATATGGACCTTTTCCTTTAAAGAGTCTAAAAAGGAACGAAAGAGACTACTCTGGAAATCTAGACAAAGGGATTACCAAACCAATCGTAAAACTGCAGAATACTTTTTATGGTACGGCAGTAAATCTTCCCGAATGCTGTGTTCAGTGCATTACGATTGATAGGGCAGTAGACACGGCTTCCTAAGGATAAAGGATATAGCCTATTGTGGTCTCCCAATATATACTCGATGGTACATGGGAGCATAAGTCTGTATTGGCACTTTTCGTCTCAAAGAGGAGGAATCACCCAACCTATGATGAAAGCGACAGTTACCAGGCTTTACGACGCCGGAATACGTCTCTAGCCTAGACTTCTAGATGTTGTGCATTAGGTTCCAAAGCGTTTTTATGTTCATTGAATTTATTTTACAGTTGATATTTCTTAAGAAATTTGCCTTTCAGGTTCACCGAGTGATGTAGATATACAATTCCTAAAATGCAACCTAAGATGATAAACAGTCGTTTAATCTTCTTTTTGCAATGAAATTCCTAGCTACTAAGGAAAGAGAAATGAAATCCTTTCAACATAGAGCAGAGAGCACACACTAGTTGCACTGTCCTAAATCAAAATCAACAAGCAGTCTAAATGCAAATGCACGTGCATGTATTTTTTTTTCGCTTTCTTAATGTGTGAATGACAAAAAGAATGCTAAATATAAATCTGAATTATCTCTTCTTTCAAAGTGATAGTACTAATGATTTTCTTTTCAAAAAATGACAGCAAGGCAACACGACACTTTGCGATTTTGAATTGAAAACTTTTGACACTTGAAATACTTATAAATTCAGATCAAATACAAGAGTAACAGTGTAATCGACTATAAAAAAGAGAAGTATTCTTTTCTTTGACTGAAAACGATACTTGCGACACTTTCAAATCAAAAGATGACAGTTCGATTAAGCTACTATTTTGTAAATGAGAGCTGTGAATGGCAAAAAATACATAAAAACATTCACAAATCTTTGTACAATGGAGGCTGAATGATGCAAAGGAAGGGGGTTTCTACAATGGTCTATTGATCATAGACAACAAAACTCTTGAATAAAACTGAAGACAGTGAAGAAAAAACCAAAATCTGGAGGCAAAAACAGTCTTACCTAATCATCGCACCTGTAACACATGGAAATAGGGATGCATCTCACCTACTGCACATGGGAGGTGTGATGCATCCAGTCTGCCTAAAGGAGAGGGTGCGATGGTCTAGGAACAAGACTTTAACTTGGTTATTGGTCACAGTTTGTAGTTTAGTTCAGGGATTTAGGCCGAGCAAATGATAGTCAGTAACTACTGATGAAAATGCAACAAGATGATGGAGCTTAGTGGAAAGGAGTCACCTTCACTAAGTGGGCCCGTAGGCTATTTTTGGCGCAAAGTCTATTTTTAGACTATGTCTATTTTTAGGCATATGGATCATGGTCTATGAGTTGCAGGATGCTATTTGTGGATGATTGGTCATGTTGGTAAAAATAGATGGACTTCTATTTTTAGACATATGGGTGGTTTCTATTTTTAGACTGCCAGGCTAAAAATAGAACAGTCGAATATTATTAGCTCATAATAATATTTGGACTATAAGCATTATCTTATCCTCTTGGAGCACTTCAGTTCGAGCTATGGATGTGGAACATGCAACTGTCAGAAGGAAATACACTTTTCTTATGGGTCAGTGGAGCTATTGCATGATGGACTTCAGTTAGAACTCATGTGGTTGAGTTTGGTGGAGTTGATTGAGGAGTTGATGGAGATGTGTTCAGTTTGACTTGGTTAAACTAGTTGTATTTAGTCTAACTGCAAATACACTAGTGATGAGTGATGTGAATTACTTGTTAATTAATTCACTAATTATTAACTCATAAAGCAACTGAAGAATACATCAGTTAACTCAGTGCATGTACAGTTCAGTGGAGACAGGTGTTAGAGGTTGAGATTGCTATCAGTTGTGACTATAGATGTGACTATAGTTGTGCATGAGATTTGCACATGCATGGATGGATATTGCCAATGATGGCTTGCATAGTATACCAAGGGAATTCGTTGTTACAGAGTGAATGATTTCTCTTGCAGATTGTGCAGTGGAGGTAGGCAAAGCAGTGGAGGAGAATTGAGCTGTGATTGATCAGATTTGAGCTAGTTTTGTGTGTAACAGGTGGAGATAGTACTGAGTACTTGTGAGGAGTATTGTACTATGTATTGTTACATGTTCTCTATCATTATAATATACAGATAGTGTGGGGTTTTCAGCTGTATGCTTTCCCTGGGTTACATACTGTGTTAATGTGTGCATGCGATTGATGTTTCATTGTTTTTGATGCTGCTAAATTGATGATCAACATAGAGGAGATTATGTATTGTGCATGTATTTTGCAATATTGTATAATCAGGATAATCTCTTTGAATAAGTGTTTATTATTCAAAATTTCTACATGGTATCAAAGCTGTTGATCATCAGATCTATTATTCAGAAAGTGTTTACATTTTATTTCTTCAGGGAGAGTCTATAATCGGGCTAGGTAGCCTCTGGATTCATCCTTCTTTTGGAAGGTGAGATATTAGGTAAAAGCCCATACGGTCAATCTCTGTATGAGAAATACTTTGTTCTCACGAATTTTAGATCAGAAGCGGTTGAGTTTTGAGCTGGTGGAATTCGAATTTGCAGCAGTGTTTTCTTGGTGTCAAAGTTGAAATGTCTTTTAACGGATTGCGATTGGAGTATGCTCTTGAGGGCAGCTCGAATTCTATTGCATGGAAAGATAGGATGGTGGCAGTGTTAGATGATAATGGGTTGAATGATTTCATAGAGGCTGAGGTCCCAAAGCCTACTGATGTTACTGAAGCTGTGGTTTGGCAAAAGAAGATAGCAAAGTGTCGAAGGATTCTGTTGGAGGGCGTGAAGGATCACATTGTATCCAGCCTGCATGGAAAGGCTTCTCCATACTTGATGTGGAAAGTGTTGACAGAATTATTCCAAAGCAAGAGCGACCAGGTGAAGTTGGCGCTCAAGGATAAACTCAGAAACATTAAGTGTGAGAATGGAGACAGTATGCCAGTTCACCCAATGCAGGAATGAGCTGGGAAGTGTGGGGGTGACTGCTGATGATGAGGACTTGGTGAGCTTGGCTCTCCTTAGTCTTCCAAAGAGTTAGCATTCCTATCAGGACTCTGTCAATGGTCGAGAGAAATTTCCAGGATGGGAGAGACTTTGGTCAGATCTTGTGCAGGAGGAGATCAGACGGAGCACCAGAGACAGTTCTTCATACATGCATGATGAGGAGAACTGTGCGTTAGTGAGTAAAGCAAAGAAGGGGATGGAGAAGGGCTCTCTTTCCAAATCCATTTCTTCCAATGATGGGAAGAAGGTTGACAAGTCGAAGGTGAGATGCTTTCGTTGTCATGAGTTGGGCCATTATGCTATTAATTGCTCAAAGAAGAAATCCAAGAAGGGATCCGGGGAAGGATCTGAAGGTGAGGCACTTGCTTCACAGTTTGAGTTGGACTTCACACTCTTCGCATGCATGGTTTCATCCATGGTGGGAAGTGGTTGGTTTCTTGATAGTGGAGCTTCTTTCCACATGACCAGTGACAAGAGTTTGTTCAGTACTTTGGAGGAGAAAGATCTCCAGATACTCATAGCGATGGGTAATGATGAGAAGTATAGTGTCTCAGGTGTAGGCACAATTATTTTTCAGAGGGAGAATGGAGCTCGCCTTACCCTGACTGATGTCAAGTATGTACCAGGACTGAAGAGAAACTTGGTGTCGATCGTGATGCTGGAAGACAGAGGATGTGATGTAGTCTTCAGTAAGGGAAAGGTTTTCCTTCGACACATCATCACTAGACAGGTGAAGCAGATTGGTTCATGGGTCAAGAACCTATATGCTCTTGAGGTTCAAGATGCATGCAAAGCCTTGAGCAGTGAGGCAACTGATGGAGACTTGGTGGTTGAGAGGGAGCGTATATTACCTCTCAACATGCAGAGCTAGAAGAAGTCTCAAACGATTGTGGAGGAGCCACGATTGGTTCAGCAGCTTCAGGAGGTTGTGGAGCAGCCACAACAAAGGAAGCTGAGAGGAGATTAAGTAGAGACATATACTCATGCAGAGACCTCCAGTTGGGGGAAACTTCGAGCCAAGTGGGCTGAGGGATCACATGCAGCCATACCTCCAGGTAGGAGGTGGGGCGATATATAGTGATCGTCCCAAGGAGGAGCGACAGGATCCTTGAGGTACCCAACCTCTTGGATGAGACCTTGCTATAGGAGCCCCGATGTGGAGTAGCAGGAACTGACTGATTGGGTAGAGACAGATGCAGATGGAGTGGCAGAGAGAGCGACAGTGCAGGGAATCCCAGGACATCGCATTGCTAACAGGCTGCAGCAATGCGAGAGGCACAAGTGTTTTGTACAGTGCTAGGTGGCACAGAGAAGTGTGCAATGGTGCGAGATGCATGGAGATGTTGCAGTAGCGCAGATGTCAGAGAGGGAGCACTTGTCAACAGCAGGTAGAGCTTCAGCATCAGAGTATGTTCCTAGCCCAACAGAGTGGTCAGTTGGGAGTGTTTTTTTGTTCCAAGTGTTGTTGGAGCAAGTGGACCGGGCAAATGTGTTGCATGCAGAACATTCCAGAGTTGCAGGATAGGGGTTGCTGATAATCCATATCTTGTTGAGAGGGAGTGTTGAAAATGCAACAAGATGATGGAGCTTAGTGGAAAGGAGTCGCCTTCACTAAGTGGGCCCGCAGGCTATTTTTGGCGCAAAGTCTATTTTTAGACATATGGATCATGGTCTATGAGTTGCAGGATGCTATTTGTGGATGATTGGTCATGTTGGTAAAAATAGATGGACTTCTATTTTTAGACACATGGGCAGTTTCTATTTTTAGACTGCCAGGCTAAAAATAGAACAACCGAATATTATTAGCTCATAACAATATTTGGACTATAAACATTATCTTATCCTCTTGGAGCACTTCAGTTCAAGCTATGGATGTGGCACATGAAACTGTCAGAAGGAAATACACTTTTCTTATGGGTCAATGGAGCTATTGCATGATGGACTTCAGTTAGAACTCATGTGGTTGAGTTTGGTGGAGTTGATTGAGGAGTTGATGGAGTTGTGTTCAGTTTGACTTGGTTAAACTAGTTGTATTTAGTCTAACTGCAAATACACTAGTGATGAGTGATATGAATTAATTGTTAATTAATTCACTAATTATTAACTCATAAAGCATTTGAAGAATACATCAGTTAACTCAGTGCATGTACAGTTCAGTGGAGACAGGTGTTAGAGGTTGAGATTGCTATCAGTTGTGACTATAGATGTGACTATAGTTGTGCATGAGATTTGCACATGCATGGATGGAGATTCCCAATGATAGCTTGCGTAGTATACCAAGGGCATTCGTTGTTACAGAGTGAATGATTTCTCTTGCAGATTGCACAGTGGAGGCAGGCAAAGCAGTGGAGGAGAATTGCGCTGTGATTGATCAGATCTGAGCTAGTTTTGTGTGTAACAGGTGGAGATAGTACTGAGTACTTGTGAGGAGTATTGTACTATGTATTGTTACATGTTCTCTATCATTATAATATACAGATAGTGTGGGGTTTTCAGCTGTATGCTTTCCCCGGGTTACATATTGTGTTAATGTGTGCATGCGATTGATGTTTCATTGTTTTTGATGCTACTAAATTGATGTTCAACGTAGAGGAGATTATGTATTGTGCATGTATTCTGCAATAGTGTATAATCGGGATAATCTCTATGAATAAGTGTTTATTATTCAAAATTTCTACAACTACAAAGTATAGGGCTGATCTAATGAGGTTACTCAAGCTACCTCTAGGGATTGTTTAGTTCATAAACAAACCTGGAGATTGACTGAAGCAACGTTGATCTACTTTGCACTTGCATAGCAAATGTAGTTTGAAGGCTAGTTGGATTGACTTCAGGCTCCGTCTGTGGTTTATGAATCAAACAAATAGAGATAAGCAATCAAACTAATCACTCCCCAGCGGAGTCGCCATTTTGTTATCGGGAAAACTAGTGTCTATTCAGAGCTGCTAGTCCCACTAAGACAGGTAGCTACCTTAGAAACAAACAGATTAAAGTCACTTGTTTTTCCTTTACGAGAGAGAGATGAGAAAGAAGCAGAGAGTACCAACCTCAGTCTTCCGCTTGGCTCCTTGCTTGTTTCCTTTCCCCTTTGACAGAATCTCGCCACTGCTTCCTTACTTGCCCCGCTTCAAAGAACACCTGTAGATTCACAGCAGCATAATACCATCAAAGCATAAAGATCTTTCACTATAAACAATATAGGATCAGATATATATTGACCATACAAATGCATATACCAACACAATATTCGGAGATACACAAGAATGTGGAGGAAAACTCAAATAGCTTTTTTGATTCATGATCCGGATTAACCACAGTTCTCAGTTCATTCTGCCAACGTTTCAAACCCCAAAGGGGGTCCATCATCAGGACAATTTTGAAAGAATAAGAATGAGAGATTATTGAGAGAGAAGAGAATGCGACCTGGAAATAAATACAAGAACCCTAATTTTAGAAATAAAGGCCGACATATAATTTATTATTTTCCAATTTATTAGAACAGGTTTTTTATTATTTAAATCATGGACACAAATTAAATTAAATTTTTTACTATAATTAATATACCAATATAAATTGTATTTAATTTTATATAATCCTCTTAATTTATATTAATTTATAAAATCCTTGGGATTTATATTAAAAGATATATTATAATTCCTCTATACTAATTGATATAACTAGATTATATTTATTATTATATATAATATATATAATTAATATAAATACATTATAATTAATTTATATAATTATTCTATTTAATTATCCTAATTCATATAATTAATAAAATTAATATAATTTAATTAAAATCATTAATATAGTTTGATTATAAATTAATATAATTATAAGATTTTTATAAAATAATATAATTACTAAATTAATTAATAAGATTTATATAATTAATTAATATGAATTAATTTATTAATTTATATTAATATTAATATAATAAATATAACTATAAACTTATGTAAATAATATAATTTAATAAAGGTTAATTAATTAATAAAATTAATATAATTTAATAAAGGTTAATTAATATAGTAATATAATTTAAAATTTTTTAAATTTTTTCTCTTTTTTCTTCAATTAATTAATATAATTTATAGGATTTAATAAGATTTTAATATAATTAATAATATAAATTTTTTAAAATTAATTAGAATGATTAATAGAATTAATTAATATAAATTAATTTTTACTAATTAATATTGATATAATTAATATAATTATTATATACTTATATAAATTTTTGCTTACCAGTTTTAAGTGAACTCCCGGAATGCAAGACCCTTTATTTCCAATCCTGAGCTTCCAAGGGTTCCGGGGGGGTGTTTATTTGCTTTATCAGGGGAAGCCAATTTCGACTGATTTCATTCCCATTGTCCCTGTTGAGGTTCCGAGGGTATTTCATAATTTCAATGGCCTCCCTGATTTTTCTTTTATGATAGTTATCTTCTCTTGCAATAACCCTGGCACTTTCCAAACACACCTGATGTTTGGTTTTGGACGAGTGCTCAGCAAGGGCTGATGTGCGGGATCTTTCATTCTTTATGTCAGCGGCATGTTCTTTAAGCCTTATTTTCAGAGATCGACCCGTTTCCCCGATATAACTCTTGCCACAGGAGCAATCGATCTTGTACACCCCCTTGAGCTGCTGACGATCAATGTTATCCTTAACCGACCTCATTATTTGCCTTATTGTTCCACATGTTGTAAATTGAATGTGAATGTTCTTCCTCCTTAAAATTTTTGCAATCTTGTCTGTAATCCCTTGGATGTATGGAAGGTAAACCTTCCCTTGATTATCTTTTTTGTCTCCAGGGGGATGCTCAGAGAGGGCCCTATCCCGCGCCCTTCTTATAGCTTTCGTGATACTCCCCTCTTTGTATCCAATGTTTTTGAAGACAGAGGTCAAGTGATGAATCTCATCCTTTATGTGATCAGGGTCAGAGATCCTAAAAGCCCTCACAGCTAGGGTGTTTAAGACGCCGGATTTTTGGGAGGGATGATGATAAGAGTCAGCGTGAAGATAGCTATCAGTATGAGTTTTCTTCCTATAGACCTGGTGTCCCAAAGTACCATCCTCCTTTCTACTGATCAGAACGTCAAGAAAGGGGATCTTACCATTCTCCTCAAGCTCCATCGTAAATTTGATTTCGGAAGAGATAGAGTTAAGATGATTGAAGAACTTCTCAAGCTCTGCCCTACCATGAGTCCAATTGAGGTTGGTGTCATCAACGAATCTTTTCCACCATGCTGGCTTCAAGTGGAAGGAGTCAAGGGCTTTTCTTTCAAAGTACTCCATGTATAGGTTGGCGACAATAGGTGAGAGCGGGGAACCCATGGCAACTCCAGAAATTTGCTCATAATAGTGATCCTGAAAACTGAAGAATGTGGACCGTAAACAGATCTCTGCAAGCTTTGCTGTTTGAGGATCGGTGGCCATCTTTATGACATGAACAGCTTCATCAAGAGGAATCTTTGTAAACAACGATACGACATCGAAGCTTACAAGAATATCATCCTTATGCACCCTTTTATTCTTAATAAGCTTTACAAAATCACTTGAGTCTTTTATAAAAGAGTCTGTGTTACCAACCAGAGGCTTTAGGATTTTAGCCACATATTTCGCTAATTCATAGGTAGGGGAACCAATGGTGTTAACAATTGGTCTGAGGGGAACCCCTTCCTTATGGATTTTTGGTAACCCATAGATTCTAGGAATAACCTCACATGAGGGAATCAACTTCTTCTTAATTTTATCCTCCAGGTTGGTTTCCATGATGGCTTTCTTGACCTGCTTTATCACATTGGGAATAGGGTTGGAGTTAACTCTCTTATAACTCCCATAGTTCAAATGCTCATTCATTTTTTGAATGTAATCCTCTTTGTAAGCCAGCATGGTGGAAAAGATTCGTTGATGACACCAACCTCAACTGGACTCATGGTAGGGCAGAGCTTGAGAAGTTCTTCAATCATCTTAACTCTATCTCTTCCGAAATCAAATTTACGATGGAGCTTGAGGAGAATGGTAAGATCCCCTTTCTGGACGTTCTGATCAGTAGAAAGGAGGATGGTACTTTGGGACACCAGGTCTACAGGAAGAAAACTCATACTGATAGCTATCTTCACGCTGACTCTTATCATCATCCCTCCCAAAAATCCGGCGTCTTAAACACCCTAGCTGTGAGGGCTTTTAGGATCTCTGACCCTGATCACATAAAGGATGAGATACATCACTTGACCTCTGTCTTCAAAAACATTGGATACAAAGAGGGGAGTATCACGAAAGCTATAAGAAGGGCACGGGATAGGGCCCTCTCTGAGCATCCCCCTGGAGACAAAAAAGATAATCAAGGGAAGGTTTACCTTCCATACATCCAAGGGATTACAGATAAGATTGCAAAAATTTTAAGGAGGAAGAACATTCACACTCAATTTACAACATGTGGAACAATAAGGCAAATAATGAGGTCGGTTAAGGATAACATTGATCGTCAGCAGCTCAAGGGGGTGTACAAGATCGATTGCTCCTGTGGCAAGAGTTATATCGGGGAAACAGGTCGATCTCTGAAAATAAGGCTTAAAGAACATGCCGCTGACATAAAGAATGAAAGATCCCGCACATCAGCCCTTGCTGAGCACTCGTCCAAAACCAAACATCAGGTGTGTTTGGAAAGCGCCAGGGTTATTGCAAGCGAAGATAACTATCATAAAAGAAAAATCAGGGAGGCCATTGAAATTATGAAATACCCTCGGAACCTCAACAGGGACAATGGGAATGAAATCAGTCGAAATTGGCTTCCCCTGATAAAGCAAATAAACACCCCCCCGGAACCCTTGGAAGCTCAGGATTGGAAATAAAGGGTCTTGCATTCCGGGAGTTCACTTAAAACTGGTAAGCAAAAATTTATATAAGTATATAATAATTATATTAATTATATCAATATTAATTAGTAAAAATTAATTTATATTAATTAATTCTATTAATCATTCTAATTAATTTTAAAAAATTTATATTATTAATTATATTAAAATCTTATTAAATCCTATAAATTATATTAATTAATTGAAGAAAAAAGAGAAAAAATTTAAAATTTTTTAAATTATATTACTATATTAATTAACCTTTATTAAATTATATTAATTTTATTAATTAATTAACCTTTATTAAATTATATTATTTACATAAGTTTATAATTATATTTATTATATTAATATTAATATAAATTAATAAATTAATTCATATTAATTAATTATATAAATCTTATTAATTAATTTAGTAATTATATTATTTTATAAAAATCTTATAATTATATTAATTTATAATCAAACTATATTAATGATTTTAATTAAATTATATTAATTTTATTAATTATATGAATTAGGATAATTAAATAGAATAATTATATAAATTAATTATAATGTATTTATATTAATTATATATATTATATATAATAATAAATATAATCTAGTTATATCAATTAGTATAGAGGAATTATAATATATCTTTTAATATAAATCCCAAGGATTTTATAAATTAATATAAATTAAGAGGATTATATAAAATTAAATACAATTTATATTGGTATATTAATTATAGTAAAAAAATTTAATTTAATTTGTGTCCATGATTTAAATAATAAAAAACCTGTTCTAATAAATTGGAAAATAATAAATTATATGTCGGCCTTTATTTCTGAAATTAGGGTTCTTGTATTTATTTCCAGGTCGCATTCTCTTCTCTCTCAATAATCTCTCATTCTTATTCTTTCAAAATTGTCCTGATGATGGACCCCCTTTGGGGTTTGAAACGTTGGCAGAATGAACTGAGAACTGTGGTTAATCCGGATCATGAATCAAAAAACTCCCACAGAAGTCTAAAATCAAATAGCTTTATTAGTAAAAGTAGTAGAAGAGAGAATTACAACCACTTGGTCTGACCCAGCGCTATCCTCCCAACATGAAAGCCCTCTTCACCTCATACAAAGCAAGATCACCCAAAAATGCATTTAAAGAGCAACCAACAGCACTTCCTTGCAAATTACAAAATTCCAGCCTCTAGATCTCTTAGATGAGGGATCCATATATAGATGTTTACAGGAGAGTGAGTCAGCTTTTTGGATTTTGATTAGTGTCATTTCATTGATAGTTCTTGGTTCCACATCGAGATTTTAGATCCCTTACTCATCCCTGGGCGAACTCAGAGAGGCAAGTATCAAATGAGAAGTTTCTAGAAGATTCTCTGGGTTTCCACCTAGCAAACTACTTGTGCCATTTGTCTGCTCTCGCTCATCGCACCCTATAGAAGGTCTTTCCAGTATGCATCGCACTTTTTTTATGTGGCAGGTGAGATGCATCGCACCTTTAGCACTGGGAAGTCTATATGGTCCTGCTTTGACCAGTTCTGAGTAGTTTTTCATGGAGAACTTCTGGGAGATGATGTAATCAGTTGACCTTGTTCCTTTAGGGTATTAAACAACACTTTTAGGGACTTAGAAGCCCTTGATTTATGGACATGTATGATTGGGGTTTCAGTGCCCAAATATGTCTATAACAGCTGGTGAAAGGAAAAAGTTTAGATTTTTTTTTAACAAAGGCTAGTCATCAAGCCATGGTAATAAATTTGTTGGCCGAAGTTACTGAATCCAACGCAGAAGGAGAACAAGGTACAAGTAAAGAACTTGATAATAAAATTAAGTATCAATATCTTTGTTCTCAGTGGTATAAATATATTGTTCATTATCTTTGTTTCCTCAACTGTCCTTCTTCTTTAGACAGAAAAAAATACAAATATCTCTGATTTAAGGCTAAAAAATATGTAATAACAGATGGGAATTTATATTGGAGATATCTAGCTGGTGTTTTGTTGCTTTGTTTAACTGAAGAGGAGACTATAAAAGTTGTAAATGAATACCATGGATGCCTCTTTGGAGGTCACTAAAGTTGGAAAGTCACAACTCATAAAATCTTGAAGGTTGGTTTCTTTTGGCCCCCTCTATTTTCTGATATTATAGATTTGCAAGAAGTTGTGAGAAATGTTAGATATTTGCTGATAAGAAAAAGTTAGCTCCATTATCCCCAATCCTTGTATTTGTAGAAGAACCCTTTCAACAACAGGGTTTGGATTTTATAGGGGAGATAAATCCAACCTCTAGTGAACAACATAGATGGATTTCAACAGGGATTGATTATTTTACTAAATGGGTAGAATTTGTTCCAACAAGGAGAGCTAATGATAGAGTAGTAATAAACTTTTTAGAAAAAAAATATTTTTAGCAGTTTTGGTTGTCCTAAGAATCTGGTAACAAAAAATGCACAAGATTTTAGATATATAAAGTTGATTGATTTTTTCCAGAGATATAATGTGATATTGGCTCATTCTATCACCTATCACCCACAAGGAAATGGGCTGGCAGAATCTTCCAACGAGGCCCTAGTGAAGATTCTTAAAAAGACTATTGCAGAAAATAAGAAAAACTAGGATTCAAAGTTGAAATTTTCCTTATGGGAAAATAGGGTTACTACTAGAAGGTCGACTAGGAAGTCACCTTTTGACTTAGTATATGGAACAACTGATTTATTTCCCTACCAATTAGCAAATCCTATTGTGGCACTAATTCAAGATGTTCAACAAGAATCAATTGCACTCACAAGGAGAATGAATCAGTTGGCAGAATTGAATGAAAATCGAGAAAGGGTAATGAAAAATCTGATCAATTACCATGAGAAAATGAAATTAGTATTTGACAGGAAAGCTAGAGATATTGTTTTTCAGCCTGGAGACTTAGTTATACGTTGGCATGTAAGGAGAGAAGAGAAATGAAAACATGGTAAACTTGATCCTCTTTAGTATGGTGCTTTCAAGATTGCAGAAGTCATAAATTGCAGAAGGTGAGTGACTGTAGGGAAGAGGAACTAAATCACTTGAGGGACTAAGAATAAGAGAAGGGGATGTTGAGACATGAATTGGTTTTCAAAATACTCATGAGCATGAAAGATTGGGATCAAGGTTACATTGGGTGTGTCCTAGAGAGTAATGAGCCAAATATGTTCATTGAAAGAATATTAAGCACAATAGAGAATAGTGCCAGATATGGAGGCAGGCATCACTCCAAAAGGAAAGCTATCAAGCTTGAAAAGGAACATCAAGAAGCATAAAGATCCACTGAAAAATGGATAATTTAATGATTTTTTATGCTCATTGAGTTGTTGGGAAAGAAACTTTGTATGTAACATATACTTGTAAATTAGTTTCATTTATAAAGCTCACAACAAATTATGCTTGGGTTTAAGCATGTTTTTTTGTTTTTGTTCAGGATTAGAACACTAAGGACAATATTCTTCCAAGGGGGTGGGATTTTTGACAACCCCATTAAGAAAATCCACTCTTGTAAACATCTAAAACATTTTTTTAATTAAAATATAAACTAGCTAAAACATGGGACAAAAATTTTAGAGCTTGGGGAGGAGGCTTCTTGGGAATGGAAGGAAGTGGTTGTTAATACCAGTCATGGGATAACTGGTGGGATTTGAAATGGGCTGACTACATAATGAATTAAGATGGAGGAAGAGAGGACGAGACCATATTTTTATTGGGAAAGTCCATAAGAAAAAGGGGACAAAAATTAAAGAGTTGAGCAATGTTGGCAGGAGTGGTGTGGGGAGTTGGCATGACAACACATCTACGACCACATGCAGTCACAAATTTTTTTTAGGAGGAGGAGGATGCATAATGAATGCACGATGTAATGGAGGAATTTAAAGGAGAATGAAGGTACCACAGGAAAAGCAAGAAAGGAAAAATGGAGACTTAACGCAAGAAGAATGAGAACATAGACCCAACGTAGAGAACAACAGAGAGGAAATTGCTGGAACAATAGGAGTACTTCCTTGGAGTTGATCCATGATGTCCAGAGGAATTGTAGTGTACCACAACATGACAAAATGTGAGAGAAAGTGATCCGAGTTGACTCAAATCTCGGATTTAACCAAGATATTTTTCTTTCGTGATGTGATTAGAATTGCATTTAAAATAACATAAAGGAGCATAAATGCATGCTGTAAAGAAGAAGGAACATGAAAAAAATAAGCAACATAAAACACAAGATTTTGATAACGGAGTTTGTCCAGGAGGGACTACGTCTTCGGGCCCCGGTGTCAATATGGTGTAGGCCGCTGCATTAGCTGCTGTCAATAGTGATGATGTACATAGGTGGTGACATTGCTATCATACAAGGAAAGTGCCCTGATGCAGGAGTGGATCCAATAGATGTTCCACTGAAGGAAGTCTCATTCAAAAAGGACTCCTATCAGTATGACCTAAACTCATGCATGATGATAATGAGCATCCCGCTAACATGGCATAAACGGGATCTCAATTCAAACATACTTGGCGACACATGAGTATCCCATCAACATAACAACAAAGGGATCTCAAACAAAACATGATGAATCATGACAACAAGTACATCCCACAGATGATTCCGCATCACATCAAGCAGGAATCATGAAACAATTAAGAAAACAAGATCCCACATCAAACATCAAATAGGGATTTGTGCAGCACAATGCATCTCATAGAAAAAATATGTACATGAACACACTTCATATACCTCACATCCTGGGGCCATCTGAAGAAAAGGATGTCAGACTATTGAAGCTGGCCGTACCATCAATCTTGCGACATCGAATCGCATGGAAATGACTGCTCACACATGAACGCTGACACCTGCACTCCACTTTGAAAAGTGGCTGAAATATGAAATGATCAAATGAGAAATCTGAATGCACCATCAGATTTGTGGCATCGAATAGGCTAAAATCGACTATCAAATTTCTGAATTCTGAGAAAATGAAAATCTAGGGCTTAAGGAATCTTTTAGATTCCCCCTAGATTCCTCAAAGGTTCCCTCCTCCAATTCATCTACAAATCTGTTGCTCAGATCAAAATTCTGATTGCGCCATCAGGTTCATGTCGCTGAGAAGTGTAAGATCGACATAAAATGTGTCCAATTTGGACATTGGCAAAATTTCGCCCTCCTGAGAATTTGGCTTAATCATGGTTCTGCCTGTGCTTTTCCCAGGTTCATGGTTCAACCTGCAAATAAGCAAATAATATATCTCGATCCGCATGCATGCTCCTCTACTCCTTCATGCCTGGCGCGCTGAACAAATGATAGTTTTTATATGTAAAATGTTGGGCGGATAAAACAAGAACTGAGCCTATGGCTCATTGGCAGCAGAGAGGCCGAGAAGGTGGAGGTGACTAGGTGGGAGGTCAGAGGTTCCAACCTCGCCTCTGCCAAAATTACACACAGTAGTTATATATTTTTTTATTAAAAAGGCACGTTTGTTTTAATATGGAACCATTTGAGTGGATTGGTTACGATTTGATATGGCGTAGTAGTGTATTAAATAGGTGCATTGATGTAACTGTTTAAATGCGTGTTTTGGTTTAGTGTGTGGGTTGGTGATATTATCGGGCCACCTAGTGGGGGCTGGACCATGTGGGCCGGGCAGGTTCAATCCCCATCGGCCTCACATTAATTAACGGGCATATGAACAGTAATGTGGTTGGGGTGTGGGCTGAGTCAACTGGAGGTGGCCCGCCCACCCCTTTTAATGTTGATCATATGTGTTGTGCGGTGGAGTTGGGGCTGGCGGGGTTCATGGCCTGCCATTTTAACATTAAAATTTTGTTTTTGGATTGTTTTGGGTCCAATGGGGTGGCGGGGGTCATGGCTTGCCACCTATATATATATATATATATATATATATATATATATGTTTTTATAAAAAACAACAATTTTTTTTTCAATTTTGTCTAATATAAGGGATATTAGACAAATTAACAATCCAACAAATTCACCCGCTTTCGAGAGCTAGGTTTCATGCCCGGGGTCGGTCAAATTGTAGGACACTTAAACTTGGCCCATAGTCCAACTTTGACCAAAAATTTGACTGGTCCATTCTCCCTCATATGAGCTCGGATTTGAGTGTTGTTCACACTATTATAATCAGGGCAACGAGCACTTCGATTTAGTGCTGGTTTGGAGCAATCTGGCCACCTTGAATTTTTCCCTTTTCTGAGTCCTCTAGGACTTCTACCTGTGTCTGGAGACACCCAGATCAATCCTCCCCACTGAGGAGCTTTTGGTCCTCCAAAATCTTGAAAAATAATCTACAACTTCTCTGTACCTTGTCTGCATCATAAGCATCCTGAAAAGGTCTCACTTCCATCTCCTTCACCTTTGTTCTTCGGAGCCTTAAGCAATGAGCCGACACCTGCAACCTCTACAACCTGTAGTACATTGTTTTTGCAAATTACATGCTTGACTTTCATGACCAACTAATGACCCAAGCATCCCATACTTGCCACGAGTTTATAACACATACTCGGTGGTCAAGTTTATATCAAAATGGAAACAATACCCCAGCTACGAAAACAAGGCCAACATATCATTGTTGCTTTAACAAGTGATGGAAAACACATCATCGCTGCAACACATGATTTAAAACAATAAGGCCAAACACTATTCTCACTTTGACAAGTGATGGAAACACATCATCACTTTCACAGTTTATCATGCAACTCAAAATAAGACCAGACATCATTGTTGCTTAACAAGTGATGGAAACACGTCATCACTTTTACATTTTGAAATGCAACAAATGATTTACAAAAGCACGACCATGACAAGCTAACATATCTAGAAACCATTTTTCACTTATCGATGTGAATGGGTCATCCCCCTGTGGTGGTTTTTCTTGTCGAACAACCATTTCATCTGGTTCATGCATCGACACTTTGTCTTTAAGGCACTGCTCTGGATGGAGCCTCCAACAAGTGGCTCTTTGATGGCCACCTCTGTTGCAATGACTACAATACATCTTCTTCCTCCAGATCTGCTTAACATGTTTCTTTACCTGCTGTTGAGAGGGTCTTTCATGCCTCATCCTTTTGTGTGCTGCTATTCTTTTCCAACACTTAGAAAATGTATGGTTATGTAATCCACAAAAGGTACATGTTTTTCGATGCCATGTTTTACGTTCATCATTAACAACATGATTATAATTGAAATGAACATTTGAATATCAAGATTGGTTATACCTTTCCTTGCTACCTCTGGTGTCATTATGGCGATGAGAGCTTGCCTCAACCCTTTCCCTATAATGGCCACTGCCATGGGATGATGGTGATGAGTTCTCATCATTCTCTTTCCTTGAGGATTTCAATGATATCTCAGAAGAATCTGACACCTTCGAGAATTCTCCTTCAGTGTATCTCAAGCCTGCAAATTGAAGTCTCTGCACAACCTCCAATGGTTGAGTTATGCCTTGGTTATCAACACCAAGTTCTTTTTCCTCCTTATACCTCATCTTGGTAAGGAGCCTCATGTTTGTCCCTGTAATTGGTATCTCCACATCTCCAATAGAATCATACTATGTGAAGACGAAATTGAAAGGAAATCAACATATTTTACCTCCACTATCGAGTTGGAGCTCATCATCTATTGTTGGTGGTTCGTGTCTGTCTTGGCGGATTCCCCAACTTCTTTCCTGACATACCCAAGTCCTGCTTGATGGGGTAATTCTTCTACTTTGATAATGTTGACAATGCCTTGGCCATTAGTGCCCAAGCCTTTTCCTTCATACCCCATTTTCCTCAATAGTTTGGAGCCAATTCCTATGGTATGATTTTCAAAAATAGCTAAATCATCATCAGGATACATACATGAATTCAGAGAATTACATTTTACCTCACATGGGTCACGCTGCAGCTTTTCTAAGGCCTCATCCTTAGCTTGTAGATGTCGTAGCAAACTATGTTTCTCCTCTTTCTCTTCTTGTAGACGCATCTTCAATTCAGTGTTATCTGTTTGAAGATTCTGGTTGTTGTGCTTTAGTTCTTCCAGGGCCTCTTCCATGGCTTGCAACTGAAGCTTCAATCGCTCCTTTTCCTCTGTCTCTTTTTGTAGAGCTTCATACATTATTTCCACCCTTTGGGAAATTTTGAGCATGGTCTCATACATCGCCTTTTCATCCTCTGTCACTGCACGTTCCATTGTTCACACATGCAATTCACATCCACACAAAGACCACTCTGATACCAAACTTGATCCGAGTTGACTCAACTCCTGAATTTAAACAATATATTTTGCTTACGTGATGTGATTAGAATTGCATTTAAAATAGCATAAAGGAGCATAAATGCATGTTGTAAAGAAGAAGGAACATGAAAAAAATCAGCAACATAAAACACAAGATGTTGATAATGGAGTTCGTCCAGGAGGGACTACGTCTCTAGGCCCCAGTGTCAAGATGGTGTAGGCCGCTACATTAAATGTTGTCAATAGTGATGATGTACATAGGTGGTGACGTCGCTATCATACAAGTAAAGTGCCCTCACGCATGAGTGACTCCAAGAGATGTTCCACTGCAGGAACTCTCATTCAGAAAGGACTCCTATTAGTATGACCTCAACTCATGCATGATGATAATGAGCACCCCGCCAACATGGCATAAAAGTGATCTCAATGCAAACATACATGGCGACACATGAGTATCCCATCAACATAACAACAAAGGGATCTGAAACAAAACATGACAAATCATGACAACAAGTACATCCCACAGATGATTCTGCATCACATCAAGCAGGAATCATGAAACAAATAAGAAAACAAGATCCCACATCAAACATCAAATAGGGATCTGTGCAGCACAATGCATCTCATAGAAAAAAGAAGTACATTAACACACTTCATATACCTCACATCTTGGGGCCATCTGAAGAAAAGGATGTCAAACTACTGAAGTTGGCCGTACCATCAATCTCGTGACATCGAATCACATGGAAATGATTGCTCGCACATGAATGCTAACACCTACAATCCACTTTGAAAAGTGGATGAAATATGAAATGATCAAATGGGAAATATGAATGCATCATCATATTTGTGGCATCGAATAGGGTAAAATTGACTGTCAAATTTCTAAATTCTGAGAAAATTAAAATCTGGGGCTTAATGAATCTTTTAGATTCCCCTGATTCCTCAAGGATTCCCTCCTCCGATTCATCTACAAATCTGCTACCCAGATCAAAATTCTAACTGTGCCATTAGGTTCATGTCACCGAGAGGTGTAAGATCGACATAAAATGTGTCCAATTTGGACACTGGCAAAATTTCGCCCTCCTGAGAATTTGACTTAATCATTGTTCTACCTGTGCTTTTCCCAGGTTCATGGTTCCACCTGCAAATAAACAAATAATATATATCGATCTGCATGCACACTCCTCCACTCCTCCCTACTTGGAACATTAAAGAAATGATAGGTTTTATATGTAAAATGTTGGGCGGATAAAACAAGAACTGAGCCCGTGGCTCATTGGCAGTGGAGAGGTCGAGAAGGTGGAGGTGACTAGGCAGGAGGTTGGAGGTTCCAACCCTACCTTTGCCAAAATTACACACAGTAGTTATATATTTTTTATTAAAAAGGCACATTTGTTTTAATACGGAACTGTTTGAGTGGATTGGTTACGATTTGATATGGCGTAGTAGTGTATTAAATAGGTGCATTGATGTAACCGTTTAAATGCACATTTTGGTTTAGTGTGTGGGTTGGTGGTATTATCGGGCCGCCCAGTAGGGGCCGACCCATGTGGGCTGGGTGGGTTCAATCCCCACCGGCCTCGCATTAATTAACGGGCATATGAACGGTAATGTGGTTGGGGTGTGGGCCGGGTCAACTGGAGGTGGCCCACCCACCCCTTTTAATATTGATCATATGTGATCTGCGGTGGAGTTGGGGCCGGTGGGGTTCATGGCCTGTCGGCCATTTTAACATCAAAATTTTGTTTTTGGATTGTTTTGGGTTTGATGGGGTGGCGGGGGTCATGTCCCGCCACCTACATCTATATATATATATATATATATATATATCTATATATATATATATATATATATATATATATATATATATATATATATATATATATATAGATATATATATATATATAGATAGATATATATTATAAAAACCAACACATTTTTTTCAATTTTGTCTAATATAAGGGATATTAGACAAATTAACGATCCAACAAATTTGCCCGCTTTTGGGAGCTAGGTTTCATGCCTCGGGGTCGGTCAAATTGTAGGACACTTAAACCTGGCCCATAGTCCAACTTTGACCAAAACTTTGACTGGCTCATTCTCCCTCATACGAGCTCAGATTTGAGTGTCGTTCACATCGTTGGAATCAGGGCAACGAGCACTTTGATCTGGTGCTAGTTTGGGAGCAATCTAGCCACCTTGAATTTTGCCCCTTTCTGAGTCCTCTGGGACTTCCACCTGTGTTTAGAGCCACTTGGATCAGAAAGAGACACACTTGCAGGGTGCGATGTAGTGTTAGGGAGAGTGCGAATAGTAGAAAAGAAGATACCCACAATCTTGGATCGAGAGCACACAACAAATAGGAATCAAATGAATGGAGTGTGCACCATAGTTAAGGGGGTTTTATAGAGGAGGAAACAAGGAGTGCAATATGCACAAAGGGAGAGAACTTTGTCTCATGAAAGTGTGCACAAATGCATAGCAAGGAAAAAAAGATTGTTGTGGTACTGAATAAAAGAAACATTAACTCAAGTGAAGGAATTTAAGGACCTAAAATTTCCCAATTTGGGTGGAGGCTTAACTCCCTTTGGATTATTAAAACTTATAGAGTGGTTTTCTTAGGTTGTTTTAAAGTTAGACTATTGGTTACAACGTTCCAGTGTTCTTTGGTTTCCCTAGTTTAAGTTAAAGGAAATGGGGTATTAAGGTAGTTGGTTGTTGAGTAGAGATAGATGGATCTTTGGAATCCCAATGGTGTTGATTGTGTGAGCGTTTTTCCTTTGAGCACAATTCCTGAAGCCCTAAAATATGGCATGGGGTGATTGGTTGCAAGAAATGTTGTTGTGCATGCCAATCTAAAGTTAGGTGGAGAGTTGAAGTCTGAATCTTAGTTTCTATACTTCTCTTATAAGTTAAGTGCTTACTTATATTATCTTTCATTTGAATATTGTGTATAGGACTAGTGTGCTGCTAAAATTCTCATGCTATTACCGAGGAATGTCATTTCTTGTATGAATGTGGAATGTTATTTCCTATATGATTTTGGAAAGGTTTATTACCTATATTAATAATATGGAATGCTGATTTCCTGAGTGATTTCTAAAGAATGGTTTAATTCCTATGCAAATGTGTTGTAGCTACTACAACCCCTCTCCAATTTTTTATTATATTTTAATTTTGGAGACTCCTTTTGGTCTTGTGAATTGTCGTCTTGGGTTACCTAAGACATCCTTGGTGTTATTTTTATAAGTAGAAAGTTATCTTCCAGTGATCACAAGTGTTGCAGCTACTTGGTCTTGTATGTTTTCTAGCTCCCAGTTGTACACTTAAGTTGAGAGTCACTCCTTGCCAATCCCAACTACACACTCCTTGTTAGCTGGGATTGGGCAATGCCTTGATTGGAGAAACTATGCTATCCTCTCTGACAAAGAACTATGCAGTCTCTTAATATAAGAAAATGCATTGCCCCTTGTGTTAGTTGAATGCACAGTTCCTTAAGCCAGTGAATTGTGGAGTCCCAAGAGCCATTCAAATATGCAGTCACTATGGGTAGACATTGTGCTTTCTTTGTGGATAGCTAGTGCGTAACACTTGTTGATAGTGTGGCATTATTTCTACAGTTCACTCGGTCATAAGTGTTGATTAACGAACCTTAGCTCCTAAATATTTAACACACAGTGGCAAACTGTAACCCTAAATCTATGAGTGCTCATCTATATAAAAATCCATAAAGAGCTCATTCTCACACTCATCTTTGGAGCTTTATGTATTCCTTGAGCACGATGAGATTTTGCATGCATGTGTGTTTCTTTATCAGGTAACTTTTGTCACTGTCGCTTTTTTTTCTTTTACTGTCAATTTTGTCATTCTTACTTTTGCAAGTGTCTTTTTACCTTGATTTTTGCATAAGTGTTACTTTTTCTATATTTAGCCATTGAATGTGTTGTTTTCCTCTTGTATGTCTGTTTTCTAGTGTCATTTCACATTTTAAGTCCTTTTGCATTCTTTTAATCATGATAGTTCAAGCTATTTGTGCATGTTATCTTCTCGCAATCCCTATTTCTTTTTTTTTCATCCATACATAGCTGATTTCAACTTGATCAGCTTGTTCATCATTACAACTGTAGATCATGTAAACCTGTCCTCCAATGATCCAAAATGCACATTGTCTAAGGCCTCTCTCTCTCTCTCTCTCGAACTGCACATTGCACAATTCTTGTCATCAATGTTGCCTCTATTTCCTTTTGTGATTGCACACTATGTAATCGCCAACTTCTGGTGTGCACTATGCAGTTCAATTTGGTAGTATGCCAATCCTTTTCCAATGTGCTTGAGAATTGCACATTCAGTTACCCTCTCTCTCTCAGCAACTGCATAATGCACATTCATAAGCATGAGACTATCAATTCTGCCTCTCAAGCTTGCATGGTCTTCTCTCTCAATTGCGCAGTGCGCACTTCTAGTGACAAGTCAAGTCACTCTTGCCTAGACACTATCTCTTGTGCTCAAGGCTTGTGAAATCATTCCTCCTAGTGACCAATTTGTGAGTTTGATAACTTGATATATTAGGAGATTATATGAGGAACTGAATCTTTAGCACCATGAGTTCATTTGCAAGTGTTTCTAACCAGGAGCCTATCAGTCTCACATCTTCTACATACACTATGCCTCGCATTACATGACAAGCACCATCCAAAGAGGTCACTGAAAGTAGCAGTGAAGGTCCTGGAGAGAGTTCCAACTCAATACCACCTATCTTAGAAGACACCAGGTTCTTTGTGGATAAGGCCACTACTATCTCGTGTCTCCACTTAATATGTATTCAACAACAAAGAGTTCTCATATGACCTTGAAGGTAGGGAAATCTACATCAATGTGAAGAGATCTAGATTCCATAAAAAAATTTACGGATACCCAATGCTACCATGTGCAGAAGCAGTCATATGGATTTTTCAGGGTCTAGACACCAAGAACATGTTTCTTTGCAATGTAAGTGGGTAGTAGATTACATCATACTGACCACATGATCTACACTCCTATTACAAGCTCTCAAGGCACAAGTTTATCTTATCTCTCAATATTATGCATCTTAGGCTTATCTGAATACTAGAGATATAATTAGATCATGGTGGCAAGAGCAAGCCAAGTTTTCCCATAAGCCAAAGGATACTTATAGGATCAAATAATTGAGAAAGGTTTACCAATACCTCATGGAAATGTGCTTCCAGCTGTACAAATATGAAAACATTGAGTTTTTTTTATAAAGGATGGATCTACATGCTTTACTCACTAGTCATAGATGGGAATATCTTTAATTGGGTATAAGTATTTTTCCAATAGCTACAGGTCAATGTAAAAAAGGCAAAGAAAGATGCAGAAAAGGGGTGAATACAATTCTTCATGTCTGTATACCCGCTCAATGGAATCTATGAAAGGAACAAGTTTCTAGGTCTATAATGGAATTGGTCTCAATAGTCTCCCTTTGTAAACATATACTACAAGAGAATGTTAGAATTCATTTATAGAGGAGTTTAAGACAAATTAGATGAGCACTTGTTTGTTGTCCTCTATTAGATGATTTTTAAAGAAGAGGCACTATGCATGACAAATCAATCTAAAGAAGTAGTTAGTGAAGTTGTATATTGGTTCGCTTCTTCCCATGGAACTCACATTAGAGTTTTTACTTTCCAAATGTCACCACATATTTTACCAAAGTACGTGAATGATAAGGTGGTCATGCGGGAAATCAAATATCAGATTTGTTTAGGGCTATCACAATTATTGTAGAAAAAAAAAGGCATCCTGAGCTCTTCTTTGGTCGTGGACATAGTATTATGAGTTGAAGAGCCTTAAGGCAGCAAAAGTAGAAG
This sequence comes from Pinus tabuliformis, assembly GCA_031772625.1. Lineage (NCBI taxonomy): Eukaryota > Viridiplantae > Streptophyta > Pinopsida > Pinales > Pinaceae > Pinus > Pinus tabuliformis. The sequence continues at coordinate 112,863,473 of CM062805.1, forward strand.
TTGAAGAACTTACTAGCCTCATATTTGGTGAAATACGTTTCCATGTATATGACCCTAGGGGAGTTGCAAACAACATTGTATGAAGTTGCACTTTACCTAGAATTATGTTTCATATCTTTGGAGGATGAGGAGAAGATGGAGAATTGGTACAATGATTCCAGAATAATGAGGCCCAGAGGTGAGGCTGGTCCTTCGAACACTATGCATATACAATACATTTCTCAATAAGGGACTAAATAGGAAGTCTCTAGACAGGATAGTGAAATCAATCCAAAGAGGAATTTTGTGAATGATCAAGAAGAAAATAAAGGAGGAAGAAGTATGAGGAGGATATACAAGCCCAATAGATTAATGATGAATAAGAGGAGGATGATGAAGAAGAAGACATCTTGCCAATTGCTTAAAAAACTAGCTATCGGTCTCCACCTCCTCTTATCGGTGGCCACCTCCAATTTAGTGAGATGGGATTAGTTCCTTCACCAGATGATAGGTTCATGGACATGTTGAACTTTAACATCATCAAATGAAGAGCATAATAATGTAGGAGAGAAGAAGGTATTTTCTAAATGACCCTTATCACCTTGTTTCTATCAATACAGAAAGGGTGATTATGCCTAATTGTTGGCATTATGATGCATGTGTTGTCCTTGATGGAAACTCACTTGTAAAAAAACAAGTATATGGTAACTAGATGAATCTACAGGTCAGATTAGAGGTTACAGAATGATGGTCAAAGGTTTACATCTCAGAATTAGAATCTTGATACAGGAAATTGTTGGTATGATGAATTAGGTGTTGTCCTTGATAACAACCTACCTAATGAGTTGTCCTTGATTACAACCTATTTGATGAATGGAAAACTTGATAAAGGTATAAACATGATGTGACAGAATGCATGGCAGTTGTGTTTACAAATGTGACAAAATGCAGGGCAGTTCAGAGGAATCAGTTCAGAAGTGATGTATGATGAAAACTCACATTGTAACAGGTCAATTCAGAGGTAACAAAGTAATGGCACATATGAACAGGATGAGGGGACAATGTATTACAGATCAAAATCAAGAAATTGAGGAAATACAATGTTTTAAGTTGTATACGTTGTTTAACCTAGTCCAAGTAGCACATACATGGGGGTACACAAAATAAAAGGAGCGTATACGTATGTGTTAGATACCTATACCAATAGGTTTCATATTTCATGATTGGCTATGGAAGGTCCAAATATGCTCTGCTTTGATGATTCAAAGATCACACATTTCCTAGAGAATCTGATCTGTGCTTATAACTTGGTATGGACTTAAAATTTTGATGGATGGTTCAACAGTCTAATCTGGATCATTCCATGGTTTAAATTTGCAGTTGTAGAATAGAGAAAGGAATCTGTCCAAACTGTTTAATCTTGGCAGATAAGTAGTTCAGGTAGAGAAGAAAAGACTCCCAACAGCTTAATCTGGGACCTTGGAAGAGATAAGGGTAGAAGTAGATAGAAAAAACAAAGAAAAAGCCAAAGAAAAGAAAAGGCAAGTAAGGGTTTGCAAGTCCAAGTGCACCCTCCAAGAAGAAATAAAAAATGTTAGGTAAGTAGCTGGGTAAGTAGTTGGGGTTGCAGAAAGGTTATCTTTACCATTGCAGATATGTTAACTATGTTTACCAGAGTAAAGTCAATCAATTGACAGGGTGTTCATCTTCATCAAGTTACAACAAGGAGCATGACTAACCTCCCTCCTCCCCCTTCCATTTCATTACTAACATCCCCTCATCAGCTGAGATTCATGGAAGAAGATCATGGTTTCATGGTGGTTCTTGTTCATTCAAAAGCCACATTTCTTGTCTAAAAATCTTTTCATTTTGATCTACTCTCTAAACTAAGTAAGTTTCAAATAAGCTTAGTGGTTTCCCCTCCAGTTACCCCTTCATCCATATTAACTCTAACACTACTATGTAAATCCCCTACATTACCTTTTCCCCTACTAGTATTAACACCATGGTGTATAAACCCCAAAATTTGTATAAATATCCCTCCCTTTGGCATTATAGCCAATAAGCTCTCTGTCAGGAATCAAATGGCATCTGGTCACTTTGATGAACCTAACCCTAACCCCCTCCCCTCCTCTCAATTCATCTGGCCCCTTGGAAAGCTTCATTTGATAAAAGAGCCTCACAAATGACCTGGTTTTGCCTATACCCACTTCATTTACAAAAATAACCCCTAAATACCCACTTCGTTCTCTTATCCAAAGTATTGGGGCTGTCTTATTGCGCATCGGAAAACCTTACAAAACCCCTTTATCCATGAAACCCCTCTGAAATTACCAAAAAACCCCGAAAAACCCACTTTCCGCTGCTTAACCAAAGTTTGCGCATATATTCAATTTTTCGGAATATATTGAAAAGACATTAAAAAATATATATTTATCCCTCCGCTCGTGGCCGTATCCACCTATCATGTCATCATCCCGTCCACCGTCGGATCAGATCCAAGAGATCCGACGGTCCCTATGGATATCGGAGCGGTCCCCGCGACAGAGGTTTAGCGCCCGAGAAAGTGACGTTGCGTTACGTCAGGGCGCGGCCACGCGTCGCCCATTGAGGGCTCTCGGAGCAACCTCTGACAAGTGCGGGGCCGTATCATAACCGCCCCAAGAAACCACAACTGTTAGGGCTAAACCGTAACCGGTAGGTCACTCATCGCCCGGTTTGTGGGTCCAGCGCCATCCCCACGTCATCACCGTGCCTGCCACCGCATCACACTCTTGTCCGCATCTGTGCCAACGTGCCTGCCACCTCATTACCCCGTGGACCAATGGCAGCCCGCCACCTCATCCGATGACGTCATGCTAACGTCATCCAAGGCTGACCCCACCCTATGACGTCATGCTGACGTCATCACAGAAAAGGTGCCAATTTGCAAAAAGTCCATATTTTAGCCAAAAAACGCGTTTTTTCATACTTTTCGCTCATTTGCTATTGTTTCCTCTGCATGCTATTTCACGTCCTGAACTGCGCCACCTGCGGGAAACGACCTGAAGACCTCTAGAGCACCAATTCCACCCACGGTTACGACCTCTGTTCGCGCTTAGCCAGGTATTTCTCATAGTTCATCCTCCATATGCCTAAATTCACTGTAAATTGCTCAGAACGCTTAAGGAACACTGAAACTCACTATTTCACCGACAGTTTTCCTCTGCAACACTTCTAAATTACAATTGCAACCTTGAAACCTCCGGCTGAGCCTTCATTTCCCGAGTTTTGGTCGAAAAACTGTAAACTGCTCGCGCAAACGTGAGACAGTTGGTCAAGCTATTTTAAACCTGCCATAGAATACAGAGGGAGACCAGGCATTGGTCTTATTCATAATTCCAGCAGTATTTCAATTGCTGCGTGTCCACTCCACCCTCTGGTCCCTATAATTCACAGTTGCATCGCAAAAAGTCACCTCTGTGCTGTACCACTCACTTGAACTAATTCACCTGCAAAAGACAGAAACTGAATAGACCATGGAGACTCCAATTGCACTGAACATCAAGCCTCTCAATGCCCCTCACCAGGAATTAGAATGGAAAGCCCTGGGAGATATGGATTATCAAATGCTAGACTGGTTTCCATTAGGCTCCAAATATAATATCCAGATGCTGAATGAGTTGAAAGCCCAGCACCTTAGTGGAGCTGACATCCTAGGGATTTGGGACTCAAACTTGCCCATCTACAACCTCCCCCAGGTAAATCCTATGCCAGAGTTGATCTACAGATGCCAGGAGTGCTATGATCCAGGCCAAAGAGCTGTCCTCAGCCCCACAGGCGCAATTCTGTTTCAGATCACCCCAGAGAGCATAAATGAGATGCTGCACTTCCACACTGCAAAGCCATTGACACCCCTCCACATGCAGAACTTAATAAAGAAGGGGAATAAGTTGTCAAATGACCAGACCATCAAAATCAACCAGCTGTTTGTACAACCAGGGTCTGAAGCCATCAGAACTCCTCCTATTGGATATCATTACTTGAATAAATTGGGCAAAATGCTGGTGGACTTGATCAGCTATGTCCTAGGGTTCAAGGGATTAGAGGATGTGGATGAAATCATAATGGCAATGCTGTCTATATTCTCTCCTGGAAAGCCCCCAACTGTGCATTATGATTATGCCACATACATTGCAGATAAGATCCATGACCAGCTCATGAATTTGAAGAGGGAAAGACTGTTCAGGTATACTTCATACATATACCACCTATTCTTGTTTTATCAGCCAGCCAGCTTCTCTATTCCCTTGAAGCAAGTCAATGCCCAGGGGAATCCAAGGTCAGTTGTGTTTTGGACCTCTGTTTTTCATTGTGCCTCCGTATCACCATACACATACTCTGAATTCATAGACTTATTCATTCATCCAGCCATGACAGTATTGGATGGTGTTCCTCCTCCAAGGCTAACTGATGACATGAGGATAATTCTCAACCTGAACAAAACCTACAGCATTGGTAATTGGTACTTTTACCAACACCACACAGTGATCAGAGTTTATGGCTGTGAGTTGAAGCCTTTTAGGTTGCCAAGGTATGTCCCCATGAGGCTTTTTGCCTTAGAATATTTCAGGCAATTTGGGAATGCCGACTACCTCCACTTTCAAAGCAAGAACAAGAAGGCACAGTTGAAGGTAAGGAGCCAGCTGGGCCCTTTCCTATACAACAGAAAAGAGGAGGGGTGGAAAGAGGCAAACAGTATCCTAGAGGCCCTCAAATTGCAAACTAGCTTTGAATGGATACCCTATGACCCCAATCACTTTGTCTCCCTCAGGAGGATAAGATACAAATTGGGCAGCTATTCACACGTGAGGCAGCCTGAGATTGAGCAGTATGCCAATAGATTAAGCTGGGAAGAAGGTACCCTAGAAGAGGAAATTACTAGTGAGGAGCTGCTAAAGAGAGAGGCTAGAAATATTCAAAAGAAAGCTGACTTAGAAACTTGTGGACAGGTTCCCCTCTCATACAAAAAACAACTTGGAGCAGCTGCCTCGTCCTCAACAACGCATCATCAAGCTGCCATGAACCCTCCACAGACAGTCAACAAAGGCAAAGAAAAACAGGTGGAATAGCCACCTCCTATGACCGAAGAGCAAATGGAAACTCTAATGCAGCAACAAGAAGAGATGGAGCAGCAGGGAGAAGGGCAGCAGCAAGAGGAGCAGCAACAACAACAAGAACAAAGGCAGGAACAGCCTGCCCAGCAAAAGCAAACAGTGGAAGCCCCTAATTCCACTGAACAAACTGAGCCGCCAAGACAAGAGACTTCAGCTGAGGCATCTACACTCCAGACTCCACAAAAGGAGGACACAAGCAGGAAAAGGGACAGAGAAACTCCCCTTACAACATCAGCAACTCATGGGGAGAAGAGGCAGAGAATCAATCCTCTTTCATAGGAAGAGATGCCAATAAGGCAGCCTCTGGGTATGGTCCCACCCAACAAGGAAACATCAGCAAGTTCCTTTCAACAGGAACAGGATAGAGCAATGGGAGGAGAAGTGAGTTCCTCTAGGCAGCAAAGGGAAGGTGGGCCTAGTATTAAACAACAGTTCATCGATATTAAGATGAGAAATGAGCCCATCAAGAGACAGCTTTACAACCATCTGCTAAACTTGGCTCCCACCAATCAGCAAAGACTCATGTCTGCATATGATGTGCAGGAAGGCAAAATGATCATGAGTCATTTCATGCCAACAGCAGAACAGCCCAAATCTGCCTCTGATTATTTGAGGACTAACTTGGAAGTCCTTGCCAAGGATATCCACCCAATGGACAAGATAGAACTGCACAAGCAAACGGGTGAGATGGTCTATGCTTCCCTGGTAGACCAAACCTTGGATAACTATAGGCTACAAAATAGCCTTAACAATACAGCCTCTCAACTGGAGTTGGAGAGGGCATCATCCCAGGCAAAGGACAACAGAATAAAGTCCTTGGAAGATATAATCATTGAGATTGGACATGATCCCAAAGATATCAAAGGGATACAAGAGGTATTGAAGTTGAGGGATGCTGACATGGCAGCCTTGAGGAGAAAGATCAAACTCCCTGCCACAATCCACCCTCAAACAGATGAGGTGGCCCAGCAAAGGCATGATCAAGAGGCCACAACCCTGTTGATATCTCTATACAAGGAGCTAATCCGGACTCAAGACAAACTAGGAGAATCAGAGGCTGCAAAGGCAGCACTACAGGCAGCATTGAAGCAAAGAGAAGAGGGTCAAACCTCCCAGCCTCCTCCTGAAATAATCAATCTTGAGGAAGCTCCTCCAACAACTGCCCCTCCTCCTCAGCAAACAGGGCCTACAGCACCAACTACATCAACAACTGCACCAACAACAGAGCAGACTCATAGTCTGGATATGCAGAAGCTCCAAAATGAAATTCAAGTCCTGGAAGCTCAAATGTTGGAGCTCAATTCAGCCAAAGAATCTTTGGCTAAAGTAAATGAGAGATATGATAAGAGCAAATAGAATGCAGCTGAAAAGGAACGAGAAATAAAAGCTCTAAAGAAGAGGATAACTGAGCTTGAGAAGGAGCTCACACTAGAAAAGGTGACAGCAGAGCTAAAAGCAGTCCTTTGGGCCAATATTGGCCGGTCTATCACCAATCAGTGGCAGTACATTGAGACTATAGATGAACAAACAGTACTCATTACAAAGGCAAACATGGAAATACACAGAGCTAGAGCAAGCCTTGGCAACATGCCTGATGCTGCCAACAGAATGATCAATATTTTAAATAACAGGACAAGCTCTCAACTGGCCACCATGGGAATTGCTCACATGACTGAGACAATCTCAATGGTTAAAAGGGTCCTGACACTACGAAACCTGGTTGGAACATTGGAAAGAAGAACCCAGGATATGCAGACTGAAATCAACAAGTTCATGGACAGATTTTAGGCATTACAGAACAGAGGCCTCCCCAGCATATTAAGCAGTGTAGGAAGACTGCTTACCCTTGAAAACTACACTAAGAGGGTTGATGCCTATGCTGGAGGACAAATTGCAAAACAGCCCAGCACTTCAGCAGAATCAGGGCCAACATCAGGGCAAACTTTATACAATAGGGTGGACAACCTATTTTTTATTATGAACGAGATCAACCATCTGTTTGATGTGCCTCCAAATTTTTTTAAGTATACAGAAGCAGATGAAACCATAGAGGCAATTGTGAAGCACCAATTGCCCCCACAGGAAGTCTGGAAAAATTTGACACAGATAATATTATCAAGCCAGAACCTGTAAATGTTAATTTTTGTCCAGTTTATAAGTAGTCATACACAGGCAGAATTTTGATAGATAAGCATACAGAGGAAAGATAAAGGCTGAGCCAACTCAGCAGGGCTATTCGGTCACCGCAGCAGCAATCACAGTCACAGGTGGCAAACCCGAGAAAATACAGCGCAGCAAACATAAAGACGCGTTCGCCAGCATTAAAGCAGAGCGGCTCAACCGACTCCCTGACCTCCAAAGGTCAAAATTATCCTCTGACAAACTTAAAGAGCACTTATGCTGCATTCAAAGCTGTAATAACTTCTTTTCTACTTTCTGTACGAATGTATGAAGATATTTTCTCTGTCAGATGACTCAATGCCTGAGATATTTTGTAGAAACATTCCTATAAAGTCCCCTTCGCATGAGCTTGCAAGGGTTGTTGTTGATTTCTCCTGAAGAAGCTCTTATGCTGTAATCCTTTCAGAAGTTAATAAAGAAAGTGATGGAATTTCTCAGATTTCTGAGGTGTTGAATGCATTCTGGTGTCTGTTGATAACTGCTGGATTCCTGTGTATTTCACCATACAATAAGTCTCTGTAACTCTCTCTGTTATTTACTTGTTTTTGTTAAAATCCATATATGTTATCTGATTTTCAATACTAAGCAACAAGGAAAAAGAATAACTTTCAGGATTTGCTCACTGAGTACCCTGGGTTCAATCTGTGTTGTTAATGAATGTTTTCTTCAGCTGTAATCTAGATAAGTGTAATTCTTAATTGCTGCACTTTTAGAATACACCTTTCACAGTGGCCTTTGTCACAGGAATTCAAGTTTTGCTCCTGTGCAGCGTGTTCACTTTCACCTCACCAGCTTAATAGAAAATTCTTAATTGCTTTCTGTTGGTTGACATACATCACCATTTAAGCTAACTTTGTTTGTTTAAGATACACAATAGGCCCTGCAGTTTCAACACCACCAATCCTGCATATCAAATCATTTCACAATTTCAGACTCCATTGCCCAATGGTATTTTACTCTCTAAACACTATATCATAAGACCTGAAAGAAATCCTTCAACCAAAACATAAACCAAACCTGAGCATAATAGCTAGCCTAAAACACCATCATAACAGAGACAAATCATAAAGAGAGAGCCCTCTCTGATTACAGTTTGGCTAGAAACTGTGATCCAAAGATTGGTTACTGGTTACCCCAGCCGTATTCCCTTGGGAGTCATAGGGAACAACCTGGGTGTTAACAGTATGCATGTGGTTTTACAGAAGGAAAAGCGTGTATGGGATGGAAAATTAAGGTTAAAGAATACCAAGGGTCCATACCATGGTATTAGCCCACAATATTGTGCAGAATAACAGTTACTTGATTCCGTCTAAGAATACCATAGGTTCTAAGTGTTTTTTTGGTGCACGGTATTGACAAAGGCTCTAAGGATATAAGGAGGAGAAGATGAAAGGGCTAAGTGTGCAAGTGATGCAAATATTATGAATAGTTAGATCAAAATAAAATATGCATGTTATGGGTTATTGATGCTTTGCTTGATCTAAACTAAGTATGCACCCGAATGCTTGATGATGGATGAGATCTAATAGACCTGAAATAATTATGCACTAATGATGGATCAGGACACTGAGACCTGAAATGACTTATCATTGTATCATCTAATAATGGATATGCTAGATCCGAGTGCTAACACATGTTTTATCTTTTATATGCTATGATCTGGGTATATCTGAGGTCTTGAAAAGCTGCAGAGTTATAAGTCATTATTTGCAGATCTATATGCTAGTTAGCCTTGTTGAAGGCATGTATACATGCTGGTTTGGTACTTCCAATTCGCATATTCAGAGGAAGGGCTTGTTGTTCAGAACTGGCTCATTTATCTGATCAGTGTTGTTGTTTTACTAATGTTTGTCAATGATGTCTTCATTATATCTAAAGTAAAACTAATTGTATAATTTGATTAAGTATGACTGATTGATTGATTGAGTAAGAAGGGTGATATTTGCTGCTATTTGTTTATAACTCTGTAATATGATAGTAGATCTTCAGAATGTCTCTCGTTTGTACAACTTTTGGTTCATAAGTTTGATGATTCAATATCTTTAGAGGTATACACAGGTTGGGTTGCAGAAAGTAGCATATACACGCAGGTTGGCCTCATTGATGTAGCGCATACATTCTGACATATGATTTTTGAGGTTGCAATTGATTCTGGTTGTTGATGCAGTGTTCTAGGTTCAGTTCTATGTACTGGTTACAATGATTTGACTGTTCCAGTTGATTGGTCAAATTTTGATTAAGTGTTGGTTGATTGGGTTTTGAGTGAATGGTTAATTCAATTGTATCAGAAATTGATGTTTGGGTGATTCAGTTGTGTTAGAGGTTTCAATGATTGTTTGATTCAAAAGTTTCAATGATGGTTGATTTAGAAAGTGATGATTGGGTTTCAGTTATATCAAATATTGATGATTAGGTTTTAAGGATTGGTTGATGCAGTTGTATTGCAGTGGTGATTTATTTTGAGATTCAATGTTACTGATGGGTCCAGTATGAAAATTTGATGAAACGTGGCATACATATTGTGTTGATGTGTACCAGGAATATCCAGTGTGAAAATTTATGAAACGTGGTCCCTAGAGGATAATGAGGATTGGAGCCTTTAGTGAGGAAATCGAAGCTTCTTGCTAGTAGTAGCTGGTGATTAGATTAGGGGGTTGGATCTCCCTTCGAGTAGCATATGGAGAACGAGTGAAGTTTGTAGCCTTCTATAGGCCGATGCTTACATACTGGTAAACATATTAGCCAGTAGAAGATCTAGGGGGTTGTAGCTCCCTTCCAGTAGAAGCTGGAGAACAAGAGAAGGTTGTAGCCTTCTACAGGTGGGTGCCTACGTACTGGTACGAGTCTGCGTGAGTATAAGATTGTAAATGATATTTTCTTTATATCAAAAAGAAGACAGAGACAACAGTAGTAGGTGGTTTTTCTCCCGCATTGGGTTTCCACCTTAAATCTTGGTGTTCATGTGTGTTTCTTATTTGTGATGGTTTATCTTGTTATTACGGAACATGGTTACGATTTATCTAATGCTTAATAAAGTACTAATGCATTGGTTGAAGAAAAACTATGATGGATTAACTGAATCATAAGTTCACTGGATATACGTTATTATCTTAAGAAAATTTGCGTACACACGTAGGTTCCATTTAGTAAAGTCGCGTATATAAATATGAATATGAAATGTAAAAAGTTATTGATTTGTAAATACTGATTCACCCCCCCCCCCCAGTATTTTTCCCAACAATTGGTATCAGAGCGGGTCCTTTGGAAGAAGTTTGATTGCTTGAAGGAGATCCGTTGTAACAATGGGAAAGAAGCAAAAGAAGAAATCACCTCAGAAGAAGAAGACATATCAAAGGAAGGGTGACAACAAGAGAGACAATTGGTTGTTAGGTGGAAGAAATTATTCAGATTCAGAATCACCTCAGATTGAAGATGAACAAGCAAAAGAATTATCAAGTACTAATTTTTGGTCCTCTAGTGATACATTTCTTTGTTCATGCAATATTGAGGATAATGAATGTGATAGTGAAGCAACTGAATTTTCTCTTATGGGTGAAAGTGAAACAAATATAATAAAGATAGAAGTTAAAATGCTCACATAAAAATTAGAGATCAACAAGATCTATTTGATAAAAGGGAGTGTACCTACAAAGAAGAGGTTACCAGGTTAAAAACTCAATTGGAGGAAGGAAACAAAATGAGGAAGCAGTACAAGGAAAAGGAAGATCAATGTCAAAGGCTACAAGGAATGAAAAAAAACAACCAGGTACTGTGAAGGTCTAGAAGTTGTGCTCATCTCTCTAAAAGAATATTTTGAAAATTCCAATAAGAAGAATTAAGAACTACTTCAAGAATTTGACAAACAAGAAAATGAGGTTCTCAAATTAAGGAAACAAGTGGAAGAAGGAAGAAAAGTTGACGAATTCATGAAAAAGCAGTAACTGGAAAAGGAAGAGCAATATTAGGTTGAGGTAAATATCCTAAAAGGTAAATTAGAAGAAAAGGATAAACTTTTAATATTTCAAGATAGTACTAATATTTTGGATAATATTCATAGTAGTCAAAGGTCTCCTACCATCAAATCTGGTCTTGGTTTTCATGAAACTGTTAAAGGTGAATCTAGCTCACAAATTGAGGCGAGTAATTCTAATGAAAAATCTGAAATGCTCAACAAGGAGATAAGAGGTCAACTTCATCAACAACCAAGGAAAGAACATCTTCAAAGAAAATCATTTAATCCTAACTATGGTAGTTTTAATAAATTCTTTCCTCTAATGAATAATGTTGAATTTTCTATTAGTCATAATTTTGGACATGTTGCAACTAGGTGCAGAAGTAGAATGTTTCAAGCTAATAGCCATCTCACAGAAAGATCATCAACTTCTAGGTACTTTTAGGGATATTGTTTCTTGCAATATGTTTGGTCACAAAGCCATTGATTTCTATAGAAGGAATATGAAACATATAAGATGTTATGCTTGTAACAGGTTTGGGCATGTGGCAAAAGAATGCAGGAACAAGTCTATAGATCACCGTAGACAATATGGTAAGCAATCAAATAAGTACGTTTATATCAGAAAATCTGAAAAAGATGAATCCACCAAGAATCAAGAAAAGAAATATCAGATAAGGTGTGATATTGCTCTCTACTCATTTGAAGACAAATATGATAGTGGATGTGCTCATCACATGACTGGATACAAGAGAAAAATGAAGTCTCTAATGAAGAACCATCTGATAATGATATTCTTGGAATTGATGTTTCAACAAAATTTCTAGGATTAGGTACAGTCAAAACAGTATCAGGAGGAACTGAAAGAATGAAATTTTAGTGTTCCAATACACAGATATTATGAAGACAAGTCACGTATATATGCGAGTTCGAAACTGCACAGTCACATATATGTTGGTTGACGATGAAGCAGTGGGACAGACTCAGAAAAAGGGCCTGATATGGTTCAGACAATTATCAATTGTCTTTTCTATTTTGATGGTTGATGGTTATAGTTTGTGGATGTTATTTAGAAGTACTTTTGACCCTCATGAGTTGTTTAAGACTTGATGTATAACTGGTTGATGATGATGCCTTGATGATTCTTACTGATATATGCAATAATCAGATCTAACAGTGAACAGTTGGAAAAGGTTCATGGGGAGAATATGTTATGATTCTGATAATCCATTGTTGGCATTATGTTTAGAAGTATTTGGTATCTAATTATTCTTATCAATGGCGAGGATGCTTATGTTGTTGAAGTTTTTAAATGATGCATCACACTATGTTGTGGTCATGAATTGCCTATGATGAAACCATAGATACTTTGTTTGAGCCACTTAGTTGTTTTGATGCTTTTGATCAGATTTGTGGATGAATCTTTTGATGATGCATATAGTTATGTTGCTTACATGGTGATCTTCATAATTTCAAGGAGAAGAACAAAGCTTGAGTACACATCTTCATTATTTGATGATGTTAAGTGTCACTCATTTATGTTGTCATCCTACCTTCAAAGATGCATAAAATTTCATATGGTATAGTTATGGATGAGTATTCCTATAGTTCATGGCTCTCACATGGTTGAGGATTGTTGCTTTTGATGGTATCAAGAAAGCCTGACAAATGAATGTGAGCTCATGGTTTTATTTTAACTTTGATGAGAAGCTAGATACATATTTCTATCTCTATGATGGATACATATTATGCTAGATACACGGATGATTACTTAAATTGTGAATTGGTAAATGATGTTGGTATAAAAGATCCTATTGTATGAATAAAATTGGCCAAGAGAATGGTGTTATCACAGGTTTCATGAAGACATATCTATTTGAAGACATGGCTATTTTGAGACATGACTTACTTAGTCACATAATGATGATGACCTCTTACCAGGATTGATTCTCACATATGTTGATTATCATGATTGACGCTTATCAGATGTGAGATGTTGAAAAAATCTCTAGTGAAGAGACATGGTTGATATATTAAGGGTTTTTATGAAAAGATCATGTAGTTCTTGTTATTATGATGACGTTGTCGTCATGGATGATGACTATGGTGGTTTCACATATATATGATATGATGTGAATGGTTTTGTATTACTACTTGGAGATATGACATATGCTTATTGATTCATGGAAGGATATGTTAAGGCTTTTTTCTACTAAGGAAACAGAGAAAGTTGATCTTGATAAGATCAAGAGGATGAGTTGATATCTATATGTAGCGTACTTAGCCACAAGTTGAGGATATTAAAGTTACAATGAAATATCTTGCAAACTGATGATGGACATATACAGGTTGTTACTCTTGATTCTGCTGACAGATGCTTATGGTGCAGATCATATATGATGTATGATAGTTGTTGATAACTATCATGGTCTTGTTTAGGTCTTTGGTATTTTTTATAAATGTCATGTAAATACCTATGATGTAATAATTGTCATATTCAATCATGTATGGAATTTTGAGATCAAGTCAAATATGTATCCCCACTTAGTTGGGAGATCGATGTATGTATGAGTCATTGGTGATAGGAAGGTCATACTCACATAGATGAGTTACAGAGTCATGTTATTCTTTTGAAAAATATATTTGCAGAAACTGCATATGATTAGGGGCAGCATGGATAGTATAGTGCATCTCAACATGTACTAAGGGGGAGTTTGATTAGAGAATTCAGCATGTGCCTATGGGGAGCATGATCAGTGTTCATATACAATAGTTTAGATATGGAAGTATTCATATAACATTGGTTAACTATTTTCCCTTGATATCAAAGGGGGAGAGTAGCTTGGTGTTTGGAGAGTTGCTTGATGTTTTAAAAAGCTTGATGCCTGTCTTGATGTTGCTTATAGGTTGTGGTGACCAAACACCAAAGTGGTTCCCATCAAGTCCAAAGGGGGATATTGTTGACATCATGATGCATGTGTTGTCCTTGATGGAAACTCACTTGTAATAGAACAAGTATATCACAAATCTACAAGTCATATCAGAGGTGGAACAGAATGATGGTTAAAGGTTTACATCTCAGAATTAGAAGCATGATACGGGAAATTGTTGGTATTATGAATTAGGTGTTGTCCTTGATAACAACCTACCTGATGATTTATCCTTTATGACAACCTATTTGATGAATGGACTACTTGATAAAGGTATAAACAGGACATGATAGAATGCATGGTAGTTGTGTTTACAGATGTGACAAAATGCAAGGCAGTTCAGAGGAATAATTTTAGAAGTGATGTATGATGGAAAATCACATTGTAATAGGTCAATTCAAAGGTAATAGAGTAATGGCACAAAAGAACAGGATGATGGGACAAAGGATTACAGATCAGAATCAAGAAATTGAGAAAAGAGAATGTTTTAAGTTGTATATGTTGTTTAACCTAAGTAGCGTATACACGTGGGTACACAGAATAAAATGAGTGTATATGTATGCACGTAGTTTCACTGAAGGAAAAGCGCTTATGGGATGGAAAATTAAGCTTAAAGAATACCAAGGATCCATACCATGGTATTAGCCTACAATATTGAGCAGAATAACAGTTACTTGATCTCGTCTAAGAATACCATAGGTTCTAAGTGTTGTTTTGGTGCATGGTATTGACAATGGATCTAAGTATATAAGGAGGAGAAGATGAAAGGGCTAAGTGTGCAAGTGATGCAAATATTATGAATAGTTATATCAAAAGAAAATATGCATGTTATGGGTTATTGATGCTTTTCTTGATCTGAACTAAGTATGCACCTGAGTGCTTGATGATGGATGGGATCTAATAGATATGAAATAATTATGCACTAATGATGGATTATGATCATGAGACCTGAAATGACTTATCATTGTATGATCTGATAATGGATATGCTAGATCTGAGTGCTAACGCATGCTTTATATTTTATAAGCTATTATCTGGGTATATCTGAAGTCTTGAAAAGCTGCAAAGTTATAAGTCATTATTTTCGTATCTATACCCTAGTTAGCCTTGTTGAAGGTGCATATACACGTTGGTTCAGCACTTCTAACTCGTTAATGCAGAGGAACCCCTTTTTTTCAGAAATGATTGATCTATCTTATCAGTGGTGTTGTTTTACTGTTGTTTGTTAATGATGTCTTCATTAGATCTGAAGTAAAACTAATTATATAAGGTGATTAAGTCTGATTGATTGATTGATTGAGTAAGAAGGGTGATATTTGCTGCTATATGTTTAGAAATCTGTAATATGATAGTAGATCTTCAGAATGTCTTTGGCTAGTACAGTTTTTGGTTCAGAAGTTTGATGATTCAGTATCTTTAGAGGTATATGCAGGTTGGGTTTTAGAAAGTGGTGTATACACACAGGTTGGCCTCATTGAAGTAGCATATACATTCTGACATATGATTTTTGAGGTTGTAGTTGGTTCTGGTTGTTTGTTGAAGTGTTCTGGGTTTAGTTATGTGTACTAGTTACAGTGATTTGACTATTCCAGTTGATTGGTTGAATTTTTATTAAGTGTCGGTAGATTTGGTTTTGAGTGAATGGTTAATTCAGTTGTATCATAAATTGATGATTGGTGATTCAATTGTGTCAAAGGTTTCAATGATTATTTGATTCAGAAGTTTCAATGATTGGTTGATTCAGAAAGTGGTGGTTGGGTTTCAGTTATATCAAATATTGATGACTGGGTTTCAGTGAATGGTTGATGCAGTTGTATTTGATGGTTTTATTGCAGTGGTGATTGATTTTGAGCTTCAATGTTACTGATGGGTCCAGTATGAAAATTTGATGAAACATGGCCTACATATTGTGTTGATGTGTATCAGGAGTATCTAGTCTAAAAATTTATGAAACCTGGTCCCTAGAGGATAATGAGGTTTGGTGCCTTTAGTGAGTAAGTCTAAGCTTCCTGCTAGTAGTAGCTAGTGATTAGATCTGGTGGTTGGAGCTCCCTTCTAGTAGCAGTTAGAGAATGAGTCAAGGTTGTAGCCTTCTGTAGGTCGGCACCTATGTACTAGTAAACATATTAGCCAGTACAAGAGCTAGGGGGTTGTAGCTCCCTTCTAGTAGAAGATGGAGAATGAGAGAAGATTGTAGCCTTCTGCAGGTGGGTGCCTGTGTACTGGTATGAGTCTGCGCCAGTACAATATTGGAAACAATATTTTATTTATATTAAAAAGAACATAGAGACAACAGTAGTAGGTGGTTTTTCTCCCGCATTGGGTTTCCACCTTAAATCTTAGTGTTCATGTGTGTTTCTTATGTGTGATGGTTTATCTTGTTATTGCGGCACATGGTTACTATTTATCTAATGTTTAATAAAGTACTAATGCACTGGTTGAAGACAAAATATGATGGATTAACTGAATCATAAGTTCATTGGATATACACTATTTCCTTAAGAACAATTGCATACACACGCAGGTTCCATTTAGTAAAGTCACATATAGAAATCTGAATATGAAATGTAAAAATTTATTGATTTGTAAATGTTGATTCACCTGCCCGCCCCACCTCTCTCCCCCCCCTCCCCCCTCTAAGTATTTTTCCTAACAAGTACCAGAAAGAATCCAAGAGAAGTTGCAACATCAAATGCAGTGTTTGTTGAAGCCACTAGGGAGAATACAAATTATCTCATGAAATAAAATGAAACATTGATAAAGCAATTAGCTTTGGAAAGGCAATAGGTGGAATATCTCATGGGAGAAAATCAATGGTTGTCTTCCACTAGTACTAGCAGGATGGAGTTAAAGACATCCATACTTGATGAGATCAATCATTTGGAGGACATTATGAAGAAATTATATGATGAGATGTACATTCTTCATGAAGTAGTGGTGCTCATACATGAAGTGCAGAAAGGGTCATAGAAAATGGTGAAACTTTTGAAAACATCATACAAAACAATTGATGTGCTCCAGGATTTGGGAACCAAGTATTTGAATACACCTGTCATGTTGATTAAGAATATTACAAATGATGCAAAAACAAATAGGGAAGAGGTCAAGGTGTTTCTACAGATTTATGATAAGATCCATATTTTTTTCACCAACTCCATAACAACATATTCATGAGTGTATAATGGATTAGATTCTTTGGTTAGGATGCACAAGTTTCCTTCTATTAGAACATTTACAGAGCTAAGGAGCATGAACACAATCAAACAGGGAATATAATATTTATTGAGAAATATCAAATAGATGACCATCTAGGATGAACTTAAAGTGACCAAAGAGAATATTTTGCAATATGTGACCATGCCAACAATGATACACGTGAAGTTGATTATGTTTCTAAGAACTATTCAAACAACTCTAAGACCATATATGCAAAATAATTAGAGGAAAATGTTACAAATATTTCCATCACATTAGTGAATGTTGAGCACCTAATAGTAGAATACAAAGATTGGCACCTGTGTCTGACCATTGAGTTACATGTTGTTGTTTCTGAGTTACCATTTCCATAAGGTCATGCATAATGTATTACTTTAGACTGATGGCTAATGGCCACATTTTTTCATATTATAGTTTGTCCTATTGTAATTTTGTATTAAAAAATAATAAAGATGTAAAATTTGTAAAGTGTGAGTCCAAGAGTCACATAGGGAATATGAAGTGCCATTAGTAAGTTCTAAGGTCATAATAGGAGCTAAAAGACAAATGGAAGATCAGGAGTCAAGAGGGAGCTCAAAATTCATAAGGGGAGGTGAAAGGTAACCTCACTTGTTATAAATAAACCCTCATAATTGTAACACCCTCCTCCCATATCTGCCCAAATAACTGAACAACCAGGGTAAACATGCGATGAGAGGCTACTATGATATGATTAAACCTCCTAGGTGGACTTAAGGAAATCGAATCGATGGAAACACAACACATAAACCTCCCCCAGGTGCTTCAGTACCCCTAAGAACTAATCCACCACTCTAGTTGACCAACCCCTAAGTTAAACTAGCATTTAGACGAATTAAACCCAAAGTTGCTCCAATGACAAGGCATGCATGTGAATGTAACCCTATAGTCACTCTCACAGGCTTTCCTTCCAGTGACAAGAGATCTAAGTTATCTGACAATGACCATAGGCCCAAGTTTCCAAGTGATTAATGACCCAAGTTTTCAGTGCTATGCTGAGATTTGAGCCACTTTTTTAGGCCTAGAGCCTAGGTCACTACCCAGAATTGAATCGTCTATGAAAATCAGTAAAATAACATGGAAATGACAATAATAAAGCAAATACTTGTTCATGACCTTGACTAGAACCCTACTAGCCATGAAAGGCATTTTTTCAAACACATAGTAAATATGCAACCTAAAGGTGTACATAACATATTTGATCATAGGGGTCTCATACTTATTTGAGGTTCACTATGAAGAATTGTCTCCTTATCACATTAGCTTTCATTTCATCTGTTAGGTCATGGATACATTAATCATTAAATAACAAGTAAGAACATCATGAGAGACACTCATGGCCGATGTCATAAAACATGTAAATAACTAGCATAATAGGGACATAATTGTCCATGAAATCACAGCTATATAAACCACATATAATCCATCATAATACTCATAGAGATATAAGGAGAAATAACCTTTCATTAATGATGAAAAATCCAAACTTAGGATGGGACTTCCACATTCCACCCGACCGTAGAATGGTTGAGCCAAATCTCTCTTCATCCATTAACCCCAGTGCCATATTCCAAGCATGAATGTGGGATCTCATGGAAGACATGAATCAAAACTCACCCACGGGTTTTAGAGGCCATCCACCTCAACCCCTAAAATAGTGATTCCACCTCATGGTCAGACATCACAAAACTATCATCATACTGGTCTCTATCATAGCCTTCTAGGGATCCACAACGTTTTTCCAACCAAGGCTCTAGGATTAGTAGCTCAACCCACAACTTTTACCGGGCTCTAGATTGTTTATCCAACCGAGGCTCCAGGACTAGTAACTCAACCCACCAAGGGCACTAGAGTTTTTGTCCAGCCAAGGCTCCAGGACTAGTAACTCCACCCAAGATGTTCTAGGGCTCCAGAGAGTTTGTCCAACCAAGGCTCGAGGATTAGTAACACAACCCAAGCTAAGGAAACATGAGAACCAACCAAGAACACAACAATGAAAATAAACCCACAATCACCATGGCTATCCAAGAAATGGCAAGGCTAGGAAATCCATTTTCAATCCTAGCCATCATCCATGCCAATGACAGATCAGAACCAAGAAACCACATGCATGTGCCATGCATGCAAAAATTAGTGAAGGAAACATATATTCAACTTGATACCTAAAATAAAATTTGGTGTAGTTGCTGATATCGATGCCCTCTTGTGCTTTCCT
The DNA here is from genome assembly GCA_031772625.1 of Pinus tabuliformis. Classification (NCBI taxonomy): domain Eukaryota; kingdom Viridiplantae; phylum Streptophyta; class Pinopsida; order Pinales; family Pinaceae; genus Pinus; species Pinus tabuliformis. The sequence goes on from CM062805.1 coordinate 112,883,120, forward strand.
GCTCTTCCTTTGCCTTCTTGCTCCAAAACTCCAAGTATGCCACACCCTCCAAGAGTGCTCCAATAAAACTCTAAGTCTCCAAGAGTATGAGAGAGAGAGTAAATAATGAGAAAGTTCCAAAACTAAACTGATCAATTCTTGTCCACTGATCCTCAAAATCCTTTTTATGAATGAGGCCTTTATTTTCTTCATTCTCCATTATTTTCCTTCAATTTCCTCCTCACATGCAACCTGTGACCTTTCACTTCCCTTTTCTCCTAATTTCCATTATTTTCATAAATAAAATGCAAATAAATGCCTGATGCATTTCCAAATCCTTTTCCATTGCCTTTGCCAATTTCCTTAGCCATAATAAATTGAATAAAAACCCATTAGGATGTTTCCCCCACCATTTAGCTTGGAATACATGTCCCATTAGTCGTGGCCCTTATATTTTTACATGGAATTTTAACTAGGGTTGTTACCGAACACTCCCCCTTGGAGGAAGACTGTCCTCGGTGTTCAATGACACCTATAACCAACAAGATTGTTGAAAAGAAAACATACTGCCCATGGAGCATTACAACATAGATCATTGTAGTATTTACAATGATCACTGCTAAAACATGACAAACATACCATTTACTGGAGCTTTATAACACAACTCATTACGGTATTTACAATAACAACATATACACATACACATTTGCTTCAACCAGAAAATAACCATATTTTCTATGGACCTTTATAAATCCTGCTCGATGCAATATTTACAATAATAGACACATATACACATTTTCTCAACCAACAAATAAAGGGATATGATGCATGCATCTACAACAAGGGAATCCAAAGGATCACACCTCCACTCTCAAAGTAATATTAGGATTCACCTCCTTCCTTGGAAGTCCAAAATCCATTGCAAAGTCAAACCTACATCCAATGTTTAGTGCCACTTGTCCTCACAGTGAACAATTATCGGCTCATTGTTCCAGGGTGCACTCCCAATGTGCATCTTACTCAATCTAGAAATGCTAATGACCAAAAAAATACTCCCTGGTCTTCCCTTCTCTACTACACAGTCCCTCGGGAAATATGGTCAACCCCTTCCATGCATTCACTCACCTTCCAAGTCCCATTGACACTCCCACCTCGGGTAGTCCATCCCTTGGCAAGGCTTCCTTGCATCGGAAGATACAAAATCCAAGGCATATCCTTGCCTCACAACCATCATACTCATCATAGCACGCTCATGGAAATAAATGGACACTATTGGGTACCAGTGTCCCATAATGACCTTGTTCCTAAATGCTTTACTAGCATACTGCTCCATTTTCCAATTCCTTTTGTTGTTGGAAATTCTTGCAATCGATTTCAATCACCCAACCAGGCATTTCATGCATTCCTATACCAAGCACATAACTTCCATTGGATTTAAAATAACTTGAAATAAATTCACATCTTACCTCATTGGTAGCTCATCAATAAGATACATTTGCAATCCTATTCGCTTCTTTTCACAGCAAGTCAAACTAGCATATTTGACCAAATCAACATGTCTAAAAATACCTCATTAGATTAGCTCAAAACATAACCATCATCGATAAAAATCATAAATCACATATATCCATCATAAGACAGATCATAATTCACATGTAATCATCATATACTAGAATCATAAATCACATGCATAATAAAACTGAAATAATATACCAATACTTATCCTTTAATCGATCATTACTTTTGCCTTTATTCTTATTTCACACGCACATTGGATTGGTTTACACACACAAAAAACACCCAATGCCTTCTCCTCAACCAGGTATAGATATACATAGTGTGCATCACACACATACAACCACACACGACATACAAATCCATGCAATGCATGCACCTACACCTGACATACAACACATACACCTATACCCAGTGTATACAATACAATACATACGCCTACATCCAGTGCATAAGATAATACATACACCTACACATGGCATACAACACAACACAATACATCTATACCTGATGTACAACAACACACAATACATGCATGTACACAATGTAGATACCTAGTACCACATGCCCTCAACAAATCATGTATGACATGCACACAACACCACACATGCACCAGTACCATATGTACAACATGTGCATAGTACTGTATATTTTTCTACATATCTACCTCTGATACCATGTAGATTTTCCTGTAAATTCACAGGTCATGTAATGTACTAAAACACAAGACAAGAATCTACTCTACTCTTTAAACAACGGAAACCAAGAATTGATGAAAACAATAATCGACAGGAGAAATATAATCAAAGACACATAGCACAATTGTTTCTCCAGGGAAAGCCACTACTCAAAAACCTGACTATCTATTTTATTAATAAGAAATCTAAGTGATAATACAAGCCTTGTTCTCACAAGAACAATTCCGCACAAGCCCGCACCGACCAACACTAAGTATGATCAACTCTATGCCTCACAAGCCTGCACTAACCAACATTTAGCCATGCTTGTTGAGCCCCTATTTCATTGCACAATTCCTGTGAGGAATAACCCCTATTTAATTCAGAATTCCTTCTTCCATAACTGTGCAATCCAAATCTAGGTCCTATTCTGATTGCATGCATGATCTGTACAACTCAGATCACTCTACAACTGATAGTACACTTTCCTTGCACTCTAGTCTCAATTGATTCTTTTTATGAACTGACATTCATGAGTTTCTCATGAGTAAATATTCAGTTAGATGGAGTAGAACCTGAGGATGCACTAGTGCACCAACTCACTACTAATCCTCTACTAGTTCCACAAACATTTAGAACTAGATTAATTGTCTATAACTCAGTGAAACTAAGTTATCTAATTACAACTCAAATAAACTCATCCAGGACCCCTAAAATTTAGGCAAAACATATACATGACTACAGAAAGACTTCCAACTCAAAATTCCTAAGATAATTAAGTCAATTAAACGTAATTAACTAGTTACAGGTTTCTATGAGAATAGAATTCAATTTTAATTCACAGTTTAATTCAAGTACAAATTAAATTGGAATTTCTTGTTGCCATTTCTCAACACTCCCTCTCACCTTCCAAGTCCCATTGAAAATGCCTTTTTCAAAATATCAATATCTTGCTCCTCCATGGGAACGTACAACAACATAATCCGCCTCAATACACAATCTCTGAGATGATGATATCAAATATTAATATGCTAGGTCCAATCATGAAAAACTAAATTTTCAGAGAGTTTGGTACAACTATGATTATCATAGTAAATCAAAGTTGGATCCATCTTTTTACCAAACAAACCAACCAGGATCTGCCTCATCCATATGGCCTCACATGCTGCCTAAATTGAAGCCATGTACTTTGCCTTTGCCAAACTGAGTGCAACCAATCTCTGTTTCTTGTTGTACCAAGAAACCATCACTAACCCAATACTGAATATCCCTCCTAATATGCTCTTCTTTTCAGTTATACTCCCTACCCAATCTGTATCGGTGAAGCCTTGAAGCTTCACTCCCTCTTTCCATCTATACCACAATCCATATTGAGTAGTGCTCATGAGGAATCTCAACACATGCTTTTCCACCTTCCAATACAGCTTGGTAGGCCTAACCATTACTTGACTAAGTTCGTTAACTACATAGCACATATCTGGTCATGCATTCACCAAATGCATGAGTGAACCCACAAGCTCCCTTTAAATAGTAGCTTCCACTACTTCCCCTGAAATAGCATCCTCCTTCCTCCTGTTACCTGCTAGAGGAGTCTCCATGGGTTTGCTGCTCTCCATGCGGAATCTCATGAGTATCTCATTGACATACTTGCCCTGAGACACAAACAATTCCCCATCACCCTGCCATACTTCCATGCCTAGAAAGTAATGCATGAGCCCCATGTCCTTCATCTCAAACTCTCTTGCAAGGTCCTCCTTGCAAGACTTGATCAGCTGATCATCACCTGTCAAAATCAAATCATCGACATATAACACAATGATCAACAATTTACCTTCCACCACTATGTGGTATAGGTTTGCATCTGCTTCACTCTTGGTGAAGCCTAACCCGGTGAAGTAGCTATCAATCCTGGTGTACCAAGCACAGGGTGCTTGCTTCAACCCATACAACACCCTCTTGAGCCAACACACATGCGACTCACGGTTGAAGGTCTCAAAACCTTCAGGCTACTCTATGTACACCTCTTCCTCAATCATGCCATTAAGGAAGGTTGTCTTTACATCCATCTGATGTATCTTCCAACCCATCTATGTTGATAGTGCCAATATAGATATGATCGATGAGTACCTTGCAATGGGAGCAAAGGTCTCATCATAGTCAATCCCCTCTACCTATGAAAAGCCACAGGCCACAAACCTAGTCTTATGCTTCTCCACACTACCATCTACAGCTTGCTTTACCTTGTAAAGCCATTTGGAGATCACCACTGACTTGTCCTCTGGTCTTAGGACAACATCCCAAACACTGTTATGAACTATGGAGCCATACTCCCCCACCATGGCGTCAACCCAAACCGATTCTTGCAGTGCCTCCTCAAAGGAAGATGTCTCTGTCTCAACACATCTACTCATAAGAGCGATTTATCTAGTGTATCTCTTAGGTGACCTCCTCTACCTATGCTGAGATGTGAGTGCTCCCACATTATCCCTGCATCATGCAATAACTCGTCAGCCTTTCTGGTGCGCTTTCTCCCATCTATGGAAGACTCTGCCTGAGTGGATGTCTCTACTCCCGGATCCTTTGCATGTGACTACTCCACATCAATCTGAGGCTCCTCAACCTTAGGAGCTAAAATCTCCTGAACCGCATGTAGCTCAAGATCCCTCTCAAGGGAAACTCACATGGCCTTCTCCTCATCGAATCTAACATCCCTGCGAACCACTAACATCCTACTAGTCAACAAGTACACTCGATAGTTGTGAGGTGTATCAGTGTACCCCACAAATATCCCCAACTTTGCTGTCGGCTCAAGATTCTTTCGTGCATATTTGGTCACATGGCGATATACCGATGACCCAAAATCCTGAAGTGACCAAAATATAGTCTCTTATCGGAATAAACTTCCTTTGGTGTTTTCATCCCAATAATCTGATGCGGGCTACAGTTCTGAAAATAAACTAATGTGTTGCATGATTCAACCCACAAGTGTAGTGGTAGTCCCTGATCATGCAACATTGCCCGTGTTGCTCCTATAATGCTTTTGTTCTTCCTCTCAGCCACCATTTTCTACTATGGGTTATGGGGTGCCGTGAACTCCCATTTAATCCCTTATGCTGCACAGAAGTTCTTAAACTCATTTGAGACATACTCACCACTGTTATCACTCCTTAGAGGTTTAACCTTCATTCCAGACTCTTTTTCGGCCAATGCTTTAAATTTACAAAACTTTGTGAAAGTTTGAACCTTCTTCTACATGAAAAATATCCAGCCTTTACGAGAAAAGTCGTCAACAAATATAACATAATATCTGTATTTGGCCATGGATGTTGTTGATAATTTTCCACACACATCTAAATGGACCTGCTCTAGAATCCCCTCTGCTTGATTGTCTCTGTCATGAAAGGAAGCCTTGGTGTATTCTCCCAAAGTACACCCCTTTCATGTATCAACTTGCTCTAGCGTACCTTTGGGAAGACAAGTAGATATCTGCTACATGATTTTCAAAGCCCCGTGATGAAAGTGACCCAATAGCCTGTGCCACAACTCACAAATGTGTCGACTCTGCACCTTCTCTGCTTTCGTGCTCAAAGCAACACAATCCTCTACCTTCAGCTTATAGAGATTCTTAACTCGGATCCTTATCTTCTTTACTTGACCTATGGTTGTTCGTCAATGGAACACATTTCCTTTCGAGAAAATTACATCATAGCCTCTATCGTCAAGCATGGTGACCGATACTAAGTTCTTCTTCAATCTAGACACACACATAACATCCCTCGAGGTGAGAGGAGCACCCTACTCCCTTTGCATTAGGGGAATTTTGAAGTCTAAAATGGGCCTCCTAAGAAAAATGTACAACCAAAATAAACTTTATAAGAACAAATAACATTCAAGATGATGATGTCAACCATGGGGGACTATTCACCACTTTTGGAGTAAGAAATTTAAAAGATTAAAAAATAATAAAATAGTAAAACTACTTTTTCAACTCGTATTTTCAACTTATCTCCATAAGGTTTTAATCAAATTTCAAGCAGAAGTACTCGTTGGATGTAAAATTTAATTCCTCATCCAAGGAGTACCCATGTTGTATACTTTCAATGGACTCTTCTACATGAAAAATGAGAAATACATGAAAAATGTGACCACAATCATGTTTTTCATGTATTTCTCATTTTTTGTGTAGTAGGGTCCATCAAAAGTATGCAACATGGGTACTCCTTGGATGAGGAATGACATTTTGCATCCAACGAGTGTTTCCGCTCATAATTTTAGTAAACCCATAGGGAGCTAAGTTGAAAATACAAGTTGAAAAAATAGTTTTTTCTTTTTTCCCTATAAAATTTGATGATGTAATCTAATCTTATTTTATTATTTTCACTATTATTTTGTAATTTCCTTAGGATGCCCATTTTAGACCTAAAAAATACCCTAATGGAAAGTAGCAGTGCCCAATCCAGTAGCACTATACCTCTCATTGTCACCCATCTCAATATGCATCTGAAGATCTTTCTCCTCCAGGTATCTGAACAACTCCTTGTCACCAGTCATGTAGAATGAAGCTCCACTGTCAACGTACCACACACTACCCATCATTGATGACACCATGCATGCAATGAGAGTAAAGTCCAATTAGAATTGGGAGGCCAAAGCTTCACTGCCACTCCTCCCGAGGACTTCTTCTTGGACTTCTTGAGTGGACAATTTGTAGTGAAATGGCCCAGCTCGTGACAATGAAAGAACTTAACTTTTGTCATGTCATTATTCTTACCTCCATGGCAAGAATCAGATTTGGAATGGGATGCCTTCCATTTCCATTTACTTTCTTTACTCGCTAAGGCAAAGTTTTCCTCATCATCAGTATTTGATGAGGAACCATCTCCGGTGTTCCTTATGATCTCCTCCTGCATCAAATCCAAACATAGTCGTTCCAAATCTGGCATCTTCTCCCTCCCATTAATAGAGTCCTGAAAGTTATTCCAACTCTTGGGAAGGCCTAGGAGAGTTACGCTCACCATATCATCCTAAAAAATGGTTATTCCAACACTTCCAAGCTCATCATGACAGTGAGTGAACTTGGTTAAGTATTTTGGAATGGTCTTGCCTTTATCCATCTTGATTTTTTGAATTTTCTCATTTAGTGCCAACTTCCTATGGTCATTGTTTTTCTGGCATAAGTTTATCAAAGCTTTCCACATAGCATATAGGGTTTCCTTTCGATGGAGACTCGAGACAATGAGGTCTTGAACTCACTCAAGGATTATCTGCCTCATGTTCACCACACAATTCTTCCATTTTTCCAGATTATGTGCATTCGAAGCTACTGGAATAGGAATGTCTTGGTCAACAAATTCCTTCAAGCCATTATCCTCTAGAACAACCTCCATTCTATCCTTCCATGCTATATAATTTGAGTTTCATTCCAAGGCATACTCGATCCACAAACTGTAGCACACCATTTGTCGATCCTGAATTATGTATTGCAAATTCGAATTTCACCTGTAACCCAAAACTCAAAACTTAGAAATTACCTCTATTATACTGTCTTTAGCTTCAATACCATGTATATTTTTCTACATATCTACCTCTGATGCCATGTAGATTTTCCTATAGATTCACAGCTCATGTAATGTACTAAAACACAAGACAAGAATCTACTCTATTCTTTAAACAACAGAAACCTAGAATCGACGAAAATGATAATCGACAAGAGGAAGATAATAAAAGACACATAACACAATTGTTTCTCTGGGGAAATCCATTGCTCGAAACCCCGACTATCTATTGCATTAATTAGAAATTTGAGTGATAATACAAAGCTTGTTCTCACAAGAACAATTTCGCATAAGTATGATCAACTCTCTGCCTCACAAGCTCACACGAACCAACACTTAGCCAATTTGTACTACCCACTGAGCCCCTATTTCCTTATGCAATTTTTGTGAGGAATAGCCCATATTTAATTGGGAAATTCTTCTTCCATAACTGCACAATCCAAATCTAGGTCCTCTTCTGATTGCATGCATGATCGATACAACTTGGATCACTCTACAACTGATGGTACACTTTCCTCACACTCTAGTCTCAACTGGTCTTTCTCTAAAATGACATGTATGAGTTTCTCATGAGGGAATCTTCAGTTAGCTAGAGTAGCACCTGAGAATGCACCAGTGAACCAACTCACTATTAATCCTCTACTAGTTCCACAAACAGTTAGAACTAGTTTAACTATCTATAACTCAGCCAAGCTGAGTTATCTAATTACAACTCAAATAAACCCATCCTGGACCCCTAAAATTTAGGGAGAGAATATACATGACTACATAAATAATTCCAACTTGAAATTCCTAGGCTAATTAAGTCAATTAAAATTAATTAACTATTTACAAGTTTCTATGAGAATAGAATTCAATTTTAATTCACAGTTTAATTCAAGGACAAATTAAACTGTAATTTCTTCTTTCCATTTCTCAACAAGTGCCACCTGTACACTGAAGCATCTACACAACATGTGCACATCATCACATGTACACAATGCCACCTTCACAATGTTTACACAATGCCACATGTACACTACACCACTTGTACAACATGTACACAATACCACATGTACATAGTACCACATGAACGACATGTATGAGACACCACATGTACACAATGCCACATGCATGACATCTACACAACACCACCTGAACACAATGCCACTTGTAAAACATGTACAAAACACTACATGCACACAACATCACTTGTACAATCATGCAGACCACAAAATATGTACATAACACCACATGTACAACATGCACGCAACACCACATGTACATAGCATCATATGTACACAGCACCACATATCCAACATGCACAGAGCACCATATGCATACAACGCCACATATCCATGATGAACACAATACAACATGTACACAACACCGTATATCCAACATGTACATAGCACCATCTATACCTAGCATTGAATATGCAACATACATACAACACTATCTGTACTAACATCCTGTACATAACATTGCATAAACAACATGTAAACACACTACATATGCACAATACTACATGCACACAATTATCACAAACGAAACATGTACAACATGTATGACATATGCACAAAAATAATACCACACTATCTCTACCAAGCAACGTTGCTTCCAGCGTCTTATCCATGTGTTGTAGCGGCTACAACCACAGTCTAAAATTTTGCCTTCGCCTATTTTGGAGCCTCCCTACCAACCTTACATAGCACTTTGTCTTGCTTCGTCAAGTGCTCAAGCTTCAAGTGCGTTCCTCACACAAAGGTAGCCTATCGATCAAAGTTGATCAATCCCCCTCACAGGCTGCTCACCCGGACATGGTTCAGCTGCAGGCTAAGTAACTTCCCCTTGAAAATTGTGCATTTCTGGAGGGCAACCAACCTTCCCTCCAGAAATTGCACAATCCTCTTTGATAGCCTGTTGGGCTCCAGGATTGTGCAATCCTTCCAGCCAACCCTCCCAGCAAGATTTGTGCAAATTTTCCCAGAAGCAGGTTATTCAGCCCAATATTTGTGCAAATCTGGGCAGTAATCAATTGCTTTGCCCAAAAATTACACAAATCTCCTGGGTAGCTAGCCTAGCTCCCAGCTAGAAATGTGCATTTTTCTGCAGCAGTCAGGCAGTCTCTTGCATGTGCAACTGAGTTGACTAGTTCCCTCCGGGATTGAGCAAAACAACCTTGCATGCATGGGCTACTTCTCCGAAGGTGGCATGCAAAGGCATCCCTTATTTCAGTGATCTATGTTTAGCAGTTGGAGGTTACATGCAAGGAGCAATTCTGAAACCTCCCACCAAGTGTCGCTTCCCCTAGATTCGTGGCATGCGCATCACAACCTGAATGTTATCAAAACTCATCAACCAAATGCTACAGATCTCATTCCTCACGTCGACCTTGTAGCTATGACATCCCACATCACATCTAGGAGCAGTTGGCACACTCAGCTCAGCTATTTTGGGGCAAGCTCGCTTGCCATGCCTTGTGCTGCATTTCTGTCGCTTTTTGTGTTTTCTCTTGTGGGAGTATTGTTTGCTTGATTTCTTTGAATGCTTGCTATCGTTTACATGTATACTAGCTTGTCCTAGCTCTGTTTCAGTTTTCGTTGCTATCTCACTACCGTCGCATGCATGAAACTATTTTGCACGAATGTTTGCCCAACTGACAAACTGCCTCACCCACATGCATGTTGATATGTTTGCTGAATATTTCATTCATGTTTCACATGCACTGTTGATAACTTCTACTATCACTTAGTGTCACCATGCATTCACTGACTTACTTTCTTTCAGTTGCCCGTCGGCAAGTTAGGCCAACCTTGGCCCAGGCTCTCCCTTCACCAAGGCTGCATTGCGCAATCTAGGAAAGGGAGGTTCATCTTCCTCTCCAGATTTGTGCATTCCTGCCCAGCACTAGCCTCCAGGACTATTTTTCACATTTCTGGAGGATAATGGCTGCTTGGCCCAAGAAATTGCGCAAATCTGCCCCTGGGCCAGTAGTCCTTCCTAGCTGGAATTTCGCATTATGCAATCCCAACAGTCAACAGCTAGACTGGACTGTCGAATGTGTAGTTCCAACAATCAGTCAGTCTCCCAACAACATAGACTATGCCTTGTGCAGTCTTTGTAGTCAGTCTCCTGACCTCCCAGCAGAAATTATGCAACCTTCATGATCATTCACCCAGGTATATTGCAAGTCAGTTCTCATGTTCATTTTGGTTTTTGACTGACAAATTTCTTGCCATGAGTGTTTCCATGTCTGCAGGTATCACATGTGTTCATATGCCTCTTAGCAGTACAGGTACAATTGTTTCTAGGAGAGCAGAGACGAAGACACCATTCAGACCATGTCTGGGGATGCTGTCGATCAAGTGTCCATGGACTTTCCTACCCACGAAGACATCAAGTTGTTCATAGACAAGGACATCAAGATACGACAATAGCAGCATCACAGCAAGCATCATCATGTACAACAACTGAAGACAACATACCAAATGCAACGAATGCAAGAGGAGGGTTGTTGACAACACAGAGGCGGAACAAGGTTGCAACCTCAAGTAGGTCCATTGATCATGAAAGTAACTTTGGAGACTCTGGCTATGAAGTGACGGCATGGCATGAAGATTGCATGAAGGCAGAAGATGGAACATAGAAGGAGTTGCATGTGCTGAAGTAGTCTTATGAAACCAGCTCACAAAAAGATAGAAAAGATAGTTGAACGCCTTATAATTCAGCCTCTTCGAGGGGGCAACCTCCTTTACATTACACAAATGAACAATTCTTGGATGATACAAATGAAAATACCTCCTTTCTATATATAGGAGTCTAAGGGGTCATAATATAATTAGATCCGACATAACAATAATAATGTAAGGGCACAATAATAACAATAGTGGGCTTCTATGGGGCACAATAGTAATAATATGGGGACTACATGGGTACAACAATATAATAAGGGGGTTGTACTAATAACAATAAGGGGTTACACTAGTAGTATAGGGGCCTAACATGCCCCTCTCCTTCAAAAAGTGTTGTCCTCAACACTTGAGTAGTTCTTGATGATTCTATATAAAATTCTTGTCCTCCCATGTGGAATCTTCAGTGGGTAAGTTCTTCCACTTGATGAGATACTCTGAAATTGATCGATTTCATAGCTGTCGGGTTCTTGTTTCTGTGACTGCTCCAAGTTCCAATATGATTTTTCCTTCCTCTTCAATTTCTGGAAATATTTTTTGAATTGGGATATTTTGTAACTTTTGAATAAGTGGCCATACTTCTTCATCTTTCTTCCATTCATCCCTTGCTTCTTTTATCCAATTTGGTTGGATAATAGAAATAGCACAAAACAATGCTTCCACATCCTCATCCTTTCTTGAGAGTGCATCTGCAACAAAATTTTGCTTCCATTTTCTATAGATGATGTCAAAGTCATAACCCAACATATTGGTGACACATTTTTTCTATTCTTCTAAAGATAATAGTTGTTCTAAAAAGTATTTAAGACTATCATGATCCATTTTTACCTTGAAGTGTCTTCCCATTCGGTAAGGTCGCCTTTTTTTAAGTGCATGTAGTACTGCCAACATTTCCTTCTCATAAATAGCTTGCTTGAGATGTAGAAGTAAAAATACCCAATCACCTACATCAAAACATTTTTCACTACGAGGTTGATCTACCTATTGTTTCATTCGATTTTGCACCAAAGTGGCATTATCCTTTAAAATTTGGAGAACTTGTTGTTGATGCTTGATGTGATCTTTCACTACTTGAACCTTTTTCTTCTTGATATGTCCTTCTATCTTTAGAGTTTGAGGAGTGATAATTTCTTCCAATGCTTTACAAGATATGATTGGATTCATTTCTTGATGCTTGATGTGATCTTTCACTTCTTGAACATTTTTCTTCTAGATATGTCCTTCTATATTGATAGTTTGAGGAGTGGTAATTCTAGCCAATGCATTACAAGATATGGTTGGATTCATTTCTGCTTTCTCGATATGATCTTTCACTTCTTGAACCTTTTTCTTCTTGATATGTCCTTCTATCTTGAGAGTTTGAGGAGTGGTAATTCTTGTCAATGCTTTACAAGATATGGTCGGATTCATTTCTTCTTTCTCTGGGGTTTTTTCCTGGCGTATATCCTCTTCTTTTTATGTTTCTTGATCCTTTTCTTCCTCCTCTTCATACTTTATGTAAAATAATTTCTTCTCAGCACACTTATGACCTTTAGTGGATTTGCTATCACAATTGTAACAATGCCCCTTTTCTCTTTTCTCTTCCAATTGTTGTGGTGTAATTCTTTCAGGTTGTGGAAGGCTAGGAGAAGAAACACTTTCATAATTATAGTCATGAGTGGTGGGATTCCTTGTTTCCATAATTTTGCTTTCAATTTTTCTTGCCAACTCGAATGCCTCCTCCAATGAATCAGGTTCCCAAAAACAAACCTCATGTTGAACGTTATCCTTTAAAGTCCCTATGAAGACATCAATCCTTTGCTTCTCTAGAATATAATTTACCCTTCTATTCAATTTTTGAAAGTCCTCAATGTGCTCTTCCATTGAACCCTTTTGTTTGAGATTTATCAATTGGCTAAAGAAGGAGTTTCTCTTTGTATCCTCATAATGTGCTATCATTTCCTCCGTGAAAATTGACCACGTGACAAGAAGTTTACGAGAACAAAGTCCTTTGTACCATAAAAATTGATCTGGTTCTAAATATGAAGATGCAATACATACCTTTTGTAACAGTGGTCCACCATGTAGATCAAAATATTTCTCCATCTGAAGTATCCAATTTACCGGATCCTTGCCATCAAACTTCCTCATATCACCTTTTCTTGATTTTAGGAGCTCGATCTTGAAATGACTATAACTCTATAATTTCGATTCTTCCAGTTCTAAAATTGCAACCTACAGTAGCCCTCTATGTCCTCTTTCCAGTGCCACCAGTCTGATCAAAATTAGATTCTCCAAGAAAGAGTTATGCACAATCTCCCAAGATGACTTGATTATACACCTTTTCAGAAGAGAAAACTTGTATGAAGTGCCACGTGTCACTATTTTTACCTTAGGATCTGAAAATTATACATAGAAACTACAGTCCATCCTCTTTCTATAACTTCTTATGAAATTTCAATTTGATGCTCAAAACAAAAGTTATGACGATTTTCCCAAGTTCACCTATTTGGAATGTAATTCAGGACTCTGCAAAAATACCAACTTCCTCAGATCATATGTCCGCAAATATAGTGCAAAAAGCTCTGAAATTCAGACCCAAGGTTCACCACGATTTCATCTCAAATGGGTTTTTTTCTTTTTTTCTTTTGAAACGTCGTCGAAAAATAGTTATAGTGAAAATGCCATGATGACCTGTTTGGAGCAGCGAAACCCTAGAATCCAAAGCTCTGATACCAAATGTTATGAAGCCAGCTCACAAAAGATAGAAAACATAGATCAATGCCTTAGAATTTAGCCTCTTTAAGGGGGAAACCTCCTTTACATTACATAAGTGAACAATTCTTGGATGATACAAATGAAAAGACCTTGTTTCTATATATAGGAGTCTAAGGGGATGAAATTGTGCCCGTACAAGTTAAATATGCATCCCAATAGCTAACTCAGAGTAGACATGGTGAGAAGTGTTGGTGATCGCATGTAAGGGATTTAGCAACATGCATGTCATTGTGCGCATGCATGCATTCCAACCCATTCAACACACTCACCAAGGCGAAGACAAGAAGCAAGTCCAACTAGAGCTGAACATTTACTTCGGAAAGTTGATGGGCATGACCACTAGCACACACTTGAAGATCAACACGGACACCATGCATCAGTGTGTTGTCAGTTCAGCCGCACCCACGAAGACCATTCACATGTTAGAAGATGAGTTGGATGAAGGGTCTGAACCAATGCACCGGTTGCAACGGAGGCAAGAGTTTTCTTTGGCAAGATGTCACCATGAGGTGCATACACACCATCATGGACGACCAAGATTGGCATCAGCTCACTAGCTTCACCATCACAAGCATGTCAAAGAGTTCGTCTCACCACAATGACTGAGTGTCAGTGATGTCTTGCAAGGCTTGCTCAAGCCATGTTGTCTCACATGAGTACATGTGCATTGTAATGTTGAGTTGTGTCAAGTGTAAGTCAAGTGTCAATAGTTGGATGTAACATTCATAGAGTAGGTGAAGAGTCATGAGGGTAGTTGAACTTTCACAAAGGGGAATGTCAAGGGTTACCCCACCCTTTGCTATAAATAGTCCCTCATAACACATTGTACAGGCTTTTGGTCATCCAAGATTCTACTAAGACTATCTTGAAGAAGGCTTGGACAGTATTGTAACGTGCCTTGGCTTCTCCACTACACGGAGCTAGTACATCTCTTTGGAGGAGCAGGTGGATGTGGTTGTAATGTTCTACTATTGGGGCTAGCAGGTTTACATTTATGTATTGTATGATTGTGACTTACACTTCTTTATATAATAAGAGCCAACACATTTTCATGCATATGTTGTTATTGTAGTTGGACTACTCCAATTGGTTTAATGATATGTGTTGTTTAAATTATGTACTTTTGTATGAACTGATTCACATGCATTTATATGAATCTTGTTGTTAATGTGTTGCATATGTTGTTAATGTTGTCACCATCCATGTCGGCTACTCTGCGAGACATAAGACAGACCTTTCACTTGAACCTTGCTATAAGAACCACCACACTCGTCTCGTACTAATCCATGAGTGTTGTACGTGTTATCCTACCTTGTATGATGTGACTGTCACATCCGAGTTGACTGCTCCGCTGGAAGATGTGCATGTCCTTTATGTTGTGTGTTCCTAGTTGAGTTGGGACTAATCCCTTTCATCCTAGCACCTTTAATTTCTTCCCCACTTCGAAGTGTTGGAGCCTCTCATACACCTTCCTTGACTCACTGCATCAGTCACACCCTTGCTACTGACAGAGTTATTCTACTTGCCTCTGTGCAACACCGTGGTCAAAGAATTACCTTACCACCCACTACTAGGACTCCTACACCAAATGGTCTGAGGTCTAATTGAGACTTCTTATCGGGGAGATCCCCTTGACATGTTGGCGGGTCCAGCACTGACAACATTTCTGGCACTAGAAGGAGGTCCTGATGATAAGTTGTGTCCTCTCATCCAATTTTGAACCTTTTCATATCTTTCATGGAGTCTTGCACTCTTCTTCCCCCGAGGTGTTTTTAGAATCGTGAAGATGTCTCCATCTTGGGGAAGATTTTTGATCTCTTTTACACTCACACATATGATGGTGAAGGCAAAGTGGCCTGGCCTGAGCACTTATATAGCTTTCTTTTCATGATTTATGAGGAAGATGAGTTTTTTGATGAACAGGTCATTTGCTGCTTGCATACACACTTCGCAAATCTCCATTTCTTGGCTACTCAGTCTATTAGTTGACATTGTGCACTCATTTGAGCACTTCTGTGATCTCATTGAAGACATGTTCTATCATTTTGATCCAGACCATCTTGACCGGAAACTGTTACAACAACGGAGGGCTTTGCATGAATCCATTATTGATTTTTGGCAGTGCTTCCATGACTTGCAGTTTCAAACTCCGAAGAGCCAGATGAAATTTGCTTATCTTTGGGATTGGTTCGAGTATTTCCATAAGAAACTTTCCCGTCCCAAGAGGAAGCTTGATATCAAGCCTCGCTCAACATTCTTCATTGATGGAACTGTGCAATCTCATGTGGGAGTGGGCAATGTCTCAACTGACTGTCCACCTCCCTCTCATTCAATAGCTCCACCATTTCCTAGTGATGTTAAGGATCATGCTTAGACACCTGTTCATCCTTCACACTCTCCCAACATCACTCCACTCGATTTTTGTGCAGATTCGGTTGTGATTCCTTCGAGTTCTCATATGCATTCTTTTCTTCGACCTATGTCTTTGCACTCAGGTGTTCCTCCGGATGATTTTGTCTTGTGTTCATCCATTCTAGACTCTCCACTTGTTGTGAATGAGGGATGACCTACTAACAGAGTTGATGTTGCACAACCAACATGCACTATCATTCATGAAGAATATGAGTGGGAGCTTGAGCATCAACACTCGGTGAAGGATGACTCCCTTCTATCCTAGTCCCCTTTGTTCATTCCTAACCTCTTTGGTGAACTTGCCATCCATGATTTTGCATGTGTATCTTCATTTACAAATGCGCCCATTCTTGATCACTCAGAGGACTCACCAGATGTTAGTCCATCATTTGACAACGGAGAGGATAAGTTACTCATTGAAAATCCACTTGATCCTTCATCCGTCTTTTCCAGAAACACAGAGGATGAGTTTTTTTGCTTTTCATCTACCCCTTTATGTGATTCATCCAACCATGAGGGTGCTGACCAACATCCTAAATTTTTTGATCTTGGTTGTCGTGATCTCTTCACCTCCTCATCCGATCATGATGTTGAGGCACTTCAGCCCGAGCTGATGGTTATGTCAGGCCCTCTCTATCTTGAGGTTGGTTTCGCTTCCAATCAGGAAATTTTTCAAACACTCAAGGCTCCTCATCACTCATTTGTATGCACTAAGATCAATATAGAACTCATATTTTACTTCCTCCACTCGAGCTACCCGATCCCATTGCTCATGCATTAGAGGAGTCTTACATTGCAATCAATTGTGCACGATGCAATTTATCTCTGTTTCTTTCTTTTTGTTGCATGTCACAGTCAAGAGTGTGCTTATGCTTCAATGTTGAATGTAGTGTTGCATAGCACCATGATAAGTCCATGGACTGCCCGTCATGCACTTGCACTCACTTATGTCCCATGGGCACTTTGAAACATGAAGTGTGGTTGTCTTCATTGTTATATCTTTCTTACTTGTTGGTTTGCACAACCAAGTTGCTCGTGGACCAAGCCTTCACCAACATGGGTCTACCAATGCGCCCGTGGATGCACTGGAAGTATCACTTCACGTTATCAGGCCCATGCATTGTTAGTGTAGGAGTAGGAGTAGTGTTTGCTTGCATGCTTGTTTTCTTACATGCTTTGTTTGCTTGTTTGTTTACTTTCTTTGATTTCACTTCCACTTCTGCTTTTTCTTTGATTTGATGTTTCTTAGTTCGTTTGTTTTGTTCGTAGGTTAGTCTTGCATGAAACCATGTATGAATCTTGAAGCGAGTTGGGTAAAGTACAAGAGGGCTTGTACAGCTATCACTACTTGGTTATCTATCATCTTACCTATGTATCATGAGCTTGTTACTTTTAGTCCATGATATGTTGAAGGAAAATATGTACTATTCGAAGTCAACCTTGGTGTAAACACAATGGTTGCACGCTAACTAGTGTCACCTTCTCTAGTCGATTGTTTTTGGGTTAGCCCTTGTTAGCTCAGTCAAGTAGAGTAAGGTAAGGGGGAAAACCTTAACAGGCACATCAGAGATACAATAAACTACTTCTCTACTGGAACAACCTCTTCTGCTCTCAATAAGTCAGGATCCCTCTTTCGCCTCTGAAATGAATAAGTGTTATGCACAGTGAAAAATGAAAAAAATAAAAGTCAAAAATTCAAAATGAAAAATGAATAAGGTGAAAGAAGAGAAAGGCTTCCTGCACAGGGAGGTGATGCAAGTAACTCTGCTAAGGTACTGACCAAGCTCACTGGCAGTGGAGCCATGCTTGTGTTCCTATGTGACTCCACCAGGGTACTTTCCAGGCCTGCTGGCAGTGGAGCAACACTAGAGATGAAACTAAGACTCTGACGACTATACTGCTTGTGCACCTATATACCAATTAACCCCAATTGAAACAACTGTGTTTCCTTGGCTTGGAATGTGTGTCAATCAACCAAGAGTCTGTCGAATGATACATCTTACAATCAAGCTAGTGTGAAGCCAAGATGAGTTGAGAGATGAACAATACTTCCGGAGGTGTTAGACTTGATTTTCACAAATAAGGTCCATTCAAAGAGCTAGAGTTCTACCAGTGTGTCGCCAAGTGTTGTAGTAGCTACAAATACCCTCCAAAATTTTTCCTTAGCCTGTTTTGGAGCCTCCCTACCAACCTTACACAACACTTTGGCTTGCTTTGTCAAGTACTCAAACTGAAAATGTTTTCCTTACACAAAGGCAGCCTGTCTGTCACAGTTGATCCATCCCCCTCACAGGCTGCTCACTTGGACTTGGTCTAGTTGCAGGCTGAGAAAATTCCCCTTGAAAATTGTGCATTTTTGGAGGCCAACCAGCCTTCCCTCCATAAATTCCGAAATCCTCTCTGACAGCCTGCTGGGCTCTAGAATTGCGTAATCCTGCTAGCCAAACCTCCCAACAGGATTTGCACAAATTTTCCCAGCAGCAAGCTATTCAGCCTAGGATTTGCACAAATCTGGGCGGCAGTCATCTTCTCTGCCCAGAAATTATGCAAATCTCCTAGGCAGCCAGCCCAGCTCCCAACTAGAAATGTGCATTTTTCTCCAGCAGTCAAGCAGTCTCTTGCATGTGCAGATGAGTTGACCGGTTCCCTCCGAGACTGAGCAAAATAGTCTTGCATGCATGAGTTATGTCTCCCAAGGCAACATGCAAAGGCATCCCTTGTTTCAGGGATCTATGTTTAGCAGTTGGAGGTTACATGCAAGGAGCAATTCCGAAACCTCCCACCAAGTGTCGCTTCCCCTAGATTTGTGGAATGTGCGTCACAACCTCAATGTTATAAAAACTCATCAATTGGATGCTACAGAGCTCATTCGTCACATTGAACTTGTAGCTCTGACATCCCACATCACATCTAGGAGCAATCATCACACTCAGCTCAATTGTTTTGGGGTAAGCTCGCTTCCCATGCCTTGTGTTGCATTTCTGTCTCTTTTTGTGTTTTTGATTGTGGGAGTATTATTTGCTAGATTTCTTTGAATGCTTTCTTTCATTTACATGTATACTAGCTTGTCTTAGCTCTGATTCAGTTTTCATTGCTATCTCACTGTCGTCGCATGCATGAAACTGTTTTTCACGGATGTTCACCCAACCGACGAACTGCCTCACCCACATACATGTTGATCTATTTACTGAATCTTTCATTCATGTTTCACATGCACTATCGATCACTTCTACTATCACTTAGTGTCACCATGCATTCATTGACTTGCTTTCAATTGTCCATCAGCGAGTCGATCCAACCTTGGCTCGGGCTCTGCCTTCACTAAGGTTGCATTGTGCAATCTAGGAAAGGAAGGTTCACCTTCCTCTATAGTTTTTCACATTCCTACCTAGCACTGGCCTCTAGGGATGTTTTACACATTTCTAGATGAAAATGGCTGCTTGGCCCAAGAAATTGCACAAATCTATCCTTGGGCCAACAGTCCTTCCCAACTGGAATTGCGCAATCCCAGCAGTTAGCAACCAGACTGGACTGTGACTTGCACAGTTCCAGTAGTTAGTCAGTCTCCTAGTAGCCTGGACTATGCCTTGTGCAGTCTGGGCAGTCGATCTCCCAACCTCTTGGCTGAAATTACACAAGCTTCATGATCATTCACCTAGGTATGTTACAAGTCAGTTATCATGTTCATTTTTCTTTTCAACTGACAGATTGCTTGCCATGAGTGTTTCCATGTCTCCAGGTATCACAAGTATTCATCCACCTCTCAGCAGTATAGGTACAATGGTTACCATGAGAGCAGAGATGAAAACACCGTTTAGAGCACGCTTGGGGATGTAGTGGATCAAGTGTCCATGGATTTGCCTACCCACAAAGACATCAAGATATGACAACAACAACATCACAATGGGCAGCATCATGAACAACAACTGAAGACAACATACCAAATGCAACGAATGCAAGAGGAGGGTTGTTGACAACACGGAGGCAGAACAAGGTTGCAACCTCAAGCAGGTCCATTGATAATGAAAGCAACTTTGGAGACATTGGGTATGAAGTGATGATGCGACATGAAGATCACGTGAAGGTAGAAGATGGAACAAAGAAGGAGTTGTATGTGCCAAAGCAACAAATCAAGGAAGAACATGAAGTTGCACAGATAAACGAATGAGTTGTGGCAGGATCAGGAATAACAGTGGGTGCATTGTGCACTCACGGATGAAACTGCACCCATACAAGTTAAAGATCCATCCCATCAGCTAACACGAAGAAGACATGGTGAGTAGTGTTGGTGATCGCATGCAAGGGATTCAGTAGCATGCATGTCATTGTGTGCACGCATGCAATCCAACCCATTCAACACACTCACCAAGGCGAAGACAAGAAGCAAGTCCAACTGGACTTGAACATGTACTTCAACAAGTTGATGCGCATGACCACCCGAACACACTTGAAGATCAATACAGACACTATGCAACAGTGTGTTGCTGGTTCAGCCACACCCAAGAAGATCATGTGCATGTTAGCAGATGAGTTGGATGAAGGGGCCGAACCAATGCACAAGTTGCAACGAAGACAAGAGTTCGCTTTGGCAAGATGTCACCATGAGGTGCATACACACCATCATGGATGACCAAGCTTGGCATCAGCTCACCAACTTCACCATCACAAGCACGTCAAACAATTTGTCTCACCACAGCGACCGAGAGTCAGTGATGTCTTGCAAGGCTTGTTCAAGCCATGTTGTCTCACATGAGTACATGTGCATTGTAATGTTGAGTCATGTCAAATGTAAGTCAAGTGTCAATAGTTTGGTGTAATAGCCATAGAGTAGGTGAAAAGTCATGATAGTAGTTGAACTGTCACAAAGGGGAATGTCAAGGGTTACCCCACCCTTTGCTATAAATAATCTATCATAACTCATTGTATAGGCTTTTGGTCAGCCAAGCTTCTACTAAGACTATCTTGAAGAAGGCTTGGACAGTATTGTAATGCGCCTTGGCTTCTCCACTGCACGAAGCTAGTACATCTCTTTGGAGGAGTAGGCGGATGTGGTTGTAACGTTCCATTGTTGGGGCTAGCAGGTTTACATGGATGTATTTTATGATTGTGACTTACACTTCTTTATATAATAAGAGCCAACACATTTTCATGCATATGTTGTTGTTGTAGTTGGACTTCTCCGATTTCTTTAATGATATGTGTTGTTTAACTTATGTAATTGTGTAAGAACTGATTCACATGCAATTATATGAATCTTGTTGTTAATGTGTTACATATGTTGTTAATGTAGTAACCGTCCGTGTTGACTTCTCTACTGGAAATCAGACATACCTTTCACTTGAAGCTTTCTATAACAATTGTCACACTCGTCTTGGACTGATCCGCGAGTGTTGTACATTTTATCTTACCTTGTATGATGTGACAACTGCATCTGAGTTGATTTCTATGCCAAAAGTTGTGCATGTCCTTTGTGCTGTGTGTTCCTAGCCGACTTAGGATTGATCCCTTTCAACTTGGAACTCACCTTCACCTCCTTCCCCCCTTCGAAGTGTTGGAACCTCTCATACACCTTCCTTGACTCACTGCATCAGTCACACCCTTGCTGCTGACTTAGTTATTCTACTTGCCTCTGTGTGACACTGCGGTCAAGGCATTACCTTACGAACCACTACTGGGAATCCAACACCAAACGGTCTGAGGTCTAATTGGGACTTCTTACCAGGGAGATCCCCTTGAGATGTTGGCAGGTCCAACACTGTCAACACCATGCTTAGCTAGCATGCCGCAGACCACACTGCTTTCATTTCATTGATGTATCCCTTGGTATAACCTATTCATAAAATAGAAATAATATAATCACATTATATTAAATCATAACCACATGATACTAAACTCTAATATTCGTCATGACTACTCTTCCCAATTAATTCCTCGTAAGACCAGGAACCTCTTCAGGTCATTTGCGTGCATAAGCAATCATTCCTCCATAAGGATGATTCCTGGATAGTCTGTCGAACAATGACATAGATACATAGACAAATACATACATATACATAAACATTAGCATAAATCAATCATGATCCATGATGACCTTGTCAGATAAAAACATTCATACATACATATATGCATATAATCATTAGCATAAATCAATCATGATCGCAACATAAATACTAGATGTCAAGGTCAAAGTTAAGAGAAATTCCTTTATTCATGCACAACATTGAGAACCACAGTTCCCAACTTAGCCAAGCCATTCGACATCTCAGGTCCATTTATTTTACCTTTTCTGGTTACCTTTCTCCTGCCTATCCTGCCATCGGTCATTTACACCAATGGACCCAACCAGTTCCACTAGCTGTCATAGTCTTACCCTCCACTGCACTTACTCATGCACATAGCTTCATCTAAATCTTACATTACCTTTTGGGTACCACACAACTCTCCTGAGCTCCATCAACTTTCCTCTTTCCCAAAAAATTCCCAAGACTCAAAACATAAAAGGCAAGATAAGAAATAACTAAGAAGAAAACCATGAAAGTAAATAACAATATGACACCAAAAAAAGTGGAAAGTTCTTGTACCATACATAAACAAAACCACAATCAAGCTCAAAAATTCATAAAATAACAAAAGCACAAGACTGGGAATAGACACCATGAGTCAATCTCCATGGTTCCCAAGGAAAGCTCAACACAAGCCTTCTTCAACATTTCGTGGCAATCTCTTTTCCATGCAATCCCCTGCATCATACTTTCATCAACACAACTGATAGTGCATAAATAAATGTAACAATACACTTGTTACCTTACCTTGTTGTGCCAAGCACATTGCTTGCAATTGAACACATCCATGCCATCTCTCAAGGGACTCCAATTGCCTCGATAGATCCTCCTGCAGCTAGAGACTGGCTAATATACCTCTCTAGTACATATTTATGACTACAACACATATCCACACATGGTCAGACAAAATCAAGGTTAAGAAGACTCACTGTGTGCAAAGCACTCATTCATTTGGAATTAGGGTTTCCAAACATAGCCAAAGGAATTCTTGTCCAATTCCTTTCTTTTACCCTTTTTACCTCATTCAAATCGAGGCTTACTATGCGATGTCACATCACTCAACTATTAGTTATATAAACAAATCAAATATTACCTTGTCACACTAATGCTAAGCATGTTACCCTGCGACTGCTCACACATGTCAACCACATGTTCCAATATCAAGACAATCATATCTATCAATTTGAAATCAACCTTTACAAACAATCATGTCATAACCCATAGTCAACTCATAGTCATTAGACATAATGCTTCAACTGCCAACTCCATTCAACTACATATCAAGTGTCTCAACACATATGTGTTAGTACAATCGTCTTAAAAAAAGATCATTGGAACACATATTCATATTCTGAAATTCATCAAACATTCAACCAACTTGCAAACACACCATGTTAAATAAATCAACTAGATGACATAATAGACACCAAACACTCAACATCAAATAGATGACATAATAAATAATGAAGCAGCAAGTATACTACATAAGCAAACTCATACCTTAGTGTACCATAGAGGAGGCTATCTTGTTTGCACAATCATTCTAGTTAGCAAGATATAACTTTACAACATGTCAACTCAAGCATAAATAATATCATGATATCCATAACAATAACTAACTAACATGTTCTCATCATAAATTCATAAGCATTTATCCTTCATGCATAAAAACCACGTGTGCAAATTCATCACAAATATGTCGGCTCATACCTGAATATCACAACCATAACCATCTACATAGTCCAATCCAATTTAGCATGATACATATAACAAAAATATATTAATGTTATAATCCTAATCATCAAGTTGACTAACACATAACAACAACAAGTTAACCTGTATAATACTCATCAACAACATATAACATGATCATCAAGTTATCTAACATAAACAAAAATAGAAATGCATACAACCACAACTTAATATCATTCATGACTATCTGACACATGTGCATATGCTTATGCTAATCAACTATCATCTATCATGAGTGTAACCATAACATCAAAAGACATGTACATAAACCTAATGCATATAATAATCCTTGACTTACATACCTGCATGCAAAACTACAATACCTGTATGACGATCTTCTCTTACCCCGAGGTCCAATGCTGCAACCTCATTATGATGATCTACATCTCCTGTTCTATCTCAGCCAACACATTAGCATCATAGCAACCAATCGCATGATGATGATGTAAATTGTATACAATGACTTCACAAGGCATGTTTGACCGACTATATATGCATAACTATAACCAAGACCATACATGCATAACAACTACATATAGACATATAACACATGAGTACAAAACCATATACACATCATTCTAGATAGATTCCAATCATCAATTCATGGCCATATCAACTACACAAACCATGACCTCATGCATGACAACAACAACCACCTCACATGCATTTGATAGCATGTGAACACTGACATGAATAACAATGCATAATCAACCTGTTGACAGTGCTGGACCCGCCAACAAGTCAAGGGGATCTCCACGGTAAGAAGTCCCAATTAGACCTTAGATTGTTTGGTTTAGAAGTCCCAACAATGGGTCATATGGTAATGCCTTGACCACGATTTTGCACAGAGGCAAGTAAGATAACTCTATTTGTAGCAAGGGTGTGATCGCTGCAGTGAGTCAAGGATGGTGCATGAGAGGTTCTAACACATGTGGGTTGAGATGAATGCGCCCCTTGGAAACCTGTAACAGTACTCAAATGGGAAGGGAACACATGAGCAAAGATGCATCACAAACTAGAAATCAAGTCAGCCGGCAATCCAAAGTGATGGTAAAACCAACAACACATCTGCAACAAGATTCATACAACTCCATACAAAAAAATTCATACACAACTGCGTAAGTTAAACAACATACATTGCTACAACAACCAGAACAATCCAACTACAATAACAACATATGCATGAAAATGTGTTGGCTCTTATTATATAAATAAGTGTAAGTTCCAGTCATACAATACATCCATGTAGACCCACTAGCCCCAACAGTGGAACATTACAGCCACATCTACCTGCTCCTCCAAAGAGATGTACTAGCTTCGTGCAGTGGAGAAGCCAAGGCACGTTACAATACTGTCCAAGCTCTCTCCAAGATAGTCTTATCAGAAGCTTGGCTGACCAAAAGCCTCTACAATGAGTTATGAGGGACTATTGATAGAAAAGGGTGGGGTGACCCTTGACATTCCCATTTGTGATAGTTCAACTACCCTCATGACTCTTCACCTACTTTATGACTGTTGCATCCAACTATTGACACTTGAGTTACACTTGACATGACGTTACCTTACAATGCACATGTACTCATGTGAGACAACACGGCTTGAGAAAGCCATGCAAGACATCACTTACACTCGATCCATTGTGATGAGACCAACTCTTTGACATGCTTGTGATGGAGAAGGTGGTGAGTTGATGCCAAGATTGATCGTTCGTGATGGTGTGCATGCACCCCATGGTGACATCTTGCTAAAGCGAACTCTCACCTCCATTGGAACCAATGCATTGATTCAGCTCCTTCATCCAACTCATCTGCTAGCATGCACATGGTCTTCTTGGGTGTGGCTGAACCGGAAACAAACTGATGCATAGTGTTCGTGCTAGTCTTCAAGTGTGTACTGGTGGTCACGTGCATCAACTTGCCGAAGTACATGTTCAGCTCCAGTTGGACTTGATTCTTGTCTCACCTTGGTGAGTGTGATAAATGGGTTGGATCGAATGCGTGCACAAAATAACATGAATCCCTTGCATGCAATCAACAACACTTCTCACCATTTCTGCTCTGTTCGAGTTGCTGGGATAGACCTATAACTTGTACATGCGGAGTTTCATCCGTGAGTGCATGTTGCACCCACTTCTGTTCCTGTTCCTGCTGCAACTCATTCATCTATCTGTGCAGCTCCATGTTCTTCCTTGAGTTGTTGCTTTAGGACATGCAACTCATTCTTTGTTCCATTCTCTGTCTTCACTTGATCTTCATGTCACGCTATCACCTCATAGTCTGAGTCTCCAAAGTTTCTTTCATCATATGTGGATCTTCTTGAGCTCGCAACTTTGTTTTTCCTTTGTGTTGTCAACAACCTTCCTCTTGCACTCATTGCATTCAGTATGCTACCTTCAACTATTGTTCATGATGTTGCTCATTGTGATGTTGTTGTTTTCATATCTTGATGTCCTCATCTACGAACAACTTGATATCTTCGTGAGTAGGCAAGCTCATAGACATTTGATCGAATGCATCTCCAGGTGTGCTCTGAATGGTTTCTTCGACTCTGCTCTCTTGGAAACCATTGTCCCTACACTGTTAAGAGGCATATGAACACCTGCTATACCTGTAGACATGGCAACACTCATGGAAAGAAATATGTTAGTTGGAAACCAAAATGAACTTGAGAATTGACTTGCAACATACCTGTGTGACTGATCATGAAGGTTGTGTAATTTTGGCCTGGAGGTCGGGAGACTAACTGCGAAGACTGTGCAAGGCACAGTCTAGGCTACTGGGAGAGTGACGAAATGCTGGAACTATGCAATGCATAGTCCAGTCTGGCTGCGACTGCAGAAATTGTGTAATGCACAATCTCAGATGGCAATGGCTATAGGCTTAGTGATTCCATTGCTCAATTTTCTAGGCCAGAAGTCAGTGTCCCTTAGAAGTGCACAAATGATCTAAAAATCACTCGTGAGTGATCTCAGTTAATTGATTAATGAAGGTATTACAGACTCATGTGCTGGTGTGTGTCTATGTTACCTTAGGCAACGGATCGATAAGATTGCAAAATACACAGACACTAGAAAATAGTAAGAGAAACACAGCAAGCAAAACAGAACACAACAAAATTTAATAAGAAGATCATCCAATCCTCTTGGGCTACGTCTCCGGTCTAGCTTTCAGTGGTGGCCTTCTTTTATTGTGTCTTTAACCAGAGTTTTTACAATGAGGAGTTCAATTTGAGTCTCCTGAAATAGATGATGCTTAGTAGGGTGGTTCTTGGATTCCCCAAGCCACTAGAGTGCATAGACTCCCCCTTACCAAGTCTTCACCTCAACTAGTCTTAATGGGATGAGTCCAATTTCATACTCAGTTCCCCGATAGATATCCTCACAGGGATTGCTTGAACCTCTCAAGCCTGGTTCTGTTTGCTCGATGCTGCCTTAGCTCTGCAAGCCAGCTCACTTCTCTGCTTCTGTCTCATTGTCTCTTCACCTCTTATTGTCCCCTGTTCTCTTTCTGTTCATGGATTAAAGCCAATCTGTCCCTTGACTGTTCACTTCCTCTTCCGTCTCTTTGGATCGCCTATTGCTGTGCGCTTGGAATTCCTTGCCTCTGCGTCATCACCACCATGTAACGTTTCACTGGGAGGTGGCCACTTGTCCTCTCACGAACTCAGTGCCAGCTCTTCGTCAACGGTTCATTATTTCGGTTACTTTGTGAAATGATTCATCTGCCAAGTCAGTGGTCAAATCAGACTTCAACCCTTTATGCACTATGGCTCATTCTTCTATCAAATCCAGTCTCCCATCGGGTGCAATCTTTGTCGTTAGATTTGGGGCCTAAAAATCCTACAGTTATCGCTCTTATCTCGCGATTGACTTGTTCAGATGTTAGCCCGCGATGAGGGCGGTTTTCTCTCTCATCCGCCAGACACGCATCATCCAATGTATGGAATCGCTCATTCTCCTGACAAACCCGCTTACCACCCAAAATGCCTCTGATATTCTGCTGGTTTTGGAGCGTGGGACCTGCCTTCAGTTTTAGTGCTTTTCCTACAGTTCTTCGGCTTCCCTTGTGACCGTGCACTTGGGGCTTTTTCTTCTTGAGGGGTTTTTCCCAGTGATGCGTGATTATCGTGCATCAGAAACGACCTCTATTTTCTGATCTAGATTTCCCAATTTCTAGTTTGTGCCACTGCATGGTCTCCATGGGCCTCGGTCAGTTGGCTTTGACCGAGGTCCTCGTCGTTCCGTGCTGGCTACAAACTGCCACCGTTTAGAGATCTTTCCTAATATCTCATTGTTCACAAGTTTTTTGAAGTCTGTCATGATTTGATACAGTCATAGAACTCTGATAATTTTCATCGATCCAATTCGGATCAACAAAACAGTCTTGGAGGATAGTCACTGGGCAAAAATATGCATTTCTAGAAAGGAAGACTGAGTCTTCCTTCCCTGGATTGCACAATGTTGTCTCAGTGAAGGCAGAGTCTAGGCCAAGGTTGCCTAGACTCGCCGACATGAAAATGAACACGAATGTGAGTGCGAATGCATGGTGATACTGAGTGTAAGAATAAGCGAATGATCATGCATGCAAATGGTGAATGAGAGATTCAGAAAATGGAACAATTTTCATGTGGGTGAGGCAAGTCCTATCTAGTTAGGTAAAGTCTCTTTCCTTCTTCTCTCCTCCCTTGTCAAATAGATATATGCTTCTTTCCTCGCTTGTCACGGTTACAGTGGGGATATTTTCTTTATCAAGTCAGTAAGCCTAGGATGGAGATTAGGGTTATTTCCTGTCTTTTAAAGCGGGTCGAATCAACAACCGTTCGTTAAAATAGTTTCATCCATGTGATAGTAGTGAGATGTCAACGAAAAATTAAATAGTGCTAGGACAAGCTAGTATACATGTAAATGACAACAAGCGTTCAAAGAAATCAAGCAAGCAATACTCATACAAGTGAAAACACAAAAAGCAACAAAAATGCAACACAAGGCATGGAAAGAGGGCTTACCCCAAAACAGCTGAGCTGAATGTGTCGACAGAGCCTAGATGTGATGTGGGATGTCAGAGCTGCAAGGTTGATGTTAGGAATGAGCTCTATAGGATCCGGTTGATGAGTTTTGATAACATCAAGGTTGTGACGTGCATGCCACAAATCTAGGGAAAGTGAAACTTGGTGTGATGTTTCTAAAATGATCCTTGCATGTAACCTACAACCACCAAAAAATGATCCCTGAAACAAGGGAACCCATGCATGCAAGTCAGCTTGCTCGGTCTTGGAGGGAACTGGTCAACTAAGTTGCACATGCAAGAGACTGCTCGACTGTTGGGAAGAAATGCACAATTTCTTGGGGGAGTTGCTCAGCCTGTAGCTGGACCAAGACTAGGTGATTAACCTATGAGGGGAATGCGTCGAGCTGTGATTGATAGGCTACCTTTGTGCAACAAACCATTGAAGCTTGTGAACTTGACAAAGCAAGACAAGCTGTTGTGAAAAGTTGGTAGGGAGGGTCCAAAACGAAGGTAAGGAAAATTTTTGGAGGTTGTTGTAGCCGCTACAACACTTGGCAACACACTGGTAGAACTTTAGCTCTCTTAATGGACCTTGTTCGTGAAAATAAAGTCTAACACCTCTCGAAGTATTATTCAGTTCTCAGCTCATCTTGGTTTCACACTAGCTTGATTGTAAGATGTAGCATCTACCAAAATCTTGATCGATTGACACACATTCCAAGCCAAGGCAACACAGTTGTTTCGATTGGAGTTGAGGGCTATATTGGTGCACAAGCAGTATAGTCGTCATAGTCTTAGTTTCATATCTAGTGTTGCTCTGCTGCCAACAGTCTTTTACAATAGCCCGATGGAGTCACATAGGAACACAAGCATGGATCCGCTACCAACATGCCTGGTCAATACCTCGACAGAGTTACTTGCATCACCTCCTCGCACAGGAAGCCTTTCTCTTCTTTCACCTTATTCATTTTTCATTTTGAATTTTTTGACTTTTTCTTTTTTTCATTTTTTCAACTGTGATAGCTCTTATTCATTTCAGAGGCGGAAGAGGGGTCCCAACTTATTGAGAGAAGAAGAGGTTGTTCCAGTATAGATGTAGTTTATTATATCTGTGACGTGTTTGTTAAGGTTTTCCCCCTCACCTTACTCGAATTGATTGAGTTGACAAGGGTTAACCCAAAAATAACTAACTAGAGAGGGTGACACTAATTAGCGTGAAAACGTTGTGTTTTCACCAAGGTTCACTTCGAATAGTATGTATTTTCCTTTGACGTATCACAGACTAAAAGTAACAAGTTCTTCATACAAAGGCAAGATGATAGATAACCAAGTAGTGATAGTTGTACAAGCCCTCTTGTACTTCACCCAGCTCGTTTCAAGAGCCATACATGGTTTCGTGCGAAACTAACCTACAAATGAAACGAGCGAACTAAACGAAACAAGCGAACTAACAAACAACAAGGCAAAGCAGAAGCAAAAGCGAAACCAAAGCAAGTAAGCAAACAAGAAAGCAAACAAACAAAAAAAAAGCGAGTAAGCAAACAAGCATGCAAGCAAATTGACTGAAAGAAAACACTACTCCTACTCCTACACTAACAGTGCATGGGCCTGATCACGTGAAGTGATATTTCCAATGCAACCACTGGTGCATTGGTTGACCCATGTTGGTCAAGGCTTGGTCCGCGAGCAACCCAGTTGTGCGAACCAGCAAGCAAGAAAGCTATAACAATGAAGAAAACCACACTTTGTGTTTCAAAGTGCCCAAAGGACATAAGTGAGTGCAAGTGCATGACGAGAAGTTTGTGGACTTATCATGGTGATGTGTGACACTACGTGCAACTTTGGAGCATAAGCACACTCTTGACTGTGACATGCAAGCAAACGAAAGAAACAAATATAACTTGCATCGTGAACAAGTGCTTGCAATGTAAGATTCCTCTAATGCATGAGCAATGGGATCATGCAGTTCGGGTGGAGGAAGTATGATCTGTGTGTGAGATGGATCTTCAATGCATATAGATGAGCGATGAGGAGCCTTGGGTGATCGAATAGTTTCATGATCAGAAGTGAGACTAACCCCAAGAGAGCGAGGACCTGACATAACCATTAGCATGGGATGAAGTTCCTCGACAGTCTTGGGTGTTTCAACTTCATCATCAGATAGATCACCATAAAATGGTGGCTTCAAAAGATCAACTATGATAGAGTCATGGTCATGATCAAATATGGAAACAAACGGATCACAACCGTCGTGATCAGAAAAATCAATGATTTCATCGGCATCCTCATGATCAGATGAATCAAACAAAGGGGTAGATGAAAATCGAACAAACTCATCCTCTGTGTTTCTGAAAAATAAAGATGAAGTATCAAGTGGATTTTCAATGAATAACTTATCCTCTCTATTGTCAAATGATGGGCCAACATCTAGTGAGTGCTGCGAATGATCAACAATGGGTGCATCCGTGGATGAAGACACACATGCAAAATCATGGATGGCAGGTTCACCAAATATTTTAGGAAAGAATGTAGGGGGCTTGGATGGAAGGGAGCCATCCTTCACCGAGTGTTGATGCTCAAGCTCCCACTCATACTCTTCATGAATGACAACGCATGTTGGCTGTGCAACACCAACTCCGTCAATGGCTTGTTCCTTGTTCACAACAAGTGAAGATTCTAGAATGGATGAACACAAGAAAGTATCATCCGAATGAACACCAGAGTGTGAAGACAGAGGTTGTAGAATAGAATGGGTATGATAAGTTGAAGGATTCAGAACCAACATTGTGTGAAAAATAAGTGAAGTGATGTTGGGAGGATTTGAAAGATGAACTGTGAGCATGATCCTCAACATCACTCAGAAATGGTGGAGTTGTTGAATGAGGGGAAAGCGGACAGTCAGTCAAAAAAATGACTGCATCCACATGAGCTTGCACAGCTCCCTCACTGAAGAATGTTGAATGAGGCTTGATCTCAAGCTTCTTCTTGGGACTAGCAAATTTCTTAAGGCAATACTCGAACCGGTCCCAAAGATAGGAAAATTTCATCTGGCTCCTCGGAGTTTGAAATTGCAAGTCACAGAAGTGCTACCAAAAATCTATAACCAATTCATGTGGAGCCTTCCATTCCTGTAATAGTTTCTGATCAAGATAGTCTAGATCAAAATGATAGAAAGTGTCTTCAATAAGATCACATAAGTGCTCAAGTGAGTGCATGCTGTCAGCCGATAGGCTAAGCAACCAACGTCGTGGAGATTCGCGAAGTGTGTGTGGAAGCAGCAAGTTGGCCTATTCATCAGAACACCCATCTTCCTCATGAATCATGGAAAGAAGGTCATGTAAGTACTTAGGCCAGGCCACTTCACCTTCACCACCATATGTGTAAGTGGATAAGAGATTGAAAAAATCCCCCATGATGGAGACATCTTCACGATTCGAAAAACATCACAGAGAGAGAAGAGTGCAAGAATCCATGAAAGGTATGAAAAGGTTCAAAAATGGATGAGAGGACACAACTTGTCATCAGGCCTCCTTCTAGTTCCAGAAATTTTGACGGTGCTAGACCCGCCAACATGTCAAGGGGGTCTCCCTAATAAGAAGTGCCAATTAGACCTCAAGCCGTTTGGTGTAGGAGTCCCAATAGTGGGTCGTATGGTAATGCCTTGACCGCGATTTCGTAAAGAGGAAAGTAAGATAACTCTGTTAGGAGCAAGGTTGTGACCACTGTAGTGAGTCAAGGAAGGTGCCTGAGAGGTTCTAACATGTGTGGGTTGAGATGAGTGCGCCCCTTGGCAACTTGTAACAATACTCATATGGGAAGGGAACACATGAGTGAAGATTCATCACAAGCTAGAAAGCATGTCAGACAACAATCCAAAGTGATGGTTAAACCAACAACACATCTGCAAAAGGATTCATACAATGGCATACATAATAGTTCATACAAAACTGCGTAAGTTAAACAACATACATTGCTACAGCAACCATAACAGTCCAACAACAATAACAACATATGCATGAAAACGTGTTGGCTCTTATTATATAAAGAAGTGTAAGTTCCAGTCATACAATACATCCATGTAAACCCACTAGCCCCAACAGTGGAACATTATAACCACATTTTCTTGCTTCTTCAAAGAGATGTACTAGCTTTGTGTAGTGGAGAAGCCAAGGCGTGTTACAATACTGTCCAAGCTCTCTCCAATATAGTCTTATCGAAAGCTTGGCTCACCAAAAGACTCTACAATGAGTTATGAGGGACTATTTATAGCAAAGGGTGGGGTGACCCTTGAAATTCCCCTTTGTGACAGTTCAACTACCCTCATGACTCTTCACCTACTCTATGACTATTACATCCAACAATTGACACTTGAATTACACTTAACATGACATTACATCACAATGCACTTGTATTCATGTGAGACAACAAGACTTGAGCAAGCCATGCAAGAAATCACTGAAACTCGGTCCGTAGTGATGAGACCAACTCTTTGTAATGCTTGTGATGGTGAAGGTGGTGAGTTGATGCCATTCTTGGTTGTTCGTGATGGTGTGCATGCACCCCATGGTGACATCTTGCTGAAGTGAAATCTCGCCTCCATTGCAACTGGTGCATTGATTTAGATCCTTCATCCAACTCATCTGCTAGAATGTGCATGGTCTTCTTGGGTGCGGCTGAACTAGCAACACATTGATGCATAGTGTTCATGCTGATCTTCAAGTGTGTGCTATTGGTCACACGCATCAACTTTCCGAAGTACATGTTCAGCTCTAGTTGGAATTGCTTCTTGTCTTTGCCTTGCTGAGTGTGCTAAATGGGTTGGATCGCATGCGTGCGCATAATGACATGAATCCCTTGCATGTGATCAACAACATTGATCACCATGTTTTCTTCATGCCAGTTGTTGGGATATACCTATAACTTGTATGGGTGCAGTTTCATCCATGAGTGCATGTTGCGCCCACTACTATTCCTATTTCTGCTACAACTCATTCGTCTGTCTGTGCAGCGTCGTGTTCTTCCTTGAGTTGCTTCTTCAAGACATGCAACCCCTTATTTTTTCCATTCGCTGTCTTCGCGCGATCTTCATGTCATGCCATCACTTCATAGCCTGAGTCTCCAAAGTTGCTTTCATCATCTGTTGATCTTCTTGAGCTCGCAACTTTGTTTCGCCTTTGTGTTGTCAACAACCTTCCTCTTGCATTCGTTGCATTCGTTACATTAATTTCATTTGTTGCATTTGGTATGCTGTCGTTAGTTTTTGTTCATGATGCTTCTCGTTGTGATGCTACTGCTGTCATATCTTGATGTCATCGTCTATGAACAACTTGATATCTTTGTGAGTAGGTAAGCTCATAGACATTTGATCGACTGCATCTCCAGGTGTGTTGTGAATGGCGTCTTCGACTTTGCTCTCTTGGAAAACATTGTACCTGCACTATTAAGAGGAAGATGAACACCTGCTATACCTAGAGACATGGCAACACTCATGGAAAGAAATCTGTTATTTGGAAACCAAAATGAACTTGAGAACTAAATTTCAACATACCTGTGTGACTGATCATGAAGGTTACACAATTTTGGCCGGGAGGTCAGGAGATTGACTGCCAAGATTGTGCAAGGCATAGTCTCGACTACTGGAAGAATGACTGACTACTAGAACTGCACAATGCATAGTCCAGTCTGGCTGCAGACTGCTGGAATTATGCAATACGCAATCTCAGCTAGCAATGGCTACAGGCTCAGTGACTGCATTGCGCAATTTTCTAGGCCAACAGTCATTGTCCCTCAGAATTGTGCAAAACAGTCCTGCAGAACAGTCACTAGGAAAAAATGCGCATTTTTGGAGAGGAAGACTCAGTATTCCTTCCCCAGATTATGCAATGTTGTCTCAGTTAAGGTAGAGTCTAGGCCAAGGTTGCTCAGACTCACTGACAGGCAATTGAACATGAATGTGAGTGAAAATGTATGGTGATACTAAGTGTAAGCATAAGTGAATGATTATGCATGCAAATGGTGAATCAAAGATTCAGAAAATAGAACAACATGCATGTGGGTGAGGCGAGTCACCAAATCGATGACCGTTCGTGAAAAACAGTTTCATGCATGCGACAATAGTGAGATGTCAATGAAAATTGAAACAGTGCTAGGACAAGATAGTATATATGTCAACAATAGCAAGTGTTCAAAGAAATCAAGCAAGCAATACTCATACAAGAGAAAACACAAAAAGATACAGAAATGTAACACAAGGCATAGAAAGCAGGCTTACCCCAAAACAGTTGAGCTAAATGTGCCGACAGCTCCTAAATGTGATGTGGGATGTCATAGCTACAAGGTTGATGTGAGGAATGAGCTCTGCAGTGTCCGATTGATGAGTTTTGATAACATCAAGGTTGTGACGCACATGCCATAAATCTAGGGAAAGCGACACTTGGTGGGAGGTTTCTGAAATGATCCTTGCATGTAACCTCCAACTACCAAAAAAAGATCCCTGAATCAAGGGATGCCTTTCCATGCTACCTTGGGAGAAGTAGCTCATGCATGCAAGTCATTTTTGCTCGGTCCCAGAGTGAACCGGTCAACTCAAATGCACATGCAAGAGACTGCTCGAATGTTGGGAACAAATGCACAATTTCTTGGGGGAGTTGCTCAGCTTACAGCTGGACCAAGTCCGGTGATCAGCCTGTGAGGGGAATGCATCAAGCTTTGATAAACAAGCTGCCTTTGTGCAAGCAAAACATCGAAGCTTGTGAACTTGACAAAGGAAGATAAGCTGCTATGAAAAGTTGGTAGGGAGGCTCCAAAACGAAGCCAAGGAAAAAATTTGGAGGGTGTTGTAGCCGCTAAAACATAACCATACACACATGAAGACATACTCCATGAAAACACCTCCAACCTTCACATGGCGACATCACTACAACCATGATCAACACCATGCAAATGCATCAAGCACATGGACTACATGCATAAGAAACACATATGCAACCAACATGAAACAATGATCAACACACAGCCCAAGGAGAGTGCAACCACGCTCTGATACCACATTGTAACACCCTCCTCCCACATGTACAAAATAAACTGGCCAACTAGGGTAAACATGTGATGAGAGGCTACTATGATATGATTCAACCTCCTAGGTGACCTTAAGGAAATGGAATCGATGAAAACACAACACACAAACATCCCTCAGGTGCTTTAGGACCCCCCGGAACTAATTCACCACTCCAGATGCCCAACCCCTGATTTAACCTAGAATTCAGATGAATTAAAGCCAAATTCGCTCCCATGACAAGGCCTGCATGTGACTGTAACCCTATAGTCATTCTCACAAGCTTTACTGCCAGCAACCAGAGACCCAAGTTGCCAGTGTTATGCCAACAACTCTAGGATTTGAGCCACTTTTTCAGGCCCAGAGCCTAGGTCAGTGCCCAGGATTGAACCATCTCTTCAAATCAGTAAAATAATGTTTTCGATTTAGTTACCGGAGAATCCACAGTAAGAAACTTTTTATGCCAACGTTTCGAATCCCAACTGGGATCCATCATCAGGACAACTTGAATGCTTGATAGAAGAAGAGCTTAGCTGAGAGATTAAATAGTAATGAGAGTAAAATGAGATGAGAGTCGGCTCTCAATATCTGATTGATGAGAGTCGGCTGCTACAAATTATTTTAATTAATTAATTTTTTTTTTTTTTTTTTTAAATTCATTAATAATAGTCTTTTAATATTAAATAAAGATTGATCATTATAATTTTTTTTTTTTAGTAATTAGTTACTATTAATATAATATGATAGTTATTATTAATATTACTTATATTATTAATTATTATTATTATT
This sequence comes from Pinus tabuliformis, assembly GCA_031772625.1. Classification (NCBI taxonomy): domain Eukaryota; kingdom Viridiplantae; phylum Streptophyta; class Pinopsida; order Pinales; family Pinaceae; genus Pinus; species Pinus tabuliformis. The sequence goes on from CM062805.1 coordinate 112,920,349, forward strand.
ATAAATGATAATAATAATTAGAATTATAATTTAATAATAATTTGAATTAATGATATATAATAATCATAATTAATAATAATAATTATTATAATATTTATTAATATTATTATAACAATATTATTATTATTATTAATATAATAGTAATAATAATATTATTATTATTATTATTATTATAGTTATTAATAATATTACTTATATTATTAATATTACTTATATTATTAATTATTATTTTTATTAATATAATAAATAATAATAATAATTAGAATTAATGATATTAATGTTAAAAATATTAATCTTAGAATATTGTATTAATATTTAATTTTTATAATAAAGTTTGATCATTAATATTTATTATTATATATTATTAATATTAATTGTAATTATTATAAATATTATCATTAATTATTATTATTATTAATAATTAGAAATAATATTAATAATTATTATTATTATTATTATATTATTATTATTATTAATTTTATTAGTAATAATAATAATATTATTATTATTATTAATATTAATAATAATAATATTATTATTATTTTTATAATAATCTTATTATTATAATATTATTATATTATTATTATTATTATTATTATTATTATTATTATATTTAAATTAATAAAATGAGTTAGATTTTTCTGATTAGGGGAAGCCAGCTTCCACTAATCTCCATACCATTGTCTCTGTTGAGATTATGCGGGTGCTTGATAATTTCAAGGGCTTCTCTGATCTTTCGTCTATGGTGTTGTTCTTCCCTGGCGATAATCGAGGCGCTCTCCAAGCAGACATGGTGCTTAGTCTTTGAGGAGTGCTCTGCAAGGGCGGAAGTACGAGATCTTTCATTCTTAATATCAGCTCCATGTTCTTTGAGTCTGGTCTGCAGAGAGCGACCTGTTTCACCAATGTAGCTTTTTCCACATGAGCAATCAATTTTATAGACCCCTTTAAGTTGATGTCTATCAATATCATCCTTGACAGATCTCATACCTTGCCTAATAGTTCCAGGAGCAGAGAATTGCGTGCTTATGTTTTTCCTTCTTAGGATTTTCGCAATCTTATCTGTAACCCCATGAATGTAAGGTAGAAAAACCTTACCACTCTCACGTTGATCTTGGGCCTTAGGTTCATGAGATAACATCCTTTTCTCGGCTTTCTGAATTGCTCTTTTAATCTCATTTTCTTTGTAGCCTATACTCTTGAAGGTTGAGATTAAATGCTTCTTTTCTTCATTCAGATGATCGGCGTCAGAAATTCGAAGGGCTCTGATAGCAAGAGTGTTAAGAACACCAAATTTTTGCGCTGGATGATGGTGGGAATCAACATGGAGGTAGTTTTCTGTATGGGTTGGTTTCCTGAAAACTTTATGCCCTATGGAGCCATCCTCTTTTCTCATGATGAGAATGTCTAAAAAAGGAATGCTCATGTTTTCTTCAAGCTCCATAGTGAATTTTATTTCAGAAGAGATGGAATTTAAGTGAATAAAAAACTTGTCAAGCTCTGATTTACCATGTGTCCATTTTATATTGGTATCATCGACGAATCGTTTCCACCATGCTGGCTTCAAAGGGTAAGATTCCAGGGCTTTCTTTTCAAAATATTCCATGTATAAGTTGGCCACGATTGGCGAAAGGGGGGATCCCATTGCTACTCCAGAAGTCTGCTCATAATATGTTCCTTGGAAGGTGAAAACTGTTGATCGCAAGCAGATTTCGGCCAATCTTGCAGTCCCAGGATCAGTAACATATTTTATAACCTGAATGGCTTCTTCAAGAGGAATCTTGGTGAATAAGGACACCACGTCAAAGCTAACAAGGATGTCATCACGTTCTATTCTCTCATTCTTAATAAGATTCACAAAGTCAAGGGAGTCTTTGATGTAAGAATCAGTGTTTCCGACAAGGGGCTTGAGGATTTTAGCAACATACTTAGCGAGCTCATAGGTTGGGGATCCAATGGTATTGACTATTGGTCTAAGAGGGACTCCATCTTTATGGATCTTGGGAAGCCCATAAATCCTTGGGATGCATTCGCAAGAGGGAATTAATTTCTTTTTTAATTTATCATCAAGATTGGATTCCAAAATTGCCTTTTTCACCTCTTTCATAATCTTGGGGATGGGGTTGCTGCTGAGTTTCTTATAACTACCACATTTTAGGTGTTCATTCATTTTGTGAATATAATCTTCTTTATCCAAGATTACGGCTGCTCCTCCCTTATCTGCCTTGAGAACCACAATTTTATCATTGTTACGTAGGGATTTGAAGGCTCTTTGTTCTGCTTTACTCAAATTACTTTTGGGAGCTTTGGCCTTTCTCATAATAAGGGAGCACTCTTGTCTTAATGCTTCCTTATCTTCCAAAGGAAGATTGTTAATCCCATCCTCTATGCTACATATCATTTTCTCAATAGGAAGGTTTTTCGGAGCAACTGCAAATCCCAAGCCTTTTCTGAGTACATTAATGACCTCGGGCTCTACTTCTTGGGAGGACAGATTTATAACTTTTCTTTTTAATTTTGATTTGGAAGTGATGACAGAAGATCTTCCATCGTTCTTTGGATCCTGTCTGCTGTTAATTCTGGTTAAATCAGTGTTCTTTAATCCTTGATTTTTGTTTTCAACTGAGCTGTGCGAATTAGTGTTCGTATTATAATTGTCTAAACCTTGATTCTGGATCACCGCATACCTGTCTTTGCTGCCCACGGAGTTACAGTCGATTATTCGATTCTGCGCAGGTTCCTTGATGTGATTCATGCTCACAACGACGCCCTGAGTATTCATGCTGCCCATCGAGAGTTCTGGAATCCGTGCTTGAGGATTATTGCTCTGCGTTTGAAACATTGGGTCTGCGTTCCAATTGCCGCTACCCGAATCATGTGTATTGCACTTACCTCTGCCCCAATCAGCGTTCTGAGAGCTGCGTATTAGATTGTGTATCTGCGCAGGAGGATTATTGGACTCTGGAATCCGAGCCTGCGTTTGAAACATTGGGTATGCGTTCTTATTTTCCCAGTTGTCGCTGCCCGAATCCTGTGTATTGCACATCATTTTGCCCCAATCAGCGTTCTGAGAGCTGCACATCAGATTGTGTATCTGCGCAGGAGGATCATTGGACTGTGTTTGAAACATCTCATGTGTATCTTCGTTCTGAGAACTGCATATCAGATTATGAATCTGCGCAGGAGGATCAATGATCTGCATTTGAAACATGCCCTTACTTGGTTCCTTACCGTGGACTGCTCTCTGCGTGCTGCCCGAATCATTGTTATTCAAATTGATATTACAATTACCGCTGCCCTCAATTGATTCCTTAATGCAGACTGTGTTATGCGTATTACCGCTGCCCAAATCATCTTTATTTGAATTGTTATTACAGTTACCGCTGCACAACAGGTTATGACTGTGCGCAGGTTCACTGATGCCATCAATACCCAGGTTACCTGCGTTCTGGGTGTATCTGTCCGAGCCTCTTGATTCTTCTGTGACCGATGATCTTTCAATTGAAATGTCCAGTTTCTCACTTCTATAATGGGATTTGTGCAGTAAATTGGACAATTTCTTGAGCTGTCGCTTTTCAGTAACTTGTCCTTCATTAATGGCTTTCAGAGCGGCCCTTGCATCAATAACAGACCAGAGATTCTCGCTGATGGTGCTGGCTAACTTTAGGTGAGCTGAGAGGGCTAAGCGTCCAAGGTTATCCAAAGAAGCCCTAACCCTTTTAATTTCAGACCTTATTAGAGACATGCTGAGTTGAAAAAACGCCTTGCTATTGTATCTGTTATGTAATCTATGATTAATTCGAGAAAATGGGGGAATGAGATTATTGTCACGACAGTTCTTAAGAAAATGCAGGTCAGCAGCTCTTCTTGCTATCTTGGCTTTAGTTTTTTCGAGTAAAGTGATTTCACTCCAGGTATCCCCTCCATATAAGGAAATGATTTCCCTTTTCATAAAAGACTAAAGCATATCAAGCTCAGGCTCCAAGAATGGAAGAAGAAGGAATTTGGAAATATTTTTGAAGCAAAAAAAATCTGCTGAAGATAAAATGCAGGAACTCAACCAAGCCCTTATCACGGATGGCTATGATAAAGTCAAAAGTGATCAAGTCACCAAACATCAGCAAGACTGGGAAAATTTATGTAAACAAGAGGAAATATTTTGGAAACAAAAATCTAGAGTTCAATGGCTAAAAGAAGGAGAGTGAAACACTATATTTTTCCATAGATCCACCATGGTGAACAGAGCTTACAACAGGATCTCTTTGATCAAGGACGAGGGAGGGAATCCTCTTAATACCCATGAAGATATAGAAGCTATGTTAGTCTAGCATTTTCGAGGTATAGCAGAGGAAACCATTTTAGATAGAGAGCACTCCATCAGGGACTTAACAAGACATATACCTAGGCTGGTGTCTAGAGAGGATAATTTCAACCTTAATAGGCCAGTGACTAAAGAGGAGGTTAGTGAGGTCCTCAAAGAAATGCAGAATGGCAAAGCGCCTGGCCCTGATGGTTTCAATGTGGATTTCTTTAAAGCTTGCTGGAATATTGTTAAACATGATATTCTGAATGTAGTGGAAGATTCCAGAATGAATAGAACTATTTTGAAGGTGCTCAATACCTCCTTTATATCCCTGATACCTAAACAGGACAATGCTCAAACTCCAGACAGGTTTAGACCCATAGCTTTGTGCAATGTGGTTTACAAGATAATATCCAAGGTTGTGGCCAATAGACTCAAGCCTCTTCTTCCTACACTAGTCTCTGTAGAACAATCTGGTTATGTGGAAGGCAGACAAATTCTAGATAACATCATTCAAGCGCATGAGGTGGTGCACTCATTGACTAGCAATAGGAAGGCTGGAATGATCATGCAATTGGACCTTGCCAAAGCTTATGATAAGTTGAATTGGACCTATATCAGGAAAGTTCTTATTGCTTTTGGGTTTGACCATAATTGGGTTAGGTGGGTCATGGCCCTGGTAACCTCTTCCAGCTTTTCAATTTTGGTTAATGGCTCTCCCTCCGAGACTTTTATTCCTTCAAGAGGTCTCAGGCAGGGAGACCCGCTCTCACCCTTTCTTTTCATCCTCATGATGGAAGGACTTGGTCGGTCTATCAAGCATGCTAAGGAAGTTAGTAAGATTAAGGGTCTCCAACTTTCTGAGAATGGACAGGCCTTGACTCATCAACAATTTGTTGATGATACCATGCTGCAGGGAATCCCCACAGTCAAGGAAGCTCTTGCGTATAAACAAATCCTGAATGATTTTGCCATGGCTACAGGTATGGATGTTAACCTCTCCAAATCTAAGATTTTTTTCTTTAATACCAATATTGCTATTCAGAGGAATATCTCCAGAATTTTGGGCTTTCAAAGGGATGTCCTCCCTTCAAAATATTTGGGAGTTCCTCTAACTGCTAGACCTTTACTCAAAAGCATTTGGGAGCCAGTGATTAATAAGTTGCAAGATAAAATCAGGAAATGGACTATTAGATCTTTAAACTTGGCTGGTAGGTTGGTGCTTACAAAGGCTGTTCTTCAATCAATCCCAGTCTTCATGCTATCAGCTCTCCCAGCACCAAAAGGAGTCTTGCAACAATTCAGAACCATCCAAAGAGACTTTCTTTGGGGCAAGGGGGAAGAAAGAAAGAAATGGGCCTTAGTAGCCTGGGAGAAAATCTGCAAACCTAAAAACCATGGGGGTCTTGGATTGGATGATCCAGAGATTCTAAGCAAGGTTCTAGGGGAAAAATTATGGTGGCATTGGGTAAAAGACCCAAAGGCTCAGTGGGCTATGATTTGGAAAGAAAAATATGCCAGTTCTTGGAAAAGTTATGATCATATAAGGATGTCTGGAAATATAAAGGGCTCACACATCTGGAATAAGGCCTGGGAGAACAGGGGCTTAGTACAAAAAAACAGCTTCTGGGAAATCAGAGATGGAGATTTAGCTCTATTTTGGGAGGATAAATGGCAACAAGAACCTATACTATTAACAGAGGACCTAGTGGACCTCAAGAAAGAAACAAATAACAAAGGGTTATCCAAGGTAAAAGATTTTTGGGACCAAACTAATGGTATAGGAAAATGGAGAACCTGGGGGAACTTGAATTACAGAGATGACAACCCCTTGAAAGCTAAAGCAGAGGCACTTATGAAAAAGTTAGAGCAAAGGAAGATTTTAGTGTCTGGGGGGCATGACCAACTGAGATGGGGCTACAATAATGAAGGTAACTTTAATCTTAAGGAGGCAAAACACATACTCCTTGAACTGGATTCCCATGTTCCGGACAGGATTTGGCAGAAACTATGGAGGCATCAAGGTTGGATGAAGATTAAACTCTTCATGTGGCTAGTTCAGCATAAGAAAATTTTGACTTGGGATAACATTCAGAAGAGGGGTGTTCTGGGGCCTTCCAGATGCCAGCTCTGTGAAGCCCAAGAGGAAACAATGGAGCACCTTCTCAACAATTTCATTTTCACCTCCAGGTTGTGGGATACTTTTGCCACCATTTTCCAATAGACTGATAGGGACAAAGGGAGTATTATCAATACCCTAAACAACTAGAGAAGAAACTTTTCAGATTATGAATTTCTTGACTCAGCTTGGGCTCTTACGCCAAGCTTCATTATATGGAATGTTTGGAAAGAAAGGAACAATAGAATCTTCAAAAATGAAAAGAAGCCATCCTATCGCCTTTATGAGTAGATCCTAAAACAGCTTAAGGAGACTATTGGCACTATAGTGCGAAATCCCCCTAAGAACCCGCCTTCAGAAGCTGATTTGAGGATTCTCAGTCAGCTGGGGCTGCAGGGACTTATACATCAAGGCCTAGACAGGAGGGTAATAGCTATGGATTCTGAGCAGGATTTTTGGCATCCTCCCCCTAAAGGTTTTTTGAAATACAATATTGATGGGGCTTCAAAAGGCAACCCGGGCACTGCTGGTTATGGAGGGGTGTTAAGGGATGTAAATGGATGTATTATTTTCATCTTCCATTGCCATTTAGGAAGAGCCACTAACAATATGGCGGAATTAATGGCTATGGAGCAATGTTTAGATTTCCTGGAGCAGGATAACCGCCAAAATGTGATTGTTGAAGCTAATTCTGAGTTAATCATTAACTCGGTTAAGAGAATCAGTTGGGGCATGACATCAGAAAAAATCTTGAAAAACTGGAGGCTGATACAGGTCTTTCAACGAATTCAGTTGCACCTCCAAGGCCTTCAAACAGTTAGTTTTAAACATGTGTGCAGAACAACCAATAAATTGGCGGATATTCTGGCCAATCAAGGAGTGATCTGTATAGCAAACAGGGTTTCGATGGGTTGGCAAGAGTTGCCTTAGAACAGATTAAAGGCGAATTGTCATGACCAGGCGGATGAAGACTGTATGGTGTTTCAGAACAGAGCCATGGAGGCGAGGTCTAGATGAATTAGTTTCTTTATGATTAGCTGTTTTATTCACTGTCTGGTCTTTAGTGGGATGCAGGCCATTTTCGGCCTTCGCAACACTCGTAAGTACATTCACAGAGGCTCCAGGGGGAAGCAGCTTGGGAGACTCTGTTTTTTGGATGGGCGGCTGGATGGCGGAAGCAACATCTTACTTTGGATCAGGTACAGGTGTAGAGGGGATGCTGCGAGAGGCCAGAATCCGGGATCTATCGGCAGCCTCAAAACCCCTGGTTTTCCGTCTGTGCATGCTATACTGCGTTTGGGGTGGTTTTTCAGTGATCGCATGCCTTGCAAGCGGGAAGTGGTTTTTCCAATTTTGGAGTGATTCCACTCATCGGGAAACACATGGCCAAGGGGTAAGATTGAATACCACCCTCATCGCGCGCTATTTTTCGGTGATGTAGACCCATGCGATATGATCCTCAACTGTCAGATTAAGAAAGGCAAATCTATGGTCAGGAACGATCGAGCTTGTTGGTGGGTCCATGTGGGTAAACATCGTGCTTCTATGTAATGAGAAATCCTCCACTGCCATTGGATCGGGCGAGGAGATCTGACTGTCGAGATTAAAGATGCCAGTTCGAATGAAGGCGGGAAGCGTGGATCCAATTTATTCTTGGTGGGAGGCAAAATGTTCTTGGCAGGAATCATTGATTATAGTACATTCTATAGGTTTGAGGGTTCATGAGTCATTCGGACATGAAATCCTTATAGATTGGTACTTTTATTTTCCTCTTCAAGTCCCATTTTGTATTCTCGTTAGCCAGCTTTCAGTGGGTTGACCGTTCAGTCTCAACCTTGTATTTATTTTAAGGATTAAAGGTTTTGTGTGTAGGGGTTGGGGCTTTTGCCTTTGGCTCGTTGGCAGTTAGAGTTTGGTTTTTTCCTTAGTCTACAGTTCCTAGTGGACTGATGTATTTTATGTAATTTATATTCCGATTTAATGAAATAGAAGGTCCGACTCTTGCTTCAGTAAAAAAAAGAAGAATAAGATTTTTCAACTCTGAGTGTTCAAGTGAGTCCTTTTTTTATTCATCAATATTCTTTATCCATGAGAAGTCTCATGTGTCAAATGATAAATTTGATCAAGTAAGTGGTTTCGATAATATGTTTACTGATACACCTAGTGATAGTTGTGCATTTAAATTGGTTTATTTTTGTAAACCACTTGTATTCGATGATTAAGGATTCAAAAGTTTGGAAGTATTTCAAGAAGTTGAGGCATTTCATCCCCCACTGATGATTATGTTAGGTTCTCGCGTTCTTGATAAGATTTTTGAACATTATCAAGCCACATTTGTTTCCCAATATGCTCCTCATAAATCAATTTCACTGAGTGAATGTATATTTTCTTTTGAATCTCAACATTCTTCCATTGGTTGTTTCCAATATTGTGATCCAATTTCTCAATGGTCAAAATATTGTTACTTGGAAATCCCCATTTCTAATTATAAGCTTTGGTCTTTCATGATGTTTACAAAGATCAAAGATATGAGTTTATATACTCTCATTAGAAGTGATCAAGTTTTGCATAAGCATCAAATTGAATTGGTAGATTTGTTGACATCGACATTATTATGATACTTTTCTACCAATATGTTTGACCTTAAAGTCCATGTGCAACTTTGTCAGGTTGATCTTTTCATTTCTACATTTTAGGTCATTTTGGTACTTATTACTCTAACCCTCGCCCTTATAGGTTTGGAACTTCTCTATGGTTACATTGGAAGTTAGATTTTACATAATCATGCCCTTTCATCTATTAGTGTAAGTTTATGTTAGTTTAGTTTTATTTTGCATTGTTTTGTTTCACTTTCTCTTTGAATAATTTTGGTTTTAGTATTTCACACTTTCTTTTGCGTTGTACATAAATAATATTTTGTGTGAAAGCTATGTTGCTTGGATTTGAATAAATGTGGAAAATTTCAAGAGGATGCTACGACAACTAGCAACACTTGGTTAAATTTTGGTTCCCTTTTTTGTCTGAGCCGATATCTTTAAGATTTTGTGATGCATTGACGGAAAATATGTTTCTTTCCTAATGAAAGCCTTAGTTGATTTACGATGCCCATATCTATAATAGTATATTCATTCCTTGGATCAACATTTCTATTATTAATCAAATCAATGTGTCAACTAGGTCAAGTAGAGAATGGATGGGAGGAAACTTAAGCGAGCATACTATTTTCAGAGGTATATACATAAGAGTCTTTGTAAAATAAGGAACAACCTGTCTTGGTCATTGAATAAGTCGATATCCCTCTTATTCTTGTGGCGATATAAAAACTGATAAAATTCCAATGAGCATAATGGATATAATAAATAACAAGTGAAACAAGAAAAAGGCTTCTTTCACAGAGAGGTGAAGCCAACAACTTCGTCAGGGAATTGGGAAGGCTCGCTAGGAGCGAAGAAATGCTCGTTGTTCCTTGAAGTGACTCCATTGAGGTACTGAATAAGCCTATTGGTAGCAGAGAAACACCAAAGATGATAATAAAACTATGACATCTTAAACTCATGTATTTACATACTCCTACTCCTTAATCAAAACAATTGAAATTTGACTTGCTTTATTAATGTGTTAAGACAATGAGTGGAATAGAAGAGACTACATCTATAACCAGGCTAAATAAGGAAGCAATGGTGACCAATTGGATGAAACAATACTTCCTGAAAGTTAGAACCTATGCATAAAGTTGGACTTAAACAGAGAAGTTGTAGTTCTGCTAGTGAATCACCAATTGTTGTATATGTTACAACCCATCTCCAAAATTTTGCTATATTATAATTTTGGAGCCTCATTTTGGCATTTTTTGTTGGCAATACAAATTAGGTGTTGTCCTTGATGGAAACCTACCTGATGAGTTGTCCTTGATGAAAACCTATTTGATGAATGGAAACCTACTTGATGAGTTGTCTCTTTATGAAAATATACTTGTTGAAGGTATAAATAGGATGTGTTTACAAATGTGATAGAGTGTTTTGAAAAATGCAGGGTAGTTCAGAGGCAGAGGAATGATAAAGTTGGAAGTTCAAGAAGTATAGTGGGTTCTGTTAAGACAAGTTGCGTATACATGCAAGTTTAAAAAAGAAAAGACGCGTATGGTTTCCGCACCATGGTATTCTAAACACCAGGGGTCTTTACCATGGTATTGGCCCATAGTAATGAACGTGACAATAGATATTGATCCCGTTAAAGATTACCACTCGAACTAGTGTAGTTTTGACCCATGGTATTGGAAAAAGGATAAACTATATAAGGTGGTGAAGATCAAAGTATGGAAGGTGTGAAAGTGATGGAAATCTTATGAATAGTTAGATCTAAATAAAATATGCATGTTATGGGTTTTTTATGCTTTGCTTGATCTAAACTAAGTATGCACCTGAGAGTTTGATGATGGATAACTATGCACCAATGAATACAATGATGGATCAGGATCATGAGACCTACTTATTCGCGCATGCTTTTATCAATGAATATTATGATATGGGTATTTCTGAAGTTCTGAAGAGCTGCGCAATTTTAGATCAAAATTTGTAGATCTATATGCAAGTTGGTTTCAATGAAGTCACATATAAACGTGGGTTTGCTTCTTCAAAGTCACGTATATAAAGTAAGGTTTTATGTTCATAAATGTATGATCAACCTGATCAGTTCTGATGTTTCTCTGTTGTCTGTCAATGATGTCCTCATGTTGATCTGGTTTAGTGATAATGTCTGAAGTAGAACTGTTTGAATGATGAAGTTGAATTTGGTTACATGTTAATTGATTGAAAATATTATTGATGTTGCTTATTGTATGAGGGTTATGCAAGCTAACAGAATATTTCAGAATATCTGTGGTAAACTCTATGTCTAATTTAGAATTTCAAGTTTTCAATTTTCAGTATATTAAGATCTATACATAGGTTTCTATACAGAAAATCACGTATACACATGGGTTACCTTAAGTGAAGGAGTGTATACATTTTTTCATTTGAATTATCAGGGTTACAGTTGATTTTGTGTGTTGACGCAATATTCTGAGTTCATTTCTGTGTTCTGGTTATAGTGATCTGACTATTCCAGTTGATTGGTTGAGTTTTGATTAAGTGTCAATTGATTGGGTTTCAGTGATTGGTTGATTTAGTTGTATCAGAGATTAATGATTGTATTACAGTGATGAGTTATAGTTTGATTATTGATATTGAGCTTAAGTGTTGATAATGGGTCCATTTTGAAAATATGATGAAACATGGCCTACACGTTATTATGTGTTATAACAGGTGGATCCAGTATGAAAATTTATGAAACGTGGCCCCCAGAGTTGAGGGAGTTGGAGCTTCCTGCTAGTAGTAGCTGGTAATTAGATCAGGGGGTTGGAGCTCACTTTTAGTAGTAGTTGGAGAACAAGTGAAGGTTGTAGCCTTCTGCAGGTTGGTGCCTACGTACTGGTACAAGTTTACACCCATATAATACCTAGGGGGTTGGATATCCCTTCCAGTAGGAGCTGGAGAATGAGCGAAGGTTGTAGCCTTGTGCAGGTGGGTGCCTGCGTACTAGTATGAGTCTAAACTAGTACAACATTGTAAAAAGATTTTTCTTTATATTAAAAATAAGACAGATACGACAACAACAAGTGGTTTTTTTCCCTTATTGGGTTTCCACCTTAAATCTTGATGTTCATGTGTGTTTCTTATGTGTGATGGTTTATTTTGTTATTAAAACACATGGTTACTATCTATCTAATGTTTAATAAAGTACTGATGCATTGGATGAATACAAACATATGATGAATTAACTGAAAGATGAGTTTACTGGATGTACGCTAGTTGTCTTAATAACAATCACGTATACACGTGAGTTCCTTTCAGTAAAGTCACGTATAGAAATCATAATATGAAATGAAAAGTTATTGATTTGAAAATACTGATTCAACCCCCTCTCAGTATTTTTCCCAACAATTGGTATCAGAGTAGGTCCTTTCGCAGAAGCTTGATCACTTGAAGGAGATCCGTCAAGACAATGGGAAAGAAGCAAAAGAAGAAAGCACCTCAAAAGAAGAAGACATCTCAAAGAGATAGTGAAAAAGATAAAGACGATTGACTATTAGATGGAAGGAAATATTCAGATTTAGAATCACCTCATAATGAATATTATCAAGCAAAAGAATTATTAGGTATTGATTTTTGGTCCTCTCGTGATACCTTTCCCTATTCATGCAATATTGAAGATAATGAATATGACAATGAAACAACTGAATTTTATCTTATGGGTAAAAGTGAAAGAAATCTAATGACCATAGAAGTAGAAGTTAAAATTCTCATGGATAAAATTAGAGATCAACAAGATCTATTTGATAAAAGGGAATGTACCTACAAAGAAGAAGTTACTAGGTTAAAAACTCAATTGGAGGAAGCAAAACAAAATAAGGAAGCAGTACAAGGAAAAAGAAGATCAATGTCAAAGGCTACAGGATGAAGTAACATCATTAATAAATCAAGTGAATGAAAAGGATACAACAACCAAGGAACTTAAAGAGAGAACCAGTTACTATAAAGATCTTGAAGCTGAGGTCATCTCTCTAAAAAAAGATCTTGAAAAATGAAATAACCATAATGAAGAACTACTCCAAGCATTTAAAGAACAAGAAAATGAGATTCCCAAGTTAAAACAAGTGGAGGAAGGAAGAAAGGCTGAAGAAATCATGAAGAAGCAGTGTAAAGAAATATCAGGTTGAGGTAAATATCCTAAAAGGTAAATTAGAAGAAAAGGATAAACTTTTGCGATTTCAAGATAGTAATAAGATTTTGGATAACATTTTTAGTAGTCAAAGGTCTCTTGCCATCAAATCTGGTCTTGGTTTTCATGAATCTGTTGAAGGCGAATCTAGCACACAACCTGAGGCAAGGAATTCTAATGCAAAATCTGAAATGCTGAACAAGGAGATAAGAAGTCAACCCCATCAACAACCAAGGAAAGAAAGTCTTCAAAGGAAATCATTTACTCATAACTATGGAAGTTTGGATGTAACATCCTCTGGGGTAAATGTGCATATAAAAAAAACATAATAGGAACAGAAATACAATAAACATATCAGCCTTCAAAATCCATATATACATCAGTACATTTGCACATGAAAATCAAGGGGATGATTTTTTTTTTCATTAATAAATGCAATGAACCAACCGGAGATGGGACTACCTCATTCCATCTGACCATAGTTTAGCTGAGCCAAGTCTCTCTTCAGCTAATCACCCCTGTGCCATATTCCAAGCATGAATGTGGGATCCCATAGAACACATCAATCAAAACTCATTCAGGGCTTCCAGAGTCCACCCACCTCAACCCATCAAATAGTGATTCCACCTCACCATCGAACATCACCAAAAACCATCATCAAATTGGCCTCCATCCAAGCCTTCTAGAGCGTTTGTCCAACCAAGGCTTCCAGAACTAGTAACTCAACCCACAACTTATACAGGGCTTCCAGAGCATTTGTCCAACCAAGGCTTCCAGGACTAGTAACTCAACCCACCAAGGGCTTCCAGAGTGTTTTTCCAACCAGGGCTTCCAGGACTAGTAACTCAACCCAAGCTGTTACAGGGCTTCTAGAGTGTTTGTTCAACCAGGGATTCCAGGACTAGTAACTCAACCCAAGCTATGGAAAAATGAGAACCAACCAAAACAAAGCAATGAAAGTAAACCCACAATCACCATGGCTATCCAGGAAATGGCAAGGCTAGGAAATCCACTATCAATCCCAACCATCCTCCATGCTAATGACAGATCATAACCAAGAAACTACATGCATGTGCCATGCATGCCAAAACTAGTGAGGAAATCATACATCCAACTCAGTACCTGCAAGAAAATCTGATGTAGCTTCTGATGCTGATACCTTCTTGTGATTTCCTACTCTTCATTTGCCTTCTTGCTCCAAGAATCCAAGTATTCCACACCCTCCAAGAGTGCTCCAAGAAAACTATAAGTAACCAAGAGTATGAGAGAGAGAGAGAATAATGAGAGAGCTCCAAAACTGAATTGACCAAGTCTTGCCCACTGATCCTCAGAAGCCTTTTTATTAATGAGGCCTCTATTTTCTTCATTTTCCATTATTTTCCTTCAATTTCCTCCTCACATGCAACATGTGACCTTTCACCTTCCTTTTCTCCTAATTTCCATTATTTTCATAAATAAATGTCCCAAAAATGCCATTTTGCCTCTTTAATGCCTTAGCCATTACCTTTGCCAATTTCCTTAGCCATAAACAACCAAATGAACACCCCCTAGGATGTCCTACCCACCATTCAGCTTGGAATATGTGTCCCATGATCCATGGTATTTATATATTTTTACATGGAATTTTCACAAATCAAGCACAAGAAAAACATAAAAGACCAAAAGGACAAGACTAACAACAAACACCATGAATCAATCCCCATGGTTCCTAGTGCATCCAAGGGAAAGTTCAACCTGAGCCTTCTTCACGATTCATGCAATCTCTCTTGCCATGCAACTCCCTACATCATGATCACACATGTCAACCACATGTTACAAATATCAAGACAATCATATTTATCAATTTGAATTCAAATTTTACAAACAATCATGTCATAATTCATAGTCATTAGATATAATGCTACAACTATCAACTACATTCAAGTACATATCAACTGTCTCAACACATACATGTTAGTACAATCATCTTAAAAAAAATCATTTGAACACATACTCATATTAATCAATTCATCAATCATTCAACCAATTGCAAATATACCATGTTAAATAAATCAATTAGGCACCAAACACTCAAACACCAAATAGACATCATAACAAACAACCAAGCACCAATATATGACATAAGAAAACTCATACCTTAATGTATATCAGGGGAGACTATCTCACCTACACAATAAATCTAGGTTAGCATGATACAACTTCACAACATATCAACTCAAACATAAATCATGATATCCCTAACAGTAACTAACTAACATGTTCACGTCATAAGCTCATAAGAATTTTTCATTCATGCATAACAAGCACATATGTATGATCAATTTAGATTAGTATGACACCATATCACAAATATGTCGGTTCATTCCTAAATATCGCAAGCATAACCATCTGCATAGGTGAAACTAGGTTAACACAATACATATAACATCAAGGTCTTCAAGGCAATGAACATAACCATCGCACATATGACCAATCCAAATTATAACATCAATATCTCAATGAAATGGCCCTAATCATCAAGTTAATAGCATATAACAACAATAAGCTATATATCATACTCATCAACAACATACAACATAATCATCAAGTTATCTAATATAAAACAACAATAGCAATGCATACAACTACATGTTACTATCATTCTTGACTATCTGACACATGTGCATATAACCACACTAATCATCTAACATCTATCATGAATGTAACCATAAAAATAAAAAGACATGTACATAAACCTAATGTATATAAGCCTAATGCATATAAAAATCCTTAACTTACATACCTGCATGCCAAACATACAATACATGTATGATGATCTGCTCTTACCCCAAAGTCAAATGCTGCAACCTCGTTATGATGATCTGTATCTCATGCTCTATCTTAGCCAACACATTAGTATCATAACAACCAATAGCATCATGATGACCTAAATTGCATACAAGGACATCACAAGGCATGTTTGACCTACTACACATGCATAATCATAGCCATACATAATCATAACCATTACTCCATGAGTCCATTGTACACATTGCCACATGCAACCAACAGTATGCATAAGAAATGCTGAATCAACTACACTTGCGCATAAATGAATGTAGTCGGACATAAGCGATCAATTCCTATAATCAACCTACAAGACTGATGCATGTAATCAAAATATTCAAAAATGTAACCTAACATACAAGGATGTAAGTAGGTATCATGAAATCAACATGTAAGCGACATATAGTTCATACACAGTCAGTCACATGTTCCAAAAATCAAGACATCGTGTCTATTAATTTGAAATCAGCATTCACCAATACTAACAACCTATAAGCATACCCCCTTACTATCCATGGTCCAGACTAAGGTAGAAGGAGGAAGCTATTATAATGGCCCGATCTCCAATGTCCAATTATGAAAATGGGATCTCTAAAGCTCTACTAAACTTAATCACACTTGAAAATAAATTGATTTTTATTTCTCATACATTTGTATGAGACTAATTAAAAAACATTGCAATTATTCCACTTGCAACATAATAACTAAAAACATGCCACTTTTCCATTTCCTTACATGCAACCTTTCAAATTCCCTACATGCAACTCTTCAAATTCTTTGCATGAAAATAGGCATAGATCAACTACATCCATATTATCATACCACAATACTATCCCATCTAAAAAAATAACATTTTATTCAAACAATTACCATACTTGTACATTTTCTTCAAACAACTACTATACTATTACATTTGCATGTAAGCATTTCTTCAAAAACTTTACGTGCAAACTAATATAGAAAAATATTTTCATACAAGTAAGCATACAGGAACTACAAAAATAATATTACACATCAATACTATCCCCAACCACAAACAACATACTCATTGGAGCATTTTATCAAACAGTTTGTATGCAATTAATCATTGAACCATTTAAGCATTTCATCAAACACTTTGCATGCAAACTAATATAGTGAATGATTCAATGCATATATCCTAAAATGTAGTAGTACAAGTTATGGAAAATGAACAATATTATTAGTGGAATTATTCTTGACTATGGTTCAAGTTTTAGCTTCTGAGATTTCATAGATGAAAAGTTATAACAAAATACCAACACAATCCTATTTGGTGCACAATTCTAGGAGTATCTAGAAAGCTTGATTTACACTGGTCATATCTACTAAAATATAGTGAATAAATGTCTGAATTTTTTATCACAATATAAGCGGGATTTCATATCATTGTGGAAAAATTTTCAGCTACTGAGATTGCCCATAATAAAAGTTATAACAAAAATATCAGCGTGACTTGTTTGAGGCCTGATTTTAGGAGCATTCAGAAGGCTCGACTCTCTACTCATATATCCTAAAATATTGCGACCCAATATCTAAATTTCTACCACATAATCGTTGGTATTTCCCCTGAATGTGGATGATGTTTTAGCTTCTAAAAGCCTACAAAAGAAAAGTTATTGAAGAAATGCCAACGTGACCTCTTTAAAGGTGCATTTAGGAAGGGCATCTTCCTTAGATCATAATTCCTAAGTATTATGAACCAATATCTAAAATTTTTACCACATTATGAGTGGGATTTACCTTCAGTATGGACAAATTTTCGACTTCTAATATTCCACAGAAGAAAAGTTATAATATATGTGACAGAAAGGTCTAAAATTTAACCTTTGTTCTTCATTTTACCTATGATAGAGCCCATCCAGTCCCAGTGTTTGAACCATGCTCTGATACCACTCTGTAACATCCTATGGGATAAATGTGCATATAAAAAAATACATAATAGGAACAAAAATACAATAAACATATCAGACTTCAAAATCCATATATACATTAGTACATTTGCACATGAAAATCAAGGGATTTTTTTTTTTTTTTCATTAATAAATGCAATGAACCAACTGAAGATGGGACTATCACGTTCCACCCAACCATAGATTGGCTGAGCCAAGTCTCTAGTCACCGTCGTTCCATATTACAAGCATAAATGTGGGATCTCATAGAACACATCAATCAAAACTCATCCAGGGCTTCCAGAGGCCACCCTCCTCAACCCATGAAACAATGATTCCACCTCACGGTTGGACATCACCAAAAACCATCATTAGATTGGTCTCCATCCAAGCCTTCCAAGGCTTCCAAAGCGTTTGTCCAACCAAGGCTTCTAGAACTAGTAACTCAACCCACAACTTATACAGGGCTTCTAGAGCGTTTGTCCAACCAAGGCTTCTAGGACTAGTAACTCAACCCACAAAGGGCTTCCAAAGCGTTTGTCCAACCAGGGCTTCCAGGACTAGTAACTCAACCCAAGCTGTTACAGGGCTTCCAAAGCATTTGTTCAACCAGGGCTTCCAGGACTAGTAACTCAACCCAAGCTATGGAAAAATGAGAACCAACCAAAACAAAGCAATGAAAGTAAACCCACAATCACCATGGCTATCTAGGAAATGGCAAGGCTAGGCAATCCACTGTCAATCCTGGCCATCCTCCATGCCAATGATAGATCATAACCAAGAAACCACATGCATGTGCCATGCATGCCAAAACTAGTGAAGAAATCATACATGCAACTCGGTACCTGCAAGAAAATCTGATGTAGTTGCTGATGCCGATGCCTTCTTGCACTTTCCTGCTCTTCCTTTGCCTTCTTGCTCCAAGAATCCAAGTATGCCACACCCTCCAAGAGTGCTCCAAGAAAACTCTAAGTAACCAAGAGTATGAGAGAGAGAGAGAATAATGAGAGAGCTCCAAAACTGAACTGACCAAGTCTTGCCCACTGATCCTCATAATCCTTTTTATTAATGAGGCCTCTATTTTCTTCATTTTCCATTATTTTTCTTCAATTTCCTCCTCACATGAAACATGTGACCATTCACTTTCCTTTTCTCCTAATTTCCATTATTTTCATAAATAAATGTCCCAAAAATGCCATTTTGCCTCTTTAATGCCTTAGCCATTACCTTTGCCAATTTCCTTAGCCATAAACAACCAAATGAACACCCCCTAGGATGTCCCGCCCACCATTCATCTTGGAATACATGTCCCATCATCCGTGGTATTTATATATTTCTACATGGAATTTTAGCAAGGGCTGTTACATTGGACATGTTGCAGATAGTTGCAGAAGTATAATGTTTCAAGCTAATAACCGTCTCACAAAAAGATCACCAGCTTCTAAGTACTTTAAGGGATATTGTTTTTCTTGGAATATGTTTGGTCACAAAGCCATTGATTGCAATAGAAGGAATATGAAACATATAAGATGTTATGCTTGTAACAAGTTTGGGGATGTAGAAAAAGAATGCAGGAACAAGTCTATGGATTTCCATAGACAATATGGTAAGCAACCAAATAAGAACATTGATATCACAAAATCTGAAAAAGATGGATCCACCAATAAGCAAGAACAAATAAGGTGTGGTATTGCTCTCTGCTCATTCGAAAACAAAGATGAATGGTGCATAGATAGTGGATGTTCTAATCACATGACTGGAGATAAGAGTAAAATGGAGTCTATCATGAAGAACCAACATGGTAATGGTATTCTTGGAACTGATGTTTCAACAAAATTTCTAGGACCAGGTATAGTCAGAGAGACTCAGGGGGAGCTGAAAGTGTGAAATCTTAACATTTCACTTTTTGTATGTTGATATTATGCAGACAAGTTGTGTGTATATGCGAGTTCTTAACTACACAGTTGCGTATACTTTGGTTTGATGAAGAAATAGTGGGACAAACTCTGGAAAAGGGTCTGATATGGTTCAGTCAATTATCAGTTGTTGTTTTTTTCTATTTTGATGGTTGATGATTATAGTCTGTTGATTCTATTTAGAAGTGATTTTTTCCCTCATAAGTTTTTGATGACTTGATGTATAACTGGTTAATGATGATGCCTTGATGATTCTTACTGTTATATGAAATCATCATATCCGAGAGTGAACATTTGGCACAGGCTCAGGGGGAGCTTTTGCTATGCTTCTAATAATCCATTGTTGGCATTATGTTTTCTTTAGAAGTCCTTGGTACATAATGATTCTTATCAATGGTGATGATGCTTATGTTGCTGAAGTGTTTAAATGATGCATCATGCTATGCTGCAGTCATGGGTTGCCTATGATGATATCACAGATGATACTTATATTTTTCTTGAGCCACATAGTTTTTTTTATGCTACTGATCATATTTATGGATGATTCTTTTGATGATTCATGTAGTACATATGTTATTTTGCTTACATGGTGATCTTCATAAGTTCAAGGAGAAAAAAAAAGCTTGATTACACAACTTCATTATTTGATGATGGTAAGTATCACTCATTACTTTTATGTTGTTGTCATCATGCCTTCAAAGATGCATAAACTTCATATGGTGAAGTTACGAATGAGTATTCCTATAGTTATTGACTCTCGCATGGTATATTTTTTGAGGATTGATGCTTTTGATGGTATCAAGAATGTTTGACAAATGATTGTGAGCTCATGGTTTTCTCTTCTCATTGATGAGAAGCTAGATACATATTTCTCTCTCTATGATGGATACATTACAGATAAGGATCACATGGATGATTACTTAAGTTTCATATTGGTAAATGATGTTGGTATAAAATATCTTCTTGTATGAAGAAATTGACCAAGAGAATGGCGTTATTGCAGGTTTTATGAAGACATGGCTATTTGGAGACATGGCTCACTTAGTCATAGAATGATGATGATAACGAATGATGAATACTTCTTCCTATCTTAATTTATGATGATAGGATTGGTTATCACATATCTTGACTATCATGGTTGATGCTTATCAGATGTGGGATATTTGAAATCTTCCTAGTGATGATACATGGTTGATATATTGAGGGTTGTTGTGGAAAGAATGTGCAGTTCTTGCTACGATGATTTGATGATGGTGTTGTGGTCATGGATGATGACTATGATTCTTTCACATGTATATGATATGATGTGAATGGTTCTGTGAAGATATATGCATTACTTCTTGGAGATATGGCATATGCTTAGTTGATTCATGAAAAGCTATGTCTTCGATGAGCATAGATTAAGGCCTTTTCTACTAAGGAAAAAGAGCAAGTTGACCTTGATAAGGTCAAGAGGATGAGTTTATAGAAAAAATATATGCGGCATACTTAGTTGATGATATTAATGCTACATTGTCTTATCTTACGAATTAATGACGAACATATACATGTTGTTGTTCTTGATATTGCTAACAGATGCTTATGGTGTAGATCATATATGGTGCATGATAGTTGCTGATAACTACCATAGTCTTGTTTAGGTCTTTGGTCTTTGTTATAAATGTCATGTATATCATTTGATGTAAAGGTCATGTGGATACCTATGATGTAATAATTTTCATATTTAGTGATGTATGTAATTTTGACGTCTTGTCAAATATGTAATCCCACTTAGTTTGGTGATTGTGTAAAAAATCTAGTCCCCACTTGGTTCGGTGATTGATGTATATATGAGTCCTTGGTGATAGGAAGGTCATACTTGGTTGAGTTATAGTGTAAAATTCTTCATTTGAAAATCTTTCTAGAGATTTCGTCATGTGCTCAGGGGGAGCATGGTCAATATTAATATTTAGCAGTTCAAATATGGAATTCTTCATTCAACATTGATCAAACCTTTGCCCTTGATGTCAAAGGGAGAGAGTAGACTGGTGTTTGGGTTGGTGTTTGGAAACTAGCTTCATGTTTTGAAAAGCTTGGTGCTTGGCTTGATGTATTTACAAGTTGTGGTGACCAAACACCAAAGTGGTTTCCATAAAGTCCAAAGGGGGAGATTGTTGGCATTATGAATTAGGTGTTGTCCTTGATGGAAACCTACCTGATGAGTTGTCCTTGATGACAACCTATTTGATGAATGAAAACCTACTTGATGAGTTGTCTCTTGATGAAAATATACTTGTTGAAGGTATAAATAGGATGTGTTTACAAATGTGATACAGTGTTTTCAAAAATGCATGGCAGTTCACAGGCAGAGGAATGATAAACTTGAAAGTTCAAGAAGTACACGTCGGTTCTATTAAGACAAGTCATGTATACACGCAAGTTTAAAGAAGAAAAGGTGTGTATGGTTTTTGCACCATGGTATTATAAATATTGTTATCACTCAGACTTTTCTCAAGGTTAAAGAAAGAAATTTCCGAGGTAACCACAAACCAACTTTTTAGTACAGAATCAAGCCAATTTGTACTCAAAGAGGGCTCTCTCTTTATGATTTAGCTTTGTTTATGGGATATTAGGCTAGTTATGAAAGCTTGGGGGGTTTTGATTTTGTTTGGTGGTGGAATTCAGGAGAAAATGGGTAAAACAAGTTATTTCAGGCCATTGGGCTGTGGAGTCAACTGAAGATGGCTTAACTAGATCAGGTTGATTCAATAAAAGAGGGCTTCACAAGGCAAGATAGCTAAACAAGAGACAAATGATAACTTGAAAGGGTGAAATGGTCTTGAAAGGGAGGAAGGGCAATTAAGAATCCTTCAACAAAGTTTCAAGATGAGAGAAAGTGGGTGATCATTAACAAAAAGCAATTAAGAATTCTTTGTTAAATGGCCACAATGATAAACTAAAAGCAGGGAGAAATTAAGAATTCCCTACCTATGATAGCTTGGAAGAAAACATTAAGAATATAAACGATTTTAAAGACAGAATGCAGTAAAGCTCTTTCTGAAATATACTTTTTTGTTTATCATTCGAATATGAAACACATATGAATATTTAAAGAAGAAAACAGTAAAACATAAGATATAGAATACTTATTTGTTTCTCGTTTGACATAGGTATCCTGTAAAATTCCTTTGCTTTATTACTTTATCCAGACAGCCATACAATAGTTGCTCAACAACCCTTCTATTCCAAAATAACGTTTTTATAGAAATGTCTAAGAATCCACCCTAAAATACTTCAAATGAAGAAGTATTTATACTAATTGTAAACTGAAATATCTTGAAAAAATATCAAGATTAGTTTCACAAATATCTCCAATTGTTTACATTAATAGAACTTAAATAAAGGACATTGAAAACTAATGAATATATTTGGTACTATTTCTATGGATTTATGGTGACAAAGAAGAGAAAGTCGAATTTGATAGCAACTCTTAGTTGATGATGAGGCATCCCAGTCACTAACTGCATCCTTCCTTTGTGCATTCTGCCCCAAAAATTCTGCAAACTTAGGGTCCAATGGTGCGCTTTTATATCTCAAATCATGATTGATATGTAAAATCTGAAAGAGGTTTTTGTAGATAGGAATGTTTTTGAGATAAAACTCTCTCAGTTTCCCAAAATTCATCTCTAGCTATTCACAATATTTTCTGCAACAATATGTCAAAAACAGGACTTTGCACAAACTGAAAAATAGGTTGTGAAGACATGCACTTATCTCCCATTTGGTAATACCTGTGTAAAAATTGAGAGAGGTTTTTGTAGCTTAGCCTTTTAGGAACAAAAAAATCCTCCAGTGTCTCAAAATACTTCTTGTATTGGCCACAATAGTTTCTGCACAACTATGACTTAAACAGGAAATTTCTGAAGAATGTACCATTTCTGCTCTGATTTCATCTTTTAACCTTAAATTTCTTTCAACTGTTTTTCACTTTTACTTTGGATAAACTTCATTGTAGCTGGTGAAAGTGTTTTCATATTTGTTTAACACTTAATCTCTTCATGTTTACTTTTACTTTTTACTTTTACCGCTCTATTTTCCATCTGTCTTCACTTTGACATGAATTTATATGCTCTGTTTTGTAATTGTCTTCCTTGTTGTTTATCTTCATGTTAGATGATTTACTTGACTTGGTCTTCAATCTAATACTCTTTAACCCTGATACACTTTGACTGTTCTTTACTGTGTCCTTTTACCTTCAATGTGTAGTTTAGGTTTTTACTGTCTATTTCAACAGTAAATCCTTTTAATTCCATGTTTCCTCTGCTTGTATTTTAACTATATGTTTTATTTTCCATCTCTGTTTGAATAGATTTGATATCAATCTTGGAGTAAACAGGTCTTCTGAATAGTATTAAGACTGTTTATCCAAGGCTGTGGTCTTCTGATCACTTGTAAAACAAAACAAACTGTTAAGAAAACATTGTTTTGCAGGGGAGGTCGAAAAGGTTTCATTTGAGCTTGAAAGGTCTGTGGAGTGAGTCCAGAATGCTTTTCGAGAGGTAAACCATGCTCGAATCAGTTAACAGAGGCTTCGGGTGGTGCAAATGGGTTACGTAGGGTTTTACTGTACAATCAGGTGAAAACGAGCAAAACTAGGGTTTTTGTGTTTAAACGGGTAATTGGTTGATATTGGCGAGTAAGCTTTGAATGGACAGTGGACAACTTGTCATATACAGAGAGTGGGAAGTGGGGGTGGTAAGAGGATTTCATCACACTGCTTATGGAGGGTAAGTGGTATTTGGGGGGAGCCACGTGATTCCATACATTGCTTGACACGTAGCATCAGCACTGTTCACAAAACCGCTCACATCGCGCGCTAAAGGTCGAACAAAAGGCTCGTGTGATATGAGCGAGGGCCATTGGATTTGAAGGATCCGATTGGATGGTAATAGGGGTAATGATGTGACTAATGGAAAATGGAGGGCGGGCCCGATATTAATTAAAGGAGTTACTCATATCGGGGGCGATCTGATTGGTCACTAGGTTATTAATTAATCTTGGTGACTAATTAATCCTCATTTAACATGGCGGGGTTGGGGTTATTAATTAGTTACAGTTTAACTAATTAATCCCAATTATCAGCGTTATTATGGTTATTTTGCAACCAAGGGCGGGATATATAATTTATTAGGTTTTTAATAATAATACGGGTAATGGGTGTTTTATTTTCGGGAGTTAAATATTACAAGTTAAAACTTAATTCGACTTTGTGGAAATTCAACATGCGCTAAGATAAAACATTTCCGAAATTATATTTCATCATATAACATTTATACCTTAGGCTAATGATATATGAGGGTTTCATGTAGATATAATGTTTTTTAATTTCCCTAAGTAAAATAGGATTTTACTTAGGAAAAGCTTTATAAAGGAAGTGAGTGACTTTATGAAGGGGTAATTATTGAGGAAGGGGATTTAAGTACCTTAGGTATTCCAAATTGTTGGGCCGAGGGTCCGGTCCCTCCAAAAGTCAGAGAAATTCTCTAAGCCCCTCTAACTTTGTAAGTTCCTTTAGTACTTAGGGGAAATTAGTGAAACTTAAGGGGAAAATGGATAGGGAAATTAATTAATTTAACTTTGTTTCTTTGATGTGTTGTCTCCAATGTGAGTTGTGCTTTATCCAAGTGATGAAAGCAAAAGATTTAAGCATTAAACTTAACCATTCACCACACATTTATTCTGCAACCATCATCTACTTACCCTACCTACTTTATCGTAGCATTTTTACTTCTTTATTAGGGTGCACTTAAACTGGAAAACCCTTATCACGCTTTCTTTTTATTTTACATAGTGATATCTATCTAAATATACACTTATTACATCCAAGGGCTCAGATTAAACTGTTGAGCTCCTTTTATTCACTCTACCTATCTACTTATCTGCCAAGATTACACTGTTTGGTCAGATATTTATTCTCTACTTCTAAAACATGAAATTGAAAATATGAACTAGTCAAGCTTAAACTATTTGATTATTCATGAATTGTGGCATAGGTGACAAGCTGCACACAATTTTTTATTATAAAAAAAGTAAAAAACTAGTGGCATTTAGACTTGCACACTTTCATGGTCTTTCAATTTTGTTGGGGTTCATTTTCTTTCATTTTTTGACCTTTTGTTTATTCTTTTTACCCTTTTATTCTTTTTCTAGGGCATACCCTCTTTACATTGTTTTATTTTTGTTTATCATAAATATGGAAAACCTTTGCAACAAGTAAAGGTATGAACATATTTTCAAAACTAGACTAAGTCAATCATGATATATGACACCTATTGGTATAGGAACCTAATAGTGGCTCCACTTGGGGATGGCATTTCCTTGTGAAATGTCAAGAACACCGTCGACTAGTAGTCTGATCCATTGGGCCAATCCCACACATGCATATGCTCTGTTGTATAATCTTTTGACTGAAAATATTGAACTGAAATTGTAGCCTTTTCTACAAACTGAAATCTGATCTAACATAAACTTGTTGATGGAAACTGAATTTATTCAAACTGAAATCTTACCTACTTACTCTAATCAGCTTTCTGACTGCTGGTTAGGTAAAATGAAACAACCAATGCAACCACTCAAGCATCATATACATTGGTGACTTTTTTTGCTTGTGCTTGTTGGTGTTTAAAATTGAGATCTTGAAATCAAATATAACTTTGTTAACCTTTGAGAAGATAAGGAAATTCCTGATTTCCTTTGTTGAATCTAGAAACTGTACAAAAGGATCTTGTAAAATATATACACTATTCTTGAACTGATTCAAACAATTGTACATCTGTTGTGTATGGCATGCATGCCATGAAACTGAAATATCACTTTTATCTTTATCACCTTGCATGTTTTCAAATGAGCTTTGTGATGATGTTTCTTCTGATTGTAATGTCTGTCTGGTAAAACGATTATCATCTTGATTTTGACTCTCATAGTTTGTTAATGGAGAAAAATTGTGATTGCATTCGTCATTCAACCTATCAGCGATTGGATCATAAAGAACTTGGAAGGATTGTTGCAGCTTATTACATATAGGTTCAAATGGTACTTCATAGATTTCTACAAGCCGCTCCTCCTTTTCTTTAAAATTTTTATACCACATTTCCTTTAAAAATTGAAATGATTCAAAACAAAGAGGTAGGGAATCATCTTGGATCATTTGATCATATGTTCCGGCTTCCAAGTCTTCTTCTGCAACCTGACATTCAATGGCATTTTGGGGCTACAAATCTAGATATGAGAAGTCTTGAACAAAGATTTTATTGCCCTCTAGATAGTTAATATCAAGACTTGTTGACATTTGATTTCTAATTGCATGATAGTTATCTCTGATAAACTGAAATGAAGCAAAACAAAATGGTAAAGTTCCTTCACTGATTTCAAAATTTTCTGCACTTTCCTCCTCATTCTCATAGCTGAAATGAACAAGCTGATCACTATTTTCAAGCTGCTGAACCTGAACTTCCTTATTCCTCAAATTAGCTTCTGATTCCTCTGCAAGGTTAATTTGGATTTGAGAAACATAATCATTATTATAGTGATCAAGCTTAGGCACATCATCATAAGAATTAATGTCACCAAATGTACATATTAGATCAGCAGATTGCCTCTCCACATATGGTTCTATAACTCTATCTTCAGATTTATGGTAGTTGGAATTAACAGGGATTTTTTCATGGATGTCAACCTCTTCTTTTTGTGAAACAAATGTGTCATGGTGATTTTGAACAAAAAATTCAACTTTCATGGTGATATTCTGCATCATTTCCTCTGTTTTCTTTATCAAAATGTCGAGTTTTTCCTCTTTTTCTACTTTCAACTTTTCTCTTCTAATTTGCAGATTAACTTCTACATCTACTATCATGTTCTACATCTGTTCCATTGTTGAGGGGTTTCTTTCTCTTAGATGAAATTCTATCTCTGAATCAAATGCTCTTGGGTAATGCAAAAGAGATGAACTAGGGGTAGGTCTTATATTTAATGGTATTGAATAATAGGCTTGATTAAATCTGTCTAAAAATTGTTGTATTGTTTCATCTGGATGTCTTTTTAACTGATTATATTCTTCTATGATTACGAGAATATTGACTTTGGTTATCCATCTATCAAGGAAGAGTTTGAGAAACTACTAGAGATTTGAGATGCTTGCCTCAAGCAGGGTTTTGAACCAACTCTTGACTTTGTCTTGCAAGGAAAGAGAAAAAAGCCTAATACTAACATCCTCTTCATCTACTTCAAATAAGTTAAGAAAATCCTCAAAAGCTTGAATATGTTTTTGGGCAGTGATACCATTCTCTCCATTAAACCTAGGTAGATACTTGTGATAATCATTAGGGAAAGCATGGAGTGTAGCAAGTAACATGAGGGGCTTATATCTATCAGGAACTTTACAAGGTATGGGAACGTGTACAGGGATTGTATGATTAGTCTTGATTGCTTCAGATTCTTTGATTGGAATGTGATCCCCATTAGATTCATAAGATTGTTGTTCAAATGTGTAAGGAGACTTTGTATCTACAACTTTTAAAGGAAAATAATAAAAATTTAATCTAAAATATTCTCTAAAATACAATATACATTGGAAAACTTTATCAATGAGAAAGAACATAATGTCTTGGATAACAATCCAAGTTAAAAGCCTGATCTTTTCACACAGTTCTTTTAGGTCCATTTATCTAGTGGAGTCTTGATTGTGAAATTAATTTGGAGTCGCCAGCAGGGAAAATTTTAAGAACCCCCCCTAAATTTATAAATATAATAAATGGGCAAATCTCCATGGTATATAGGAAAAATGGAAGGCGATTTTATCAATAATATAATATGTATATATAATTTTTTGGCGAATCTCTCACGAGGCATGGCGAATATTTTACTCAATTATAAAATCTTGTAAGATCTTGGCGAGTCTTTCACTAAGTAATAAAACTTTGTAAAGTCCTAGGGAATCTTAGCATAGGCTACATGATGGTTTAATTCCCCCATTTAAATAGGCTACATTCCAGGTGAATACCATGGGTCAATACCATGTGCCATTTTGGTGAATACCATGGGTCGATACCATGTGCCATTTTTATTTTTATTAATTCTAATATTAGGGTTAATAATGGTTTTTTGCATGGTATTAATAACAATCTAGTCCATGGTATTTGTCCCATAGTATTTTGGCCATAGGTTTCACCTAAATATAACCCATGACTTATGGAGTAAATATAAAAAAATGTTTTATTTGTTTACCATACCTCTCGTTTATTTATATTTTTATTAATTTACCATACCTCTTTTACAAATATGGTATTTGGCCCATAGGATTCACTTAAATAAAACCTCTTTCTTGAGCCTTCATAAATAGAACGAGGGTTATGGACTAAATATAAAAGAGGTTTTATTTATTTACGATACGTCTAGTTTATTTATATTTTTATTTATTTACCATACCTTTTGAGTAAGTATAAAAAGACGTTTTATTTATTTACCATACCTCCACTTTACTTATATTTTTATTTGTTTACACCCTTACATGTATATAAGGTGACTTATGGGGTAAATATAGAAAATGTTTTATTTATTTACCATACCTCTCATTTATTTATATTTTTATTAATTTACCATACCTCTTTTATAAATATGGTATTTGGCCCATAGGATTCACTTAAATAAAACCTATTCTTGAAAATGGGCGAATGGATTCACTTAAATAAAACCTATTCTTGAAAATGGGCGAATGGAAGGTTGTAAGTCCTAATTTCAAGGGCTAAATTTACCTTTTTTACCCTCTCCCTTAAAATAAGGTGGGCTATTTGAGGTGATTTGTAAAAATGTACTATGATACAAAATATTCGCCCACTAAAAATTTAAAACCCCTTAATTTCGCCAAAGGGTGAACATTCGCCCCTAAAATTATCCTTGGTCGCCAGGTGGATGATTTTAACCTTTATGTGTCTGATAACTATTCACCATCATAGATCAGATCTAACCCTATAAAACAATTCTAAAGAAAATGTTAGTTCTCCCCAGTGGAGTCACCACTATGTTATCACTCAGACTTTTCTCAAGTTTAAAGAAAGAAATTTTCGAGGTAACCACAAACCCACTTTTAAGTACAGAATCTAGCCAATCTGTACTCAAAGAGGGATCTCTCTTTATGATTTATCTTTGTTTATGGGATATTATGCTAGTTATGAAAGCTTGGGGGGTTTTGATTTTGTTTGGTGGTGGAATTCAGGAGCAGATGGGTAAAACAAGGTATTTTAGGCCATTGGGCTATGGAGTCAACTGAAGATGGCTTAACTGGATCAGGTTGATTCAACAAAAGAGGGCTTCACAGGGAAAGATAGCTAAATAAGAGACAAATGATAACTTGAAAGGGTGAAATGGTCTTGAAAGGGAGGAAGGGAAATTAAGAATCCTTCAACAAAGTTTCAAGATGAGAGAAAGTGGGTGATCATTAACAAAAAGCAATTAAGAATTCTTTGTTAAATGGCCACAATGATAAACTAAAAGCAGGGAGCAATTAAGAATTCCCTACCTATGATAGCTTGGAAGAAAACATTAAGAATATAAACGATTTTAAAGACAGAATGCAGTAAAGCTCTTTTTGAAATATACTTTTTCGTTTATCATTCAGATATGAAACACATATGAATATTTAAACAAGAAAACAGTAAAAACATAAGATATAGAATACTTATTTGTTTCTCATTTGACATAGGTATCTTGTAAAAGTCCTTTTCTTTATTACTTTGTCTAACCAGCCATACAATAGTTTTTCAACAACATTTCAAATCCAAAATAAGGTGTTTACAGAAATGTCTAAGAATCCACCCTAAAATACTTCAAATGAAGAAGTATTTATACTAATTGTAAACTGAAATATCTTGAAAAAATATCAAGATTAGTTTCACAAATATCTCCAACTATTTACATTAATAGAACTTAAATAAAGGACATTCAAAACTAATGAATCTATTTGGCACTATTTCTATGGATTTATGGTGACAAAGAAGAGAAATTCGAATTTGATAGCAACTCTTAGTTGATGATGAGACATCCCAGTCACTAACTGTATCCTTCCTTTGTGCATTCTGCCCCAAAAATTCTGCAAACTTAGAGTCCAATGATACGCTTGTATATCTCCATCCGTGATAGATGTGTAAAAAGTGAAAGATATTTTGTATAAAGGAATGTTTGTGAGATAAACCTCTCTTAGTTTCCAAAAAATCATCTTCAGATGTTCACAATATTTTCTGCAAAAATATGTCAAAAATAGGACTTTGCACAAACTGAAAAATAGGTTGTGAAGACATGCACTTATCTCCCATTTGGTAATACTTGTGTAAAAAGTGAGAGAGGTTTTTGTAGATTAGCCTTTTAGGAACAAAAAAGACCTCCAGTGTCTCAAAATACTTCTTGGATTGGCCACAATATTTTCTGCAAAACTATGACTTAAATAGGAAATTTCTGAAGAATGTACCATTTCTGCTCTGATTTCATTTTTTAACCTTAAATTCCTTTCAATTGTTTTTCACTTTTACTTTGGATAAACTTCATTGTAGTCGGTGAAGGTGTTTTCATATTTGATTAACCCTTAATGTCTTCATGTCTACTTTTACTTTTTATTGTTTACTTTTTACTTTTACCACTTTGTTTTTCATCTGTCTTCACTTTGACATGAATTTATATGCTCTGTTTTGTAATTGTCTTCCCTACTGTTTATCTTCATGCTAGATGATTTAATTGAATTGGTCTTCAATCTGATACTCTTTAACCCTGATACACTTTGACTGTTCTTTACTGTGTCCTTTTACCTTCAATGTGTAGTTTAGGTTTTTACTGTCTATTTCAACAGTAAATCCTTTTAATTCCATGTTTCCTCTGCTTGTATTTTAACTGTATGATTTATTTTCCATCTTTGTTTGAATATATTTGAGAACAATCTTGGAGTAAACAGGTCTTATGACTAGTATTAAGACTGTTTATCCAAGGCTGTGGTCTTCTGATCACCTGTAAAACAAAACAAACTATTAAGAAAGCATTATTTTGTAGGGGAGGTCGAAAAGGTTTCTTTTGAGCTTGAAAGGTCTGTGGAGTGAGTCTAGAATGCTTTTTGGGAGGTAAACCATGCTCAAATCAGTTAACAGAGGCTTTTGGTGGCACAAATGGGTTACATAGGGTTTTACTGCATAATAAGGGGAAAATGAGCAAAACTGGGGTTTTTGTGTTTAAAAGGGTAAATGGTTGATATTGGCGGGTAAGATTTGAATGAACAGTGGACAATTTGTCATATGCAGAGAGTGGGAAGTAGGGGTGATAAGCAGATTTCATCGCACCACTTATGGAGGGTAAGTGGTATTTGGGGGGAGCCGCGCGATTCCATACATTGCTTGACACGTAGCATCGTCATTGTTCACAAAACCGCTCACATCGCGCACTAAAGGTCGATCAAAAGGCCCGTGCGATATAAGCGAGGGCCGTCGGATCTGAAGGATCCGATCAGACGGTAGTCGGGGTAATGATGTGACTGATGGATAATGGAGGGCAGACCCGATATTAATTAAAGGAGTTAATCATATCGGAGGCGATCTGATTTGTCACTGAGTTATTAATTAATCCTGGTGACTAATTAATCCTCATTTAACATGGCAGGGTCGGAGTTCTTAATTAGTTACAGTTTAACTAATTAATCCCAATTATCAGTGTTATTATGGTTATTTTGCAACCAAGGGCGGGATATATAATTTATTGGGTTTTTAATAATAATACAGGTAATGGGTGTTTTATTTTCAGGAGTTAAATAATACAATTTAAAAATTAATATGACTTTGTGGAAATTCAACATGCACTAAGATAAAACGTTTCCGAAAATATATTTCATCATATAACATTTATACCTTAGGCTAATGATATATGAGGGTTTCATGTAGATAGAATGTTTTTTAATTTCCCTAAGTAAAATAGGATTTTACTTAGGAAAAGCTTTATAAAGGGAGTGAGTGACTCTATGAAGGGGTAATTGTTGAGGAAGGGGATTTAAGTACTTTTGGTATTCCAAATTATTGGGCCGAGGGTCCGGTCCCTCCAAAAGTTAGAGAAATGCTCTGAGCCCCTCTAACTTTGTAAGTTCCTTTAGTACTTAGGGGAAATTAGTGAAACTTAAGGGGAAAATGGATAGGGAAATTAATTAATTTAACTTTGTTTCTTTGATGTGATGTCTCCAATGTGAGTGGTGCTTTGTACAAGTGATGAAAGCAAAAGATTTAAGCATTAAACTTAACCATTCACCACACATTTATTCTGCAACCATCATCTACTTACCCTACCTACTTTATCGTAGCATTTTTAATTCTTTATTAGGGTGCACTTAAACTGGCAAACCCTTATCACACTTTCTTTTTCTTTTACATAGTGATATCTATCTAAATCTACACTTATTACATCCAAGGGCTCAGATTAAACTATTGAGCTCCTTTTATTCACTCTACCTATCTACTTATCTGCCAAGATTACACTGTTTGATCAGATCTTTATTCTCTACTTCTAAAACATGAAATTGAAAATATGAACTAGTCAAGCTTAAACTATTTGACTATTCATGAATTGTGGCATAGGTGACAAGCTGCACACAATTTTTTATTATACTAAAAATAAAAAAGTAGTGGCATTTAGACTTGCACACTTTCATGGTATTTTATTTTTGTTGGGGTTCATTTTCTTTCATTTTTTGACCTTTTGTTTATTCTTTTTACCCTTTTATTCTTTTTCTAGGGCATACCCTCTTTACATTTTTTAGTTTTTGTTTTTCATAAATATGGAAAACCTTTGCAACAAGTAAAGGTATGAACATATTTTCAGAACTAAACCAAGTCATTCATGATATATGACACCTATTGGTATAGGAACCTAACAAATACTAAGGGTATTTACTATGGTATTGGCCCATAGTAATGAGCATGACAACGTATATTGATCTTGTGAAAGATTAGCACTGGATCTAGTGTAGTTTTGACCCATGGTATTGGAAAAAAGCTAAACTATATAAGGTGGTGAAGATCAAATTGCCGAAGGTGTGCAAGTGATGGAAATCTTATTAATAGTTAGACTTAAAAAAAATATGCATGTTATAGGTTTTTGATGCTTTGCTTGATCTAAATTAAGTATGCACCTGGGATTATGATGATGGATAAGATCCAATAGATCTGAAATAAATATGCACTGATGAATACGATGATGGATCAAGATCATGAGACGTGAAATAACTTTCCATTGTATGATCTACTCATGGATTGACTAGATATACGTATTGGCACATGTTTTTATCTCTGAATATCATGATCTAGGTATTTCTGAAGTTTTGAAGAGCTGTACAATTTAGGTCATAATTTGCAAATCTATACGCAGGTTGGTTTTGGTGAAGTCACATATACACGTAGGTTCACTTCTTCAAATTTGTGTATATACAGTAAGGGTTTTTGTTCATAAATGTATGATCAACCTGATCAGTGCTATTGTTTCTCTGCTATCTGTCAATTATGTCCTCATGTTGATCCTTGGTTGAGTGATAATGTCTAAAGTAGAACTAATTGAATGATGAAGTTGAATTTGGTTACATGTTAATTGATTGAAAAGATTATTGATGCTGCTGACTGTATGAGGGTTCTGCAAGCTAACATAATATTTTAGAATATCTCTGGTCAATTCTGTGTCTGATTCAAAATTACAAGTTTTTAGTTTTCAATATATTAAGATCTATATGCAGGTTTCTCTATAGAAAAGAGTGTATACACACGGGTTTCCTTAAGTGAAGGAGCATATACATTTTGGAATTTGAATTATCAGGGTTGCAATTGATTCTGTGTGTTGATGCAGTATTCTGAGTTTAGTTCTATGTTATGGTTATAGTGATCTGACTATTTCAATTGATTGGTTGAGTTTTGATTAAGTGTCACTTGATTGGGTTTCAGTGATTGGTTTACTTAGTTGTGTCAAATATTGATGATTATATTACAGTGACGATTTATAGTTTGATTATTGATATTGAGCTTAAGTGTTGATAATGGGTTTAGTCTAAAAATTTGATGAAATGTGGCCTACAAGTTACGATGTGTTATAGTAGCTGGATCTAGTATGAAAATTTATGAAACATGGTCCCTGGAGTTGAGGGAGTTGTAGGTTCCATCCAATAGTAGTTGGTAATCATATCAGGGGGTTGAAGCTCCCTTCTAGTGGTAGCTGGAGAACAAGTGAAGTTTGTATCCTTCTGTAGGTTGGTGCCTGCGTACTGGTACAAGTTTACGCCAGTATAAGACCTAGGGAGGTGGATATCCTTCTAGTAAGAGCTGGAGAATGAGCAAAGGCTGTAGCCTTCTGTAGGTGGGTTCCTACGTAATGGTATGAATCTGCACCAATACAAGATTGTAAAAATAATTTTCTTTATATTAAAAATAATACAGAGATGAAAACATTAGGTGGTTTTTTTCCCGCATTGGGTTTCCACCTTAAATCCTAGTGTTCATGTGTGTTTCTTATGTTTGATGGTTTATTTTGTTCTTATAGCACATGGTTACTGTCTATCTAATGTTTAATAAAGTACTGATGCATTGGATGAAGACAAACATATGATGAATTAACAGAAACATAAGTTTACTGGATGTACGCTAGTTGTCTTAAGAACAGTCATGTACACACACATGTTACTTTTAGTAAATTCGCATATAGAAATAAGAATATGAAATGAAAAAGTTATTGATTTGAAAACATTGATTCACCCCCTCTCTCAGTATTTTTACCAAAATTTCGAACTATTGTCTTGGGTTAATTAAGCCATCCTTGGTCTTATTTTTCTAAGTATCAAGTTATCTTCCAGTGATCACAAGTGTTGTAATTTCTTGATCTTTCATGTTTAGCTTCTAGCTCCTAGTTGTGCACTTAAGTTGACAGTCATTCATTATGCAGTCTCTTAATATAGGAAACTGCATAGTCCCTTGTGTTAATTGAATGCACAGTTCCTTATGCCCGTGAACTGCGCAGTCCCAAGAGCCAAACAACTGCATAGTCAATGTGGATAGACACTATGCATTCTTTTTGGGTAGCAATTGTGCAAGACTTGTTGACAACGTGGCACTATTTCAAAAGTTGATTTGGTCACAAGTTTTGACTAACTAAACTTAGCTCCTAGATTTTAGACATGCAGTCGTGTTGTAGCGACTACAACCACCCTCCAAAATTTTTCCTTAGCTTAATTTTGGAGCCTCCCTACCAAGCATCCTCAGCATCATGTCTTGCACTGTCAAGAATATAGGCTTCAGCTATTTCTTAGTGTCTTGTCAGCATGTGCATGTCAGTTTGCTTCACTCCCCTCATAGGTTGTCTTTCCAGACATAGACCATGTGCTGGCCAAGCAGCTCCCCCATAAAATTTTGCAATTCTAGATGGGAACCAGCCTTCCCTGCAGAAGTTGCACAAATCAGTTGGCTAGCTTGCTGAGCTCAAGAATTGCGCAAATCTGTCTGTTAGTCCTGCCTCAAAAAATTGCACAATTCTTCAGGAGAACCAACCTTCTACTGTAGTGGCTATGACCACCCTCCAAAAGTTTTCCTTAGCTTTGTTTTGGAGCCTCCCTACCAACATTTCATAATAGCTTGTCTTGCTTCATCAAGTTCACAAGCTTCTGCGTTTTGCTTGCATAAAGGCAACCTGTCGATCATAGCTTGATGCACTCCCCTCACAGGCTGATCACCCGAACTTGATCCAGCTGTAGGCTGAGAAAATCCCCTAAGAAATTGCACATTTCAGGAGGGCAACCAACCTTCCCTCCAAAAATTGCGCAATCCTGTCTAGCAGCCTGCTAGGCTCCAGAATAACGCAATTCTACTAGTCAACACTCACAGTGAAAATTGCGCAATTTTCCCTAGCAGGGCTTCTTAGCCCATAATTTGCACAAATTTGGGCAGCAGTCAGCTACTCTACCTAGAAATTGCGAAAATCTCCTGGGCAGCCAGCAGAACTCCCAGCCAAAAATACACATTTTCTCCCAACAGTTGAGCGGCCTCTTTCATGTGTAGTTGAGCTGATGGTTCCCTTCGGGACCGATAAAAACTGACTTGCATGCATGAGATGCTTCTCCCAAGGCAACATGCAAAGGCATCCCTTGTTTCAGGGATCCATTTTTAGCAGTTGGAGGTTATATGCAAGGATCAATTCAGAAACCTCGCACCAAGTGTCACTTTCCCTAGATTTGTGGCATGCGCGTCACAACCTCGATGTTATCAAAACTCATCAACCAGACATTGCAGAACTCATTCCTCACATCAACCTTACAACTATGACATCCCACATCACATCTTGGAGCTATCGGCACATTCAACTCAGTTGTTTTGGGGTAAACCTACTTTCCATGACTTGTGTTGCATTTTTGGCGCTTTTTGTGTTTCACTTCGTATGAATGTGGTCTGCTTGATTTCAGTGAGTGCTTGCTGTCATTTTGATACATACTATCTTGTACTAGCACCATTTCAGTTTTCGTCAAGATATCACTGTTGTCGCATACATGAAACTGTTTTTCACGAATGGTCACTGATTCGGCGACTCGCCTCACCCACATGCATGTTGTTTCATTTTTTAAATCTGTCATTCACCGTTTGCATGCATGATCATTCACTTATGCTTACACTCAATATCACCATGCATCCACATTCACATTCGCATTCAGTTGCCCGTCAGCGAGTCTAGCCAACCTTGGCCCAGACTTTGCCTTCACTGAGACAACATTGCGCAATCCGAGGAAGGAAGGATCTGTCTTCATCTCTAGAAATGCACATTTCTAACCAGGCACTATCCTCGAGGAGTATTTTGCGCAATGTAGTCACTGAGCCTGCAGTCATTGCTAGCTGAAATTACGCATTGTGAAATTCCAGCAGTCAGCAGTCAGGTTGGACTGTTTATTGTGTAGTTCTAGTAGTTAGTCAGCCTCTCAGTAGTCTAGACTATGCCTTGCGCAGTCTTGGAAGTGAGTCTCCCGACCTCCTGGCGAAAATTGTGCAACCTTCATGATTAGTCACACAGGTATGTTGCAAGTCAAGTCTCAAGTTCATTTTGGTTTTCCACTAACAGATTGCTTACCATGTCTCCAGGTATTGCAGATGTTCATCTGCCTCTCAGCAGTGTAGGTACAATGGTTTCAAGAAAGCAGAGTTGAAGAAACTGTTTATAGCACAATTGGGGATGCAGTTGATCAAGTGTCTATGAACTTGCATACCCACGAAGACATCAAGTTGTTCGTAGATGAGGACATCAAGATATGATGTCAACAGCATCACAACAAGCAGCATCATGAACAATAGCTGAAGGCAGCATATTGAATGCAATGAATGCGAGAGGAAGGTTATTGACAACATAGAGGCAAAACAAAGTTGCGAGCTCAAGCAGATCCACTGATGATTAAAGCAACTTTGGAGACCCAGGATATGAGGTGATGGCATGACATGAAGATCGCACAAAGACAGAGAATGGAACAAACAAGGAGTTTCATGTGCTGAAGTAGCAACTCAAGGAAGAACATGAAGCAACACAGACAGACGAATGAGTTGGAGCAGGAACAAGAACAACAGTGGGCACAACAAGCACTCATGGATGGAACTGTGCCCGAACAAGTTAAAGATCCATCCCAGCAGTTGGCATGGAGCAGACATGGTCGGCAGTGTTGTTTATCGCATGCAAGGGATTCAGTAGCATGCATTTCGTCTTTGAGGTTTCTGCGAGTCTCATGTTTATGTAGATTTACTTCCAGATCCATCACATTCAAATTATTTTTTGATTGACGTTTCGAACCAGCAACAGTGGTTCATCTTCAGGATGTGAAAGAATTGTTGAAAGACTAGTCTTGTTTCTCAAATATATAGAGATGTGTGAGATGCTTAGCCGACAGATTCTTTAGATTATTTTTAATTGTCTTATTTAAATGTATTTGTATTAATTGTTTCATGTTTTTAATTTTATTTATTTTAATTTAATTTAATTATATTCATTTTTTAATTATTTATTTATTTTAAATATTTTAATTTTAATTAGTTTATAAATTAAAATTAAAATACATACCCATGTTTATTTATTAATTAAAATTAAATATGTATGTATACATATTTATTTTAAAATCAACTATGTATATGTATTTTAATTAATTTATTAATTAAAATTAAAATACATCTATGTTGGTTATACTTCTATTTATTTCAATTATTTTATTATTTTAATTAATTATTAATCTAATTGTTTATTAATTTTAATTGTTATAATTCTATTTGTTTATGTTTTAATTTTTAATTTGTTTTAGGAAGCGTTGCCCTATTTTTAATTGTGTTAAATAATCCTTAAGTTATTCTTGTTTGATAAATAATTATTTTACTTATTTTAATTTTAATTAATTTATTCATTAAAATTAAAATACATATCTATTTTTATTTATTAATTAACCCTTTAGCTATTGGATTATTATTTAATTATTTTAATTTTAATTAATCTATAAAATTAAAATACATGTCTATGTTTATTTATGTAGGTATATGTATTTTTAATTAATTTATTAATTAAAATTAAAAAATATATAAATGGGTTATACTTATCTTTATTTCATTATATTCATTTATTTTATTATTATAATTAATTATTAATTCTAATTGTTTATTAATTCTAATTGTTATATTACTATTTGTTTTTTGTTTCAATTTTTTACTTCGTTTTGGGATGCTACCCTATTTTAATTGTGTTACTTATCTTAATTTTATTAATTTTAATTATATGTTTTGATTATTTATTAAAGCTTCCTATATATAGTCCTAGGTTGTGAAGTTCTTATGGTTAAGAAATTTTTAATTATTGTTAAATTATATATAAATATGGTGATAGTGTGTCAATTTACTTAGGCTGGAGATTTTTTTTTTCTTTTTTTTTCTTTTATGTCAATTAGAGGAGGATTCTAGTTGGGTAGGGGTAGATTTGGATGATAGGATAGGAATCCAGTTTTCGCTTATGGTCCATCCATCGTCTCTATTGAGGTTATTAGGGTGTTTGCTAATTTCTATGGCTTCTCTGAATTTCCTTATGAAGTAGTGATCACTTCTAGCTAGGATGCGAGTATCCTCTATACAGATTTGGTGCTTAGTTTTTTCAGAATGTTCAGCTAGAGCTGAGGATTTGGATCGATTGTGTTTAATGTCAGCTGAGTGTTCCTGGATTCTTGTACTAAAGGATCTCCCAGTTTCACCTACATAGGGTTTTCCGCACGAGCAAGGGATTAAGTAGACACCTTTATGGTCAATTTTGTCTTTGTTCACATGCATGCGATCCAACCCATTTAGCACACTCACCAAGGCAAAGACAAGAAGTAAGTCCAACTAGAGCTGAA
The DNA here is from genome assembly GCA_031772625.1 of Pinus tabuliformis. Taxonomy (NCBI): domain Eukaryota; kingdom Viridiplantae; phylum Streptophyta; class Pinopsida; order Pinales; family Pinaceae; genus Pinus; species Pinus tabuliformis. The sequence goes on from CM062805.1 coordinate 112,960,604, forward strand.
CATGTACTTCAGAAATTTGATTCGCATGACCACCAGCACACATTAAAGATTGACATGGACACTATGCATCAGTGTGTTTCCGGTTCAGCCACACCCAATAAGACCATGCACATGTTAGCAGGCGAGTTGGATGAAGGAGCTGAGCCAATGCACTGGATGCAATGGAGGCAAGAGTTTGTTTCAGGAAGATGTCACCATGGGGTGCATGCACACCATCACAGACGACCAAGCTTGGCATCAGCTCACCACCTTTACCATCACAAGCATCTCAAAGAGTTGGTCTCATCACAATGGATTGAGTGTCAGTGATGTCTTGCATGGCTTTCTCAAGCCATTTTGTCTCACATGAGAACATGTGCAATGTAATGTAACATCGTGTCAAGTGGAAGTTCAAGTATCAATAGTTGGATGTAACAGTCATAGAGTAGATGAAGAGTCATGAGGGTAGATGAATTGTCATAAAGGGGAATGTCAAGGGTCACCCCACCCTTAGCTATAAATAGAACCTCATAACTCATCGTAGAGGCTTTTGGTCAGCCAAGCTTTTGATAAGACCATCTTGGAGAGACCTTGGACAATATTGTAACGCGCCTTGGCTTCTCCACTGCATGGGGCTAGTACATCGCTTTGGAGGAGCAGGCGGATGTGGCTGTAACATTCCACTATTGGAGCTAGTGGGTGTACATGGATGTATTGTATGATTGCAACTTACACTTCTTTATATAATAAGAGGCAACACATTTCATGCATATGTTGTATTGTATTCCAGCTATCTTGTTTATTCTAAATGGCATATGTATTTTATTTCTTATGCATGCATGTTTGGACTATTCTGTATGAGTATGTATGAATCTAACTGAAATGTGTTGATTGGTTTAACCATCACTTTGGATTACGCGCTGAATTTATTTCCATCTTATGATGTATCTTCACTCGTGTGCCCTTCCCATCTGAGTACTATTACAGGTTGCCAAGGGGCGCACTCATCTCAACCCACTTGTGTTAGAACCTCTCATGCACCTTTCTTGACTCACTGCAATTGTCACACCCTTGCTACCAACAGAGTTATCTTACTTGCCTCTTTGCGAAATCGCAGTCAAGTCATTACCATATGACCCACTGCTGGGACTCCTACACCAAATGGTCTGAGGTCTAATTGGGACTTCTTACGGGGGAGATCCCCTTGACATGTTGGCAGTTCCAGCATCGTCAACATTTCTAGTGCTAGAAGGAGGGCCAGACGACAAGTTTTGTCCTCTCATCCAGTTTTGAACCTTTGCATATATTTCATGGATTCTTGCACTCTTCTCACTCCATGACGTTTTTCAAATCATGAAGATGTCACCATCACCAAGGAGTTTTTTTATCACTTGTCCACTTACACGTATGATGGTGAAGGTGAAGTGGCCTGGCCTGAGTACTTACATGACTTTCTTTCCATGCTTCATGAGGAAGATGGGTGTTCTGATGAACAATCCAACTTGCTACTTGCATACACACTTCACAAATCTCCACTTCGATGACTATGCAGCATACCAGCTAAAAACATACACTCACTTGAGTACTTCTGTGATCTCATTGAATTTTGATCCAGACCATCTTGACGGAAAACTATTATAGCAATGGAAGGCTCTGCATGAATCGATTATGGATTTTTGGCAGCACTTCCATGACATGTAGTTTCAAGCTCCGAGGAGCCAGATGAAATTTTCCTATCTTTGGGACCGATTCAAGTATTTCCTTAAGAAATTTGCTCGTCCCAAGAAGAAGCTTGAAATCAAGCCTCACTCAACATTCTTCACCAATGGAGTTGTGCAATCTCATGTGGATGGCCACTGTCTCGACTGACTCTCCGCTATCCCCTCATTCAACATCTCCACCACTGCCGAGTGATGTTGAGGATCATGCTCACTGACTTGTTTAGCTTGCACATCCTCCCAACATCACTTCACTCAATTTTCGTGCAATTTTGGTTGTGAGTCCTTCGATTTCCCCTATGCATTCTGCTCCACGACCTCTGTCTTCGCACTCGGCTATTCCTCCAGATGATATTATCTTGTGTTCTTCCATTTTGGACTCTTCACTTGTTGTGAACAAGGAGCAAGCCACTGACGGAGTTGGTGTTGCATAACCAACATGCACTATCATTCACGAAGAGTATGAGTGGGAGCTTGAGCATCAACACTCGGTGAAGGATAACTCCCTTCTGTCTGAGCCCCATTTGTTCTTTCCTAACATCTTTGGTGAGCCTACCATCCATGATTTTGCGTGTGTGTCTTCGTCCATGGATGCACCCATTGTTGATCACTCGAAGGACTCATTGGATGTTGGTCCATCATTCAACAATAGAGATGATAAGTATTCATCGAAAATCCACTTGATCTTTCATGTAACTTTTCCGGAAACACAGAGGATGAGTTTGTTTTCTTTTCATCTACCCCTCTGTTTGATTCATTTGATCATGAGGATGCTGATGAAATCATTGATTTTTCTGATCATGGCTATCGTGATCAATTCACTTCCATATTTGATCACGATCATGACTCTATCACAGTTGGTCTTTCAAAGCCACCAATTTATGATGATATATCTGATGATGAAGTTGAAACTCCCAAGACTATCGAGGCACTTCAGCCCAAGCTGATGGTTATGTCAGGTCCTTACTCTCTTGGGGTTAGTCTCACTTCCGATCATGAAACTATTCAATCACCCAAGGCTCCTCATCACTCATCTGTATGCATTGAAGATCAATCTCACACATAGATCATACTTCCTACACTCGAGTTGCATGATCCCATCGGTCATGCATTAGAGGAATCTTACATTGAAAGAACTCATGCATGACGCAAGTTATATTTGTTTCTTTCATTTTCTTGCATGGCTCAGTCAAGAGTGTGATTATGCTTCAAAGTTGCACGCAATGTCACACAACACCATGATAAGTCCACGGACTACTCGTCATACATTTATACTCACCTATGTCATGTGGACACTTTGAAACACGAAGTGTGGTTGTCTTCATTGTTATATCTTTCTTCCTTACCGGTTCACACAACTGGGTTGCTCGTGGACCAAGCCTTCACCAACATGGATCAACCAATGCGCTGATGCCTGCATCGGAAATATCATTTCACGTGATCAGGCCCATGCACCATTAGTGTAGGAGTAGGAGTAGTGTTTTCTTTCAGTTGTTTTCTTGCATGCTTGTTTTATTACTTGCTTCATTTGTTTGTTTGTTTGCTTTCTTGTTTTCTTACTCTCTTTGCTTTCGCTTTTGCTTCTACTCTTGCTTTGCTTTGTTGTTTGTTAGTTCGCTTGTTTTGTTCGTAGGTTAGTTTCACATGAAACCATGTATGAATCTTGAAACAAGTTGGGTGAAGTACAAGAGTGCTTGTACATATATCACTACTTGGTTATCTTTCAGCCTGCCTTTGTATGAAGAAAATGTTACTTTTAGTCCATGATATGTCAAAGGAAAATACGTACTGTTCGAAGTGAACCTTGGTGAAAACACAACGCTTGCACGCTAACTAGTGTCACCTACTCTAGTCGGTTGTTTTTGGGTTAACCCTTGTCAACTCAGTCAAGTAGAGTAAGGTGAGGGGGAAAACCTTAACAGGCACGTTAGAGATATAATAAAGTACTTCTCTACTGGAACAACCTATTCTTCTCTTAATAAGTCAGAGTCCCTCTTCCACCTTTGAAATGAATAAGTGTTATTCACAGTTGAAAAAATGAAAAATGAAAAAGATGAAAAGTGAAAAAAATTTGAAATTCGAAATGAATAAGGCAAAAGAAGAGAAAGGCTTCCTACGTAGGGAGGTGATGAAAGTAACTCCACCAAGATATTGACTAGGCTCACTGGTAGTGGAGCCATGCTTGTGTTCCTATGTGACTCCGACGGGGTACTGTCCAGGCCTGCTGGTAGCAGAGAAATACCAGAGATGAAACTAAGACTTTGACGACTATACTACTTGTGCACCAATATACCCCTCAACCCCAATCGAAACAATTGTGTTTCCTTGGCTTGGAATGTGTGTCAATCGACGAAGAACTTGGCAGGTGCTACATCTTACAATTAAGCTAGTGTGAAACCAAGATGAGCTGAGAACTGAACAATACTTCCGGAGGTGTTAGACTTGCTTTTCATGAACAAGGTCCATTCAGAGAGCTAGAGTTCTACCAATGTTTCGACAATTGTTGTAGCAGCTACAACCACCCTCCAAAATTTACCGTTAGCTTCGTTTTGGAGCCTCCCTACCAACTTTTCATAGCATCTTGTCTTGCTTCATCAAGTTCATAAGCTTCGGTGTTTTGCTTGCACAAAGGCAACCTAACGATCATAGCTTGATGCACTCCCCTCACAGGCTGATCAACCAGACTTGATCCAGCTGTAGGTTGAGAAGCTCCCCCAAGAAATTGTGCATTTCTGGAGGGAAACCAAGCTTCCCTATAGAAATTGCACAATCCTGTCTTGCAGCCTGCCAGGCTCCAGAATTGCGCAACTCTACCAGCCAACACTCATAGTGAAAATTGTGCAATTTTCCCTAGCAGGGCTTCTCAGCCCAAATTTTACACAAATTTGGGCAACAGTCAGCTGCTCTACCTAGCAATTGTGCAAATCTCCTGGGCAACCATCCCAACTCCCAGCTATTATCACCTGGATTGAACATTAGGCTGAAGGAAGGCAAGCCAAGGTAACCACAAACCACACTTAGCCATGTAGCTAGCCCTACTAGGCTGGGAGAGGGCTCTCTCCGTAAGGATCTCAACCAAGATGACTAGATCAGGTAAAGGATTTTAGGCTAGGTATAGTAGCACGAAATTTTGATTGGATTTTGAAGGGGTTTTGTCGGATTAGGAGGAGTTGGATAGTTTAGGTCTAGGGAATTGTTTAGTCAATTTAGTATCCTAAATTGCTTTGCATAAATTATCAACCGAGGCTCGTAAGCTGATGAAGTGTAGTGCACTGTATGTGCTAGTTAACCCTTCTTACTTCATTGTTTTGTATTTTATATTGTTTTGGGGGTTTCTGTTCTTTGATCCCTAATGATGTACAATTTGAACTATGAGAAACTGAATCTAAATTTCTTAAAGGTGAACCAAGAGCTCAAAAGCTAGTCAAAATCTAAGTTAAAAGAAGGAAAAAAAACAGAGCATCTATCCCATCTTCTCATCTAATCCTAATTCATGAATAATTCTTAAAACTAGAAGGTAAAGTTGTAATTCATGTTGAAATAAATACAGAGAATGAAATTAACTGAAGTACTTCTAGTTACCTTAACCTTTAATTTTGAAGGATAACCTTCTTAAGATGGAATTCAAGCAACTTCTGTACTTCATGATCTAGAAAAGAAACTAAATAAAAACATGTAGAAGGTAACTGATTGGTTTCAACCCTTATGTAAAGTGAATGATTAACCATTTAGTTTAGGATGGATATCAACTTGAAATGGTGACCAAAACATTCATTAGTACAGTGCATTGACAACCTGAACTAGGAAGTAAATAACAAAAACAGTGAGTAAACTAATCAACAACGCATCCTCATTACTTTCAACCTTACTCTGTTTAGAAACAAAGTCATTTCCTTTATGAAATGGATTGGAGAAACAAGACTGCATAATTGAATTCTAACATTATGCTACTGATTAAAACTAAAAGGAATCAAACTATAAGAAATCCACCTAAGTTATAAACACTGCTAAAAGCAAATGAAGAATTTAAAACTGAATAGAAAGAAGAAAACAAATGAAAAGAAAACCTCCTTCAGCGTAGGGGCCCTCTGCAACTGACTGGGTTGAGCTGCTAACTAGTTGAAAATACTCTTTCAAATGATCATTGGTCAACACATGGCTTTATATTATAAATAGGAACAAAAGTTCAAAATTACAGAGCTGCAAGTCTGAGCTTAATACATCCAAAAACTTCGAACTGCTCTCAGTTCTGTACAACTGGTATTTAAAGAAAACATTCATAACTGTCTTTTGAGGAAAATTAGCTACAGGTGGTCTACACGTATTACAACCAATCTGCGTAAATGTTTGATCAGCTACAGGTGACTTGAATTCGAATAAGGTGGTTGCATAGAACCGTTGACACAGGTGGCTGATCCGAGTTAATGCTTCAACAAATATGTTGGATTTATTAATTAACCATGAAAGGGTAGACAAAGAGTCCTATTGCTTCCGGGTTTCAAACGTTTAACTCAACCTTTGACTGTGGTCTTGAGCTGGCTTTTTTTTGATCTAGGCTGGGTGACTAGGATAGGATCCATGTCGAGACGATTCCAGAGATTCCCATGTGGCTTATTTCTCCATTTGACACCTGTAACCTATTCAACCATGGAAGTAGCTACGGAACACATGGTTAGCTGCAGAATAGGCTGTGTTCCGTAGCTAATTTTTAGAAACTCATTTCAAATAGAAAAAACATAAAAGTATAACATGTCAATAATTTAATGTCTTGAGACAAAATCTACCATTTATCAATGATGGGGATCTGTCTTTTATGGAAAACAAGAGAAAGAAGTGAGAAAAGTTATCAAAGAGAGAGTAATTCTGAGGTCCAACAGGAATTAGGTCATAATTACAGGGTGTTCAATGGGGCAAGGTAGGCATAGGCTTTAGCACTCAAGGGATTGATGGGATGAGATGTTTTAGACTGGTGAGAAGCTAAGAAGGGCATCTGAGAACCACGATCCTTCCTGGACTGCAGAAAACATGAAATGGTGAATGGTTTCCCAAGGCAGAGCACTGATGCAATGAATTCCACCTATCAAACTTGAAAACATTCAACTAGAAGCAATGAAATGATTAAATAAGAATACAAAACAAATTAATATATGATTACAGAAGGAGAGACTTTTCTAAAACTCATACAACATGGATCCCATAAAAATAGCTGCAATTCTTATTAATCTCCTGCCAAACTGCTCACAAAAGGTGTACAATCAATGTCTGAGTATCTAGCTGAGTCCAACCTTTTACAATGAGAAAGAAGAATAAGATTTAGACATGATTTCAACCTCATCCCATCCTTAGGGGTCGAATCCCTAAGATGAGGAGCTAATATAACTAATACTGAATAGGAAACAGGAATATAGGCATCATCAACAACTTGCCTCTAAAAGTGAAAAATTGATTCATTTGAGCTCAAACTAACTTCTAAAGCAATGAATATACCCTCTATCACTATGTATCTATCATATTTACATGCCAAGTTATCATTTACAATAGTAAATCATCTTCCATGAGAGAGAATCCATGATTACAGTCAAAAAACTGGAAAAATAGAAACCCTGAGCAAAACTGCCAAAAGCATAGCGCCACATTCAAGTCCCTTTTGGAGGCCTTCCTGACATCCAAATTGAGCCCATGATAGCGCATTGGAAAGGTACTCAAGCCTACTTTCCAAAAAACCTATAATTTCTAAACTTGAAGCTCATTTAACCCTTGGAAACGTGATTCTCCCAAGACTACGTCTGTGTGTCCAAAAAGTGGCAGAAAGGTCATTTTTAGGGTGTTTGTTTGTCCTTTTGGTGGACCAGTTCTGCCCCAAAAACTTTAAAACTTTCTAGGGTGCATGTACTCATCGATTTTAATCCAAAAATTTAAACCATTTCTTCATCGGGTGCCCCTATAAAAAGCACAACGCCAATGGCGCTGCGCTTCTAGGCAGTTTTTCTATGTATTGAAATCCAAAATTTGCAAATGAAAAAACTTGCGCCAAATTTGCCCAAAATTGGTGAGAATCACCATCATCATGTCTTTGATGAGATAAGGAAGATTCAACTAGCATCCTAAGTCTATCATCCTCCTTTTTTCCTTTCCAGGCTCGCCTTAGCCTAGTTTTCATTTTCTTGACCCTCATATTGCAAATCTTGTTTCAGGTCCTATAATGACAGGCCATGTGTCTGATCATCTAATTGTCTTTGTTGGCCTTCTATAGTAGCTTCTCAAGGTGTAGGTTGACTCTTTCAAGCCAAGTCTCCCTATCATCTTCAATCTCCTACTCAATAGGAGTCAAAGTGACTTGTGTCTCTTTGCCACTTTGTCGTGTCAACTTGAGCATTTCAAGCTCCATGAGGACTTGTTTGTCACTCAATTGTTTGTTTTCTTGCTCCAAGTATGTAATAACATATTTGGCCCTCTCTAAATTGTCTTCCAAAGCTTGCACTTGAGCCTCCATTTCCTGTATGATGATGTCTTTGATGGTTTCTTCATCTTGAGCCTCTAAGTCAATGATTTCAACCCCATGATGAGTATAACGTTGCTCCAGCTCATCATGCTCATTGAAGTCAAAGTCCCTTTCGTCCTCATCATCCATACTCTGCTCTGGCATTTTTTCCTTCCCTTTATGCAGCTATTGCACCTGTACCTGCTCTGTTGATGAAGAAGGCAAAGCCCCTTCCACATCTTATGGAGCTATAATTTGCCTATGAGTTGATGAAGAGGGCAAGGACCCTTCCACATCCCGTGGAGAAAAAAATTGCCTATCTGCTACAAATAATCTCCTAGTGCCCCTCTAATATGTCATGTAAACGGGCACCATAGTAGTTCTTGTCTCCTTGGCCTCCTCATCTATTTTTACTTGGCTAGAAGGTCTTCCTGCTTCTTAAGACACTGGTGGAGGGATTTGAGGACCCCTGAAGATATCATGAGAAATAAAGGTGTCCCTAGAGATGTTAAGGAGACATAGGTGATGTAGCACATTGACCTTTATCAGGGAGTAATGATAAAGACTGCTCATGTGCTAAGGGTATGGCTTCCTTTGGAAAATATAAGCCATCTTCTCAATACTCCTGAACAAGTAGTAAGGGAGGTTTAACATCCTCACCCTAGTAAAATGCATGAGGAGCCTGATATGATAAGTTTACAGCCTAGAGAACCTGGCCTCACAAGTGAAATACTTCATGATGATTTTCATCATGTGGACATATTTGTTTTCAAGAAATCTGAAAGGAAATAGTCTCTTCATCTCATTTCTATACTGGGGTTTGATATAACGCTCATAATAGTACTCATCTAGGTCTTGGCCCTTGAACCATTTCTCCCCTACATTAGGAATCCTGGTGGCATCTAAAATGATGGAAGGTGAGATGGTGAAAGTTACCCCAACATGAGTCACCCTGTTGTCCTAAAGATGGGCTGCAAAAAGTCTAGTGAGCTCCGGGTGATATTGAACTCTCTCTACCTATTCATAGAATTCATAGCAGCCAAGGTATCTGAAACATGTGACAGCCAACTCAGAGGCCTGCAACTCCCTAAGGTTTGATGGCTCTTCTTTGATAATTTTGCCTCCCTTATGTGGTTTTCTTGGTTGCCTGGTTCTATCTGCTGAAGTATCATTGCCCGTGTTCTCCTCCTCATAGTCTTGGTCTTCTTGGTCCATGTTTGCAAGGTTGAGGTGTGTGAAGGGAATGAGTGAAAGTGTTTTTAGGAATGAGGGGATGTGAGATGAGTTTGTGACTGTGAAATGAATGGAGGGGTAGGAAATGAGAGGGAGGGCTTATTTGCTTGAGAATTTGCTTTTGGGGAAAAGGGACAAAGGGAATTAGAATGATAAGGAATAGGGGTAAAGGGAAAAAGAGATAAAGTGATAGGGGAAAGTAGAGTTGTAGGGATAGATGCTAGGATGAACAGTGAGGATTTAGGGTTTAGGCATCATTAGGGAGATTCTAGGGTTTATTATTAAACATGGAAAACGATGCTTATAATTTAGATTTGCAAATCAAAACCAAGCTTAGGGAGGTGCACTTACTTGTATGATGGAGGGAAAGATCAATTTTGGAGTTTCATTGAGGGCTTGGGAGTTTTTAGGCTTTCCTGCCAAAAGCACAGTGCCAACGCTCAAAAGCATAGTGCCAATCCAAAAGCGCAACGCCTGTGTAAATATGCACTGGGAAAATCAGCCAAAAGCATAGTGCCAAGCCAAAAGCGCAGTGCTAGTCTCCAAAAGTGCAACACTGACCTGCCTCACCCAGAAGCATAGCACCACTTTGCCAAAAGCACAGTGCCAGGCTTAACTTCTCCAGAAGCACAACACAACTCTGCCAGAAGTGCAGCGCTAAGATTCCTTCACTCAAACTCACTCAAGCTTGCCCTTTTTTATGACCTTTTGACTCCTCGCTTGGCAAATGAAGATAATGAATTTGAAAATGAAATGTGAGGGCTTAAATAGGAGTATATTTTGTTTTTTCACTTGAAAAACCCACTTTTCTAATGTTTCTTGTCCTTCTTTAAAACTCTGTTTTAATGCCTTTTTCTTCTTTGTGTCTTTGCAGGTGGATAAATGCTCAATTTGACTTGATTTTTGTAGTGTTTCTTTCTCTTGCAACAAGGAGAGATGCTCTGGTGCAGCTGGGATCAATTATTACATATAGTGACTTAAAATTACATATGAAATACAAATAAACTCAAAATACTCTGTTTTTCACCTCAAAAACATGTTTTTGAGGTGAAATTTACATTAGGTTAAAAGATAACTATTCAGTAACCATGACTTACAAGCCATCATGCTTGATTTATTGATCATCCTCATACCCTTTCTGACCTTTATTTACACTTTAAAATTAGGCTCTTGACCTTGGTGATGAAACCCTAAGACCTAATGAAAACATTCCTTATGACCTAATGGACCATGATTACAAATTGACCATGAAACCATAACTGAAGACAACCTGAAGAAGGGTCAGCAAGTATACTCTATGAGGGAAAAATTGGACTTTTTGAAGAGAAGACAACCATCAAAGGATCAGTTTGACATGACCTAATGGAATGATGCAAAATTTTCAGTATGGGACCCCTAAAATGACAATGCAAAGAGCAAATTTTGATCCCTGATGGAAGTATGCAGATACTGACACTAACATTGGCCTTATTGGGCTCCTTGGTGGTGTCAAGAACACCATAGACCAATTGCCTCATCCATTGGGCAATACGGTCAAAAAAAAAAAAAGTGAAAAAATGACTCAATACAAACTGAAAACTGATTCAGAACCAAACTGACTTGAAACTTGACTATAAACCAAATCAAGCAAACTTGACACTAATCATCCAAACTTTATAGCCTTCACTTCGGGCCCCAAGCTCAGATGACAGTGTACTTGAAACCTTGTAATGGAAATCAAACTGGTATATACAATGAAGGTGAAGTAACTTTAGGGAATAATCTCAAAAGTAGTAGTGCTTCAAGAACCTACCCTTCACTGGCCCTCCTGAACAATCCTGACCATCCATTTCCTTTAACAAAAAGGCATTCTATCCTTGATAAGCTAAAATTTTGTATGGTCCTTTCCATAGATTGTCAAACTTACCATGCTTTCCTTTTTCCTCATTCCATGCATCCCATCGCAGCACTACATCCTCCAGCTGAAACTTTTCTGCTTTGGTTTTGCGGCCATAAATATTCTTTATTTTCTCTTGCAACCAGAAAGTGTTTTGGGAAACCTCTTCGCATGTTTGCTGAAGGTGAATCATTTGATTAATTCTACATTGAATATCATCCTCTTCGCCGCTAGCTTCCTGTAATAATCTCATGACCAGGACTACAAGTGATGTAGGAAATACTGTATCAGTACCATAAACCAACTCAAAAGGTGACTTACCTATGGATTTCTTGTTGTTCACTCTATCAGCCCACAAGGCATTAACAAGCTTCCAATTCCAATTCTTCTTGTTTGCCTCCAACATTTTCTTGATAATATTCACTAATGATTTATTTGATGATTCAGCCAGCCCATTGCCTTGCGGGTAGTATGTCGTGGAATGACCCAATGTAATATTGTACTTGTGGCAAAATTCAACCATCTTATTGGAATTAAATGCTGCTGCATTATCTATTATAATCTTATGAGGGCACCCAAAATGAGACAAGATATTATATTCTAAAAATTGGATAATTACCGTATTCGTGGCTTGCCTTGTCGAAATGGCCTCAATCCACTTGGTGAAGTAATCGGTAGCTATCGAGATCAATTTGTGTTGTGTTGATGATGTAGGATGGATTTCCCTTATGAAATCAAGTCCCCACTGCTGGAAAGGTGCATTTACTTTGACTGGTTTCAAAGGAAGAGGAAGCAACTTCCTTTTTCGTGCTCTCAACACTTTGTTAGCTGTTGTTTTCTAAAACAAATGACCGACATAATCACCTCTATGAAAATCATTCATTACCTGCTGAGCTTCTTCTTCAACCAAACAAGTAAGAAGAACTCCTCCTGGATCTTTCCAATAAAGAGCACTGTTTAAAATGTAGAATTTTGCAGACTTGAGTTTAAGTGATCTACCTTTACTTCTTGACATTCCAGACGGAGGCAAAAGATGCTAAAGAACATAAACTATATCAGAATACCAAGGTGATTTGAGAAACATTTCCGGTACCTGAATAAGCGAGCCACCATCTTCATCCTCTGACATTGCTGCAATGAGATTTATGTCTAGAGCATGTAGGTTTGATTTAGCCATCAGTTTTGCCAAGCCTTGTCCTTTGATCAATTTGGTAGGCTTAATCTATAGATCATATTCCAACATAGCTACAATCCACTTACCTCTTCTTCCCTCCGGATCAGTTTGCATCAGAACATCCTTGACTGCTGCATTAGGAACATATGCTATGGTATGTGAATGCAGAATGTATACTCTGAAATATTTCAATGCTTTTATGAGAGCCAACGCTTGTTTTTCAATGATATTATACTACAAGGCAGCATCTCGAATAGTCCTACTGAAGAAAGCAATAGGTTGCTCCACTTGATCCCTCTTTTGCATCAATACCGCAGCCATGGTGTGCTCGGATGCAAATGAAAATATAATGAAATCATGAGTATAATCAGGACTAATCAAGACTAGGGTTGTGGTCAAAGAAAATTTTACCAAATTAAATGACTTCATGGCATCCTCAGTCCATTTTACAACACTATCCTTCTTCAACATATTAGTTATTTCACGTAAATGTTCTGCCAAATTTGGTATAAATCTGCGTAAGAAATTCATCTTACCGTTGAAATCTTGGATCTCCTTTTTATTGCGTGGAAAATCTATATGCTGAATGGCCTCCACCCTTGAAGGATCAATGTGAATACCATCTTTAGAAATGATATGACCAAGGATCTTACCCTCGTCCATGGCAAAAAGACTTTTCTTCGAGTTGAGAGAAATCCAAAACTTTCTACATTTCTAAAAGACAATCCTCAAGTGGTGCAAGTGCTCATCATCAGAACTAGAAAATACCATAAAATCATCTAAATAAACAACCAAGAAAACATCCTTCTCATTAATAAAAGCTATGTTCATCGCCCGCTGAAAAGTGGCTCCAACATTCTTCAATCCAAATGGCATTTTGGCATACTTAAAAGTTCCCCAGGGTGTTGTGAAAGCAGTTTTGTCTTGGTATTTTTCGTGCACCAAGATTTGATTATAGCCTGAGTAACCATCAAGTAGTGACATCCGTGATGCTCCAACTACTCTTTGTAGAATATGGTGCATCTTAGGAAGTGGGTAATTATCTTTTAAGGACACCTTGTTAAGGCTCCAGAAATCTATGCACATTATTCTCTCTCCGGTCTTCTTTCGTATTGGGACCAAATTTGAAATCCAATCAGAAAATCTAATTGGAACAATGATGCTAGCTTTAAACAATCTATTTACCTATTTCTCGATGGATGGCAACAAATTTGGATTGATCCTTCTCAACTTCTGTCTGAAAGGCTTTTGATCTGGCTTGACGGGAATAATATGTTGAATGATATCCTTGTCATACACCTTCAAATCTGAATAATCCCAAGAAAAGACATCAGAAAATTTAGAAAGTAATTTAACATACTTAGCCTTTACCTCGGGAGACAATGCTTTCGATAACTTTACAAGCTTGGGCTTATCAGATGTTCCAAGATTGACATCTTCAATTCCTTTGTTGGTAGGAACTAATCTTGGTTTTCTTGCCACATCATCCTGATCAAAAAGCTCCTCTAAAGGTATGAGACCCCTAGGAATAATGTTATCCTTCAGTTGTAAAACCTCCATCTGATTCACCTCAATTCTTGGTCACTAGAATCACAACGATCATCAATGGAAGCATTCTTGAACTTTCCTTCATTCTGCAAAAGGCATTAATTTCATTATCATCCCAAAACACTTACCAAAACCTCAAATTGTCACAGACAACAGGCCTATGTTTGACATGAATTTCAAATTTGTTGCTAGAATTCATTGGAATCTTAAAATTGCTAGCCACCATGGTGAGTGAATCTGCAATGATGTTTTGAGTCCGGGGTATTGCTGTCAAGGTATATTCATGAAACATCCTCAAAATATCTAGAACCGCATTTCTATAGGCCCTCATCCGCATATGCTTTTCTTGATATTCTCCTTTTACCTATTTAATGACCAACTCTGAATCTCCATAAATTGAAATCCTTTTCGCATTGAGCTTCTTCAAAATTTTAAGACTTGTAATCAAAGCCTCATACTCCACTTCATTATTAGAGCAATCAAAAGCTAGCTTGTAGGAACATACTCTAACATTACTTAGAACTTTCGTAGGCTAGAAAGTGGGGCTTCGAATCCAAATACCAATACCAACACCATCCTTACCCACAATGCCATCAAATTCCATGCTCCAAAGGCCAGCTTCATCTTCTAGATGCTGAAATTCTGTTTCCTTCTCTAACTTACCTTGGCTGATCACTTCATTTTTCTGATCTTCACTGTCCTTTTGCTGCTGTGTAGGATGCTCAGAAGAACTTGCTATTTTCTCTTTTTCTTGGTTAAGGACTTCTCTAAAATTCTCAGGAATTTCTCGTGCATCATCTACTTCTACAAGCTGAATATCTACATCATTCAATCCACTATCGGAGTACAAAACAAAGGGCTCTAAATCAATATGTACAACATTTATTGGATGATTCACAGGCTTCTCTTTGCTAGTAATCATGTACTTCATTTTCTTTTCATGGTACAACTTCCGCAATTGACCGAAAATAGGAATGGTAGCATACAAGAAGTCATTTTGTAAAGTGCCTTTGAGCTTCACACCCCACGATCTAGATAAGAGCATGTGGTATATCAGCAACTACCACATCCATCAAGACATTTTTGGCTAGGATTTGATCTAAAGAAACCACCAGATCTTTGATGAGACCGATGCAATGAACTCTACTGGAGTCAAAGGAGTACAAGTCGTGATATTTTCGGGTGACATCTAGGCCCAATTTTTCCATAATGGCTTTAGGCATCAGATTATGAGAAGCTCCGAAATCTAACATAGCATTATGGAGAATGTACTCATGCAGTCTAAGACTCAGATAAAAGGGAGGGACTTCACTATCTTCGGGCTGACCTTCTATAGCTGGACCAAAAATGAGTTCAGGATGATCATCCTTGACATTCACCATGTCTGACAAAGGATCAATTTGCAATATTCTAGATACCTGGTGTTTATAATTGCTATTCTTAACCAACTCAATCAAAGGAATGGACACTTTTAACTTAGCAATTTCACTTTCTAAATTAAAGGATGAAACGTTTTCTGCCTCTTTGACACCAATGTCCTTATTTTCTACTTGCTCTTTCGTTGCACTATATTTTTGTTGATTGTTCTTCTCATTTGCAGTGACACTTGTTGATGGTACTTTGCTAGGACTCAGATCAGCAAGTTCTTTCCGTTTCTTCTGAATGTTTGAGGAATCATTCTTTGATTGCACATCCTCTCTATTCTGAATGGGATTGATAATACATCTCTGCTCCTTAAAGAGTATTGCCTCTGTTGTGAATACAAAGAATTCATATAACCACGTTTATAATCATCAGATTCAGACCACAAAACCACATCATTTGCTAAGATGTAATCTTCATCCCTTTGTATGTCTAGAACTTCTTCATATTCTTCATCTTTAGTCACAAATATAGGCATACCATCAACAGTAAAAAAGTGATTTGTTTCAATTACCAGATCTTTGTCATCTTCTTCTTCCATAGCTTGAACATAATTCTGTTGTAAGGGAGTTCTGATTTGCTGTTGTTGTGATGGTTGCTCAGGTGCTTTCTATTCTCTCTACTTGTTTCAGAATCAGGGCTACTGTTGTCCTCTAAAATTTGGATTCTGGATTGGAGCTTTAGGTCTATCTGTGATGGTTAACCGGTAAACCATCCTTTCTACTATTCGAATCAATTTATCCATCTTTGCATCTGAAGGGGGTGCTTCTTCCTTTATGGTCACTCTCTTTTGATATCTCATTCTTGCTCTTTTGGCTAGCAAGTTTGCTTCTACACTCACGACATTCTTTTGCATGTCTTCTAGTGTGGTAGGATCATGTTCCTGCTACTGATATGCGATATCAGCATCGAAACAATCTGAATAGCATTGTATCATGCATTAAACCTCACACAATAATCTTGCACACTTTCGCTAATATTTCTTTTGATGTTCTCATACTCGGACAAAATCTGAAGTGGATTCTTTTTCACCTCCCACCAATTGAGGAATTTCCTATGGAGGATTGGTAAAGTGGTGATAGAAGCAGCTAGTAAAGCTCTAAACCATTTTCGCACTTCACCTCCAAAGCTTTGTACAAACAATCTCATCGACACATCTTCAATTTCTACTTCAAGGAGGTCAAAGAAATAATTCATTATATCAACATGTTGCTGAGCTAAAATGGTTTGAGTATCATCAAATAAAGGTATCTTGGTTTGATAATCAGCGGGCATGGCACCAAGATTCTGAGGCAAAACAAGGGGTGCATACTGAGCAACCATAATTTGAGGTGGATTTGAAACAATGATTGGGCTACTAGGATTTGATGGAGTAGTTGATGGAGAACTGGGAGGAACGAGTGATTGATGGGGAATGATAGGTTGATGGGGAAGTGAAGGTATGAATGGAGGTTAGGAATGAATTTCAGAGGTTGAAGGGAATAATGATGAACTGAGGGTAGTGGACACCGGTTCAGAAAGCTTAGGGATCTTAGCAGTAGTGAGGGATGATTGATGGGAATTTAGGATATACTCATCAATTGACCGGTTTGCCTTTTGGACTTTGAGATCTGCAATAAAATATTGGTCTAAAACTATTTCTTCAAGTGCACTTTCAGAACCAGTTCTAAATAGGGAAAGGTCAAACGATAGATCAAATGGGAGGTCTTCTAAAAACAACCAATCATCGGGGAAAGAATCTACTTTTATTGAAGGTGTTAAGCTGACTGAACTTTCTTGTCTATTGAGTCTTCTAGAAATTAAGTTAGGATTATCCACTACTGGGGCGGGATTTGGATCGAGATTAGCCCTCGTATACTTTCTTGAAGCCAGTGTGCTCAAATTTCAAAGTTTTCTATATTGCTTTAAAACTTTCCAATTCAGCCTAGTAAATTATAAAACTCATCATCCATAAGCTTGAGAATTCAAATGAAAGATATTACCGAGGTGATTAGTCTTTTGTTCCCCAGTATTGTCGCCACTATGTTATCACCTAGATTGAACCTTAGGTTGAAGGAAGGCAAGCCAGGGTAACCAAAAACCACACTTAGCCAAGTAGATAGCCCTACTAGGCCAGGAGAGGGCTCTCTCTGTAAGGATCTCAGCTAAAATGACTAGATAAGGTAAAGGATTTTAGGCTAGGTATAGTATCACAAAGTTTTGATTGGATTTTGGAAGGGTTTTGTCGGATCAGGAGGAGCTGGACAGTTTAGGTCTAGGGAATTAGGTCAGAATTGCAGGGTGTTCAATGGGGCAAGGTAGGCATTGGCTTTAGCACTCAAGGGCTTGATGGGATGAGATGTTTTAGATTGGTGAGAAGCTAAGAAGGGAATGTGAGAACCATGGGTCCTTACTAGACTACAGAAAACATGAAATGGTGAATGGTTTCCCAAGGCAGAGCACTGATGCAATGAATTCCACCTATCAAACTTGAAAACATTCAACTAGAAGCAATGAAATGATTAAAGAAGCATACAAAACACATTAACATATGATTATAGAAGGAGAAACTATACTAAAACTCATACCACATGGATCCCATAAAAATAGCTGCAATTCTTATTAATCTCCTGCCAAACTACTTACAAAAGGTGTACAATCAATGTCTGAGTATCCAGCTGAGTCCAACCCTTTACAATGAGAAATAAGAAGAAGATATAGACATGATTTCAACCTCCTCCCATCCTTAGGGGTCGAATCCCTAAGATGAGGAGCTAATCTAACTAATATTGAACAAGAAATAGGAATATAGGCATCATCAACAACTTGCCTCTAAAAGTGAAAAATTGATTCATTTGAGCTCAAACTAACTTCTAAAGAAATGAATCTA
This sequence comes from Pinus tabuliformis, assembly GCA_031772625.1. NCBI lineage: Eukaryota > Viridiplantae > Streptophyta > Pinopsida > Pinales > Pinaceae > Pinus > Pinus tabuliformis. The sequence goes on from CM062805.1 coordinate 112,978,904, forward strand.
CCCTCTATGACTATTTATCTATCATAATTACATGCCAAGTCATCATTTACAATATTAAATCATCCACCATGAGAGATAATCCATGATTACAGTCAAAAAACTAGAAAAATAGCAACCCTGAGCAAAACTTCCAAAAGCACAGCGCCACTGGCCAAAAGTGCAGCACCACTTTTAGGTCTCGTTTGGAGGTCTTCCTGGCATCCAAATTGAGCCCATGATAGCTCATTGGAAAGGTATTCAATTGTAATTTCCAAAACACCTAGAATTTCGTAATTTGAAGCTCATTTAACCCATAAAAACGTGATACTCCCAAGACTGCTTCTGTGTGTCCAAAAAATGGTAGAAAGGTCATTTTTAGGGTGTTTTTTGACCTTTTGATAGACCAGTTTTGCCCCAAAAAAATTGAAACCTTCTAGGGTGCATGTCCTCATCACTCGAAATCCAAAAATGTAAACCATTTCTTCATTGGGTGCCCCTAGAAAAAGTGTAGCGCCGGTGGTGCTGTGCTTCTGGGCAGTTTTTCTGTGTATTGAAATCCAAAATTTGCAAATGACAAAACTTGCTCCAAATTTGCCCAAAATTGGTGAGAAGCACCATCATCATGTGCTCTGATGAGCCAAGGAAGCTTCAGCCAACATCCTAAGTCTATCCTCCTCCTTTTTTCCTTTCAAGGCCCACCTTAGCCTAGTTTTCATTTTCTTGACCCTCATATTGCAAATCTTGTTTCGGGTCGTATAATGATAGGCCATGTGTCTGATCATCTGATTGTCTTTGTTGGCCTTTCATAGTAGCTTCTCAAGGTGCAGGTTGAATCTTTCAAACCAAGTATCCCTATCATCTTCAATCTCCTGCTCAATAGGAGTCAAAGTGACTTGTGTTCCTTTGCCACTTTGTCGTTTCAACTTGAGAATTTCTAGCTCCATGAGGCCTTGTTTGTCACTCAATTGTTTGTTTTCTTGCTCCAAGTATGTAAAGACATATTTGGCCCTCTCTAAATTGTCTGCCAAATCTTGCACTTGAGCCTTTCTTTCCCGTATGATGATGTCTTTGATGGTTTCTTCGTCCTCAGCCTCTAAGTCAATGATTTCAACCCCATGACGAGTATAACATTGCTCCAGCTCATCATGCTGAGTCAAGTAAAAGTCCCTTTCCTCCTCATCATCCAAACTCTGCTCTGGAATTTTTTCCTTTCCCTTTTTGCAGCTGCTACACCTGTACCTGCTATGTCGATGAAGAAGGCAAAGCCCCTTCCATGCCTTGTGGAGCTAGCATTTGCCTATGAGCTAATGAAGAAGGCAAGATCCCTTCCACATCCTGTGCAGAAAGCACTTTCCTATCTGCTGCAAATAATCTCCTAGTGCCCCTGTGATATGTCATGTAAACAGGCACCTCAATAGTTCTTGTCTCCTTGGCATCCTCATCTATTTTTACTTGGCTAGAAGGTCCTCCTGCTTCTTGAGACACTGGCGGAGATATTTGAGGACCCCTAAAGATATCATGAGAAATAAAGGTCTCCCAAGAGATGTTAAAGAGACTAAGGTGATGTAGCATAATGACCTTGATCAGGGAGTAATGATAAAGACTCCTCATGTGCTAAGGGTATGGCTTCATTTGGAAAATATTAGCCATCTTCTTAATACTCCTGAACAAGTAGTAAGGGAGGTTTAACATCCTCACCCTAGTAAAATGCATGAGGAGCCTGATATGATAAGTGTACAGCCTGGAGAATATGCCCTCACAAGTGAAATACTTCATGATGATTTTCATCATGGGGACATATTTGTTTTCAAGAAATCTGAAAGGAAACAGTCTCTTCATCTCATTTTTGTACCAGGGTTTGATATAAGGCTCATAATAGTACTCATCTAGGTCCTGGCCCTTGAACCATTTCTCCCCTACATTAGGAATCCTAGTGGCATCTAAAATGATGGAAGGTGAGATGGTGAAAGTTACCCCAGCAAGAGTCACCCTGTTGTCCTGAAGATGGGCTGCAAAAAGTCTAGTGAGCTCCGGGTGATATTGAACTCTCTCTACCTGTTCACAGAATTCATAGTAGCCAAGGTATCTGAAACATGTGACAGCCAACTCAGAGGCCTGCAACTCCCTAAGGTTTGATGGCTCTTCTCTAATAATCCTACCTCCCTTGTGTGGTTTTCTTGGTTGCCTGGCTCTATCTGCTGAAGTATCACTTCCTATGTTCTCCTCCTCATAGTCTCGGTCTTCTTGGTCCATGTTTGCAAGGTTGAGGTGTGTGAAGGGAATGAGTGAAAGTGTTTTTAGGAATGAGGGGATGTGAGATGAGTTTGTGACTGTGAAATGAATGGAGGAGTAGGAAATGAGAGGGAGGGCTTATTTGCTTGATAATTTGCTTTTGGGGAAAAGGGACAAAGGGAATGGGAATGATATGGAATAGGGGTAAAGGGAAAAAGGGATAAAGTGATAGGGGAATAGGGATAGGGGAATGTAGAGTTGTAGGGATAGATGCTAGGATGAACAGTGAGGATTTAGGGTTTAGGCATCATTAGGGAGATTTTAGGGTTTATTATTAAACATGGAAAACGATGCTTATAATTTAGATTTGCAAATCAAAACCAAGGTTAGGGAGGTCCACTTACTTGTATGATGGAGGGCAAGAGAAATTTTGGAGTTTTGTTGAGGGTTTGGGGGTTTTTAGGCTTTCCTGCCAAAAGCACAGTGCCAATGCTCAGAAGTGCAGTGCCAGTCCAAAAGCGTAGTGCCTGTGTAAATTTGCACTGGGAAAATCGGCCAAAAGCACAACGCCGGTCTCCAAAAATGCAGCGCTGACCTACCTCACCCAGAAGTGCAGTGCCACTCTACCAAAAGCGCAGCGCTGGGCTTAACTTCTCTAGAAGCACAATGCCACTCTGCCAAAAGCGCAGTGCCAAGCTTCCTTCACTCAAACTCACTCAAGCTTGCCCTTTTTTCTCACCTTTTGACTCCTTGCTTGGAAAATGAAGATAATGAATTTGAAAATGAAATGTGAGGGCTTAAATAGGAGTATATTTTGATTTTTCACTTGAAAAACCCACTTTTCTAATGTTTCTTGTCCTTCTTCAAAACTCTGTTTTAATGCCTTTTTCTTCTTTGTGTCTTTGCAAGTGGATAAATGCTCAATTTGACTTGATTTTTGCAGTGTTTCTTTGTCTTGCAGCAAGGAGAGATGCTATGGTGCAGCTGGGATCAGTTATTACATATAGTGACTTAAAATTACATATGAAATACAAATAAACTCAAAATACTCTATTTTTCACCTCAAAAACATGTTTTTGAGGTGAAATTTACATTAGGTTAAAAGATAACTATTCAGTAACCATGACTTACAAGCCATCATGCTTGATTTATTGATCATCCTCATACCCTTGCTGACCTTTATTTACACTTTAAAATCAAGCTCTTGACCTTGATGATGAAACCCTAAGACCTAATGAAAACATTCCTTATGACTTAATGGACCATGATTACAAATTGACCATGAAGCCATAACTGAAGACGACCTGAAGAAGGGTCAGCAAGTATACTCTATGCGGGAAAAATTGGACTTTTTGAAGAGAAGAAAACCATCAAAGGATAATTTTGACGTGACCTAATGGAATGATGCAAAATTTTCAGTATGGGACCCTAAAATGACAATGCAAAGAGAAAATTTTGATCCCTAATGGAAGTATGCAGATATTGACACTAACACCAACCAGAAATGCGCATTTTCTCCTAGCAGTTGAGCAACCTCTTGCATGTGTAGTTGAGTTGACCGGTTCCCTCTCGGACCAAGCAAAACTGACTTGCATGCATGAGCTATTTCTCCCAAGGCAGCATGCAAAGGCATCCCTTGTTTCAGGGATCCATTTTTAGCAGTTAAAGGTTACATGCAAGGATCACTTCAAAAACCTCCCACCAAGTGTCACTTTCCTTAGATTTGTGGCATGCACGTCACAACCTCGATGCTCTCAAAAATCATCAACCGAACTCTACAGATCTCATTCCTCACATCAAACTTGTAGCTATGACATCCCACATCACATCTAGGAGTTGTCGGCACATTCAACTTAGTCGTTTTGGGGTAAGCCTCCTTTCCTTGACTTGTGTTGCATTTCTGGCGCTTTTTGTGTGTTGCTTCGAATGAATGTCATCTGCTTGATTTCAGTGAGTGCTTGCTATTATTTTGATATATAATAGCTTGTACTAGCACCATCTCAGTTTTCATCAAGATCTCACTACTGTCGCATGCATGAAATTATTTTTCACAAACAGTCGTCGATTCGGTGACTCGCCTCACCCACATGCATGTTGTTCCGTTTTGTGAATCTGTCATTAACCGTTTGCATGCATGATCATTCACTTATGCTTACACTCAGTATCACCATGCATCCACATTCACATTCCCATTCAGTTGCTCGTCGGCGAGTCTGGCCAACCTTGGCCTAGACGTTGCATTAACTGAGACAACATTGCACAATCTGGGGAAGGAAGGCTCTTGCTTTCTCTCAAAAAATGTGTATTTCTGCCTAGGCAATGTCCTCAGGGATTGTTTTGTGCATTCCTGAGGGACTGTGACTATTAGCCCGAAAAACTGCCCAATGCAGTCACTAAGCCTGCAATCATTGCCAGCTAAAATTGCGCATTGCGCAATTCCACCAGTCAGCAATCAGGCTCGATTGTGCATTACACAGTTCCAATAGTCAGTCAGCCTCTCAGCAGCCCAAACTATGCCTTGCATAGTCTTGGCAGTGTTGGAAATAATATTGAGAGGGGGGGTGAATCAGTATTATTAAGTCAAATATTTTTTTTATTTCACACCCAGATCATATACGCTACTTCAGTTAGAGAAAACTGCATATATACGCAACTTCAGATAAGGAAACCAGCGTATACCATGTAGACATATAATTTAATGTATTCTACAGATGTTGATCATTAATCTGTGCATCAGAGTCATATAAACAGTAACCAAGAATAGTAAAAATAGAGTAGAAGACAATCACACACAAGAACACAAGATATAAGGTGGAAACCCAATGTGGGTGAAAACCACCTGCTGCAATTCGTCTCTATCTTATTTTAATTAGAAACTTCTTTTTACAATGATTCTTTACTGGTGCAGACTTATACCAGTACGCAGGCTACAACCTGCAAAGAGCTACAACCCTCTCTCGTTCTCCAGCTTCTCCTGGAAGGGAGATACAACCCCCTTAGCTCTTGTACTAGCTGAGATACTAGTACGTAGATGCTGACCTACAGAAGGCTACAACCTTCTCTTCTCTTCCAGGGACCACGTTTCATCAATTTTCGGACTGGATCCATGAATATCAACCAAACATCAAGTATATGTGTGCATCAACCAATCTCCTTTCCACAAACAACTACTGAATCAATCAATAACTTCTCAGAATGTTGTAACTAGAAAACAATACTAGTAACCAGACACCAATGTTGAACCCAAAACACTGCAGTAATCCACAGAAGCAGCTAAAACATATTTCAAGTGATGTACGCTACTTCAATATGTATAAACCTGCATATATATGCAGCTGAATCAAGGTCAACCAGCGTATACGCTTTCTTCTCTTGCTGAACCTGCATGTATATGCGCCTTTGCAGAGCCGAACCTGCATATAGATCTATAAACGAAAATTCACCCTTTACACTTAAACAGACTTCAGTGATACATAGATTATCAGATTTATAGATCTAATTATGCGTCGATTATAACACATCAAATCACAAAAAGATATTACTATTCAAGCCTTGAGATCTCGACCCATCAATAGAACTTATCTTATCTTGTAATGCTCAGGTTCCTCCTTAATTCAGATTCAGCCACAAAAGCAAATCACTTGCACGTCTTCAGATATTCAATACATCAGATAATCCTTGCCTAATGATCTCCTTCCTCTTTTATAGTCTTAGGCCTTTCACAATACCACGGTCCAAAACCATAACAAACCAATACCATGGACCCAATACTTGGGATCAACACATCTGACGAGATACTATGGTCCAAAACCATAGGTTAAAATACCAAGGACTAAATACCACAGACCAAAAATAAGTTCTCCCATATGTACACACTTTTCCTTGCGTGAAAGTGTGTGTATACGCATACGCGTCTTTGTAATGTCTAACCCACGTGTATACACGGCTTGGTCAAGGTGAACCTGTGTATATATCTTTTTCCTTCATTCTGAGAGCCTGAACTGAGATCTGTCATCAGAGTGAGTTGCCATCAAGGAAAACACCTGTGCCATAGTGCCAAACCTGAGTCATAATGCCAACAATCTCCCCCTTTGGACTTGATGGCAACTCCAAGATCCTCAAAGTCATTCTCCCCCTTTGTCATCAAGGGCAAAGGGTTATGCTCCCCCTGAGTACATGCTGAAATCTCTGCTCTGCTGTGCTGGCCATGCTCCCCCTGACTGTAGGCAAGATCTGAAAAAAGATGTTCTTCAAGAAGAACAATGACTGATACATCATAAAAGACCTTCCTATCACCAAAAGACTCCATACAAACATCCTTCGCTCAACCAAGTGGGGATCATCCACCCAACCAAGTGGGGATACATCAGAAATTTACATATGAAAGCCAAGTACATTACATCATTCATCCCAGGCATAGTGGGGAAACCAAAAAATAGGTCGTTACATGACCTTAATAATAATAGATATACATGACATAGAGACGAAAAATTTAGAGCAAGACTATGAAGGTCACCAATAACTAATATCAGCAGCACTATTCAGATCAGCAACCATGTTCTCCTCCTGATCTCCTTCTACAGCTGATCCACCTGAACCCAAAACAGCTTGTGTACTCGAACCAAGAGCTTCTAATGTAATGCCAACAATGCATTATTAGAATATTATCTGCTCCCCTTGAACCTGTGCCAGATGGTCTCTCGTCAGACCCATATTAGACTCTCTTCAACCAGAGTCTGTCCCCACTGATTTCCTTCAAACCACCATATACGCGACTGTATCTGCATAAATCGGCATATGTACGTGGATCCTCCTCATGCAACTCACGTACAACCACATTTCTCTGAAATAGATAGGTTTCAACAACAAGATGATGCATCAACTACCCCCAGCTTCTGTCTGAGGTATTCAAATGTCTCCCTGGGCAGTGGTTTGGTGAGAATATCAGCAACTTGTTCCTTAGAGGGAACATACTCCAACTTGACCTTTTGTTCAAGCACTTATTCCCGAAGAAAATGGTATTTGATAGGTATGTTCTTGGTCTTTGAATGCATGACAGGATTCTTTGAAATGCTGATTGCACTTGTATTATCACAAAAAATGGAAATAGGTGGAGTACAAGTGATTTGAAGATCTTGCAATGTTTGCATCATCCAAAGGAGTTGTGTGCAGCAAGATGCAGCAACTACATACTCTGCTTCAGCTGTAGATAATGCAATGGAACTTTGTTTCTTGCTGAACCATGATACTAATCTAGGACCCATGAAGAATGCACCACCACTGGTTCTTTTCCTGTCATCCACGCTACCTGCCCAATCTACATCTGTATATACATGAAGTGTGATATCTGTATCTCTAGGATACCATAAACCATAGTTTTGAGTTCCTTGAAGGTATTTGAAAATTCTCTTGACTGCCTGAAGATGAGTTTCCTTTGGATTTGCCTAAAACCTTCCAACTATCCCTACTGCATGCATAATTTTTGGTCGGGTACCTGTTAGATAGAGTAGACTACCAACCATGGATCTATAGGTAGGTTGATGTACAGATGCTGATTCATCATTTGTGCTGAGACTGCATCCTGTAACCATAGGAGTACATACTGGTTTCGAATCCTCCATCCCATATTTCTTCAAGATCTGCTTGAGATACTTGGTTTGTGATAGAAAAATGTTGTCTTTGTTTGTTGGACTTGTAAACCAAGAAAATATGTGAGCTCACCAAGCATGGACATTTCAAACTCCTTTTTCATTACCAAGGAAAATTTTTGACTCATGTCTTCTTCATTGCTGCAAAAGATGATATCATCAACATACACAACAAGTATTAGCAACTTTTCATTGTCAACATTTATATATACATTTCTGTCTGTTGATCCTTTTGCAAAACCTTGTTGATGAAGGTACTCATCCAACCGAAAATACCAAGCCCTTGGAGCTTGTTTAAGACCATAGAGAGCCTTTTTGAGTCTACATATAAGATTTGGATCATTTCCAAGGATGAACCCATCTGGTTGTTCAATGTATACTTCTTCATTCAAATCTCCATTCAGAAAGGCAGATTTTACATCCATCTGAAATACTTTGAACTTTTGAAAGCTAGAGAGAGCAAGGAACATTCTTATAGCCTCAAGTCTAGCCACTGGTGCAAAGGTTTCTTCAAAGTCTATGCCTTCTTGTTGCGCATATCCTTTACAAACAAGTCTTGCCTTGTTTCTAACCACATCTCCATTTTCATTCAGCTTATTTTTGAAAATCCACTTTGTCCCTATGACATTCTTATCTTTTGGTCTAGGAACCAACTCCCAAGTGTTATTCCTTTCAATTTGCTCAAGTTCTTCATTCATTGCCTTGACCCAGCATTCATCTTTACATGCTTCTCGTACATTTTGTGGTTCGGTGGAGGAGAGAAATGCTAGATAGCTTGAAGCTTCTGAAATGGTTCTCCTTGTTTGTACACCTGCCTCTTTCTGCCCCAAAATTTGAGATTCTGGATGATTCTTCTGAACGTATCTGGATGGAGTCTTTTCTTCTATTCTTATTTGTTCTTCTGGTGCCTCATGGGTTTCTTCATCATGAATCTGATTTGACGTTGAGGGATAGTCCTCATCATCTTCGAAAACTTCAGATCTTTCCTGCCTAGAGGTATTTCCTTCTTCATCAATCACTACATCAATACTTTCAATAATTTTTCCAAGTCTTTTATTGTAACACTTATATGCTTTGCTATGGGGAAAGTAACCAAGGAGAATGCCTTCATCTGCTCTAGGTCCAAACTTGCCAAGATTTTCATCAGCCCTTTTAATGTAGCACTTACTTCCAAAAATTTTGAAGTATTTCACCGTGGGAGTATTACCATACCAAAGTTCATGAGGAGTCTGAGTGTCGTTTACCCAGACATTTGTCTTGTTAAGAATAGTTACTGCAGCAAATGCAGCTTCACCCCAGAAGGTTGCGGGAGTTCCAGATTCATCAAGCATAGCACGAGCCATTGTTGAACCTTTCTTTACATCCTTTCCACTACTCCATTTTGTTGAGGTGTCCTTGCAGCAAAAAATTCCCTTCTTATGCCATGTTCTTCACAAAAATCGAAAAATTCATCTGAGGTAAATTCTCCTCCTCGATTAGATCTAATACATTTGATTCATCAATCTGATTCATTTTCAACCAAGGCTTTGAATGATTTGAACTTTTCGAAAGCTTCATCTTTATACTTCATGAGTCCTAACCAACACATCCTTGAAAAGTCATCAATAAACAATATGAAGTACTCTTCACCTCGAGGTGACTTCTTCCTAGTTGGACCACATATATCAGTATGGACAAGTTCAAGTGGCCTACTAGCTAATCCTTCCTTCTCTGGGAAATTAGTTCTGGTTTGCTTACCAAACTGACATGATTTTCATATTGTATTGTCTGGAATTTTGATGTCAGGAAGATCACGAACCGCCTGATATTTGCATGCTTTCCTTATCTGAGAGAAGCTAAGATGCCCCAATCTTCTGTGCCATAGCCAGTGTTCATCATTCTTGCTTAGATAGCATTGATGTTGTCCTTCTTTGAATATGTATAAATTATTTGGAGTTCTTATGCCTTTGATCACTGTTTTTCCTGTATCAAGATCACGAACACTACATCCATTTGATCGAAATATTACCTCAGTTCCTTGATCACACATCTGACTGACACTCAATAGATTATGCTTTAAGCCATCAACATACATAACATTTCCAGCTTTGACCTTTTCTTTCAACTGAACAGAACCTTTACCTTTTATGAACGTAGGGGTGTCATTTCCAAATGAGACCTTCTTTTCCTTTTCTAAGGCACTATATGATTGAAGTTTTTCTTTATCACCTGTCATATGTTTCGAACATCCATTGTCGATATACCATTGATTTTCCTGTCCTTCTACATATAAGGCTATCCCACATCTTTCCGGTTGCGGTTCTTTCATTCTCCATGTTTTGGCACTTGAGACTTGTTCCTTCTGAGTTGTCTGTCGAAACCTGCTCTTGCATTCAGAATCTTCATGACCGAAGTTGTTACAAATAGAACATTCTATTTCATTTTCAAGAGCAGAAAAGTTATTGTAGGTCCTTTTCATGATCCCGGTCATACTTCTTTGTTTTTGAGCTTCTCTAGTTATGATTGTCTTATAGGCAACACATTGAGCCGCTTTGTGACCAAAGTTATGACAAGAGAAACACTGGCCATTGAAGAAACTCCTGCGATTATCAAATCTACCAACCGAATAATTGTAGTTTCTATTGACATCCATTCTTGAGGCAAATTGAGAATGTTTTACCTGTGGCTGTTTATAGCTTCTGTTTATCCTTAAAGTAGATTTCCCCCGATTTACCTGGTTGTCTCTGTTCATTCTTGAGGTAAATTGTCCCTGATTTACCTAGTGATCTCCATTATGCCTTTGCTGTCGATTGTCAATTTGTTCACTCCTCCTTGTTACATCAAGATAACTTTTGGAGGTGGATGGCTCCTGTGCTTGAGACGCTTCTTCATTATATCCCAGACCTGTCTTGATTAGTGGAGAATGTTGTACTTTGATAATCTCATCTAAAGTTTCAGATCCTTTAGCAAATCTGAGATTAAGGGCTTTTGTTTTCTCAATTTCTTTTCTAAGTCCCACAATTTCACATTCTAACTTTTCATTGTATTTATTTTTTTTGGCAAGTTGGAATGTTAGAGTATCTATAACCATATTCTTTTCCTCTAAACAAACTTTAAGTCTAGAAATTTCTTCATAAAGACTTTCTTCATTTATAGCATCCAAGAAATCCTCATCTTCAAAAGCCATCAAAAGTCTATCATCATTACCTCGTTCATCTTCATCACTATTTGAGAATCCATCACTGTCTTCATGCATGTAATAGCTCTTCTTATTCTTCTTTCTGTTCCATTTGACAGGTTCCTTTACCTTTGTCTAGTTTATCTTTATGAGGACATTTTGTAACATAATGACTAACTCTTCCACAAGCAAAACATTTGAAAGGCAGCTTACCTCTGAATCTTCCAGTTCCTCGTTGGAGGTTCTTGAAAAAATTTGATTCTTCCTCTTCCTCTGACATATGTCATGACTCATAGTAATCTCCTTTGCTTGAAGCCTTGAATGCAGCTTCTCTCCTGGCTGATGGTCCTCCTTTTCTCATTTCGTAAGCAGTTAGAATTCTGTGCAGCTGTGACATGGTAAGGCTCTGTAGGTTCTGCTTTTCTTCTATGGCAGAAACTTTTGATTCAAACTTAGAAGACAAAGCTCTTAGCACCTTTTCAACCAAGACAACCTCTTTTATTTCTTCACCCAAGTTTTTCATACAATTAACAATCTCATCTATATGAAGGAAATAGTTAGCCACACTTTCTTCATTGTGCATTCTGAGATTTTCATACTGAATTCTGAGGGTTTGAAGTTTTGCTCATTTTACCTGTTCATCTCCTTCATAGCTCAGAACGATCTTGTCCCATATTTCTTTTGCGGTTTTGAGCTGCATAACCTTGACGAATTCTGTTTGAGATAGACTCCCTAATAGAGTATTAACAACCTTTGCATTTGTTTCATACTGCTTCTTCCCAACTGGATCTGTAGGAGTTGTTGATGGAAAAGTGTACCCTATATCTATGATATCCCAGACTTCTGTACCAAGAGATTGAAGATAGGCTGTAATTCTTACCTTCCAATAGACGAAGTTGGTCCGATCAAAAATCGGTGCCCTGATCGAGGCTTCTCTCTCGTAGTTGCTCATGATGATAGATCTTCCTTCAAGCGATCAAGCTTCTTCTGAAGGACCTGCTCTGATACCAATTGTTGGAAATAATACTAAGAGGGGGGGTGAATCAGTATTATTAAGTCAATTTTTTTTTTATTTCACACCCAGATCATATACGCTACTTCAGTTAGAGAAAACCGCGTATATACGCAACTTCAGATAAGGAAACCAATGTATGCCATGCAAACTTATAATTTAATGTATTCTACAGATGTTGATCATTAATCTATGCATCAGAATCATATAAACAGTAACCAGGAACAGTAAAAATAGAGTAGAAGACAATCACACACAAGAACATATGATATAAGGTGGAAACCCAATGTGGGTGAAAACCACCTACTGCAATTTGTCTCTATCTTCTTTTAATTAGAAACTTCTTTTTACAATGATTCTGTACTGGTGTAGACTTATACCAGTACGTAGGCTGCAACGTGCAAAGAGCTACAACCCTCTCTCGTTCTCCAGCTTCTCCTGGAAGGGAGCTACAACCCCCTTAGCTCTTGTACTAGTTGAGATACTAGTACGTAGGTGCTGACCTACAGAAGGCTACAACCTTCTCTTCTCTTCCAGGGACCACGTTTCATCAATTTTCAGACTGGATCCATGAATATCAACCAAACATCAAGCATACGTGTGCATCAACCAATCTCCTTTCCACAAAAAACTACTGAATCAATCAATAACTTCTCAGAATGTTGTAACTAGAAAACAATACTAGTAACCAGACACCAATGCTGAACCCAGAACACTGCAGTAATCCACAGAAGCAGTTAAAACATATTTCAAGTGACATACGCTACTTCACTATGTATAAACCCGCGTATATACGCAGCTGAATCAAGGTCAACCAGCATATATGCTTTCTTCCCTTGCTGAACCTGCGTGTATACGCGCCTTTACAGAGCCGAACCTGCGTATAGATCTATAAATGACAATTCACCCTTTACACTTAAACATACTTCATTTATACTCAGATTATCAAATTTATAGATCTAATTATGCGCCTATTATAACAAATCAAATCACAAAAAGATATTACTATTCAAGCCTTGAGATCTCGACCCATCAATAGAACTTATCTTATCTTGTAATGCTCAGGTTCCTCCTTGATTCAGATTCAGCCACACAAACCAATCACTTACACGTCTTCAGATATTCAATACATCAGATAATCCTTGCCTAATGATCTCCTTCCTCTTTTATAGTCTTAGGCCTTTCACAATACCACGGTCCAAAACCATAACAAACTAATACCATGGACCCAATACTTGGGATCAACACATCTGACGAGATACTATGGTCCAAAACCATAGGTTAAAATACCAAGGACTAAATACCACAGACCAAAAATAAGTCCTCCCATATGTACGTGCTTTTCCTTGCATGAAAGTGCGTGTATACGCATACGCATATTTGTAACGTCTAACCCGCGTGTATACACGGCTTGGTCAAGGTGAACCTGCGTATATATCTTTTTCCTTCATTCTGAGAGCCTGAACTGAGATCTGTCATCAGAGTGAGTTGCCATCAAGGAAAACACCTGTTCCATAGTGCCAAACCTGAGTCATAATGCCTATAGGCAGCTTGTCCCCTGACCTCCAAACTGAAATTGTGCAACCTTCATGACCAATCACACATGTATGTTGCAAGTCAAGTCTCAAGTTCATTTTGGTTTTTGACTGATAGATTTCTTGCCATGAGTGTTTCCATGTCTCAAGGTATTGCAGGTGTTCATTTGACCTCAATAGTCTAGGTATAATGGTTTCAAGAGAGTAGAGTCGAAGACACCATTCAGAGCACACTTGGGGATGTAGTCGAACAAGTGTCTATGAACTTGCGTACCCACGAATATATCAAGTTGTTCGTAGACGAGGACATCAAGATATGACGACAGCAACATCATAGCGAGCAACATCATGAACAATAGCTGAAGGTAGCATAACGAATGCAATGAATGCGAGAGGAAGGTTGTTGACAACACAGAGGCGGAACAAAGTTGCGAGCTCAAGCAGATCCACTGATGATGAAAGAAACTTTGGAGACTCAAACTATGAGGTGACGGCACGGCATGAAGATCGTGTGAAGAAAAATAATGGAACAAACAATAAGTTGCATGTGCTGAAGCAACAACTCAATGAAGAACATGAAGCTGCATAGATAGTCAAATGAGTTAGAGCATGAACATGAACAACAGTGGGCGCAACATGCACTCATGGATGGAACTGCACCTGTACAAGTTAAAGATCCATCCTAGTAGCTGGCATGAAGCAGACATGGTGAGAAGTGTTGTTGATTGCATGCAAGGGATTCACCAACATGAATTTCATTGTGTGCACACATCTGATCCAACCCATTCAGCACACTCACCAAGGCGAAGACAAGAAGCAAGTCTAACAGGAGTTGAACATGTACTTCAACAAGTTGATGTGCATGAGCACCAACACACACTTGAAGATCAACATGGACACTATGCATAAGTGTGTTTCCAGTTCAGTGGCACCCAAGAAGACCATGCGCATGTTAGCAGACGAGTTGGATGAAGGAGCCTAACCAATGCACCGGTTGCAACGAAGGCAAGTGTTTGCTTCAGCAAGACGTCACCATGGGGTGAATGCACACCATCACGGATGACCAAGCTTAGCATCATCTCACCACCTTTTCCATCACAAGCATGTCAAAGAGTTGGTCTCATCACAATGGACCGAGTGTCAGTGATGTCTTGAATGGCTTGCTCAAGCCATTTCATCTCACATGAGCACATGTGCATTATAATGTAACGTCATGTCAAGTGGAAGTTCAAGTGTCAATAGTTGGATGTAACAGTCATAGAGTAGATGAAGAGTCATGAGGGTAGATGAACTATCACAAAGGGGAATGTCAAGGATCACCCTACCCTTTGCTATAAATAGAATCTCATAACTCACTGTAGAGGCTTTTGGTCAGCCAAGCTTCCAATAAGACTATCTTGGAGAGAGCTTGGACAGTATTGTAATGTGCCTTGGTTTCTCCACTACACGAAGCAAGTACATCTCTTTGGAGGAGTAGGTGGATGTCTCTGTAACATTCCACTATTGGAGCTTGCTGGTGTACATGGATGTATTGTATGACTGGAACTTACACTTCTTTATATAATAAGAGCCAACACGTTTCATGCATATGTTGTATTGTATTCCAACTATCTTGTTTACTCTAAATGGCATATGTATTTTCTTTCTTACGCATGCATGTATGGACTATTCTGTATGAGTATGTATGAATCTTACTGAAATGTGTTGATTGGTTTAACCATCACTTTGGATTGCTAGCTGACTTGCTTTCCAGCTTGTGATGTATCTTCACTCGTGTGTTCCCTTCCCATCCGAGTACTATTACAGGTTGCCAAGGGGCGCACTCATTTGAACCCACTTTTGTTAGAACCTCTCATGCACCTTCCTTGACTCACTGCAGCTGTCACACCCTTGCTACCAATAGAGTTATCTTACTTTCCTCTATGCAAAATTGCAGTCAAGGCATTACCATACGACTCACTGCTGGGAGTCCTACACCAAATAATATGAGGTCTAATTGGGACTTCATAGCAGATAGATCCCTTTGACATGTTGGTAGGTCCATCATTGTCAACACCTTCCCTCCAAAGATTGCGCAAATTAGCCTCGCATCTTGTTGGGCTCTAGAATTGTGCAGAGCAGTCAAGCAGTGTCCCTGTAGAAAACTGCACAATTTGACCCAACACTGCTGCTCAGCCCAGAAATTGCTCAATTCTGGGAGGCAGTCACCTACTGACCTTAGATATTGTGCAATATCTCTAGGACAACTAGCCCATCTCAACCCAGGAACTACGCAAATTTTCATCCTAGGCTCCCAGACCGATGCATATGCCTTCAGGTTGACCGGTTCCCTCTGGGACCGAGAAAAACGGATTTACATGCATGGACTGCTTTTCCAGTGGTAGCATGCAAAGGCATCCTTAGATTTAGGGATCTATTTTTAGTAGCTAGAGGTCACATGTAAGGCTCATTTTAGAAACCTCCCGCCAAGTGTCGCTTTTCCTAGATTTATGGTATGCATTTCATAACATTGATTCTATCAAAACTTATCAACTAGACGTTGCAGAGATCATTCCTCACATCGATCTTGCAGCTTTGACATCTCACATTACATCCAGGAGTCTTTGGCACTTTCATCTTAGCTGTTTTAGGGTAAGTCTGCTTTTCAAGTCTTGCACTACATTCTATCAGTTTTTGTGTTTCACTTTGTGTGAGTGTTGTCTACTTGATTTCAATGAGCCCTTGTTTTCGTTTCAATGTATGTTAGCTTGTAGAAGCATTGTTTCAGTTTTCGTTCACATCTCACTACTATCACATGCATGACACTGTTTTTGCATTGACGGTTGCTATTGCAGCAACCCGTTTCACACACATGCATGTTTTCCCATTTTCTGAATCCTCCACTTGCTGCTTGCATGCATGATCATTCACTCTTGTTTACACTCAATATCACCATGCATTCAAACTTCTCAAGTTTTCAGTTGCCCGTCGGCGAGCCTGGGCTGCCTTAGCCTGGGCCTTACCTTACTTAGCTAGCATTGTGCATTTTTGGAAGTGAAGGCTCTACCGTCCCTCCAGAAATTTCTCAAGTCTGGCCCAATACTAACCTCCAAGCTTGGATTGCGCAATTATAGAAGGTAGTGCCTTGCTGGTGCCAAAAACTGCACAATGCAGTTTGCTGGTTTGCATGTCACTACTGACTGAAATTACGCATTGCATAGTTTCAGTCCTCAGCAGGCCAAGCTAGACTATGCATTACAGAGTTCCAGTAGTCAGTCAACCTCTCGACATCCTGGACTGTGCCTTGCGCAGTTTTAGCAGTCAGTCTCCTAGCCTCCCTGTGAAAATTGCGCAATGTTCATAGACAGTCACATAGGTATGTTGCATGTCAGTCCTCCAGTTTGTTTTGGTTTTTGACAAACAGATTTCTTGTCATAAGTGTTTCTATGTCTCCAAGTATCACAGGTGTTCATCTCCCTGTCAGCAACACAGGTACAATGGTTTCTAGGAGAGCAGAGTCGAAGACACCATTTAGAGCACAATTGGGGATGCAGTTGATCAAGTGTCTATGAACTTGCCTATCTATGAAGACATCAATATGTTCATGGACAAGGATATCAAGATGAAATGGTGGTGAAATCACAGCAAGAAGCACCATCAGCAACAACAGAAGGTAGCACACATGCATGCGACAAATGTAAGAGGAAGGTTGTAGACAATGTAGAGGTAGAACAAAGTTGCAAGCTCGAGCACATGCACCTGTGATGAAAGTAGCTTTGGAGATTGAGCCTATGAGGTGACAATGCGACAAGAGGGTCTCGTGAAGGAAGAGAGAGAAATGGAGAAGGAGTTGTAGGTGCTGAAGCAGAAACTCAAGGAAGAAGAGGAGCCGCACAAATGAGAGGAGTTGCAGCAGGAACATGGACAACAGGAGGTGCAACATCCACAGACTGATGAAACTACGCCCATACAGGTTATAGACCTAGCCCAGCAGCTGACACAGAGTAGACAAGGTGAGAAATGTCATTGATCACATGCAAGGGTGTTTAGGAGCATGGATTTCATTATGCGCACGCATGCGATCCTGCCCATCTAGCACACTCGCCAAGGTGAAGAAAAGAAGTAGGTTCGACTAGAGCTGAACATGTATTTTGACAAGTTGATGTGCATGGTCACCAGCACACTCTCGGATATCAGTACAGACACTATGCATCAATATTTTATTGGCCCAACTACACTCAATACGATGATGTGCATGTTATCAAATGCGTTGGACAAAGGAGCCATATTAGTGTACCCGGATGCAATGGAGGCAAGAATTCGCTTTTAGCAGGATGTCACCATTGAGCACATGAACACCATCACGGATGAACAAAGCTTGGCATCAATTCGCCACCATCGATCATCGCAAGGATGTCAAAGAGTTGGTCTTACCACAACAATCTGAGTGTTAGTGATGTCTTGCATGGCTTCCTCAAGCCATTTTGTCTCACATGGGTACATGTGCATATTGGATGTAACATCTTGTGAAGTGGAAGTTCAAGTGTCAATAGTTGAATGTAAAAGTCATAGAATAGTTGAAGAGTCATGAGGGTAGGTGAATAGTCACAAAAGGTAATGTCAAGGGTCACCCCACCCTTTGCTATATATAGTCCCTCATAACTCATTGTAGAGACTTTGGTCAACCAAACTTCTGATAGGAGTATCTTAGAGAAAGCTTAGAGAGTATTGTAATGAGCCTTGGCTTCTCCATAGTGTAGAGCTAGTATATAACTTTGGAGGAGCAGGTGACAGTGACTATAACATTCCACTGTTAGGAATAGTAGTTGGTCATGGTTGTATTGTATGATTGGAAATTTCACTTCTTAATATAACAGAGCCAACACGTTTCATGCATATCTTGTTATTGTATTTCAGCTAACTTGTTTACTCTAATGATATATGTATCAGTTTTCATACGTAGGAACGTATGGACTTTTCTATATAAGTATGTATGAATCTTACTAAAATGTGATTTTTCTTTAACCATCACTTTGAATTTCTATCTTGCTTGCTTTCCAGTTTGTGATGCATCTTTGCTCATGTGTTCCCTTCTTAGCCACATTCTTTCACAGGTTTCCAAGGGGTGCACTCACCTCACGCTCCACGTGTTAGAACCATTCATGCACCTTCCTTGACTTGCTACATATGTCACACCGTTGCTACCAATAGGGACTTGTTACTTGCCTCTGTGCGCAACCACGGTTAAGGCAATACCGCACGACCCATTTCTGGGACTCCTACACCAAACGGTCTGAGGTCTAGTTGGGACTTCTTACCGGGGAGATCCCCTGACATGTTGGCAGGTCTAGTACCGTCAATATTTTCGCGCTAGAAGGAGGGCAAGAACAAGATGAGTCCTCAGCATCTGTTTTGAGTCTTCGCACATCTATCATGGAGTTTGTTATAGTTCTCCCTCCGAAATGTCTGTCCAACGAACATATCTTTCACATTGAGAGGGAGTTTTGGGATCACTTGTCACAAATCACATATGATGGTGAAGGCGAAGTGGCATGGCCTAAGCACTTAGATGACTTCCATGCACTCATGGAGGACATGGAAGATTTTAATGAAACAGATGTTTGTTCGATGCTTGCACAAACACTTTTTGACCACCCATTATAATGGTGTGGTACACTACCTGATAACTCCACGGAGTCATTCAACAAGTTCAACGATCTAATCGAATATGTTTTCCACCATTTTGATCCTCAAGTACTTGATAAAAAAATGTTAAAACAATGGAAGGCCTCGCACAAATCACCAATGGAGTTTTCGGAGTGCTTCAGTCTATTAATGTTTGAAGCCTTGAAAAGTTAGATGAAGTTTCAGTATCTCATGGACATATTTGAATATTGCCTTATCAAATTTGTCAATCCCAAGAAGAAGTTCAAGCTCAAACCCCACTTAGCATATTTTGGTGATGGAGTTGCACAATCACAGATGGACATTGTCACAAGTGACTGTCCTCCATCCCCTCATTGAACAACTCCACCACCGCAGAGTGATGTGGGAGAATATGCACACATCCCTACCGCCATCACATCCTCCCAACAATTATCATGCAGATTGGGTTGTGAATCCCATGGGTTATCACATGTATTTCGCACCTCAACCTCCGTCTTCATATTCTGATGATCCTCCTGATGACACTATCCTGTGTTCTTCCATTTCAAACTCTACACTTGTTGTGAAAGAGGACCAATCTATTAACAAAGTTGGTGTTGCACAACCAACCTGCACTGTCATTGATGAAGAGTGTGACTGGGAGCTTGAGCGTCAAACCTCGGCAAAGGATGACTTCCTTCCATCCAAGCCTCCTCCGTTCTTCCCTGACATCTTTGATGATTCTTCCATCCTTGATTTCACATGTGTATCTCTGTCTATGGATGCACCCATTGTTGCTCATTCGCAGAACACACCGGATGTTAGCCCATCATCTGATAACTGAGAGGACCAATTGTTACACAAAATATTGTCACCATGACATTCTGTAGTTAGTGTGAGTCTATCACCACTCATACTTTCCTCCTATGCAAGTCTTAAACCTCAGCGCTTCATGTCAAGCCTTGAAAAATGAGAGAAAGTCCTTAAAAATATCTAAAACTCTAGTTCCGCACTTTCTCTTAGCATTACCTGTGGTCCCGCACCCCATGGTCATGTCCCCTGCAGACCTGCCCTCTCTATTTCTATGTAATGGGTGTGGACCCCTGTAAAAGTCAAAAATGCGCAAGTACATTCTTAAAAACTCACTTTGGGTTATTTCTGGAAGCTTCTAGAGGGAATCTTGAGGTGGCAAGTTCGCTCCTTTCATGTTCATGCATCCCATAACTAAAGGAGCTAACCCCTTGATGTGAGGAGCTTATCCCTTTGAAGGAGGACTCTATCCCTTCATAGGTGGACCTGGTAACTTCCTTCCTCTGCACTATAAAATGAGGCATTGGGCTGGTTACTAAGGAGGTTGAAAGCTGAATATTTTTTAGGGTAAATGTTGTTGGAATTTAGACTTCCTAATTGAGCTTGAGAGGAGAGATTACATACCTTTTGACCTCATTGGGAAGAGTGTGAAGCTTGTCAAAGTAGGGGAGATTCTTGCTTGGACCCTAGGAGGAGCTTGTACAGCATCAAGGCACCAAGGTTGTAAAGCTCTTCTTTGTTTAAAATTAATACAATCAAGTTTATTTTTCTCAATAAGCTGTCTCTTATGGTTTATTTCATGGATTCCTTTGATCACCATGATGAATATGATTTATTATATTGGCTATGTAGGTGTTATTTGATGTGTGCTTGTTTGTGTTTGCAGGTTCTTAAAAGGAAACTCATTTGGACGGTCGAAGTGTGGCTTCCACAAACTAGCGTTGGACTTAAGGTAGGGTCTAAAACACCTCTTGGTTTTTATTTATAAATCGCAATATTTAGAGAAAGGTAGATTTGCTTGTTCTGCTTGTCGTTAGATATCAGTTGATACTAGGGAGATCAGTCTTGTCCGCAAGAATGATTTATCTGGTCGACAAAATGGCGACTCCGCTGGAGACTTGAATTTTGGTTTTTTGCCTTTACTTTTACTTTGACTTGAGAAACTTTTTCTCTGTTTCTGGTTTTTGCTTGATGTGTGTGGGATTGGGTAGTTTTTTCTAGATTCTGAATTGTTTTTGCTTTTTCACGCTTTTGAAAGAGGACCCCACGTTCTGTTTGTAACACAGTGTGGACATCCTCGCACTGTTGCTTTACTACACAGAGCAGTACCACGCCTGGTTATACCGGATGCCTGGAGACCCTGTCAAATTTTTGAAAAACCTAAAATCTATTCATCCAGTTAAGCTTAGGATTTGTTTATGTTTTTTAGCCTCTGCCCAGATCTGCATGTGTCTTGTCAGAAACTTCTTGTAGGTGAGTTCCATTAGCATTTTGGTTTTAGGTGATTTTCTAGAAGTTTTGTGTGCCTGGCTTGATTTTCATTTGGTCTTTGTAGTAACTCAGAGTTTAGAAGCCTAAGAAACCTCAGATTACCCTAGTTTTTGCTAGTCTTCTTAGTGAGTCTGACCGATTTGTGAAATCTGCCTTTGGTGAGAAATAGATCTCATTTTCTCTTTGCAAAGCTTTGAAAGAATTTGTTTTGAAAGTTTTGAATTTCATTTTTAAAAAGAAAACATAAGATGGGTGTTTTTTTATTAATTTGTTATTCTGAACGAATTAGCCCCTAGTTTGCTTAATAAATAAGTAAAACATCCTCGAAAAGAAATTTTGTAAGCTTTTGCTAAAATTAGGTTTTTAGAAGTTGTAGATCTCAAGATTAGATTTTCATAGTTTTGAGTGTTTTCTAGAAATTTTAGAATCTCTTTTGAAAAAATTTGTTTTCTGTAGTGTTTTAGTGTTGAAAAGAAAGGGATATTTTTCATGAGCATAATTAGTAGTCTCATTTTTTAGTTTATTGAAAAAGACAAAAAGTTTTTCTTTTCATTTGTTTGTTAAGGAAAGATTTGTTTTTCAAGCAATTGCATTCTCAACTCTTTCTTTAGCTAGAAATTCATTGAAGAAAAAGGATTGTTTATCATCTTAGGTGCATTTTTAGTGTTTTGGAGTCGAGTCTTCACACCATAAAGTTTCATCTCCACACCTTTTGACTTAAGAAACAACCAATAAAAATAACGCTTAAAGTAAAATTTATCTAGCAATCTTTTTATTTCTAGGGCTCTTTATCACCAACATAGCTTAGGCTAGTATCTTGGAGTAGGGAGTAATTAACTCTCCAAGATAGTTAAAACAAACAAGTAGCTATATCTTGCGGTAGGAGATAAATTCCAGTTGTTACATCTATGCTCTGGGAAGCTCCTCTTAAAGGAGTCAAGAACGAGATAATATCTGAACTAGTGGGGTAATCAATCTTTCCTCATTGGGAACAATAGAAGATATACACGTATTAAAAACGGTAAACCTCGGATTGACCATTATCGAGGAGCCTGGGGTCACTTGTTGGTAAACCTTGGATTATGTCGATTGAGCTTTGCTACTCTGCCCTTGCGTGTGTATCGGATCACAGACTGTTCCCCCAGGTATATTTGTTTCTGTTGGTAACCATAGTGACCATAATCTATAGGATTCTTTCCTAAGGTGATGGTGGAGGGAAGATCCCACTGTACTTGGAGCAAACATCGACTAGACTCACTTGGACTCTTTGGGGGGTTCTCTTCACTCGAGACAGTTTAGTGAAGAAACTTGTGCCAGTCTGTTTCATTAAGCAAGTTGTCGGGGTAACTGTTCCAACTTCCATTTCTGTATTGAATTCTACGACGTTGGATTTCATCACCAACTAGTGTTTTCGGTACGGAAAGTTACTGTTTGTGTGTGGTTTGAACTCCTAGATTCTTTAGGCGTGTGATTCAAATTGTTTGGTTCTTTAGAGACTTTAGGTGCTTTTATTGAGATTTTTCCTTGTTTGCGTGTGAATTAATTAAAATATTTAATCATGGCTGAATTACTGAGACAATCCCATAGACTTCGGGGGCAACCTCCCGAGTATTCACCAAGCCAGCTTGAAGGGCTACAAGCTCTTGTAACTCCTAGTGACAGTAGAGTTGGGTCACCGGAAGAAAGAGAATCTTCTTTAGTTGTTCATCCTGATTATTAAGTTCAAGCAATAGAGTATATTTCTGAACCAATTTCATTTTCCAAAGTCACTGGTAGTTTTTCTTCTACTAGTGAATTAGCCGAAGAACCTGAAATTTCTGAGCCTGAAACTGAACCTGCTGCTACTCCATCATCAGGATTTGCTTCTCCAACTTCCAGTGGTCCTGGTTCACCTAGGGTAGGAAGGATCATTACCCAAAATCTTCCTTCTGGACTTATTGCTATTGAAGAACTCATTACTCCGGAAGAAGGTATATCTATCCCTGAAAATCAACCAACTGTAGAACTTAGGGAGCGTGAATCAATCTTTTACAGTCCACCTAGGAGGGATGCTTGGTATCTTTCATTGACCAACTTTTTAGAAAACTTGGGTCTAAGTTTTTCGCCACCTTGCATTCCTTTTCATCCAACACCTAGAGGTTATTATCCTCCTTTGAATATGTCAAGACAGCCATCCATGTTTTCGCAATCTCTGGAAACATTTTTGTATGGCGGTCCTTCTATTCCTTCTGGGTATCAGTCACTTACTGGTACTTTTTCAGGAGCATCTCCTCAACCTGTTGAACACAGGTTACCAACTGGTAATAACGGAACTAAACCGTTGAGTGTAGAAGATATTCTTATGATGTCAAGTACTATTCCAAATCCCCAACCTCAAGGTAGTCAGTTACCGCCTAGGGGGCAACCTCAAGGTACTCAATTATTGCCTGGGGGGCAACCTCAAGGTACCCAGTTACCACCTGGGGGGCAACCTCAAGGTACCCAGTTACCACCTGGGGGGCAACCTCAAGGACAGTACATACCTTCGGGACAATACATTCCTCAAGGTCAACCCCAGACTTAGTACGTACCTCAAGGTCAACCCCAGTATCAATATATGCCTCAAGGTCAACCCCAATTTCAGTACGTGCCTCAAGGTTATCAACCTCAAGGTAAGTACCCAACCCAAGGTTTCCAACCACCTTCAGGTCAATCATTTGTCCAAGGAGCTGGAAATGTACCTTTGAATTATCAACCCTACCCTCAACCCCGTTATGGTCCTCAATATGCTCAACCTTCTATGGGTCCATACCCTGGAATGAACATGGTGCGGGATCCATCTCAATCTCAACAGATCATGCAAACTAATGTGCAGTTGTCATCTCAATCTGGACAACCTTTGGTTTTTGGTTCAACCTAGCAACCTATCCAGCCTACTATTCAAACTTCTGCACCTGGTGTAGCTCATCAGTCTGGGCCTAGTTCGCCTTGAACTCCGCCTCAAATGACTACTGCAGCTTCTGTTCAATCTACCCCACCTATTTCTGGAGTATCAACAGCTCTGGTTTCTACTGTTCCTGCATCAACTCCTCAAGCATCCTTACCCCAGTCTGGACCTGTTAGGTTCCTATACCAATAGGTGTCATATTTCATGATTGGCTATGGAAGTGCCAAATATGATCATCCTTTCCATGCTGCAAAGGTTCCATATTTTGTAAACAGATAAGGAAAATTAAAAAATGTAAAGAGGGTATGCCCTAAAAGAAAAATCAAAGGGCAAGAAAAATGAATTGGTCAACAAAGAAAGAAAATGAACCCCAAAGAAAGACCAGGAAAGTGGCCAGTCAAAATGCCACCACTGTCCTATTTGTGCAAAGCAAGTTCACAATATGCAAATACTGTTTCTTAGTACACTTGATGGATAGCCCAACAGCTCAATCTGGGCCAATCCATATTTGAATTTCCTATTGTAGAATAGAGAATGAAGGTCTATCCAGATAGTTCAAGCTTGGAAAATCACCAGATAAGATAGAGAAATGAAGGGCCCAATTGCTTAATCTGAGCCCTTGGAGGAGATAAGGATAGATTTAGATAGGAGGGCAGCCAAAAGAAAAGAAGAAAATCAGGGTTTGCTAGTTCAAGTGCACCTAATCAAAATGAAGAAAAAATGCTAGGAATTGTAGAATGGGTAAGTAGATTGAAGTTGCAGAAACAGGGCTATCAGCAGTGTCATCCTTTTGAATGTGATCTATTTCATGGATATTTCAAGTGCCATGGTAGATGTGTGATGACAGATCAGATGTAGCATGACTAATTTCCCCTCTCATTTCCTCCAAGAAACTACCACTGACACCCCCTCAAGGACATTGGGATCTGCTCAGTGGTCCTAGCTCATTTCATTTTAAGAGAAATACTAAGTGGAACTTTCTGTTCACTTGTTTATAACAAGCCACATTTCTTGTGTAAAATAACCACTTCATTTCCCTTTCATTTCTCTAAAGATCTAAGTTTTGTTCACCTCATAAACTTAACGTTCTCCTATCATTTGTCATATTAACACCCTAACTTTATTATATAATTCCTATATAAAGTTTCCCTACCCCTACTATATATAAATAACAAGGAAAACCCAAAAAACATTATAAATATCCCGCCCCAGCCTAATATGGCTATATTTTAGTTTTCTTGGGAGTCATTGGTCCACCTGGGGCCAATGACAACCCACCACGTGTTCTGCCGACATTGGTTTGACCTTTGGTTGAACAAATACCTATATCCCGCCGTGCAATAACACTGGGATTTAATTGACATTCGGTTAATTAAATAACCATACCCCGATAACCCAAAGTTTTCAACCCCTGCACTCTATATAAACCATTAATGTTTGGTGGGCTCCCACATCATAACCGCCTGCCACCTTGCCTTCCCATCAACTGTTGGATCGCGCCCTCCAGATCCAACGGCTCTCACCGATATCGGAGCCGCTCCTACGACGGAACGTTAGCTCCCGATGGAAAGCGGTTTTCCTGTCGTACCCCGGGACGCGTGTCCCTTTTCTATTGCATCGGGCCCATTCTAACGCAAACCGCCCCCATACGAAAAGCGATCCGATGGAAACCACAAACCGCCTCCTATTCCCACTGCTCATGTCATCCACCACATCTGCACCCGCGTCAGCACCCACGTTGCCATTTTGTCCGCCGTGTCTGCCATGTCAGCCGTCCATGTCGGTGCCCACGTCGTCTGCCACGTCACCTTCCGTACCCCGCTATAGGATAAAGTTATGTCATGATGACGTCAGCACAAAAAGCGCCAAAAAGTCCGAAAAAGCCCAAATTTGTCAAAAAAGCATGAAAGTGATGGTTTTGTCTATTCTTCTGTTTATCGTATTATGGAGACTGTGCATGTGAATTACGTTCAGCTCGTCGCCAACGCTCCAGTCCGCCACCCAGGCCTGTTCACGCTGCCAACCCAACCCCCTTAGCTTAGTCTGCAACTGCGCTTCGTGCCAGACTCCTGTAAAACAAGTATTTACTCGACAGTCGCCCATAAACCCTGTTTTTACGTGATTTCTCTGTTAAAATCACCGGGAGAGCTAAATTCGACTCAAATACACTGTTGCCTGCAAACCTCTGCGCTCTAAGTCACTGTTTGACCACTGTTTCCAAAGAAAACCTGCTAATTCTGTGGCCCTCTGTAAATTTCCCATTGAACTTAAAGTCGGGCTCATTTCCGCCTGCAAAACCATCAAAAAATGCCTGCAGAAGAAGAAGCACCCTTTCCACTGTTCTTTTAGCTTCCTAACTAAACTCTGTAGACTCTGTCTCTCCTTTGAATTTTACCCAGTGAGGCCATTTCCATATAAAACTCAAATTGCAAAATTCCTGTGAAAGACCCAGTGCCAGTACTCTGTTTCCTATTGAGACACAGACTCAAAATCCAATTATAAACATAGTGAATCATGGAGGCTCCAGTGGCCCTAAATATTGCACCCTTGAATGCACCACATAGGGAGTTGGAGTGGCTACCTCTTGCTGATAGAGATTTCCAGATTGAGGACATGGAGGGTGATAAACCTCACCTTCAAGCTTTTTGTGAAATAAGGAATAGCTACAGGAATAAAGCTGACATATTTAGAATCTGGGAGTCTAATATGCTTATATACTACCTGCCTTCAGTGAATGTCTTCCCTAACCTCATCCATCAATGTTGTGCTAATTATGAGCCTTCTCAAAGGGCAGTGATGGACCCTTCTGGCAATGTCCTCTTTCATATCACCCCTCAGTCTATAAATGAGATGTTGCACTTCAATCCAACTCAGCCTTTGGTCCCTCTCTCCATGAAACATTTGTTGGATCAAGCCTCCAAGCTGTCCTCTGCAGAAGTTGACCGAATTGCCAAGATGTTCATGCCACCAGATTGCTACTCCAGATACAAAATTCCCTATCACCATGCCTGGTTTGATGAGCCTGGAAAAATGCTCATAGACATGATTTCCTACATCCTGGGATTCAGAACAAGTGAAATTGTGGATGAGACTGTCTTTGCTTTGATGTCCATGTTTGCTCCAAGACAGCCCCCTGTTGTCAAGTATGATTATGCCACCTTCATAGCTAACAAAATTCACGAGCAATTCATGAATTTAGACAGAGAGAGAGTGTTCAAATACACTTCATATATATATCATTTGCTGTTGTACTATCAACCTGATAGTTTCCCAGTTTCCCTCAAAAAATTGGATGCTAAGGGGGAGCAAAGGTCTGTGATATTTTGGTCCTCAGTATTCCATCATGTTCGTAGCTCCCCATATACATATCGTGAGTTTATTGATCTTTTCATATATCCAGCCACCTATTTGTTGTCAACAACTCCTCTTGCCAGGCTCTCTACTGAAATTCAGAAAATCTTACACCTCTCAAAGGAATACAGTATTAGTGACTAGTATTTTTACCAAAACCACACAGTAATCAGGATCTATGGCTGTCAATTAACTCCCTACAAACTGCCAAAGTATGTCCCTATGAGACTCTTTGCCCTGGAATACTACCGACAATTCAGCAGTTCAGATTTAACTCATTTCTATGGTGCTAGGAAAAAAGCACAGCCCAAGATAAGGCATCAATTGGGCCCTTTTATCTTTAATAAAAGGGAAGAAGCATGGAAGGAAGCTGACACTATTCTGAGAGAGAAACTTACGCTGAAACAAAGTTTTCTTTGGTCACCATATGACCCTGAACATTTCATAAGCTTTAGAAGAGTCAAAAACAAGCTTACAGGATATGTGCACCATAGTATCCCTCAGATTAAACAATATGCTAATCAATAGGAATGGGTAGAAGGCACACTAGTTGAGGAACTTACTGAAGAAGAAAGATTAGAAAAAGAAATGAAAGAGTTTGAAAAGACACTTGACTTGGACTCTTTTGGACAGGTGCCTTTCACATTGCCTCAACACCTTGGAGCGGTTACATCATCTGCCACTACTTCACAACAGCCTGCCTAAAAGACTACTCCTCCTACAGGGAAATCCAAGGGCAAGGAAGTGCAGCATTCAGAGCAACAGCAGACAATGGCAGACCGACCAAATACAGCAAAAGAGCAAAGTCAAGGGCAAGCCCCTTCAACACAAGCAAAAGCACCTGAAATCCCTGTGTTACAAACTCCTCTCAATGAGGAAAGAGCCAAGAAAAGGGACAGGCAGGAAGAGACACCCACAGGGGCATCCACAAAACAGCAAGGGGAGAAAAGGCAAAGGTTGAACCCCTACTCTGAGGAAGAATTTACAGAAGAGACAACAGGCAACCAAAGGGGTGAGGAAACAACCGAACAGTGGATTCCTCCAAGTATGGAAACATCAGCTAGCTCCTTTCAGCAGGAGCAAGAGAGGCAACATGGTGTGGAGGTTACATCCACCAAGCAACAGAGCAAGCAAGGCTCTGACATCAAGAAGGCATCACTGAAATCAAGGCTAGAAATGAGCTGGTAAGGGTCCAGCTCTATAACCAATTGCTAAGAATGGCTCCCACTAATCAACAAAGGCTAATGGCAGCCTATGATATCCAAGAAGAGAAAATGAACCTCAGTCACTTCAGGCCTACAGTACAGTAGCCCCAGTCAGCTGCTGATTATATCAGAACCAATCTGGAAGTTCTTCCTAAAGACATCCACCCAATGGACCAGATTGAGTTACACAAACAAACTGGAGAAATGGTGTACTCCACCCTGGCAGATAAAGCAATATTGGCCCACAGATTGAAAAATTCACTTCATAATACTTCTGCCCAATTGGAATTGGAGAAAGCCTCCTCATTAGCCAAGGACAATAGAATCAAATCATTGGAGGAGATTATTATGGAGCTGGGACATGATCCCAACGATACCAGGGACATACAGGCTTTAATTAAGAAGAAAGAAGAAGACATAGCAGCCCTCAGAAAATAACTCAGGTTGCCAGCTACAATACATCCTCAAACCACAGAAGTAGCACAGCAGAAAGAAGAGGAGGATGTAGTAAGTTTGCTAATGAGGATGAATGAAAGACTACTAGAAATAGAGAAAGCCTTGGGGGCAGCACTACAAGGAAAAAAGGGAGAGTTGGCCTCTCAGCTAGCTCAAACAACTCTAACTCTTACAATTGCTCCTCCTAGAGTCACCAAAGTAGTCCCTCCTACTGATCCAACATCAATAGCAGGTACCTCAACTCCAGCCTCAACTTCAGCAATAGTTACAGCAACAACTATAGCAGCAGCAGGACAAGAGGCCAGCCTGAGTATGGAGGAAATGATGAAAGAAATAAAAGCTCTGGAACTCCAAATGGCAGAATTAAAAGAAGCCAAAGAAAAATTAGCCAAGATTGAGGTAAATTATGACAAATAAAAAATGGCTGTGGCTGAGAAGACAAGAGAAGTAAAGGCCCTGGAAAATTAGATAAAAGCCTTGGAGAAGGACCTTACTCTTCATAAAACTCTGGCAGAAATGAAAACAATTTTGTGGAGTAAAATTGGCCAGTCCATCACTGATCAATGGACATCAATCCAGACTATTCATGACCAGATTGAGTTGATAGGGATAGCTCAATTTGAGACTCAAAATGCCAGAGCATTATTGGCAAACAAGCCCGAAGAGGCCAACAAAATGATCCATTTTTTGAATACTCATACTAGAGAACAGTTAGCAGCTCTGGATATCAGGAACAGAACAGACACAATTTTGTTAGTAAAAAAGGTACTAACCATGAGGAGTTTTGTGCAGAATTTAGAAAGAAAGTGCCAAGAGATGCAAGCAGAAATAAATGCCTTCAGACAAAAGTTTGCAGTGTTGCAGAGGAAGGGGTTACCCAGTTTACTGACCAGCAGTGGAAGACTGTTAACACATGAACAATATGCTCGAAGGGTAAATACCTATATCACCAATCAAATCACAGCATCATCAAGCAGCACAGAAGAGACAGTACCTCCCTCTGGACAGGTTTTATATGACAAATTAGAAAATTTGTTCTATATTGAACATGAAATAAATCATCTTTTTGAAGTCCAACCAAATTACTACACATATACTGAAGCTGATGAAACATTAATTAAGCTACAGAGACACCAGCTGCCAACAGATCAATGGTGGGAGGGCATGCTTGAGGTTTTTCCAAGGTAATTTTAGTGCTCTTTTTTGATCTATTGCATAAAATCAAATTCATATATAGGAGTCACCTTTCAGGAAATTGAATTATCAAAGGAGGGAATTTGCGCTAAAAAAGCGTTAAGGCGAACTCAGGCACAAGTGGCAAGTGACAGCACATCAGGAATGCAAATCAGAAAGGTAGCTATCAGTCGACTAGTTGAGCCGAAAAGTCAACAATAGCGGAACACCTAAGGTGGCCAGTACAGCATAGTTACTCCTTCATTCATTTCTGCGTGGTTTTTCCACAATCAGTTATTGCCTTTGCCAAAGTAGATGGATGAATTTATTACTTGATATTTCTCCTACGGGATATTTTGTAAACTCTTTTATAAATACTTCCCCAAGATATGTATTATTGTTGGCTGGTGAATATCATTCTGGACCTGCGCTGTATGTTTTGAGAACTCTTCTGAAATAAAGATTGCTGGAATGTTTTGCTGGTGAATTTGCTGGTTATGGAATCAATGGCAGAAGGATATATTGCAGAATTCTCATGTTAATACATGGATCAATAAGTCTTCTTTACTCTTGTATTACTGTATCTGTGTTTTATTTACCATCTAAATATCATGCTCTAAGTTACAGGAAAGAAGGATAACACAGAATTTACTTTGTTGTACTCTGTGTTCAATTCCTGTAATTTCTTATGTTTTCTACAGGACTAGCATAGGCAAGAATTCTTGACTGCTCTTGTCTCCCTAGTTCTTTCACTCTAAATATCATCAAGGAATTCTTAACTGCTCCTTGATAATGTTTACACCATTTCCCTCTGTTAGCATAATGGAAGATTCTTAAGTGCCTTTCATTCCCTGACTTCATTTCATCTTATTCTAGCTTGAAAATTGTTCTGTGTTTAATTATCTTGCTCTGTAGTTCTCCTATTGCCAAAGACACCATACCCAGAGGTTTATTTCCATTAGACTCCATCAACCCAATGGTCTGAACTTCTCTCACATTACAGTCCTTCTCTACTGAAGGTCACTTTCCAAACACCAAACAAACTTGTGATTCATAACTAGCCTAACAAATAACACAACAAATCTAAATCATAAAGAGAGAGCCCTCTCTGGTTGCATATTGGCTAGAATCTGCAGCTAAAAGACTAGTTAGTGGTAACCTCGGTCGTATTCCCTCCTGGAGGTAGGGAACAA
This sequence comes from Pinus tabuliformis, assembly GCA_031772625.1. NCBI lineage: Eukaryota > Viridiplantae > Streptophyta > Pinopsida > Pinales > Pinaceae > Pinus > Pinus tabuliformis. Next base: position 113,010,697 of record CM062805.1, read on the forward strand.
CCTGAGTGATAACATCATTGGCGACTCCACTAGGGACCTGAATGACTGTTTGTAACTACTTTCTATTTTCTAAAGCTACAGATGGAGCCCGAAGTTAGCCAGGTAGCCTTTGAAACTGTTCTTGCTATGCATTTACAGGAGTAAATAAACGCTGCTTTAGTCAATCTCCAGTATAGCTTTAGGATTTAAACAGCTGTCCCAAAGATTTGATCAGTCTCCCTATTTCAACATATTCAAGGAGAGCTCAAAGCCTCCTATATTCCAAAAGAACTTCTTGTAGAATATTGTCAAAGACTGTGATCTTTAACATTTCTAGAAAATACCAAAAACAAATTTAGAAGATGGCTCCAAAGAAGAAATTCTGGTACACTAGGTCAAATCCTGACCCAAATCCTCCAGTTGTTTTTGAAAATCCTAACTTGATCTCTAAGACCCTTAGAAAACAGGAAAATCTAGAAAAATCTGTTGAATTAGACCTTGATATACTTCAGCAGAACCTTACAAAATCTGACCTCACCCCTGGGAGAGCAGCAGTCCTTTCAGTCAATACAACAGCCTCTCCTAGTTCTTCATCCACACCTCAAAGCATTCTCTCCACTCCCCCATCCACTGCACATATTTCCACTGCTGTCACTACTGTTCCAACTGTCTTATTTCTTCCTGCCGTCCCATTTATCCCTATAAATATGGCAAACCGTTATGCTCCTTTGCAGTTACCTGGAAATCCAGGGGCTATGCCTCCAGATTATCAGAGCAAAATTACATATTTTGATGGTACTGGCTCCTATACAGCCCAGCAACACACTAAGAAAATGATGGACTACTTTGAGAACTATGAAATTGATGACAATGATGTCAGAATGAAAATTTTTGTTCAAAGTTTAACCGATGAAGTAAGGACCTGGTTTAGGGCACTTGGTGCAAACACAATTGTTGATTTAGATGCCCTTTACCAAACCTTTCTCAACAGATGGGAAAAGAAGAAAGATCCATTGCACATCCTATCAGAGTATGACAGTTTAAAAAGAGGCCCGCAAGAAATTATCCAAGAATATTGTGCTAGATTCAACAATGTGTACAATGCTATCCCTCAAAACCTTAGACCTCCACCTGACTTAGCCTTAATCAAATTCCCTAATGGATTTGACTCTGACATGGCATATCAGCTAAGAGAAAGAGCTCCTGCCAGCTTGGAAGACATGCAAAGCATAGCTGTTAGTGTAGAGGCAAATATAATCTCTAAAAGAGCTCAAGCTAGAGCTGAAAGAAGGACAACTTTCAAAGAAGAACCTTCAGCATTTGAACAAAAACTTGATGCAATCATCAAAGGCATGGACAGACTGGGTGATAGAGTGGAAACCATTGAAAGAAAATCTTCTTGGGAGGGTCAACCAAGTAACACCACTAGGAATCCGAACTTTAGAAAAAATCCAAATCCTAACACCGGGAAGGCTGGCCCTGATCAGAATATCAGACCTCCATTTCAAGAGAACTATGTCGAAGCCTCAACCTCTAGTGAGCCTATAGAGGACACCCAAATCAACCTAATGGGGTTAAACAGTGAGCAACAAATCTTTCTAACACAAGATGACCAAGAGGCCCATAATTTCAATCAATTTCAAACCAAGTCCGGAGAGTCATTTGATTTCAGAGAAGGGTATGATGCAGCGGTCTATGAGGTGCATAAACAATACAAATTAAGAAGCAGAACCATAGATGTGCCTGAACCTGCCAAGCTGAAAGATACCAAGCAGCCAAAGAAAACAAAAGATAAAGTTGCCCTGACAGAACTCCCTGCTAAAACAGACCCCAACCCAAAGGAACCCACGGTTGAGGACATATCAGATGTACAGCCCTCAAAGAATCAACCATCCACATCCTTTCCCTCAAAATAAAATCTAAACTCCCCTCCTGAAAATAATTTTAAAATAGATTTAGCTCAAAACAACACTCATGATGAAGAGAAGGTTACTGAAAATACAGCAGAAAAGGAAAAGCTTGTTGTCCACAATACAAGAATTCAAGTGGAAAAACCTTTTAACTTAGAAACAGAAATAGGCAAACTGAAAATAGCCATTCCTGTGTTTGAATTGGCTAAACATGAAGTTTATAGGGAACAAATCAATAGGTCACTTCAAATATCAGAGAATAGGGATGCAGTCAATGTTTTAGATGACCAACCAGAACTGATTTTTGGTCCTGAAGTCAATGGTAAAACCGTAGACGGAGGAGTTCCTCCATTCTATGTGAGCTTGAACATTCATGACAAAGTGCTGCACAACGCAATGTTTGATTCAGGAGCTTCCCATAACCTAATGCCTAAGTCTGTGATGGAAAAGCTAGACCTAGATATCACAAGGCCATACAAAGACTTGTTCTCATTTGATTCTAGCCAGGTCAGGTGTCTAGGCCTAATTAAAGACCTTTGTGTATCTTTAGTCCAATATCCAGCTAAAAAAATCTTGATGGATGTGGTGGTCGCTGATATCCCACCTAAATATGGAATGCTTTTGTCCAGATCTTGGGGTGCAAAACTCCAAGGATCTTTGCAGCTAGACATGTCCTATGCCACCATTTCAGTCTTTGGACAGCCAAAGAGATTGTACCGGGAAACATTGATGAAATATGTGGTTAGCAGTCAAGAGAAACCCCAAAACTTCCCCATCTATTCTATGCATTCCGATATGGATTCATTCATCTTATACAATGTTGGGATGTGTCCCAAAACTGATGTCAAACTCCTAGAAACAACACAAACAGAAAGTATAAATGAACAATCTAGTGCTCAAGATCAAAAAATTGTTGATCTGATTGATGCAACAAATGAACAAGGCATAGCACATGAGCTACAAAATCCAAATCTGCCCACTAAGCAAGTTTCCAAAACTCCTAAGGCTAGTCACAATCAAGAAATCTTATGGTACTTAGAGTTTGATGGGTCAATGAACAAATTAGGAGTAGGGGCAGGGATTTGGATACACAATATGCAAAATGACCATGCTCAAGGTCATGCATATAGGCTAAATTTTAGATGTACAAACAATATGGCCGAGTATGAGGCCCTTTTGCTGGGACTCAAATTTATCAAAAGTATAGGGGCAACTAAGATTTCAATTCTAGGGGACTCAGACTTGATTATCCAACAGATAAAGGGAAGCTTTGTTACAAATGATCTTAGGCTAAGAGCTTACAGAGGTGCAGCCATTGAAATACTTAACACCTTCTCAGAATCTCAGCTCACCAAAATTCCAAGAAAGCACAATTTACATGCACACAGTTTGGCAACTTTTGCCAGCACTTGCAAGCTTCCATTTGAGCCCAACCACCACTTTACTGTTGAAATCAAACACAGACCTGTTATCCCAGATAATGTAAAAAATTGGCAAGTGTTTGAAAATGATACACAAATCAATAATTTCCTCACTTTGAAAGAGGAATTCTCAAGTATAAACATTGACACAAGCACCATTGATGATCAACAGCAAATAGATAAAATTGAGAAAAATATATCAGCTGAAACAGAAAATTTGATTTTGCATCCAACAACCTTTGACTGTAAAAATTTACAAGAGCTGAAGCAAACGGACCTTGATGAAATGGCTGAGGGAGAATCTGAAGTAATTGAACTAAAGGATAATTTTCTGCCCACAGGATTAACTCCTTTGGAGGATATATTTGATTCAAATGATATTCCAAGAAAGCCAAAAATGCAACCACTGAATGTAGAAATTGAGGACTGCAATATTGGAACCACAAAAAATCCCAAAATGGTAAAACTATCCAAAGCATTGCCTCCTGATCAGAAGTTGAAATACATTGACTTGTTTAAAGAGTTCCAAGATGTCTTTGCATGGAGCTATGAGGACCTCAAGTCCTATGATACTTCGGTCATCCAACACACAATACCCTTGAAAGAAAATCAAAAACCTTTTAAACAAAAGCTTAGAAGGGTGAATCCTGTCCTCCTTCCCCTTATTGAGAAGGAAGTCAAAAGAATGTACGAAGTTGGAATAATTGCACCTATCAGGTTTTTAGAGTGGATTTCAAATCTAGTGCCTACTAGGAAGAAAACGGGAGAGATAAGACTCTGTTTTGACCTAAGAAATTTGAATAAAGTATCTCTCAAAAGACCACTACCCCTTACCAAAAATGGATCATATCCTACAAAGGGTAGTAGGAGCTTCTAGGATCTCACTGTTAGATGGCTTCTCAGGATTTAATCAGATTTTAGTCCACCCAAATGATCAAGACAAAACTGCCTTCACAACACCTTGGGGAACCTTCAAATATGTCAAAATGCCTTTTGGACTCAAAAATGCAGGGGCCACATTTCAAAGAGCAATGGACATAGCCTTTGCAAAGGAGATCCATGATTTCTTAGTCATATACCTTGATGACCTCACTGCTTTTTCAAAATCAGACCAAGAACATTTAGAGCATTTGAGACAAGTGTTCCTAATTTGCAGAAAATATGGCATATCATTGAACCCAAAGAAATCACTGTTCGGCCTAGAAGAAGGCAAACTCCTAGGTCACATAATATCAAAAGATGGCATCAGAATTGACCCGGACAGAATTTAGGCTATCCTCCAAGTCCCTCACCCAAGAAACATCAAGGAACTACAAGCCTTTCTAGGGAAGATCAATTTCCTAAGAAGATTCATTCCCAATTTAGCCGAACTAATAAGACTGTTGAATAACATGCTAAAGAAAGATTCTAAAGTCAAATGGACAACAGAAGCTAAACAATCCTTTGAGGAAATTAAAATGGCTTTGACTAAAACACCTGTTCTCACAAGCCCCAAATTTGATAGAGATTTCATAATCTTTTCCTTTGCATCTGGGCATACTATTGTTGCTGTCCTATTACAAAAGGATGACCAAGGATGTGAGAAGCCTATTGCTTTCTTCAGCAAAGCACTTAGAGATGCTCCACTTAAATATCAAATCATGGAGAAATAGGCCTATGCTCTTGTAAAGGCCATCAAGGATTTCAAAGTCTATATCTTGTACTCACATGTCATAGCCTATGTCCCAAATGTCGTGGTCAAGGACATTCTGACTCAAGAAGGAATTGAGGGTAAAAGGGGCAAATGGATAGCCAACATTTTAGAGTATGACATTGAAATCAAGCCTACAAAACTCATAAAAGGACAAGGGTTAGCTAAATTAATGACTGAAACCAATTTTCAAGCCCTTGACATAAATGAACTGGATAACGAACAGGAGATGGCGACTCCACAGATCAATCAAGCCTTTTTACAATCACCTTGGTATGCTGACATATGTTTTGTATTGTTAAACCTGCAAGCTCCTCCAGGGTTATCCAGAACTAAAAAGAGATTCTTGAAAATGAAGGCTTCAAAGTTTTGTATTATAGACAATGTTTTATTTTGGAAAAATCATGAAGGTATTTTGCTAAATTGCCTAATACAGGATGAAACTAACAAAATACTCAAGGAATTTCATGCAAGGGACTACGGAGGACACTTGTATTGGAAGTCAACAGCTGATAAGATTCTAAGAGCTGGTTTTTATTGGCCCTCCCTGTTTGCTGATGTGAAAAAATTTGTAGTTTCTTGCCATAAATGCCAGATCTTTGAAGGCAAGAGAAAGCTGTTACCTTTACCTCTAAAACCCATTTCAACTGAAAGACCATTTCAACAATGGGGTTTAGATTTCATTGGAGAAATTCATCCTTCCTCTTCTGGCCAACACAAGTGGATTTTGACTGCCACAGACTACTTTACCAAATGGATAGAAGCCATCCCTTGTAGGCAAGCCAATGACTCAATCATCATGCAATTCTTAGAAACCAATATTTTGTCTAGATTTGGCTGTCCAGAGAAGATTATTACAGACAATGCTGCTACCTTTAAATCCAAAAGAATGATCAATTTTTGTCATAAGTACCACATTACCTTGGGCCACTCCACAGCCTATTACCCTCAAGGTAATGGCCTAGCTGAATCCTCCAACAAAAGCCTGATCAACATCATCAAAAAAGTCTTGGAGGAGAATAAAAAGAATTGGCATAAAAAGCTGGTTAATGCACTATGGGCAGACAGATTGACCACCAAAAGATCTATTGGAACCAACCCATATGAATTGGTTTATGGCATGGAGGCTATGTTCCCCTCATCCTTGGGAATCCCTGTAATCAAATTGTTGCAAGAGTCACAAGCAGAACCCAATGAAATTCAAAGGAGAATCAATCAAACTATTCACTTGCAACAAACTAGAGAGGAAGTATATCAGAGAACTTAGGTTCTGCAAGATAGACTCAAGAATATTTTTGACAAGAGAACAAAAGCTGAAGATTTCTTCATAGGAAACAAAGTGCTGAAGTGGGATTCTAGAAGGGAAGACAAAGGAAAGCATGGCAAATTTGATTTCCTATGGAAGGGACCTTATGTCATTCAATCTGTACAAGGAAACAACACCTATTTTTTGAAGAGTTTGGATGGCACGGAAGCTGAGGAAGGGCCAGTCAATGGGCGAATGATCAAGCATTATTTTGATCCTTTTTGACCAACATAATAGGACTGTATATTGTACATAAATAATGTCTATTTTAGCAGTTCATTACAACAATTAGATTAGGGATAAGATGCAGCAAATTTTGAGGGAAAAAGCAAGGAGTTGTGCCACCTTTTGTACATATTTGAACTTATCAGGAGAAATCAAAAAGAAAGCTTGGGAGCCATGAAGATGACTGAACATTTAGACCAACTAGCAGAACAGAGTTGTTATTCTGTTCACATTAGCTCATGAGAAGTGTATATATGTTACAAAGATTCAGTTGTGTATCTACAGCAGAAGGAAGTTTCAGATTACAGCAAGAGTTGAAAGTAAGGCCATCTGACCTCTTGTTCTTGGCTTTTCACCTGGAAAATCCATCCCCAAGTGGAGCCACTGTTATGTTCCTATACCAATAGGTGTCATATTTCATGATTGGCTATGGAAGTGCCAAATATGATCATCCTTTCCATGCTGCAAAGGTTCCATATTTTGTAAACAGATAAAGAAAATTAAAAGATGTAAAGAGGGTATGCCCTAAAAGAAAAATCAAAGGGCAAGAAAAATGAATTGGTCAGGAAAGAAAGAAAATGAACCCCAAAGAAAGACCAGGAAAGTGGCTAGTAAAAATTCCACCACTGTCCTATTTGTGCAAAGCAAGTTCACAATGTGCAAATACTATTTCTTAGTACACTTGATGGATGGCCCAACAGCTCAATCTGGGCCAATCCATATTTGAATTTCATGTTGTAGAATAGAGAATAAAGGTCTGTCCAAACAGTTCAAGCTTGGCAGATCACCAGATAAGATAGAGAAATGAAGGGCCCAACTGCTTAATCTGAGCCCTTGGAGGAGACAAGGATAGATTTAGATAGGAGGGCAGCCAAAAGAAAAGAAGAAAATCAGGGTTCGCTAGTTCAAGTGCACCCAATCAAAATGAAGAAAAAATGCTAGGAATTGTAGAATGGATAAGTAGATTGAAGTTGCAGAAACAGCCCTATCAGCAGTGTCATCCTTTTGAATGTGATCTATTTCATGGATATCTCAAGTGCCATGGCAGATGTGTGATGACAGATCAGATGTAGCATGACTAATTTCCCCTCTCATTTCCCCCAAGCAACTATCACTAACACCCCCTCAAGGACATTGGGATCTGCTCAGTGGTCCTAGCTCATTTCATTTTATGAGAAATACTAAGTGAAACTTTCTGTTCACTTGTTTATAACAAGCCACATTTCTTGTGTAAAATAACCACTTCATTTCCCTTTCATTTCCCTAAAGATCTAAGTTTTGTTCACCTCATAAACTTAGCGTTCTCCTATCATTTGTCATATTAACACCCTAACTTTATTATATAATTCCTATATAAAGTTTCCCTACCCCTACTATATATAAATAACAAGGAAAACCCAAAAAACATTATAAATATCCTGCCCCAGCCTAATATGGCTATATTTTAGTTTTCTTGGGAGTCATTGGTCCACCTGGGGCCAATGACAACCCACCACGTGTTCCGCCAGCATTGGTTTGACCTTTGGTTGAACAAATACCTATATCCCATCGCGCAATAACACTGGGATTTAATTGACATTCGGTTAATTAAATAACCATACCCCGATAACCCAAAGTTTTCAACCCCCGCACTTCGTATAAACCATTAATGTTTGGTGGGCTTCCGCGTCATAACTGCCCACCATCTTGCCTTCCTGTCAACCATTGGATCGCGCCCTCCAGATCCAATGGCTCTCGCCAATATTAGAGCCGCTCCTATGACCGAATGTTAGCTCCCGATGGAAAGCAGTTTTCCCGCCGTACCCCGGGATGCGTGTCCCTTTTCTATTGCATTGGGCCCATTTTGACGCAAACCACCCCCGTACCAAAAGCGGTCCAATGGAAACCACAAACCACCTCCTGTTCCCATTGCTCACGTCATACACCACATCTGCACCTGCGTCAGCACCCACGTTGCCATTTTGTCCACCGTGTCTGCCATGTCAGTCGTCCATGTCAGCGCCCACGTCATCTGCCATGTCACATTCTGTACCCTGCTACAGGATAAAGTTATGTCATGATGACATCAGCACAAAAAGCGCCAAAAAGTCTTAAAAAGCCCAAATTTGTCAAAAAAGCATGAAAGTGATGGTTTTGTCTATTCTTCTATTTATCGTACTGCGGAGACTATGCATGTGAATTACGTTTAGCTTGTCGCCAACGCTCCAGTCCGCCACCCAAGCCTGTTCACGCTGCCAACCCAACCCCCTCAGCTCAGTCTGCAACTGCGCTTCGTGCCAGACTCCTGTAAAACAGGTATTTACTTGACAGTTGCCCATAAACCCTATTTTTATGTGATTTCTTTGTTAAAATCACCGGGAGAGCTAAACTCGACTCAAATACACTGTTGCTTGCAAACCTCTGCACTCTAAGTCACTGTTTCACCACTGTTTCCGAAGAAAACCTGCTGATTCTGTGGCCCTCTGTAAATTTCCCATTGAACTTAAAGTCCGGCTCATTTTCGCCTGCAAAACCATCAAAAAACGCCTGTGGAAGAAGAAGCACCCTTTCCACTGTTCTTTCAACTTCCTAACTAAACTCTGTAGACTCTGTCTCTCCTTTGAATTTTACCCAGTGAGGCCATTTCCATATAAAACACAAAATTGCAAAATTCCTGTGAAAGACCCAGTGCCAGTACTCTATTTCCTGTTGAGACACAGACTTAAAATCCAATTATAAACATAGTGAATCATGGAGGCTCCAGTGGCCCTGAATATTGCACCCTTGAATGCACCACATAGGGAGTTGGAGTGGCTGCGTCTTGTTGATAGAGATTTCCAGATTGAGGACATGGAGGGTGATAAACCTCACCTTCAGGCTTTTTTTGAAATAAGGAATAGCTACAGGAATAAATCTAACATATTTAGAATCTGGGAGTCTAATATGCCTGTATACTACCTGCCTTTAGTGAATGTCTTCCTTGACCTCATCCATCAATGTTGTGCTAATTATGAGCCTTCTCAAAGGGCAATGATGGACCCTTCTGGCAATGTCCTCTTTCATATCACCCCTCAGTCTATAAATGAGATGCTACACTTCAAGCCAACTCAGCCTTTGGTCCCTCTCTCCATGAAACATTTGCTGGATCAAGCCTCCAAGTTGTCCTCTGCAGAAGTTGACCAAATTGCCAAGATGTTCATGCCACTAGATTGCTACTCCAGATACAAAATTCCCTATCACCATGCCTGGTTTGACGAGCCTGGAAAAATGCTCATAGACATGATTTCCTACATCCTGGGATTCAGAACAAGTGAAATTGTGGATGAGACTGTCTTTGCTTTGATGTCCATGTTTGCTCCAGGACAGCCCCCTGCTATCAAGTATGATTATGCCACCTTCATAGCTAACAAAATTCATGAGAAATTCATGAATTTAGACAGAGAGAGAGTGTTCAAATACACTTCATATATATATCATTTGCTGTTGTACTATCAACCTGATAGTTTCCCAGTTTCCCTCAAAAAATTGGATGCTAAGGGGGAGCGAAGGTCTGTGATATTTTGGTCCTCAGTATTCCATCATGTTCGTAGCTCCCCATATACATATTGTGAGTTTATTGACCTTTTCATATATCCAGCCACCTGTTTGTTGTCAACAACTCCTCCTGCCAGGCTCTCTGCTGAAATGCAGAAAATCTTACACCTCTCAAAGGAATACAGTATTGGTGACTGGTATTTTTACCAAAACCACATAGTGATCAGGATCTATGGCTGTCAATTAGCTCCCTACAAACTGCCAAAGTATGTCCCTATGAGACTCTTTGCCCTGGAATACTACCGACAATTCAGTAGTTCAGATTTGACTCATTTCTATGGTGCTAGGAAAAAAGCACAGCTCAAGATAAGGCATCAATTGGGCCCTTTTATCTTTAATAAAAGGGAAGAAGCATGGAAGGAAGCTGACACTATTTTGAGAGAGAAACTTAAGCTGAAACAAAGTTTTCTTTGGTCACCATATGACCTTGAACATTTCATAAGCTTTAGAAGAGTAAAAAACAAGCTTACAGGATATGTGCACCATAGTATCCCTCAGATTGAACAATATGCTAATCAACAGGAATGGGTAGAAGGCACACTAGTTGAGGAACTTACTGAAGAAGAGAGATTAGAAAAATAAATGAAAGAGTTTGAAAAGACACTTGACCTGGAATCTTTTGGACAGGTGCCTTTCACATTGCCTCAACACCTTGGAGCGAGCACATCATCTGCCACTACTTCACAACAGTCTGCCCAAGAGACTACTCCTCCTGCAGGGACATCCAAGGGCAAGGAAGTGCAACATTCAGAGCAACAGGAGACAATGGCAGATCGGCCAAATACAGCAAAAGAGCAAAGTCAAGGGCAAGCCCCTTCAACACAAGCAAAAGCACCTGAAATCCCTGTGTTACAAAATCCTCTCAATGAGGAAAGAGCCAAGAAAAGGGACAGGCAGGAAGAGAAACCCATAGGGGCATCCACAGAACTGCAAGGGGAGAAAAGGCAAAGGTTGAACCCCTACTCTGAGGAAGAATTTAAAAAGAGACAGCAGGCAACCAAACGGGTGAGGAAACAACCGAACAATGGATTCCTCCAAGTATGGAAACATCAGCTAGCTCCTTTCAGCAGCAGCAAGAGAGGCAACATGGTGTGGAGGTTACATCCACCAAGCAACAGAGCAAGCAAGGCTCTGACATCAAGAAGGCATTCACTGAAATCAAGGCCAGAAATGAGCCGGTAAGGTTCCAGCTCTATAACCAATTGCTAAGAATGGCTCCCACCAATCAACAAAGGCTAATGGCAGCCTATGATATCCAAGAAGGGAAAATGACCCTCAGTCACTTCAGGCCTACAGTATAGCAGCCCCAGTCAGCTGCTAATTATATCAGAACCAATCTAGAAGTTCTTGCTAAAGACATCCACCCAATGGACCAGATTGAGTTACACAAACAAACTGGAGAAATGGTGTACTCCACCCTTGCAGATAAAGCAATATTGGCCCACAGATTGCAAAATTCACTTCATAATACTTCTGCCCAATTGGAATTGGAGAAAGCCTCCTCATTAGCCAAGGACAATAGAATCAAATCATTGGAGGAGATTATTATGGAGTTGGGACATGATCCCAACGATCCCAAGGGCATACAGGCTTTAATTAAGAAGAAAGAAGAAGACATAGCAGCCCTCAGAAAACAACTCAGGCTGCCAGCTACAATACATCCTCAAACCACAGAAGTAGCATAGCAGAAAGAAGAGGAGGATGTAGTAAGTTTGCTAATGAGGATGAATGAAAGACTGCTAGAAACAGAGAAAGCCTTGGGGGCAGCACTACAAGGAAAACAGGGAGAGTTTGCCTCTCAACCAGCTCAAACAACTCTAACTCTTACAATTGCTCCTCCTACAGTCACCACAGCAGTCCCTCCTACTGATCCAACATCAACAACAGGTACTTCAGCTCCAGCCTCAACTTCAGAAATAGTTACGACAAGAACTATGGCAGCAGCAGGACAAGAGGCCAGCCTGAGTATGGAGGAAATGATGAAAGAAATAAAAGCTCTGGAACTCCAAATGGCAGAATTAAAAGAAGCCAAAGAAAAATTAGCCAAGATTGAGGTAAATTATGACAAATCAAAAATGGCTGTGGCTGAGAAGACAAGGGAAGTAAAGGCCCTGGAAAATAAGATAAAAGCCTTGGAGAAGGACCTTACTCTTCACAAAACTCTGGCAGAAATCAAAACAATTTTGTGGAGTAAAATTGGCCAGTCCATCACTGATCAATGGACATCAATCCAGACTATTCATGACCAGATTGAGTTAATAGGGATAGCTCAATTTGAGACTCAAAAGGCCAGAGCATTATTGGCAAACAAGCCCGAAGAGGCCAACAAAATGATCCATTTTTTGAATACTCATACTAGAGAACAGTTAGCAGCTCTGGATATCAGGAACAGAACAGACACAATTTTGTTAGTAAAAAAGGTACTGACCATGAGGAATTTTGTGCAGACTTTAGAAAGAAAGTGCCAAGAGATGCAAGCAGAAATAAATGCCTTCAGACAAAAGTTTGCAGTGTTGCAGAGCAAGGGGTTACCCAGTTTACTGACCAGCAGTGGAAGACTGTTAACACATGAACAGTATGCTCGAAGGGTAAATACCTATATCACCAATCAAATCACAACATCATCAAGCAGCATAGAAGAGGCAGTACCTCCCTCTGGATAGGTTTTATATGACAAATTAGAAAATTTGTTCCATATTGAACATGAAATAAATCATCTTTTTGAAGTCCAGCCAAATTACTACACATATATTGAAGCTGATGAAACATTAATTAAGCTACAGAGACACCAGCTGCCAACAGATCAATGGTGGGCGGGCATGCTTGAGGTTTTGCCAAGGTAATTTTAGTGCTCTTTTTTTATCTACTACATAAAATCAAATTCAGATACAGGGGTCACCTTTCAGGAAATCGAATTATCAAAGGAGGGAATTCATGCTAAAAAAGTGTTAAGGCGAACTCAGGCACAGGTGGCAAGTGACAGCACATCAGGAACGCAAATCAGAAAAGCAGCTATCAGCCGACTAGTTGAGCCGAAAAGTCAACAATAGTGGAACACCTAAGGCGGCCAGTACAACATAGTTACTCCTTCATTCATTTCTGTGTGGTTTTTCCACAATCAGTTATTGCCTTTGCCAAAGTAGATGGATGAATTTATTACTTGATATTTCTCCTACTGGATATTTTGTAAACTCTTTTATAAATACTTCCCCAAGATATGTATTATTTTTGGCTAGTGAATATCATTCTGGACCTGTGCTGTATGTTTTGAGAACTCTTCTGAAATAAAGATTGTTGGAATGTTTTGTTGGTGAATTTGCTGGTTATGGAATCAATGGCAGAAGGATATATTGTAGAATTCTCGTGTTAATACATGGATCAATAAGTCTTCTTTACTCTTGTGTTACTGTATTTGTGTTTTATTTACCATCTAAATATCATGCTCTAAGTTACAGGAAAGAAGGATAACACAGAATTTACTTTGTTATACTCTGTGTTCAATTCCTGTAATTTCTTATGTTTTCTATAGGACTAGCATAGGCAAGAATTCTTGACTACTCTTGTCTCCCTAGTTCTTTCACTCTAAATATCATCAAGGAATTCTTAACTGCTCCCTGATAATGTTTACACCATTTACCTCTGTTAGCATAATTGAAGATTCTTAATTGCCTTTCATTCCCTGACTTCATTTCATCTTATTCCAGCTTGAAAATTGTTCTGTGTTTAATTATCTTGCTCTGTAGTTCTCCTATTGCCAAAGACACCATACCCAGAGGTTTATTTCCATTAGACTCCATCAACCCAATGGTTTGAACTTCTCTCACATTACAGTCCTTATCTACTGAATGTCACTTTCCAAACACCATACAAACTTGTGCTTCATAACTAGCCTAACACATAACACAACAAATCTAAATCATAAAGAGAGAGCCCTCTGTGGTTGCAGATTGGCTAGAATCTGTGGCTAAAAGACTGGTTAGTGGTTACCTCGGCCGTATTCCCTCCTGGAGGCAGGGAACAACCTGAGTGATAACAGGACCTACAATTCAGACTTCGGTTCAGATGCCTGTAGGACAACCTAGTCCAAGTACAGTTGTCACACGTCAACCTCAATTTACTTATCAATCGTACCAGGGACAGTACCAATTCGGTCCCGCTGTTCAAAGCCCAGTCTACCAGTATCAACCATACCTTGGATATACTTATCAACAACCTTAACAACCCCAATACGGTCCAGTTAATCCTGGTTTTCTGGGAGGATATAATATCCCAAATGAAATTCCAATTCCAAATTATCCTGGATATCCTCCTCCTGGGGCTGGTCTTATGTCCCAGGGTTTCTGAGACCCTAATCGTCAGTTACCATTCATTGCAACTTTGGACTTGCCTGATTTATCGCACCTTACGAACGATCCGATTAATTATCCCTAGTATGGCCGCCAATGCCGAATAAGTTGCCCAGTGATATCCCAAAGTTTGAAGGTAAATCAGGAGAGGATCCGTCAAACCATGTGATGACTTATCACCTCTGGTGTGCATCTAACTCCATTATAGATGATTCAATTTGTTTACGTCTTTTTCAACGCACTTTGATTGGTCTTGCGGCCAAGTGGTACATTGAGTTACCGCGAGCCTCTTTTTATAACTTTAGTCAGTTAGCCACTTCGTTCTTAACTCATTTTCAGTTTCCTGTCAGATATGACAAGGGAACGAAATTATTAACTTCATTAAAATAGTCAACATCCACTTATATTTCAGATCATATTCATGAATGGAGGCGTCGATGGCGTTTAGTGAAAGTTTTTATTCCGGATCAAATCTTAGCTGAATGGTTTGTTAAATCATTATTACCTAAAATCACTGAGGATGTAGCTAAGGAAGGAGTTGTTACTGAAGAGCAAGTAATTTCTCAAGCTCAGTACCTTGACCTCGTTTATACGCAGTCGGGTACTTTACACGAAAAAATCCCTGACCTTCCTAAACAAAATCAAATAACTGCAGCTCCTTCAGGGTCTCATGCCGCTGACGGTATGATTGGTTCAGTTAACACTAAAAGTAAGAAGAAATCTTCAAAGAATTCTTCTCCTATCATAACTTTACCAGATTCCACGACAGGAGACTCTTCCGCGGAAATTCCTGCCGATATTCATGTCGTAGAATCATCTACAGCCAAATCAAAATCCAACAGTAAAAAGAAGGGGAAGAAGAAAAATAAGCAAAATTTGAAAGAGAAATCAGATAAAACAGAATCTACTGACGAGAAACGTAAACCTCATTATCCTTGTCTCGTTTGTGACGAAGAGCATTTTACAAGAGACTGCCCTCATCGCGTTGAGGTTGCAAAAATCGTCAAAGGTTCTCAAACACCTGCTGTCTTGAAGGATCCTTTTCCTAGTCAAGATAGTAAGATGATAGGTTCTTCCTCAAATGCCTCGGAAGAACCCATAATGATGATGTCCCATGTTAGGATTGCGACACGATTATTATGGAAGTAAAAGTCCTGTTGGTGGTAAGGAAGCATAATCTTCTAATTCAAATCCATCAACTTCAACTCCTCGTTCTGATCCGCTACAGATCAAGAAGCCTAACCCAGACTTAGTGATCAAACCGCCTGCCAAATGTATACTTTGAAAGTCAGCTTTCAATTCGCATGCGAGAGCTACTCAGAACTATAACATTGTTGAAGATTTAGCTATTTCCCCTTCAGCAATGTCGGCTTTGGAGGTGCTACAATCATGTCCAGCACAGCGTAAATTGCTATTGTCGGCTATAGGAGCTATTGATATTCAAGACTCGAACCTTATAATCTTCGATTTAGAAAATAGTACACCTCGCTTACCTCATCAAATGGCTTTCCAGATTCCAGTGTTAGTCAAAAACGGACCTTGCTTTAGGACTGTGATTGATGAGGGAACTTCAACGTGTATTATGTCGATCCAGTGTTGGAGATCGCTTGGTTCTCCTACACTTAATCAATCCCCGACGATTCTAAAGGCTTTTGATGGCCATGGGTTCCATCCTTTTGGCATTCTACAGGATTTACCTATAGGGGTTGAAGGCAAAACTGTTAATCTATATGTGGAAGTGGTTGATGCCCCTCTAGATTACAACCTTCTCTTGGGTCGTAGTTGGTCTTATGCTATGACTGCTGTTGTTCCATCGTCTTTCGGCTTATAAAGTTTCCTCACAATGGAAAGATAGTAACTATAGACCAGCTAACTTACTTTTCATCCGACCCAGCCTCTTCTAAAAGTATCCAGCATGTCGGCAAAACAGCTATCCCTTCTAAGGATGTTGGGGTAGGATTAGTTAAAGATTTTGGTTTACTAGGAACTTTTTCCTTTCCTCCTCCTAATGTATTGCCTTCTATTGCAACCATTCATATGATTTCATCGGACACTATTGTTTATGATGATCCTTGGATCGTACCTTCCGAATCTGAGATGGATTCATTTGGTGATGCTATGCCTTTGAGTCCCTATGAAATTGCGTGTCAGGTTGTACAGTCATTTTCTGACCCTTCTTCAACCGAAATTGATCTAATGAATGTGGTCCATGAAGAATCACTTTCAACATTAAACTCAAATTCAACAACTTTTTCCAAACTTGTTAATACTGATGAGCAAATTCGTGAAATTTTGTCTGTTGATGACTTACCATGGGAAGATCTTCATCATAGATCTTCGTTCTTACCTGAGATTGATCATTTTGAAAATGATTTTTCATCTATTTTTACTACTGATTATGTCAAAGAACCATAGAATCCATTACAAAATCCTGATTCTGAGTTAAATTTGGGAAATATTTCTCGAACGGTTCCTATTGACATTTCAGTTAAACTTGGAATTGTTGAAAACATTCATATAGGTGCCTCCTGTACGAAAGATGAACTTCAAACATATAAGGCCCTATTTCAAGAATTTCGCGACGTGTTTGCCTGGTCATATGAAGAAATGCCAGGAATTGATCTAGCAATTGTTGTTCATGAAATCAAAACTTACCCGGATGCTAAACCCGTCCGGCAACGTTTGCGTCAGATCCATCTGCGAAAAGCTGCTGCTATTAAAGCAGAAATTGAGAAATTACTTAAAGCAGGTTTCATTTATCCAATTCCCTTAACGGATTGGGTATCGAATATTGTTCCTGTTAACAAAAAGCAAGGAATGATAAGAATATGTATCGATTATAGGGATATTAATCGAGCTTGTCCCAAAGACAATTATCCAACTCCCTATATCGATCAAATCATTAACTATTGTGCTGGCAGTGAAATTTTCTCTGTTATGGATGGTTTTTTGGGTTACAATCAAATCAATATTCTATCTGCCGATCAACAAAAAACGGCTTTCATTTGTCCATGGGGGACATTTTCTTATTGCAAATTACCTTTTGGACTAAAGAACGTCGGAGCAACTTTTCAAAGAGCTATGTCTTCCATGTTTCATGACATCAAACACATTGTGCAACCTTAATATCTCGATGATTTACCTACTCATTCATTACGTAGAGCTGATCATCTCATTCATTTACGAGCAATCTTTATGAGATGTAGGCATTATCGAATTAGGTTGAATCCACACAAATGTGTTTTCTGTATAGAAACGGGTCGTTTACTGGGATTTGTTATTTCGAAAGCCGGCATTCGTGTTGATCCCTCGAAGGTTGAAGCTATTGTCAAATTGCCTCCTCCTTCGACTCTTCGCCAACTCCAAAGTTTGCAAGGGAAAGCAAACTTTTTACGTCGATTCATTCCTAACTACGCCAAGATAACAAAGGGTTTTACCAGGTTTTTGAAACAGAATACTCCATTCTTTTGGGATGAGATAGCTGATAAATCTTTTGATGCACTTAAACATGCGTTGACCCATGCACCGTTATTGCATCCTCCCAACTACAACCAGGATTACATCTTGTATCTCGCCACCTCTCATTCCACCATTGAGATGGTGTTAGTTTAGGAAGATGAACTCGGTAGTGAACATGTGGAGAAATTGGCCTTGGTAGCTGTTTAAGCTGTCCAAAGATTTCATCATTACATCTTACTATGCAAAACTACCGTAATTTCTTACTGTAACCCTATGATCTATATTTTGACCAAACAATTGATAGGGGGCAAGTATTCCAAATGGATTGTTTTCCTGCAGGAATTTGACTTGGAATTTGAAAAATCTAAGTCAAAGAAATCTTTATTTTTTGCAGAGTTGATGTGTCATTTCCCGCGTGCTGATACTGAAACTGTGGCGGAAGAGCCCATTGCGGATGAATTCTTGTTTCTTATCAGCACTCTTGATTCATGGTATGGACATATCATAGTTTATCTCCAAACCCAATCTTTTTGACCTGAGATTTCACGATCTCAGCGACGGAAAATACGTTTCCAATCCCAACAATATAAAATCATTGGAGATACACTCTATCATTGTGGGGCGGACTCTATTTTCCGACGTTGTTTAACGCATGAAGAAGCTGAAAAGGTTTTAAATGACTGTCACTCTGGAGCGTGTGGCGGTCATATGTCTGGGTATGCCACAGCCCAAAAGATATTGCGCACTGGATATTTCTAGCCGTCTTTGTTTAAAGATTGTATTTACGTGGTCCGAAAATGCCACAATTGTCAAATTTTTGATCGAAAGATGCGTGATCCACCTACTCCTCTCCACCCTATAATTGCCGTCGGTCCTTTTTCAAAGTGGGGTATGGACTTTATTACATGTAACCCTCACTCAACCGGGGGGCATGCGTATATCATCCTTGGGGTAGATTATTTTACCAAGTGGGCCGAGGCGATGCCTACATTTTCGGTAGACGGAAAAACTGCTGCAATTTTCGTTTTCAATCATATAATTGCTAGATTCGGTGTTCCACAAGTGATTATCACTGATCATGGGTGTCATTTTCGAAACATCATGATGACTGAACTAACAGATCAACTTGGTTTTCGTCACGATAGTTCTACTCCATATTACCCACAGGCTAATGGTCTAGTTGAAGCCATCAACAAAGTTCTAGTCATTATGATCCGACGAATCATTGGTATTCATAGGTCGAATTGGCATAACATGTTATTTTCAGCGCTTTGGGCATATCGAACCTCAGTAAAAACATCAACTAGTTTCACTCCTTTCCAACTGGTTTATGGTTTGGAAGCTGTGTTACCCATTGAATGTGAAATCCTGTCATTGCAAATAGCCATACAGTTACTCCCAGCCACTTCCGAAGAGGATAAAAGTTTGTTGTACTTGGCTCAGCTAGATGAGAATTGACGTGATGCTGCACTAGCATCGAAACTCATGCCAAATGAATTAAAGCTCAGTATGATTGAAATGTTACACCTCGTAATTTTTCAGAAGGAGACCTAGTCTTACTATATGATCAAGCAAATGATAAGCTAGGGGCTGGAAAATTCGTACCTATGTGGCATGGTCCTTATGTTGTTAAGTGAAAGCTGGCAAAAGGGTCCTATGAATTGGTAGATTTTGATGGTGTCTCTTTAGGTAAGCCTAGAAATGGTCTTTATCTGAAGAGATATTATGCTTAAATCTGGGTGTGGAGATTTTAGTTAGATTAGTTTCTTTCTAGCTGGTGTGTTTTAGATTAGAAAAGTGTGCTTAGTTTAGAGACTGTTTTTGTCATTATTCCTGCTTATCTTGATTTTAATCTTGATATTGCAGATGTTGACGTCTCTCCAAACATACATTGGTTTTGCTAATGGTGCTTGTCATAATACACGGAACATTTCTTCCGCGGCTTGGGTTATCTATTCACCCTCTGATGAGTTGGTATCTATGCATGGGGTAAGCCTCGGTCAAACAACGACCAACATTGCAGAGTATAGTGCAGTGATTGAGTTATTATCTGAATCCATCTCATTTTGGATTTGGAGTTTGATTGTGAGGTTAGATTCTGAACTCATTATATTGCATCTTAATAGAGTTTATGCCATTAGAAATCCAGTGTTATTAAGATTATTTTTTAGAGTTCATCTCTTGGAACGTGAATTTGATTATATTGAATATCAGCATATTCCAAGATATTTAAATACATTAGCAGATGCAATTGCTTCTCGAATGTTAAGTAGACATTTGCAATAATCAAACAGTAAATTTAAAAACATTCCATAACATGTTTTACAAGATAGCCAGTAATAATGATATAGCATAGCATAGAAGTGTGTCAAATATACATCGTCTTTGATCATAGGTTGAAAAACACCTTATGATCGGCAAAAATGATAGTACAAAAAGAAAAAATGTCATATGAGTCTACAATAGGTGATCATCCTATCACTGGTGATGATCACGATAAGAAACCACTGCTCGAGCCACCCTACAAAGGAACCTCCTGAAAGGTCCTGGGACCCCAATCACATAGCGTTGTAACCTAAGAGGAATGTCATCTATGCTAGTCTCTAGAATGTCTGCTGTCAAGCGCTCTAGATGGTTTTCCAATTCGGCCAGGGTCTCTGTAGATTCATCCCGTGGGGCTGGTACTGCTGCAGCTGGGTGTTTCCTCTCATAGGGCCGGAGAGTGGCTGGTCGTCGTGGACCCACATCTGCATTTGAAACTTTTTACTATCAGTTTTGGGATGATTTAAAAACAAAAAAAATTAAAACTTAGAAAATGTTGAGAATGATTTTACCTGAGTCATCCCATTTCTCTCCTAGTGGAAGAGCCATGTCTGGGTCACCACGATAATCCATCCCAGCATAAAGAAAGTCCTGAATCGCGAAAACTTGGTTCTCCAACCGATGAAAATACTCAGGAGGAAATCAAACAACCTCTGAACCCTCCTCGGGATGACGGGCCATAACTGCAACCCAACGCATCAGCTTGGGCTCTCAGGGAAGTCCAGCTCACACGGAAAGATGTTGTGGGACCAACATCGGGACCCTCTCTAGACCAAAGCTCACAACTAAGAAACCATATCCAAATTTTTTTAGTTGTCTGTTCTTTTCTCTAGTCAGTTGGCCTTTTACATTAGCCAACACAGCTTCGCACCAGTTGAAGATGGTGCCTCGATAGCAGTCTACTGCCATTCGCATTTGGGATCCAGTGGCTACATGCAGTGTTGCACTTCCGCAGAGTCTGGTGACAGTAAATGCAATCACTTTGAGTTCAGGATGGGAGATGGTTTTGATATCAATCCCTTTGTCCTTTGTTTGGTCGTTACAAAACTCTAGCCAGAGACTATCGACAGACTAGCCACCTAGCCTAGTCCCGAATAGAGTCAATTGTTCACCTCTCTTGGGAAAACCAGTTAAGAATTAAATATCCTCTGGCTCCATTTCGAGCTGGTGGCCACCAATAATGAAACACTGGTCCTGTATATTCCATCTGTCCACCAGCCACTGCAAAAAGTCTACTTGGGCCCTCATGCCAGGTATGGCCCAAAATTTAAATAACCCGCATGCCTTCAATGCATCTATTGAAGGTTGATGATTAATTGCGGCAAGGTCCACATCTTCGTGCTCCC
The DNA here is from genome assembly GCA_031772625.1 of Pinus tabuliformis. Taxonomy (NCBI): domain Eukaryota; kingdom Viridiplantae; phylum Streptophyta; class Pinopsida; order Pinales; family Pinaceae; genus Pinus; species Pinus tabuliformis. Next base: position 113,032,274 of record CM062805.1, read on the forward strand.
GTTCTTGCCAACTAAGCATAGTGTATATCCTACATTGAAAGAAAAGGCAGATTAGAACATTTTAATTCAAAGTTTTTGGGCGGAAAATTGAACAATTGAAGTTGTAAAACCTATGTCACGATGTCTGCACACTCTAGTTACGGACAGTGCGTAGATCTACACTCTGCCTAAATAGCAGGTGCGGGCCCCTGGCTATTTCCTTTGTGGGAAAAAGTTGGGGTCCGCAGGTTTCGCATGCTGCGCCTACGGACCCCTGCGAGTGGTCTTTAAAACTAAATTTTGCATAAAAATCAAAATAGAAACCTAAAAACAAAATTCAAACTATTGAAATGCAAGATTAAAGTGATGTGGATTACCTAGAGGTGACGGTTTTCGATTCCAACGGACGGATTTTCCGCAATCTTCACAGGAAGTTTCTTACTCAAAAGCTCTCTTTTCTCACTTTGAAGTCAAACGGTAAAAATGAATTTACAAAAGCCCTTTTTATAAGCTTTTCTGAATAAATGAATTTTTAATTTGTTTATTTTTCACTTTAAAGAGGTAACGTTTTGATGCATTTTTATTTATTCTTATACATGTATGAGTAATGTTTGAGTTTTTGTGCAGAATATCGGATTTTTCAGGCAAAATTGATCATTTTCAACGAAAAACATTAGAGTCATATTTAAGCTCTTTTCTGACTCCTAAAATATGAAAAGATTGCCAAGTTTTTCTTTTTAAGCTCGTTAAAACGGAATTAAAAGGGCAGTCCACTTACAGCTCTTTTTTGACCGTATAAACATGAAAAGATTGCCGGATTTTTGTCGTTTCAAATTCAATATGGGTTATAAAACGACGTGTCGTTGATCGCTTTTTTACTTTTTCGGATCAGAGACACTAATTATGAAAAGTACTCCTTGATCGTAATGGTCAAGCAGTTCTCTCAAGTATTATTTTATACTTTTTCGGGCTTGGGAGACACAAATTTATGAAAAAGGACAACCATGGAGTTTTCTTAAGTTTTTCTTCTGACTCCCTAAAATTGAAAAACACCGAGTTTCTCCTATACTGGACTCGTTAAAATTTAATAGTAAAGGACCTGTTCAATTACAAACAGGAACAGACCACTCCTTCTTAGGGTTCGAATTTTAAACTAAGTTGGACTCATCCGAAGGATGAGCTTATAATCAAGCAAATGTTATCCTCCTCAAGCTTGTCAAAAATAAAGAGGTACTTGCCAGAAATGGTGCAGGAAAAGAGAGAAAAATGAACCTGTTTGTTATACTTCATGTCTCAGAAATGCATTCAACCACTCTTGAACATGACACTTTTTGTTCACCTGGGTTGGGAAATCCTTTGCCTAACAGTTAATCAAACCATATTGAAAGTCTTCAGCCGGTTTCTGGGTATTAGCTTTGGGTCAATTGTCACCAAACCATCTGTAGTGTCGTTATCTGTTCAAGAGATCAGTGCAAATAAACCATTCATCTGCAAAAAATTTGTCATCCATCTTGACCATCCCTGAGTCAGTCCTTGCAAACATATTTCTTCAAACTTGATCTATGATTTCGTGTTGTGGGCTTTCTATCGACTTCAGCTCATTATCTAGAAAGATGATCTAGAAATTGTTAGTACCTTGGAATCTGCATGCCTCAATGGCAGGTTTCTCGCCTTTGACGACAGGTTGCATCATTGACCTTCGATCAAAGGATTCCGTGACATGTTCGACATCAACTCATCTATTCACATTTCATAGAATGTACTGAGTACTTTGAGAGACATTGACATTACTAGTGGTTTCTCTCACACTTGTTAATAGTTTACATCATTGACTGGTAATCAAGTGGTTTCTACCATGTTCGACTTCGACACATTCATTCACATGGATAGAATCGTACTATTTCGGGAAGTAGAAATCAAGACCCTGGATCTAGTTTCCACCATCTAGGCTGCGAGGAATTTTGTTATTCATTATACAGTGGACTATTCATAAACAGATGGCTGTGCCCATACTGTGTCTACATATTTCTATACTTATGATGTATTACAAGATCATTCCTATATCAGAGCAGTTTAGTTAGTTTTCTAGTCAGTTTTGATCTGAGTATGGGAATGCCTACCTCAACGATGATATGATCACATATATATATTTTGTATTGAATGTTTTTACAGGTTCCAACCAGGCTCTCCACAGGATGATCCTCAAAATGATAAAGTACTTCACTCTTCTTAGATGACAAATACTATCTATTACAGACTTCGCACTTTAGGGGGCAATCTGTTACACAAAATATTGTCACCATGACATTCTGTAGTCAGTGTGAGTCTATCACCACTCATACTTTCCTCCTATGCAAGTCTTAAACCTCAGCTCTTCATGTCAAGCCTTGAAAAATGAGAGAAAGTCCTTAAAAATCTCTAAAACTCTAGTTCCACACTTTCTCTTAGCATTACCTGTGGTCCCGCACCCCCTGGTCATGTCCCCTGTGGACCTGCCCGCTCTGTTTCTGTGTAATGGGTGCGGACCCCTGTAAAAGTCAAAAAGGCACAAGTACATTCTTAAAAACTCACTTTGGGTTATTTCTGGAAGCTTCTAGAGGGAATCTTGAGGTGGCAAGTTTGCTCCTTTCATGTTCATGCATCCCATAACTAAAGGAGCTAACCCCTTGATGTGAGGAGCTTATCCCTTTGAAGGAGGACTCTATCCCTTCATAGGTGGACCCGGTAACTTCCTTCCTCTGCACTATAAAATGAGGCATTGGCTTGGTTACTAAGGAGGTTGAAAGCTGAATATTTTTTAGGGTAAATGCTGTTGGAATTTAGACTTCCTAATTGAGCTTGAGAGGAGAGATTACATACCTTTTGACCTCATTGGGAAGAGTGTGAAGCTTGTCAAAGTAGGGGAGATTCTTGCTTGGACCCTGGGAGGAGCTTGTACAGCATCAAGACACCAAGGTTGTAAAGTTCTTCTTTGTTTAAAATTAATACAATCAAGTTTATTTTTCTCAATAAGCTGTCTCTTATGGTTTATTTCATGGATTCCTTGATCACCATGATGAATATGATTTATTATATTGGCTATGTAGGTGTTATTTGATGTGTGCTTGTTTGTGTTTGCAGGTTCTTAAAAGGAAACTCATTTGGTCGGTCGAAGCGTGGCTTCCACAAACTAGCATTGGACTTAAGGTAGGGTCTAAAACACCTCTTGGTTTTTATTTATAAATTGCAATATTTAGAGAAAGGTAGATTTGCTTGTTCTGCTTGTCGCTAGATATCAATTGATACTAGGGAGATCGGTCTTGTCCGCAAGAATGATTTATCCGGCTGACACCAATCATTCATTGAAATCCCACTTGATTTTTCATTTTCTTTTTCTGGAAAAGAAGAGGGTGAACATCCTTGCTTCTCATATACCCCTCCGTGTGATTCATCTAATCATGAGGATGTTGACAAACATCCTGAATTTTTTTATCTTGATTTTCGTGATCTATCTACTTCTTCATCCTATCATGATATTGATTCAACTGTTGTTAATCTGTCTAAGTCACTGGTATACAATGATCTGTCTATCGACGAAGTCGAAACCCCTCAGATTGTCGAGGCACTTTAGCCTGAGCTAATGATTATGTCATCCCCTCGATGTCTTGAGGTTGGTTTCACTTCCGATCAGGAAATTGCTGAAACATGCAAGGCTCCTCATCACTCATCTGTATGCACCGAAAAACAATCTAACACTTAAATTTCACTTCCTCCACTCGAAATACATCATCCCATTGCTCATGCATTAGAGTAATCTTACACAGAATGCATGCGTGTGCAACACAAGTTGTCTCTCTTTCTTTCATTTGCTTGCATGTCATAGTCAAGAGTGTGCGTATGCTTAACATCTACATGCAGTGTCACACCACATAATGGTAAGTCCACAGACCACATGTCATGCACTTGCACTCACTTATGTTTGGTGGATGAATTTAAACCCAAAGTTTGTTTGGATTCACTATTATATATTTCATGCTCGTTAGTTTGCACAGCTATGCTATTCGCAAACCATGCCTTCACCAACATGGGTCGACCAATGCGTCGTTGGATGCATTGGAAGTATCACTTCACATGAGCAGCCCATGCACTGTTAGCTTAGGATTAGGAGTAGTGTTTTCTTTTGGTTTTTTTTCTTGCATGTATGTTTGCTTCTTACCTTTCATGTTTGTTTGCTTATTTGCTTTGCTTATGCATTTACTTCTGCTTTCATTTTGTTTTTTTGTTTGTATGCTTGTTTCTGTCCGTAGGTTAGTTTCACATGAAATCATGTGCGACTCTTGAAACAAGCTGGGTGAAGTACAAGAGGACTTGTACAGTTATCAATACTTGGTTATCTGTCGTCCTACCTCTGTATGAAGAACTTGCTGTCTTTATTCCATGATACATCAATGGAAAATATGTACTGCTCGAAGTGAACCTTGGTGAAAACACAAGGCTTGCGTGCTAACTAGTGTCACCTACTCTAGTCGGTTGTTTTTGGGTTAATCCTTGTCAGCTCAGTCAAGTAGAGTAAGGTGAGGGGTAAAACCTTAAGAAACACATTAGAGGTATATATACAATACTTAAATTAAGAAACAACCTCTTCTCCTCTTAATAAGTCGGGATACCTCTATGCCTCTGAAATGAATAAGTGTTATGCACAGTTATGAAAAATGAAAAATGAAAATGTGAAAAAATTTTGAAAAGTGAAAAATGAATAAGGCAAAAGAAGAGAAAGGCTTCCCATGAAGAGAGGTGATGCAAGTAGCTCCGTTAGGGTACTAACAAGGCTCACTAGCAGCGAAGTGATTCTTTTGTTCCTGCGTGAATCTGCTGGGGTACTGTCCAGGCCTGCTGGCAATGGAGCAACACCAGAGATGAAACTAAAACTCTGATGACCATATTGCTTGTGCACCAATATACCCCTCATCCCCAATCGAAACAACTTTGTTGACTTAGCTTGGAATGTGTGTCAACCGACTAAGAGCTTGGCAGATGCTACATCTTACAATCAAGCAATTGTGGAAACCAAGACGAACTGAGAGCTAAAAAATACTTTCGAGCATGTTAGACTTTCTTTTCATGAACAAGGTCCATTTAGAGAGTTGGAGTTCTGCTAGCGTGTCGCCAAGTGTTGTAGCAGATACAACCACCCTCCAAAATTTTTCCTTAGCTTCGTTTTGGAGCCTCCTTACCAACCATCCTCAACAACATGTCTTGCACCATCAGGCATATAGGCTTCAACTGTTTCTTAGTGTCTTATTAGCTTGTGCATGTCAATTTTCTTCACTCCGCTCAAAGGTTGTCTTTCCAGACTTAGACCATGTGCTGGCCAAGTAGCTCCCCAAAAAAATTGTGCAATTCATGATGGGAACTAGCCTTCCATCCAGAAATTGCGCAAATAAGCTGGCCAGCCCGTTGAGCTCAAGAATTGCGCAAATCCGTCTGTCAGGATTCCCTCAGAAAATTGAGCAATTTTGAAGGGGAACCAACCTTCCCTCTAGAAATTGTGCAAATGAGCCTGGCAACCTGCTGGGCTCTAGAATTGTGTAGAGCAGTCAGGAAGTCTTCCTCTCGAAAACTGCACAATCTGACCCAGCATTGTTTTTTAGCCTAGAAATTGTGCAATTATGGGAGGTAATCACCTGCTGACCCCATAAATTGTGCAATCCCTCGAGGACAGCTAGCCCATCTAAGCCGAGGAATTGTGAAAATTTTCATCCTAGGCTCGTAGACCGATGCATGTTCCTTTAGGTTGACTGGTTCCCTTTGGGGCTAAGCAAAACTGATTTGCATGCATGGATTACTTTTCTCGAGGCAGCATGAAAAGGCATCCCTAGATTTACGGATTTATTTTTAGCAGCTGGAGGTTACATGCAAGGCTCATTTTAGTAACCTCCCACCAAGTGTCTCTTTTACTATGTTTGTGGCATGCACGTCATAACCTCGATTTTATCAAAACTTATGAACTAGATGATACAGAGCTCATTCCTCATATCGATATTGCATCTCTGACAATCCACATTGCATCTAGGAGTATTCGGCACTTTCAGCTTAGCTGTTTCAGGGAAAGTCTACTTTTCAAGTCTTGTGCTGCATTTTTGTCGCTTTTGTGTTTCGCTTTGTGTGAGTTTTGTCTGCTTGATTTCAATGAGCACTTGTTGTCATTTTAATGTATGTTAGCTTGTAGAAGCAACATTTTAGTTTTCGTTCACATCTCACTACTGTCGCATGCATGACACTGTTTTTCACCCGTTTCACACACATGCATGTTTTCCCATTTTCTGAATCCTGCACTTGTTTCTTGCATGCATGATCATTCACTCTTGTTTACACTTAGTATCTCCATGCATTCAAACTTCCCAAGTTCTAAGTCACCTGTTGACGGGCCCAGGTTGCCTTAGACCAGACCTTCCCTTTCCCAGGTAGCATTATGCATTTCTGGAAGTGAAAACTTTTCCTTCCCTCCAGAAATTGCTCAAGTCTGGCCCAGTACTAACCTCCAGGCTTGCATTGCACAATTCTGGAAGGCAATGCCTTGTTGGCCCCATAAACTTCGCAATGCAGTTTGCTAATTTTCTTGTCACTACTGACTGAAATTGCGCATTGCACAGTTTCAGTCCTCAGCAGGCTAGGTTGGACTATACATTGTGTAGTTCCAGTAGTCAGTCAGCCTCCTGATAGCCCAGACTATGCCTTGCATAGTTTTGGGAGTTAGTCTCCCAACCTCCCGGTGAAAATTGCAGAATCTTCACACACAGTCACACATGTATGTTTCATGTCAGTCCTCTAGTTTGTTTTGGTTTTCGAATGACAAATTTATTTTCATGAGTGTTGCTATGTATCCAGGTATCACAGGTTTTCATCTCCCTCTCAGCAACACAAGTACAATGGTTTCCAGGAGAGCAGAGTCAAAGACACCTTTGAGAGCACAACTAGGGATGCAGTCGATCAAGTGTCTATGAACTTGCCTATCTATGAAGACATCAAGTTGTTCATGGACAAGGATATCAAGGTGAAATGGTAGTAACATCATAGTAAGAAATAGCATCAGCAGCAGTAGAAGGTAGCACACCTGTATGCGACAAATGCAAGAGGAAGGTTGCTGACAGTGTAAAGGTAGAAAAAAGTTGCAAGCTCAAGGAGATCCACTTGTGATGAAAGCAACTTTGGAGATTGAGGCTATGAGGCGACGATGCGTCAAGTGGATTGCACGAAGGAAGAAAGAGAAACAGAGAAGGAGTTGTAGGTGTTGAAGTAGAAACTCAAGGAATAACATGAGCTGCACAAATGGGAGAAGGAGTTGCAGTAGGAACAGGTACAACATGAGGCGAAAAATCCATACACTGATGAAATTGTGCCCATACAGGTTATAGACCAAGCCCAACAATTGGCATGGAGAAGACAGGGTGAGAAGCGTCGTTAATCGCATGCAAGGGTGTTTAGGAGCATGGATGTCATTATGCACATGGATACGATCCCACCCATCTGGCACACTCACCAAGACGAAGACAAGAATCAAGTTCGACTGGAGTTGAACATGTATTTTGACAAGTTGATGCGCATGGTCACTAACACACACTCGGAGATCAGCACAGACACTATGCATCAGTATGTTGCTGTTCCAGCTACACTCAAGATGATGACACACATGTTATCAAATGAGTTGGACAAAGGAGCCATATCTGTGTACCCAGATGCAACGGAGGCAAGAGTTCGATTTCAATAGGATGTCACCATTGAGCGCATGAACACCATCAAGGATGACCAAAGCTTGGCATCAGTTTGCCATCGTCGATCATCACAAGGATGTTGAAGAGTTGGTCTTACCACAATTGTTCGAGTGTTAGTGATGTCTTGCATGGCTTTCTCAAGCCATTCTGTCTCACATGGGTACATATGCATATTGGATGTAACATATTTTCAAGTGGTAGTTCAAGTGTCGATAGTTGAATGTAACAGTCATAGAGTAGTTGAAGAGTCATGAGGGTAAGTGAATAGTCACAAAGGGGAATGTCAAGGTTCACCCCACCCTTTGTTATATATAGTCCCTCATAACTCATGATAGAGGCTTTTGGTCAGCCAAGCTTCTGATAAGAGTATCTTAGAGAAAGATTGGAGAGTATTATAACGAGCCTTGGCTTCTCCATAGTGCAAAGCTAGTATATCTCTTTGGAGGAGCAGGTGATAGTGACTGTAATGTTCCGCTGTTGGGACTAGTAGTTGGTCATGGTTGTATTGTATGATTGGAACTTTCACTTCTTCATATAATAGATCCAACACATTTCATGCATATGTTGTTATTGTATTTTAGCTAACTTATTTACTCTAATGATATATGTATTTGTTTTCTTATGCATGCACGTATGGGATTTTCTATATAAGTATGTATGAATCTTACTGAAATGTATTGTTGGTTTAACCATCTCTTTGGATTGCTAGCTTACTTGCTTTCCATTTTTTGATGCATCTTTGTTCGTGTGTTCCCTTCTTAGCCACGTGCTTTCATAGGTTTGCAAGGGACGCACTCACCTCACCCTCCTTGTGTTAGAATCGTTCATGCACCTTCCTTGACTTTCTGCATATGTCACATCCTTGCTATCGACAAGGACATATTACTTGCCTCAAGGTGATATTGTATGACCCACTGGTGGGACTCCTACACCAAATGGTTTGATGTTTAGTTGGGAATTCTTACTGGGGAGATTCCCTGACATGTTGGTGGGTCCAACACCATCAACAAGTCACAAAACCTAATCCTAAATCTATGAGTGCTCATCTATATAATAAGCCAACTAGAGCTCATTCTCACACTCATCTTTGGAGCACTATGCATTCCTTGAGCACAAGGATCTTTTGCATGCATGTGTGTTGCTTTTTTGGGTAAGCTTTGTAACTATCTCTTTTTGCTGCATTTACTATCACTTTTGTCTTTTTTACTTTTGTAAGTGTCATTTTACCCTGATTTTTCATAACAAGGGTCACTTTTTCTATATTTAGTGATTGCATGTGTCATTTTCCTCTTGCATGTTCGTTTTCTAGTGTCATTTCACATTCCAAGTACTTTCACATTCATATAATCATGACATTTCAATATATTTGTGCATGTTATCTTCTCACAATCCTCATTACTTGTTGTTGATCCATACTTAGTTGATTTTCAACTTGATCTACCTCTTCATCACTACAACTGCACATCATTCAGGGCTTTTCCTTTGTTGATCCAACATGCACACTTTCTAAGGCCTCTGTCTCTCCAAATTCCCGTTGCACATTTTATGTCATTAGTTATGCTTCTGCTTCTTTCTGTGATTTCCCACTACACAATCCCCAACTTCAGATGCACAATTCTAGTCAGTAGTCTTCCAATCCTTACCCACTACGGTTGCAAATTTTGCAGTCAGTTACCTTCTCTCTCTTAGCAACTGTGCATTTTGAAGTCATAAGAATCAGATTGTCAATCCTAGCTCTTGTTAGCTTGAGGGGTCATGACCCAGGTTCAGAGTTAGTTGTGCCAAGCAAGAAAACCATAGACTGTTGGCCCTTTCGACAACAACTCACATAGCGGAGGCTGTAGTCTCAACCGAAGCAGTATTGAGGGATGACAAAAGCAGGTTTTTGCATCCATAAGTATGTGTGATGGGTTTCTATTACTTCTTGGGCTTTATTCTGACCTTCACGAACCCTAACCCTTAAATTGTGGAATTTACAGTAACTTATGGAAAATAGATTCTAACTTTGTGATGATTGCTTTAATCATTCATAATGTCCTGAAGATGAACCACACTTGTTGGTTCGAAATGCGTCAACCCAAATCTTCGATGTGACTTATTCTGAAAAACTTTTTATACATTATGATATGGATCACAGAAGCTTGAATTCGAATATCATGTAAACTATCAGATCTACTACTTTCATGCACCAATTAAGTGTTTCTTCAGATAAATGCAGAAAACAGAGTGAATACACAGAAATTTCATAAGTAAACATAAAGGCATAGGTGCAAAAATATTGATCGAAAATAGTCTTTATTAGATATAACCCTTCTGTTACAGACTTTTCTTCCTTACGCACACAACTACAGGGGCATGTGCACTCAGTGTACGCACTTGCCAAGGTCTCCATGTACATAGTGTTAGGAGCCTTCCCCTTCACCTAAGTACAGAAAAAAACTTTTCTGCCTCAGACTACTTGCACATACAATGATTTTCAATGAATTACCGACTTCCTATGACTCACTATGAATTATTTATATAGCTTCTTTCATTACAAGTCCATGATTCACGAACCATGGGCGGGTCAAAAAACATCCTATCCTCTAACAAACTAAGGGACTAAAGTCCCTTTTGACTCCTATGACCTTCACACTCCACTCCCTCAAAATGCAGAGAATTTATACATATAAAAAAATTAATTACAAAATTTACCCCAGGGGACCCTATCCCAACAAGCCCCAAACACAATTTCGTAACTCATCCTCAAGTCATTCTATTGGTGGCACCTTGATCTTCACCTGCAGCTCACTGAACTCAATCTTTAAAACCCACAAGTCCGTTGTTCCCTACGTAGCATCTTTACGCACTTCCTCAACCAATTTTTCAGTAGTTGGGCCTTCAACTGCAAGGCCCATGGTCCTTTGTGTCTGTTTCATCCCTTTGAGCTTTCTCTGCACTGACAGAGTCAACTGACTGGCCTCATCTGCCCATGGCTGTGTCCTTGAAGAGATGATTGCTTCCTTGCAATGCAGCTCATCAATTTCATTCTAAATGAGTTTTCCTTCCTGTAATTGGTGAACCTTTACACCGGGGCTAAGGTTCATGTGGCCAACCTGATTTCATCAAATTGTCTCTGCTTTTCCCTGATGTCCGCTCCAATATTTTGCAGAGTTGGATCCCCCCACAGGGAGGTACATAACTCCATCGCCTACTCAAATAGCTCAGTGTAGCCCGTGATTTCATCCTCCAAGGTGTCCATTCCTTCTTTAATAGTAGCTTTGCGCTGCTTTCTGACTTCTGGAGGAGTAGTGGGCTGCAACATTAGTTGTAACTCTGAGATTTGTAGTTGCAGCTCAAACCTGACTTGGCTAATTTCATCCTTAGACTCTTTAACTACAACAACCAGATTTTGAATTTTCTCCGCGAAGGCCACTTTTGCTAGGATTGTGAGCTCTGGAAGCTCACTGCAGGTCTATGCAATAGTTGTTTCCAACTGTTGGCTTCACACTGTTACCTCCTCCTTTTCCTTGAGGGCATGTGCCTTCTCCTCAAATATCTGTTGGTTATTAGTCTTTACCTCATTGATGACTAGCAGTGTGCATTGCTCCCATATCTTGAGTTCATTTGACACCACTTGGTGCAGCTGGTGCAGAGTATTGATGGGAAGCGCAACCAAATTTAGACTCAGGTTCTTCATATGTAGTAGGTGTGCCTTCTCTTCAGTTGAGTCTTTACGTAGGGACCCTTCTGGCAATTTCATGGTGCGAAGGTCCACTGTGATTTCTGCATCCAATACTAACCCGTTCGCTTGATTCAAGCTCTCTTGGTTCCTACTCGCCTGAATGAGACCAGTTTTGACCTCCAAATCCCATAGGCCCTGTTTTACCTTCCCTAATGTTTGCTGGTACGACACTTCAAAGTGGCTCGTCAGATCCATCGTTGCATCTCGGACCACATCTCCAATTTCATCTAGGTCCCCCTCTATGAGGACCAAAGGACTTGTGCCCGCCGCTTTATCGGAATTTTGCTTCTTGTGTGGCCCTATGGAAGTCCTCTTCATCTATTTCTTGACAATGAAGGGGGACTTCAACTCCACACCCCCTCTTCTTCCACATCTAGTTCTTCCTCCACATGTGTTCACTTGGTGTCTGACTCATTGATGTCAATGGTGGCTTGTAACATAGTATTTTCCTACATTGCTTCTTTTTCCTTTGTGGCCGCTTCTTTCTCCCTCTTAGTGACTTCCTTCTTATGCGCAACATTTTCTCGAGTGAAATGTTTCTGTTCTTCCTTCTTCTTTTCTGCTACCATGGTCTACGCTGCTAAACCTTCAACAGGCATACTGGTACCTACATCGGCATCGAAAGGGGTGAGCTAGTCACTTGGCCAGTTGTTGAGAACCCCTACTATATCTTCCTCGGAAACCAAGTAAGGCAACTTGCGTCATATGCCCCAAGCATCCTTTTTTTCATGAATGTGCAGACGATGGAAATATACCTTAAAATCAACATTATTAGCACACTACATGTGCAAAGTGTGTGATAACCTTGGCTGCTGGTTGATCACCATTCTTAGATCTGTCTTGAACAAAACCCAAAATATCTTTGTCTCCATTACATGCACAGGGTCTTTAGTAGCCCATAGAAAAGCCAACTTAGTAGCCTCTGGTAGGTCCGAGTCCTGTAGAGGGAATTAGCTCTCTTTGGGCATCCTCCAGGCCACCAAAGCAATCAAAAGTAACAACCAAGTGTAGTGGAATTCCTTGCCTCATCCTGGGCCTCCCTGTAGTCCTCTAGAAACTCTTTACATAAATATTGAGCCCAGTTATACTAGACTCCTTTCGCGCACTCCACAGCTAAAGAAACAGCTAGTGTGGGTACTTCATCCGTGTGACACTTTCTCATGATCTTACCAGCTAAGATCTGTGCAACAAACTACACTGCACTGTCAGATATGGACTAAATGGAATATCAACATGACTTCTTGACCAGACCAAATTCACTCTTCATTTGGTCTGCCAACTTCTTTTCCTGTGACTTTCCTACAAAAGCCTCCACAAGGTCCACTCCTTGGGATGGAAATAGCATTATGCGGTGGATTAGCATGTCTGTGATTGGGATGGGTTCTCCCAACCAGAGGCACCCATCGTGCACTAGTGTTATCAATTGGTGAAAAAAAACTGTGTTAATAATGGTGTGGCTGAAGTGCGACACCCACAACATGTTTAAGAGCCCTGCACCCCTAACTCTAGCCACCCATATCATCGGTTCAAGGTGCGTGACATCCGACTCTTCATAGTAGACCTTCTTGAGGTACTTACTCGGCGCCAATTGTGGAAACTTCTCATTGTCCCGTAGGTCCCAATCCTCCATTTTCAAATTTGGTATCTAAGCCAACAACGATCCCTCAAACAACACATTCTCTGGTAGTAGAGGCGTAGAGACCATGAAATTCACAGAATCTGGGTCTTAGGGTACCTTCGCTGTGGATTTTCTACGTGGTATGTACTTCGGTAGCCAAGTTATTGGCTCAACCTCCTCCTCATCAATATCCTTTATGCCCTTGCGCAGTTCTTCCTCATCCAAGTCCAATGGCTCCATCAACTATTTAGACTTATCCATGTTGCCCTTCTTATGATTTCTGTCGGATTTTTCCATGGCGATTGCCACACCGACGCTTGCTGAGGCTTCTTATGCTTCATATAAACAAATGGCTTAGGCCTTGGTGACCTAGGCATGGTAGTAGGCAATCCTGTAGGTATAGGTTGGGTTGGCTTTGTATCAGGGTGAGTTGCAGTCATTCTCTCAAGGAAGATCTTATGGTTCCAATCAGGCAAGTTGGTGAACTCCAGCCATGAAAGAAGTTCCTCCAAATCCTTCTCAGACATACAACACTTAACTTGGTGCAAAGCAAGGTGAAAAATGTTAAAAAAAAATCGCAAGAGGAGAAGAGTTCTAATGCGGAGTAGTATGCCATATTTATAGACAAATTTGAATTCAAATCCAACCATTCCCTCCAATTCCTAGTCATTAATTCACATTTGGCTACAAATTTCCAAAGATATGCTCCATAAATACTTTTTTCCCGCTCCTTCCAATGGAAAAATGGCCATCAAATCAGCTATAGTGTATCCAACGATCATTTTTCAGCCATGTTGTGTGGGACCCATCCAACTAGCATAGCTCCTTCAGTGCAACTCCCCTCGATGCCATCCTTTGACTTTTCATGCAACCCCTTCACTTTGCCTTTTTTACTTTCAGGTAGTGTAGTTTATAGTCCCGTACTTCCTTGTAGCTACCTGGAGTTCTAAGACTATCCCACAACCATATAGTCATTACGCAGGGGCGAGATCACCCCTGTATAGCTTCAATCAACATCCATTGATTTTTCCTAGAAATAATTCTCCATTTAGCTTCGTGAGGTGAACTTCGCCTCCATATGTAATTTCCTTCACAACATATGGCCCCATCCAATGCATCTGAAATTTGACTGGGAACTTTGTGAACTCACTATCATATAGCAACACTAAATCTTCAATCTTGAAGGTGTGCTATTTGATATGGTGATCTGCAATGCCTTTTCACGGTCCTTCTGAACATGATGATGAAATCAATCCAAGAAGCGATTCTCCTCCAACTCAACAATCTATGTGAGTCATTCCTGCATGGTATCAAATCAACCATGTCCGTAGCTGCTGCAATCTGTAAGCTTGGCACTATGTATTCCATGGGAATTACAACCTCTTGCCCATATACCAATTGGAACAGTGTTTGTCCTGTAAACTTTTTGCGGGTAGTCCTATACACCCAAAGGACCGCTTGTATGCACACAACCCAGTCATTTCGCTTCATGTTGCAAATCTTCATCAAAGCACTTTCCAAAAGTTTGTTGAAGGCTTCTACTATGACGTTCGCTTGAGGATGATAAGGCATACTTGATATATCTAGAATTCCTCAAGTAATGCAACAATTGTCTCATTCAATAAGTTCGTGCCCCTATCACTCATCAAAATCTTAGGGCAGCCAAACCAAGACATGATATATTCAAAAATAAACTTCACTTCATTCGCAGTGCTACAATCTTTTACATGTTGTGCCTCCGCCCACCTGGTTAAGTATTCAATTGCAGTAATGATATATTTGGCCCCTCTCTTTTTCCCCAATTGTTGTATTGGTCCCACAAAGTCTATTGCCCAGTTATCAAACGCCAACAATGTCACTTGCGGATTCAATGGAAATTCATCTCTTCGCGACAGTCTCCCCATCCTCTAACAAACATCAAATGTCCTACAATATTTTTTTAGAGTCCTTATGAGTAGTCGGCCACCAAAATCCTGCATGTAGGATTTTCTGCGAAGTTGCTCTTCCTGCATAGTGTCCTTTGTCTACTCATCCATGCGCTTATACAAGGATACCCTTCGACACATAATCCAAAACACTTACACAATATTTCATTAGAGCCCATTTTGTAGAAGTGTCTGGCGATAACAGAGAAATCTGCAACCTAGATCATGAGTTCTTTCTTTTGTTGTATTGAATATGCTTTAGGAGTGGTGCCTGTAGTCAAGAATTGAATGATATCTACAAAATAATCATCTGCGATGTGAACAGTGAAGATATTTGTATCAGAAAACCCTTCCTATAGACTTGTAGTCTCATCCCCATTCTCAATACGTTATAGGTGATTTGGGACCAACATTTGGGTGCCCTGGCTTCATAATGACCTCGAAATCATATTCCACGAAAAGCAGCAACCACCTGCAAATCCTCCCCCCCCCCCAACACAGGATTGTTGACCAAGTATTTCATAGCATAATGATCTATATATATCTTGAAGTGCACACCTATTGTAGCGGCTACAACCACCCTCCAAAATTTTGCCTGCATGCAAATTTTGGAGCCTACTTTGGATCCTATGATCGATCATCCTTGGTTTTTTTTTGGGAAACTGATGATTTCAAGCTCCCCTCCTTGATCATAAAGAGTTGTTTGCATTCTCATCTTTTTGTAGCATATGCCATTTTTGGGCATAGCAGTTGTTGCCCATCATGCAAAGGGAATGTTGTCTTGCTTCAAAGGAATTGTGTGCATATGAGTGGTTGTCATCACATAGACATGCTTCTTAATCACCTCACGCACTCACATCACGAAGGTTGTTGCATCCAGAAAAGTATGTATTACGTATTCTGGATGGTCTACATGTCCATGTGCAGTCATAGTCGAGTCCTATCAATGTTTGCATATGTTTCACTAATCTCACACTTAGCCATTTTCCCAAGAAAACTAGCCTCATCTAGCTTCCCATAACTATGTGCATTTTTTTGCAAACATCAAGCTTCCTCCCTTGCCTGTAGAAAACCTGCAATGCATAGAGACATCAACCTCCCTTTCCTCTAGAAACCCCACAGTGTAGAAAGGCCCCAACCAGCTCTACTCTCTGAAAATGCGCAGAGCAGTCTAGCAGCACTACACTCAGAAATTGCGCAAAGGTGTCCTCCCAGGACCCCTATCCCACAACAGTGCTTTGAGCCTCAAAACTGTGCACTATTGTCCAAGTTGTCTTGTCGGCCTTGCATGCAGAAATTGTGTAGATGGGCCTCCTAGGACCTCATCCCTGCAGCAGCCACCATCTGTTGAAATTGCATAGACCTACCTCTCAGTGGCTACACGAAAATGTGACATGCTAAAATCGCTTCTAAGGAGTTGAGGAGAAGGACCAAGGAATCGAGTAATGGAAAATATCAGGACCACATGCAAACTTCGTTGGATGCATGATCATCTTGAGGGTAAGTATGGTAAGTACAAAACATCTTTCGAAGAACACCTCTTATTTAAGTTTACAGGACTTCTTGTCATTATCATATCATCCTGATCTCAGTAACATGCATGTGTGCAAACGTGAAAAGTCACTTTATGTGTTGCTTCTACATGGCGTGCTTCTTTTTCACTTGTTCGACCAACTGTCATCTTTTGCATGTTGATTGTTATGTCATGCTTGCGACCATGTTCTAGTCATGCACAAGGTCTTCGCTTCATGTGTACATGTTGTATTCACTATCTAAACATCTGTCGCACTCACATGGCGTCATATACATTGTCGCGCAAGCATCGTCATGGTCATCCAACATTCAATCACAAGCACCGTGCTTGTCACTCACACCATCATTCAGTCATGTTGAGCATGTGTGTCTAGATGGTTTGAGTCATGTCGTTGTCAAGTCATGTAAGTGTGTGTTTGCAAGTTCACGCATGCACCTTTTCACTCAGTCACACACTTAGTCATTTTGCTCAAGTTCTGAGGACCGGATTCCCCTCTAACAGCTGAAA
This sequence comes from Pinus tabuliformis, assembly GCA_031772625.1. Lineage (NCBI taxonomy): Eukaryota > Viridiplantae > Streptophyta > Pinopsida > Pinales > Pinaceae > Pinus > Pinus tabuliformis. The sequence continues at coordinate 113,049,312 of CM062805.1, forward strand.
TTTCACCCCACCATCAACTCGATCAACTATCACTAGAACAATGCAGAAGCACCAAGCAAGCCATTTCAAGCTACGTTTCCCGCAGGCTAATCAATAAACCTTCCTGATAGTCAACCAAAGAGTTTGACCCGACAGTGACCCCAGCACTGACTCCCCTCAAAAATTGCGCAAAGGCTGCAGCCCTTGCTTGCTCCACTGACTGATAAAATTGTGTAGATAGGCTGGACAAACACCCAATGCCTGTCCTTGTCTCCCTCAGAAAATTGCATAGTTTTTCCATCCATCCCACCAGTCAGCCGGCCGGCTTCTCACCCAAAAAACTACATAGATTTCATGAGCAAGCCCTCTGCTACTGAGCAGTCCACTCAGCTCAGAAGTTTCACAAGCTAGCCTCCTAGGATCACCGCATTTTTTCCCACTAGCAGCTCCCAGCAACCAGCTGCCAGTTCCCTCCATGAATTACACAGTTTTTGCTACCAAGCTCCCAACAACCAACTGCCAGTTCCCTCTAGGAATTGCGCAGTTTTTACTGGCAAGGTCCTAGCAGCCAACTACCTATTCCCTCCAGGAATTGCACATTTTTGGCTGTCAGGCTCCTACTACCCGCTCCTTCCAAAAATTGCGTAGATTTTTTCTGCCCAGCCTTCCTGCAGCCCAAACTTCTCCTCCCAAAAATTGCACAGATTTTTCCTCCAGCCAAGCCAAACCCCATGGATAGTCACTGTCGATCTCGATTTCCCATCACCATCTCCCAGTGATTTCTGCAATTTTCACCAATAGCGCCTGGAGCCTCCATCCTAGATCGAAGCTTGCCTCGCGTGGTTTCATGACCTTCTCTTCTCTCCCGGTCACCTGTATCCAAAACGATCATGCATCATGGTAGATTAGGAGGTTTAAGGATTTGATGTCATCTCATCATGAGTGTCTATAGATACAGGTACACAAACAAACATGGTGCAACGATGGATGGGATGAACAAAGGCAGTACATGTAGAAGGACATGTTTACCAACAGACGAACAAATGATGCATGCAAAGAGATGTGCTCGTGAACGAACGATCATGCAAAGATTTATTCGTGGATGGGCAAACGAGTGAACATGTGAAGATGTGTTCAAGCAAGGATGGATAGATGAACATGCACTTTTCACGAATGGACGAACCTGTCAAGCATGCTAACATACAAGCAAGGAGCAACGTGCAAATGCAACATAAAGCAAACCCAACGACCATCGAAGACTCCACGCACTTTGCCATGCGGAGGTGAATCTGTGACACACCATGAGGACATCCGTCACCCAACAACACTGCATCTTGATAAGCACACCAGTAGCAACACAAATGTACCAGCACTGTCATGTCGAGTCTTTTCATGAGTCATGTCGTCCACATCTCTACTGTGGGCCATACTGTCAATCAATGTAATGTAACGTGGAAGTCCAAGATACTCACTTGTCATATGAAGATTCATGTAAAGTCGAAAGGTCATGGAATTCAAACAATCATGAGGAAAGTCGAATAGCCACAAGGGTCAGTTTCACCCTTGGCTATAAATACCCCCTCATTTGTACATGAAAATGACTTTTCACCTTGGCTCCTCCCATATAGCCTTGAGAGTCTGTAATATTTTCTTTGAGGAGTAAGTAGTTGCTCAAATTCCCCACCCGCGGGGTTAGTGATGTATGGTGTAACGATGTGTCTTGGAACTTTTTCTTAATTTAGAATCCTGCTAAAAGGCCAACATGTTTTCACACGTGTTGTAACTATTGTAAGACTAACCTTGAACACTTGTAATGCATGTTTCTTTAACCTGTGTTTAACACTTGAACTCATTCAATTGTTGTAATACATATATATTAATGAAAATGTGTTGAATGAGCTGTTAACACTCTCCTACTGATGTTGGTTAACTCCCTAGACATCAGATAGATATTTCACGTAAACTTGCTATAACGATCATCGCACTCGTGCGGACTCTTCCAGTATGTGTTGTACGCGTTATCTTTCCTTGTGTGTTGTGATTGCTGCATCTATGTGGACTACTCCTCTGGAAGTTGTGCATGTCCTGTTGTGTTGTGTGTTCCTAACAGAGTTGGGGCTTCCTCCCATCCGACTTGGGACTCACTCTCACCCTCTCCCTTTGCGGTGAAAGAACCATTGACACAAGTAACACTAGCAATCACTAGGCACGCGAGCCTCACTACTCGAAGACAAAGCAGACCACTCTCTTATGCTTACAAGCAAGAGCTGAGGAAAACATTTAAGATAATGGCAACTGGGCCATTGCACCGAATGGGACTCCTACACCAAACGGTGTGAGGTCTAGTTGGGACTTCATACCGGGAAGATCCCTTGATGTTGGTAGTCTAGCACCATCAACATTTTGGTGCTAGAAGGAGGGCCAGATGACAAGTTGAGCCCATACATCTGGGTTGGATCTCTTACCCAATGAATCATACACAATTTGTGGTCCTAGGGTCTTTCTCTCATTTCTCCCTTAATTAGCTATCAATCCCCGATGAGCTTCACGATCACTTGTCCTTGTTAAAGTTTGATGGTGAGGATAGAACGTCCGTAACCAAGCACATTTATGATTATCTTCATTTATGTGATTCTCATGAAATTGATAGTGATGAGCTTGTTTGTGTACTCTTCTTCCTCACCCTTGAAGGTTGTTCTAATCGGTGGTGTCATACCCTACCACCTGCTTCTGTCCATTCCCTTCTCACTTTCCTCAAGGAGCTCCATCAAGCCTTCGATGAGTGTGACCACCAAGTTGTCTATGAAAGAATCTCTCGTTTAAGAATGAAACCTGGAAAATCAGTTGAGAAATTTTGTATCACTTCCTTCACCTATGTCACGAAATTCCTAAATAGTTTGTGGACCTTGACCTCATGAGCCAAGAGTTGAAACGCTTGGTTCATGTCTCCCGAAATGGTGAACCTCCTAATTTCCCTTCTTCCTCGACTCTTGTAGATCATGAGACACCTCATTTCTCGAAGAGGGTGCCCCCCTGCAACAACCGCAAATCTACAAAATCTGCGCAGCAGTTGCAAAGTTGAGAAATCTACGCAACATGTTCCTAGCCCATATGCTCAGTTGTCTCCTGCCCCAACGGAGGAAATTCCAGAATGGTTCAGAAAGCCTATGGCGAAAACTCATCCCTCATTTCCGTATGAGGACATCACCATTCATAACCCATGTCTTGAGTCTAATTTTCATCTATGCCATCCTCCATCATCTACAAGCCATGACACCTTGAACCATGACTCGCTTGAGTGATCTACTTCAAAAGCTAGCTGCACACACTCTCCTGATTCTTGAGCTGTTGGCTCAAGTTGCAGTCATGTGCAAGGTAGTCTCATCATACAAACAAAGGAGCAAGACAGTGAAGACATAATCAATTCCTCTCAAAACATTGAGCTTCAATTATTGATCGATTCTCGATCCGCGAATCTTGGTGAAACATCATGCACAATCAATTCTTTCGATCAACCTCTAGTCTTGGGCTATCATCACTCCCATGCTGTCATATGTTGTGATGAATGCCCAAGCACATCATATGATCTACTCTCATCTCATGTACACTCTAACTTAGATATGGAATTCGCACCGGTCAAAGAAGACATCCATATCGAAGCTTCCTCTACACCTCACTTACTCATGTGCCATATCATCAACAATGCATCAAAATGCATCGGAGATACTCTGAGTTACCTTGCTTCTTTAGCTTACAAGTTATCTCCTCAATGGTCACAAGGAAATGAGGTTGTCCATGATGAAAATAGTCTCAACACACAGGACTCTTCCCACTCATCATCATCGTGTGTGTTGCATGAAGAAAACTCATCAAGTCAGCTTGCTGAAAATTTTGATGAAGCCTATGACAGAGATGGCTATCATCCCAAGAGAAGTTTTGAAATTAGTAACAACAACCATACTCAAGCCATGCATGATCTAGTTCACATCTCAAAATGTAATTTTTCAATTCTGGAAAGTTCCGGGACGTGCCAGGGAGTCGAGGCACTTCAACGTCCGTTGATGGTTATGTCAAGACCTCATGACTGTGGTAAGACCGTCAAACCAAATCAGATCTTGTTTCTCACGTACAATCTATTTATCTGCATACTTTCACTCGACATGGATCCTCGTGTAAAGAATACTTACTATTTGGTGTGTGATATTTCAAAATTTCATATTTTCGCTAATGATCAAATCCATAAGTCCATTACAACATGGTCATATTCATGCACCTCTCTTACATCCAATTCAGGTTGGGAGTGTCTGTCCCTCCTACAATCATGGGACAACGAAGTTGATAATCTCAAAGACCATGTTTATCCGAAATCATACCTATCAGATTTTCTCTCTCGTAACCAATTCCTTGGTCTTTTTGCAAATTTCGCACGTCAAATCTACCCACTCATCACACCAGCAATCTCCCTGTGTGATGACGAGCACACAACCTATCACGTGAATCAAGTTACTCTCATTTCACCACACCCCAACTAGTTTTACGCATTCATAGTGCTGGGATCCTTTCTACATTTCTATGATTACCATGATGCTTTCGCACTTTTTTACCAGTTGCAAGTGGGTGTTCTATCATGTCTAGTGCACAGAGAACTTGGTTCCCTCATTCAGAGCATTTGCATGATTGTTCAAAAATTTTCTTTGTTCATGTCAAACTGGGAATCTAGCATCTCGACCGACTGGTCTGATTTTTCTTCTATCTTTGGTGGTTGTCATGCAGTTTATCTTTTCCCACCAGTACATCCAATAATGGTCACTTCACACACTATGATCTTCACCGTGTAACATCTTTCTTCTTAGACTTCTATCAAGCAAGTGAGGCCCTTCGGCCTGTGCTGATGGCTATGGCAAGCCCTCACTGTCTTGACATGACCAACGAGAATGACCAAATCTATCTATCTGTATCAGATTCCCATCGTGATCCCCTCTCTCGAATCAGGAATCCATCTTCTCAAAGATCACGAATATTTCAAAAGAACCATCACAAATTTTATGATCCAATCGCTGAATCGCTGGAACAATCTTAGTTGGCGAGTTGTGTTGCAGTTAACAAGCTTTATTCCTTCCTTGCACTCACTCAGAAACTTGGTGCATAACAACACAAACTCGCAAGAGGCCTCTGAGGTTTGTTGAAAAATGGTAGTCACAGAAGATGTAAGCATGTGTGTTGGCTGGTTGTGACACATTCTTCTACCCACATGTAAGACCTTCTCTCTCTTGTGCAAGTTTCTCAAGTTTTTGCATTTTCTGTTGCACACTGTTTTTTCGCTGTTTTAGTCACTTGTATCTTCATGATTGTAGGTTAGGTACGCCTACGGTGGATTCAATGGAAATTTCATTTCACGTAACCCCGACCGTTTAGTGTAGGAGTAGTAGTTTTTTCTTTCTCGCTTGTCTTTGCTTTCAGGTTTGTATGTTTGTTTGCTTGTTTGTTTTTCTTGCTTTTGTTGTGTTGGCTTTGCTTACTATTTGTGTTTCGTTTTGTTTTGTTTGATTGGTACGTTGTTAATTTTTTTTTTCCAGAAATAAGTGCTACCATCTACTGAGTTCTGAATTTTGAATGAGTATGTGGCTGAAATCTAAGAGACTTATGACACTACAGCACTTGGCAAGCCTTGCGTCCATCTTCTCTGTGCTTGGTTGTAACCTTTAGCTGATGAATTCTTGATGGAAAATATGAGCCATATGCAAGGGGAACTTTGGTCCAACTGTTACACAAAAATATCGTCACCATGATTATTTGCAGTCAGTATGGGTCTATCATCACTTGTACTGTCCTCCTAAGCAAGTCTCAAACCTCAGCTCTTTAAGTCAAGCTTTGAAAATGGGAGAAAGACATTGAAAATCAATGAAACTCTAGTTTCGCACTTTCTCTCACTATCACCTACAGTCCCGCACCTTCTGTTTACAAAAACTATGGACCTACCCGCTCTGTCCCTAAAGGTGTGGGTGCGAACCCCTGTGAAAGTCAAAAGGCACAAGTTTTATCTTAAAAAACTCACTTTGGGTTAATTCTAGAGGATTCTAGAAGAAATTTTGACGTGGATTTGCCGCTCTTAGGTGGTTCATGCATCCCAAAAGAGAAGGAGATAATCCCTTGATGAGAGGAGCTATCCCTTTGAAGGAGGGCTTTATCCCTTTGAAGGAGGACCCAGTAACCTCCCCCCATTGCACTATAAATTCAGGCATTGGGCTGGTTGCTGGAGAGATTAGAAGCTGAACATTTTTGAGGGTAAATGCTAGTGAAATCAAGACTTCCTAGTTGAGCTTAAGAGGAGAGATCACATACCTTTTTGGCTTCATTGGGGAGTGAGTGAAACTTGTCAAAGTAGAGAAGACTTCTTGCTGGACCCTGGGAGGAGCTTGTACAGCGTCAAGGCACAGGTTGTAAAGTTCTTCTTCTTTTGAATTAATACAATCAAACTCATTTTTCTCAACAAGTGTCTCATGTTATTTGTTTCATGGATTCCTTGACTTTCATGTTAAATATGTTTTATGATATTGGCTTTTCAGGTGCTATTTAATTTGTTTTCTTTGTTTGTGTTTGCAGATTCGCGACAAAGGAGCTCATTTGGATCGAAGGAGCGAGGGCATCCACAAACTTGCGTTGGACCTAAGGTAGGCCCTAAAAACACTTGTTTGCCATTGTTTATAAAAGCATATTTAGAGAAAGATAGTGTCTGGTTGGTTTGCTTGTCATTAGGTCTTCTTTAGATTCTAGGAAGGTCTATCTTGTCTGCAAGATCGACTTATTCCATGTGACAAAATGGCGACTCCACTGGGGAACTTGATTGTTTTCCTTGTTTTTACTTTGACCTGAGAAATTATGTTTTTGTTTCTGTTTTTGGCTTGTTGTGTGTAAAATTGGGTAGAGTTTGTAGATCCAGGGTTATTTTTCATTTTTCATAGCTTTGGGAGAGGACCGCACCCTATCCTTTTGACACAGTGCGTACTTATCCGCACCTTTTCTTTTAGCACAAAGCGGGACCGCACCTGTGTTAACTGTGGGCCTGCGGACCCTGTCAAAATTTTGAAAAGCCTAAGATTTCCTCTGTTAGTCAGCTTAGTTTTTGTTTAGAAATTGTTATCCACTGCCCAGACCTGCATATAACTTGTCAGAAGCTTTCCTTAGGTTGATTTCATTAGTGTTAGGGTTTTAGGTGAAATTCCTAGGAGTTTTGCTTGTTGGGCTTGTTTTTCATTTTGGTTGTGTAGTGGCTCTGAGCTTAGAAGCTGTAGGGACCTCAGATCACCTTGGTGTCTACCAGCCTTCTTATGAGTCTGACCATTTATGAAATCTCCCCTTGTTGAGGAATCCGCTTTGAGTTTTCTCTTTACAAAACTTCGAAAAGCTTGTGTTTAAAAGTTTGGATTTTCATTTTCAAAAAGAAAACAAAATTGGTTGTTCTTGATTGATTTGTGATTCTGCATAAATTGGTCCTTAGCTCACATCTAGCTAAGTAAAACATCCTTAAAAAGACATCTTGTAGGCTTTGACTTCAAATAGATTTTTATAATTTATAGATCTCAAAGTTAGTCATTTTCATAGTTTTGAGTGTTTTATAAAAATAAAAAAAAATCTCTTTTGGGAAAAAGTTTGTTTTTTGTAGTGGTTGAGTGCTTTGAAACGAAAAAGGGAAATTTTTGTGAAATAACTAGTTGTCTCGTTTTGAGTGCATTGGAGAAAGCAAAATATCTTCTTTTAATTTGTTTCTTAAGAAGGATTTGTGTTTACAAAGTATTTGCATTCTCAAACTCTTTCTTAGTTTAGAAGTTCATCGAAGAGAAAAAGATTGTTTAAATCATCTTAGGTGCATTTTTAGTGATTTTGAGTCGAGTCTTCATACCACGAGTTTCATCTCAGCACCTTTTGACTTAAACAAAAACCAATAAAAATAACGCTTAAAGTAAAATTCATCTAGTAACATTTTTATTTCTAGGGCTCTGATACACCAACTTAGCTTAGGCTAGTGTCTTGGAGTAGGAGAGTAATTAACTCTCCAAGACAGTAAAAACAAACAAGTAGCTGTATCTTGTAGTAGGGAAGAAATCCAATTGTTGCATTTATGCTCTGGGAAAGCTCCTCTTAAAGGAGAAGCACAAGATCGTGTCCGAACCAGTGTGGGAATCAATCCTTCCTCATTGGGAACGATGCCAGATATTCACGTATTAAAAACGGTAAACCTCGGATTAACCATTGTCGAGGAGCCTGGGGTCACTTGTTGGTAAAACTTGGATTATGTCAAGGAACCTTCAAGGGGATTGAGCTTGCTACTCTGCCCTTGCGTGCGTATCGGATCGTAGACTGTTCCCCCAAGTATATTTGTTTCAGTTGGTAACCTTAGTGGCCATATTCTTTAGGATTCTTCCTAAGGTGACAGTGGTGGGAAGATCCCACTGTACCTGGAGCAGACATCAGCTAGATTCACTTGGATTTTCTGGGGGGTTCTCTTCACTTGAGACGGTTAAGTGGAGGAACTTGTGCCAGTCTATTCATTAAGCAGGTTGCCGAGGTAACTGTTCCAACCGCCATTTCTGTATTGAACTCTGCGACGTTGCATTTCATCACCAACTAGTGTTTTCAGTACGGAAAGTTACTGTTTGTGTGTGTTTGATCTCCTAGATTCTTTAGGCGTGTGATTCAAATTTGTTTGATTCTTTAGAGGCTTTAGGTGGTTTTCATTGAGATTTTACTTTGTTTGCGTGTGAAGTAGTTAAGAGTTTTAATTGTGGCTGAATTATGAAGGCAGTCTCGTAGACTTTGGGGCCAACCTCCTGAGTTTGTAACCGTGGCTGATTTACTGAGGAAGTCCCGTAGACTTCAGGGCCAACCTCCTGAGGAAGTCCCGAGCTAGCTTGAAGGCTTGAAAGTCCTTGTAACTCCTAGATATAGTAGAGTTGGGTCACCTGAAGAAGGAGAATCTTCTTTGATAGTACATCCTGACTTTCAAACGTCAGTGGCAGATTATAATCCACAGTCAGTGTCTGTTTCCGAAGTTACTGGTAGTTTTTCATCTACTAGTGATATAGGTGAGGAACCTAAAATATCCGAACCTAAAAGTGAATTTGCTGCTACTCTGACATCGGGGTTTGTTTCTCCAGCTTCTAGTGGTCCTGGTTCACCTAGGGTAGAAAGAGTAATTACCCAAGATCTTCCTTCTGGACTTATTGCTATTGAAGAACTTGCTACTCCGAAAGAAGAAGTAGGCATCCCTATCCCTGAAAATCAACCTGTTATTGAACTAAGGGAGCGTGAATCAATTTTTTACAGTCGAGCTAGGAGCAGTACTTGGAATCTTTCTTTGACTAATTTCTTAGAAAACTCAGGGTTAAGTTTTTCACCACCTCGCGCTCCTTATCACCCAACACCTAGAGGTTATTATCCTCCGTTAAATATGTCAGGACAGTCATCCATGTTTACTCAATCGCCTGAATCATTTTTGTACGGCGGTCCTTCTGTTCCCTCTGGGTATCAGTCACTTTCTGGTACTTTTTCGGGAGCATCTCCTCAACCCATTGAGCAAGGGTTATTAACTGGAAGCAATGGTACTAAGCCGTTGAGCATAGAAGACATTCTCATGATGTCAGGTTCTATTCCCAATCCTCAACCTCAAGGTGGCCAGTTACCGCCTGGGGGGCAGCCTCAATTATCACCTGGGGGGCAACCTCAAGGTACCCAATTTGCATCTGGGGGGCAACCTCAAGGACAGTACATACCTACGGGACAGTACGTTCCTCAAGGTCAACCCCAGATTCAATATGTACCCCAAGGTCAACCCCAGTATCAATTTATACCTCAAGGTCAACCCCAGTATCAGTACGTGCCTCAAGGGTATCAACCCCAAGGTCAGTACTCGAACCAAGGTTTCCAACCACCCTCCGATCAAATGTATGTTCAAGGAACGAGAAATGTACCTTTAAATTATCAATCCTACCCTCAACCCGGTTATGGTCCTCAATATTCTCAACCTGTTATGGGTCAATACCCCGGAATGAATATAGTGTGGGATCCATCGCAAACTCAACAAGTGTTGCAGCCAAATGTACAGTTGTCATCTCAAACTGGACGATCCTTAGTTTCTGGTACACCCTAGCAACCAGTCCAGTCTAACATTCAAACTTTTGTACCTTCGGTAGTTTCTCAGCCTGGGCCTAGTACACCTCGTACTCCGCCTCAAACGACTGCTACAACTGCCGCAACATCTGTTCAATCTACCCCACCTACTTCTGGAGTATCGACAGCTCCGGTTTCTACTGTTCCTGTATCTACTCCTCAGACATCTTTACCACCGTCTGGATACATGATTCAAACTTCAGTTCAGATGCCTGTAGGACAACCTGGTTTATGTACGGTTGTTACAAGTCAACCACAATTTACTTATCAACCGTACCAGGGACAGTACCAATTCCGTCCTACTGTGCAGCAGCCAGTCTATCAGTATCAACCGTATCCTGGGTACACTTATCAACAACCTCAACAACCCCAGTACGGTCCGGTTAATCCTGGTTTTCCGAGAGGATACAATATCCCAAATGCAATTCCTATTCCTAGTTATCCTGGATATCCTCCTCCTGGGGCTGGTCTCATGACCCAGAGTTTTAGGGACCCTAATCGTTAGTTACCGTTTATCGCAACTTTGGACTTGCCTGACTTGTCGCGCCTAATGAACGATCCCATTAATTATCTTCCGTTTTGGCCGCCAATGCTGAATAAGTTGCCCAGTGACATTCCTAAGTTCGAAGGTAAATCAGGAGAGGACCCGTCGAACCATGTGATGACTTACCACCTCTGGTGTGCGTCTAACTCCATTTCAGATGATTCAATCCGTCTTAGACTTTTCCAGCGCACTCTAATTGGTCTTGTGGCCAAGTGGTACATTGAGTTACCGCGAGGCACTTTTTATAATTTTAGTCAGTTAGCTACCTCGTTTTTAACTCATTTTTAGTTGCCATTCCGATATGACAATGGCACGGAATTGTTAACTTCGTTAAAACAATTGACATCCACTTACATTTCAGATCATATTCATGAGTGGAGACGTTGACAACATTTAGTGAAGGTGTTTATTCTGGATCAGATCTTGGCTGAGTGGTTTGTAAAATCTTTGTTGCCAAAGATCACTGAAGATGTAGCTAAAGCCGGAGTTGTTACTGAGGAGCAAGTGATTGCTCAAGCACAGTACCTTGACTTGGTCTATACTCAGTTAGGTACATTACACGAGAAAATCCCCGATCTTCCCAAGCAAAATCAAATCGCTGCAGCTCCTTCGGGATCTCATGCCACCGATGGTATGATTGGCACGGTTAACACTAAAAGTAAGAAGAAGTCTTCCAAGAATTCTTCTCCTATCATAACCTTGCCTGATTCCCCAACAAGAGATTCTTCTGCAGATATTTCCGCCGATATTCACGTTATAGAGTCATCTACAGCCAAATCAAAATCCGGTGGGAAGAAGAAAGGAAAGAAGAAGAATAAAACGGACAAAAGTTCAAAGGAGAAACCTGAAAAATCGGAATCTAATGATGAAAAATGCAAACCTCGTTATCCTTGTCTCATTTGTGATGATGAACATTTTACAAGAGACTACCCTCATCGTGCAGAGGTTGTGAAGATTGTCAAAGGTTCCCAAACTCCTGCTGTTTTGAAGGATCCTTTTCTAGCTCAAGACAGTAAGATGATAGGTTCGTCCTCAAGTGCCAATGAAGAACCCATACTGATGATGTCCCATGTCAGGATTGCAACTCGATCGCAAGATTATGGTACTAAAAGTCCTGTTGATGGTAAAGAAGCAGAATCTTCTCATTCTAATCCATCAACCTCAGCTCCCGGTTCCGATCCACTACAGATCGAGAAACCTAATCCAGACTTGGTAATCAAACCGCCCGCTAAGGGTATACTTCGAAAGTCAGCTTTCAATCCACATGCGAGAGCGGCTCAGAATTATAACATTGTTGAGGATTTAGCTATTTCACCCTCAGCAATGTCGGCTTTGGAAGTGCTGTAATCATGCCCAGCACAACGCAAATTACTTTTTTCGGCTATAGGAGCTGTTGACGTTCAGGACTCGAACCTAATAATTTTCGATCTAGAAAATAGTACACCACGTTTGCCTCATCAAATGGCTTTCTAGATCCCAGTGATAGTCAAAAATAGGCCTATTCATCAGACTGTAATTGATGAGGGAGCCTCAACGTGTATTATGTCGATACAGTGTTGGAGATCGCTTGGTTCTCCTTCGCTAAATGAATCCCCGATGATTCTAAAGGCCTTTGATGGCCGTGGGTTTCATCCTTTTGGCATTCTACAGGATTTACCTATAGGGGTTGAAGGAAAAACCGTTAATCTAGATGTGGAGGTGGTTGATGCCCCTCTAGATTACAACCTTCTCTTGGGTCGAAGTTGGTCTTACGCTATGACAACGGTCGTTTCATTGGTCTTTCGAGTAATAAAGTTTCCACATAATGGAAAGATCGTAACAATAGACCAGCTGGCTTACTTTTCATCCGACCCAGCCTCTTCGGAAAGTATTCAGCATGTCGGTAAAATGACTATCCCATACAAGGATGTTGGAGTAGGACTAGTTAAAGATGCCGGTTTATTGGGAACTTTTCCTTTTCCTCCGATCAACGCATTGTCTTCATTTGCAACCATTCATATGATCACATCAGACACCATTGTTTATGATGATCCTTGGATCATTGCTTCTGAATCTGAGATAGACTCATTTGGTGATGTCATGCCTTTGAGTCCATATGAAATTGTGTATGAGGTCGTGCAATCATTTACCGACCCATCTCCAACCGAAATTGACTTCATGAATGTGGTCCGTGAGGAATCACTTTTCACATCAAGCTCGGATTTAATCACGTTTTCTGAACTTGTTCACTCCGATGAGCAAATTCGTGAAATCCTATGTGTAGATGATTTACCATGGGAAGATCTCCATCATAGATCTTCGTTTTTACCCGAGAATGATCGTTTTGAAAATGATTTCTCATCAATTTTTACGACTGAATATGTCAAGGAACCTCAGAATCCAATGAAACATCCTGATTCACAGTTAAATTTGGGAAACATCTCTCGATCTATTCCTATTGACATTTCGGTTAAGCCCAGAATTGTTGAGAACATTCATATAGGTGCCTCGTGTACATATGACGAAATTCAGATATATAAGGCCCTATTTCAAGAATTCCGCGACATGTTTTCCTGGTCCTATGAGGAAATGCCAGGAATTGATCCCGCGATTGTTGTTCATGAGATCAAGACTTACCCGGACGCTAAACCTGTCCGGCAACGTTTGCGTCAGATTCACCCAAGAAAAGTTGCTGCAATTAAAGCAGAAGTTGAAAAATTACTGAAAGCATGTTTCATTTACCCAATCCCGTTAATGGATTGGGTATCGAATATTGTTCTGGTTAACAAAAAACAGGGAACAATAAGAATATGCATCGACTATAGGGACATTAATCGAGCTTGTCCAAAGGACAATTACCCAACTCCCTATATCGGTCAAATTATAGATGTTGTGCTGGCAGCGAAATATTCTCCTTCATGGATGGGTTTTCCGGATACAATCAAATCAATATTCTACCTGCCGATCAACCAAAAACGGCTTTCATTTGTCCATGGGGGACATTTTCTTATTGCAAGTTACCTTTTGGGCTTAAGAATGCTGGAGCAACTTTTCAAAGGGCGATGTCTTATGCGTTTCATGACATCAAGCACATTGTGCAACCGTATCTCGATGACTTGCCCGCTCATTCATTACATCGAGTTGATCACCTCGTCCATTTACGAGCAATCTTTATGAGGTGTAGGCATTATCAGATTCGGTTGAACCCACACAAATGTGTCTTCTATATAGAAACGGGTCGATTGCTAGGGTTTGTAGTTTCGAAAGCCGGCATTCGCGTCGATCCCTCGAAGGTTGAAGCTATCATCAAATTGCCTCCTCCTTCGAGTCTTCGCCAACTCCAAAGTTTGCAAGGGAAAGCAAACTTTTTACGACGATTCATTCCTAACTATGCCGAGGTTACAAAGGGTTTTACCCGGTTGTTGAAACAGAATACTCCATTCTATTGGGATGAGATAGCTCAGAAATCTTTTGATGCACTCAAGCACACGTTGACCCATGCACCGTTATTGCATCCTCCCAACTACAACCAGGATTACTTCTTGTATCTCGCTGCCTCTCATTCCACCATTGGAATGGTCTTAGTTCAGGAAGATGAATTCGGAACTGAGCATGTGATATATTACCTTAGTCGAACTTTAAATCCAACTGAGCTAAAATACTCACATGTGGAGAAATTGGCATTGGCAGCCGTTCAAGCTGTCCAACGTTTTCGTCACTACATTTTACTACGTAAAACTATAGTAATTTTGGATTGCAACCCTATGATCTACATTTTGACCAAGAAATTGCTAGGGGGCAAGTACTCTAAATGGATTGTTATCCTGCAGGAGTTCGACTTGGAATTTGAGAAATCCAAGTCTAAGAAATCTTTAGTTTTTGCAGAGTTAATGTGTGACTTCCCGTGTGCTGACACGGAAACTGTGGCGGAGGAGCCCATTGCGGACGAATCCTTGTTTCTAATCAGCACTTTAGATCCGTGGTATGGGGATATCATCGTTTATCTCCAGACCCAATCGTTTCGGCCAAAAATTTCAAGGTCAGAATGTTGAAAAATTCGATTCCAGTCCCAACAATTCAGGATTATTGGAGATACTCTTTATCGCCGTGGGGCAGACTCTATTTTTTGAAGTTTCTTAACTCACGAGGAAGCTGAAAGGGTTCTAAATGACTGTCACTCTGGAGCGTGTGGCGGTCATATGTCTGGGTATGCCACAACCCAAAAGATATTGTGCGCTGGCTACTTCTGGCCGTCTTTATTTAAAGATTGTATTACGGCGGTCCGAAAATGCCACAGCTACCAAATTTTTGATTGAAAGATGCGCGCTCCACCTGCTCCTCTCCACCCTATAATTGCCATTGGTCCTTTTTCCAAATGGGGTATCGATTTTATTACATGTAACCCTCACTCGGTTGGGGGGCATGCGTATATCATCCTT
The DNA here is from genome assembly GCA_031772625.1 of Pinus tabuliformis. Classification (NCBI taxonomy): domain Eukaryota; kingdom Viridiplantae; phylum Streptophyta; class Pinopsida; order Pinales; family Pinaceae; genus Pinus; species Pinus tabuliformis. The sequence continues at coordinate 113,064,420 of CM062805.1, forward strand.
GCGGTAGATTATTTTACCAAGTGGGCCGAGGCGATGCCTACATTTGAGGTAGACAGCAAGACAGCTGCAATTTTCGTGTTCAATCATATAATTGCTAGGTTTGGTGTCCCGCAAGCGATAATCACTAATCATGGGCGTCATTTTCGAAACGTTATGATGACCGAACTTACAGGCCAGCTTGGTTTACGTCATGATAGTTCAACCCCTTATTATCCACAAGCTAATGGTCTGGTTGAATCCATCAACAAAGTTTTAGTTATCATGATCCGATGAATCATTGGGATTCATCAGTTGATTTGGCATAACATGCTATTTTCAGCGCTTTGGGCGTACCGAACTTCAGTAAAAACATCAACAGGGTTCACTCCTTTCCAACTAGTTTATGGTCTGGAAGCTGTGTTACCCATTGAATGCGAAATCCCGTCATTGCAAATGGCCATCGAGTTACTTCCAGCCACTTCCGAATAGGAAAAGCGTTTGTTATACTTGGCTCAATTAGATGAGAATCGACGTGATGCTGCATTGGCGATCGAGACTCACGCAAAACGCATGAAAGCTCAGTATGATTGAAATGTGACCCCTTGAAATTTTTCGGAAGGAGATCTAGTCTTAGTTTACGATCAAGCTAATGATAAATTAGGCACTGGAAAATTCGTTCCTATGTGGCATGGTCCCTATGTTGTCAAGCGAAAGCTAGCAAAAGGGGCCTATGAATTGGTAGACTTTGACGGGGACTCTTTGGGTAAACCCAGAAATGGTCTTTACTTAAAGAGGTATTATGCTTAAAGAATGGGTATGGAGATTTTTAGTTAGGATAGTTTTTCTTTCTAGCTGGTGTGTTTTAGTTTAAACAACGTGCTTAGCTTAGAGAGTGTTGTTTTTTCGTCATTATTCCTGCTTATCTTGGTTTTACTCTTGATATTGCAGATGTCGATGCCTCTCCAAACATACATTGGTTTCGCTGATGGTGCTTGTCGTAATACACGGAACATTTCTTCCGCAGCTTGGGTTATCTATTCGCCCTCTGACGAGTTAGTATCTATGCATGGGGTAAGCCTCGGTCAAACAACGAACAACATTGCCGAGTATAGTGCAGTGATTGAGTTATTATCTGAATCTATTTCATTTTGGATTCAGAGTTTGATAGTGAGGTTAGATTCTGAACTCGTTGTATTACAGCTTAATAGAGTGTATGCCATTAGAAGTCCAGTGTTATTAAGATTATTTTTGAGAGTGCGTCTCTTGGAATGTGAATTTGATTATATTGAATATCAGCATATTCCAAGATCTTTAAATACATTAGCAGATGCAATTTCTTCTCGAATGTTAAATAGACATTTGCAATAATCATACACGTAAATTTAAAACCATTCCATAACATGATTTACAAGATAAGCCGGTAATAGTGATATATATATAGGAGTGTGTCAAAAAATACATCGTCCTCGATCATAGGTTGAAAAACACCTTATGATTGGCAAAAATGATAAGTACAAAAAACAAAAATGTCATATGTGCCCACAATAGGCGATCATCCTATCACTGGTGATGATCTCGATAAGAAACCACTGCACAGGACACCTTGCAAAGGAACCTCCTAAAAGGTCCCAGGACCCCAATCACATAGCGCTGAAGTCGACGAGGAATGTCATCTATAGTGGTCTCCGAAATATCTCCTATCAAGTGCTCGAGATGACCCTCCAACTCGGCCAAAACCTCTGCTGATTCGTCCTGTGGGGCTGGCGCGGCTGCAACTGGTTGTTTCCTCTCGTAAGGCCGGAGAGTGGCTGGTCGCTGTGGACCCACATCTGCATTTGAAACTTTTGCTATCAGTTTTGAGACGATGGAAAAATAATAAAAAATTTAAAATAGGAAAAATGTTGAAAATGATTTTACCTGAGTCATCCCACTGCTCTCCTGGTGGAAGAGCCATGTCTAGGTCACCACGAAAATCTACCCCAGCGTAAGGGAAGTCTTGAATAGAAAAGACCTGGTTTTCCAACCATTGGAAATACTCAGGTTTGAATCGAGCAACCTCTATCCTCTCGTCCGGGTGACGGGCCATAACTGCGACCCATCGCATCAATTTGGGCTCTCGAGGAAGCCCAGCTCCAACAGTAAGGTGCTGTGGGATCAACATAGGAACCCTCTCCAGGCCAAAACTCACAACCAAAGCCCCATAACCAAAGTTCTTTAGTTGTCTGTTTTTGGCCCTGGTCAGTTGGCCTTTCAGATTGGCCAACACAACATCACACCAGTTGAAGATGGTGCCTCGAAAGCAATCAATTGCCATACGCATCTGGGATCCGGTGGCAATATGTAATGCGGCAGCCCCGCAAATTCTGGTGACAGTAAATGCAATCACCATGAGTTCAAGATGGGATATGGTCTTTATATCTATCCCTTTGTCTCTAGCCTGGCTGTTGCAGAACTCTAGCCGGAGGCTATCGACAGACTGTCCACCTGGCCTAGCCCCAAACAGAGTCAAGTCTTCGCCTCTCTTAGGCAAACTAGTCAAGAAATATATGTCCGCCGGCTCGATTTCGAGCTGGTGGCCACCAATGAAGAAGCACTGGTCGTATATGCTCCATTTGTCAACCAACCACTGCAAGAAATTCACCTGAGCCCTCATGCCTGGAATGGCCCAGAATTTTTACAAGCCGCATGCCCTCAAAGCATCAAGTGAAGGCTGATGATTCCATGCGGCAGCATCCACGTCCTCATGCTCTCGTTCACGCCAATCTAGCATGATGTACTCTCTGCATCAAGTATAAAGATAAATTAAATTGCTAGAAATTATTTTGTTTGGTTCAATTTTGAGAATTTTTAGGTTAAAAACCCTTGCGACAGGGACCGCACCCTCCGAGTTAGACACAGTGCGTGGAACCGCACCTTGTCTACATGGAAGGTGCGGACCCCTGGCTTTTTCCCAATGAAGAAAAAGTCAGGGTCCGCAGGCCAGCAGTGGTAAACCTGCAGGCCCCCGTGCGCGGGTTTTAAGCCTAAAACCCCCCCCAAAAAATGAAATGAATGACTAAAACAAAAATTGAAACGGTTAAAAATAAAGAGTAGGATGATGTGGATTACCTGGAGAAGACAATGTTTGATTTCGACGGTTGGATTTTATGCAATCTTCATGGGAAGTTTTCTAAACAAAAGCACTATTTTCTCACCCAAAACTCAAACGGTAAAAATGAATTGACGAAGGCCCTTTTTATAAGTTTTTTGAGTAAATAAATTGCAAATTTGTTTATGTTTCACTTTGAAAAGGTATTTTTGTGACATTTTTATCCATTTCAAACAGGTATGAGTAATGTTTGTGTTTTTGTGCAGGATAATGGATTATTCAGGCGAAATCTATCGTTTTCGACGAAAAAACATTTAGAGTCACCTTTAAGCTCTTTTTTGACTCTTGAAACATGAAAAGATTGCTGAGTTTTTCTTTTAAACTCGTTAAAACGGAATTAAAAGACGGTCCACTTACAACTCTTTTCCGATCATAAAAACATGAAAAGATTGCTGGATTTTTGTCGTTTCAAATTCAATATTGGTTATAAAAGGACGTGTCATTGATCACTTTTTTACTTTTTCGGGTCAAGGGCACTAATAACGAAAAGTACTCCTTGGTCGTAAAAGATCAAGCGGTTCTCTCAAGTATTATTTTATACTTTTTCGGGCTTGGGAGACACAAATTTACGAAAAAGGTCAACCTTGGAGTCTTCTTAAGTTTTTTCAGACTCTCTAAAATTGAAAAACGCCAAGTTTCTCCTATACTGGACTCGTTAAAATTTCACAGTAAAGGACCTGTTCAATTACAAACAGGAACGAACCACTCCTTCTTAGGGTTCGAATTTAAACTAAGTTGGACTCATCCGAAGGATGAGCTTATAATCAAGCAAATGTTATCCTCCTCAAGCTTGTTAAAAATAAAGAGGTACTTGCCAGAAATGGTGGGGGAAAGAGAGAAAAATGAGTCTGTTTGTCATACTTTGTAACCACTCTTGAACACGACACTTTTATTCACCTGGGTTGGGAAATCCTTTGCCTAACAGTTGATCAAACCACATTGAAAGTCTTCAGCTGGTTTCTGGGTATTAACTTCGGGTCAATTGTCACCAAGCTATCTGTCGTGTCGTTATGTGTTCAAGAGATCACTGCCAATAAACCATTCATCTGCAAAATATCTGTCATCTATCTTGACCATCCCTGAGTCAGTCCTTGCAACTAAATTTCTTCGACTTGATCTATGATTTCGTGTTGTGGGCTTATCTGCGACGGATCTCTTTCTATCGACTTCAGCTCATTATCTAGAAAGATGATCTAGAAATCATTAGTACCTTGAGATCTGCATGCCTCAATGGTAGGTTTCTCGCCCTTGACGACAAGTTGCATCATTGACCTTCGATCAAAGGATTCCATGACATGTTCGACATCAACACATTTATTCGCATCTCATGGATTGTACTGGGTACTTTGAGAGCCATTGACATTACTGGTGGTTTCTCTCACACTTGTTAACAGTTTACATCATTGGCTGGTAATCAAGTGGTTTCTACCATGTTCGACATCAACACATTTATTCACATGGATAGAATCGTACTGTTTCAGGAAGTAGAAATGAAGACCCTGGATCTAGTTTCCACAATCCAGGCTGCGAGGAATTTTGTATTCATTATATAATGGACTATTCATAAACAGATGGTTGCGTCCATACTGTATCCACATGAGTCTATACTTGTGATGTTTTACAAGGTCATTCCTATATCAGAGCAGTAGTTAGTTTTCTAGTCAGTTTTGATCTGAGTATGGGAATGCCTACCTCAGCGATGATATGATCTCATATATATATCTTGCATTGAATGTTTTTACAGGTTCCAACCGGGCTCTCCACAAGATGATCCTCGAAATGATAAAGTACTTCACTCTTCCTAAATGATAAATGAAATCCTCATCTACTACAGACTTTGCACTTTAGGGGGCAATCTGTTACACAAAAATATCGTCACCATGATTATTTGCAGTCAGTATGGGTCTATCATCACTTGTACTGTCCTCCTAAGCAAGTCTCAGACCTCAGCTCTTTAAGTCAAGCTTTGAAAATGGGAGAAAGACATTGAAAATCAATGAAACTCTGGTTCTGCACTTTCTCTCACTGTCACCTGTGGTCCCGCACCTTCTGTTTACAAAAACTGCGGACCTACCCGCTCTGTCCCTAAAGGTGTGGGTGCAGACCCCTGTGAAAGTCAAAAGGTGCAAGTTTTATCTTAAAAAACTCACTTTGGGTTAATTCTAGAGGATTCTAGAAGGAATTTTGACGTGGATTTGCCGCTCTTAGGTGGTTCATGCATCCTAAAAGAGAAGGAGCTAATCCCTTGATGAGAGGAGCTATCCCTTTGAAGGAGGGATTTATCCCTTTGAAGGAGGACCTAGTAACCTCCCCCCATTGCACTATAAATTCAGGCATTGGGCTGGTTGCTGGAGAGGTTAGAAGCTGAACATTTTTTAGGGTAAATGCTGGTGAAATCAAGACTTCCTAGTTGAGCTTAAGAGGAGAGATCACATACCTTTTTAGCTTCATTGGGGAGTGAGCGAAACTTGTCAAAGTAGAGGAGACTTCTTGCTGGACCCTGGGAGGAGCTTGTACAGCGTCAAGTCACAGGTTGTAAAGTTCTTCTTCTTTTGAATTAATACAATCAAACTCATTTTTCTCAACAAGTATCTCATGTTATTTGTTTCATGGACTCCTTGACTTTCATGTTAAATATGTTTTATGATATTGGCTTTTCAGGTGCTATTTAATTTGTTTTCCTTGTTTGTGTTTGCAGATTCGCGACAAAGGAGCTCATTTGGATTGAAGGAGCGAGGGCATCCACAAACTTGCGTTGGACCTAAGGTAGGCCCTAAAAACACTTGTTTGCCATTGTTTATAAAAGCATATTTAGAGAAAGATAGTGTCTGGTTGGTTTGCTTGTCATTAGGTCTTCTTTAGATTCTAGGAAGGTCTATCTTGTCTGCAAGATCGACTTATTCCGTGTGACACCAACCTTGAACCTATGTCCACACTAGGAAACCTCATGCATGTACTCAGCCTTCTGCTCTGTGTGTTCAAGCTCATCCAACTAGTAGAAATGGAGAAGGGAAAATACAAATGAGAAAACCTATGTCAGAGGTCTTACATGCTTCTTTGAAGGAAAAGCCTCTTATGAACTCAATAAGTCAAGATCCCTCTTCTGCCCCAAAAACAAATAAGTGCCAATGCATGGTACTCTTAAAAAAATACAAAGGTGAAAGAAGAGAAAGGCTTCATGCACAGAGAGGTGAAGCATGCAACTCCATCGAGGTACTGACCAGGCTTGCTGGCAGTGGAGCAATGTGCGTGTTCCTGCATGAATCCATTGGGGTACTTTATAGGCCTGCTAGTAGTGGAGCAACACCAGAGATGAATGTTGGCATTATGACACAGGTTTGGCGCTAGGACAGAGGTGTTGTCCTTGATGGAAACTCACACAAATGACAGATCATAGTGCAGCAGGTCAGAAGCAAAGAATTGATGATCAGACTACAAAGAATGAAGAAAGAAAAGTATATACGTAGGTTCACTATATACCAAGTCACATACATACGCAGGTTCACTATATACCAAGTCGTGTACACACGCAGGTTCACTATATACCAAGTCGCGTATATACGCAGGTTCGCTATATACCAAGTAGTGTATACATGCAGTTTCACTATATACAAAGGCATGTATATCGTACACATGCATTTTCATGCAAGGAAAGGCACGTACATGTCGGAAAACTAAGTTTTGGGTCCATGGTATTTGGACCTATGGTTTTGGACCTTGGTATTGCGTCCAAAGTATTGAACCCAAGTATTGGGTCCCTAGTATTGGTTCTAAATGGTTTTGGACCATGGTATTGAGTAAGGCCTAAGACTATAAAAGGGGAAGGAGATCATTGGGAAAAAGCATTGACTCAAGCATTGAATATCTGATGAAGAGCAAGATCTAGAATACTGGTCATTGGGTAATTGTGCATAGCTGGATCTAAATCAAGGAGGAACCTGAGCACTAGAAGAAGGATAAGTTCTATTGATGGGTCAAGATCTTAAGGCTTGAATAGTAGTATCTTTGTGTTATTTTGATCTGTTATATTTGGCGCATGACTTGATCTATAAATCTGATAATCTGGGTTTAACTGATGTCTGAATAAGTGAAAAGGGTAAATTATCTTTTATAGATCTGTACACAGGTTCAGCACAGCAGAGGCACGTATACACATAGGTTCATTAATTCAAAATAGCGTATACGCAGGTTGGCCTTAATACATCAGCGTATGCACATAGGTTCTGCATATTGAAGTAGCGTACATCTCATGAAATATGTTTTAGCTACTTCTGTTTATTGTTGCAGTGTTCTGGGTTCAGGATTGGTTCTGGTTACTGTCACTGTATTCTGGTTACAACTTTCTGAGAAGTGATTGGTTGATTCAGTATTGGTTTGTACAAAGGAGATTGGTTGATGCAAATATAATTGATGTTTGATTGATGTTATTCATGGATCCAGTGTGAAAATTTATGAAATGTGGTCGCTGGAAGAAAAGAGAAGGTTGTAGCCTTCTGTAGGTCAGCACCTACATACTAGTACCTCAACTAGTACAAGAGATAAGGGGGTTGTAGCTCCCTTCCAAGAGAAGCTGGAGAACGAGATAAGGTTATAGCTTTCTGCAGGTAGCAGCCTGCATACAGGTATAAGATTGCACCAGTACAGAAACATTGTAAAAAGAAGTTTCTAATTAAAAGAAGATAGAGACGAATTGCAGCAAGTGGTTTTCACCCACATTGGGTTTCCACCTTATATCTTGTGTTCTTATGTGTGACTGCCTGTTCTGTTTTACTGTTCCTGGTTACTATTTATATGGTTTGATGCACAGATTAATGATCAACATCTGAAGAATAATTTAAATTACAAGTCTGTTGGTTATACACTGGTTTCCTTAACTGTAGTTGCGTACATACGCGGTTTTCACTAACTGAAGTAGCGTATACAAATCTGATTGTGAAATGAAAAATAATTGACCTGATAATACTGATTCACCCCCCCTCTCAGTATTATTTCCAACAATTGGTATCAGAGCAGGTCCTTCAGAAGAAGCTTGATTGCTTGAAGGAAGATCTATCATCATGAGCAACTATGAAAAAGAGGCATCTATCAAGCCACCAATTTTTTATGGGAGCAACTTTGTCTATTGGAAGGTAAGAATCACAGCCTATCTTCAATCTCTTGGTACAGAAGTTTGGGATATCGTGGAAACAGGATACACATTTCCATCAGCAACTCCTACAGATACGGCTGGTAAGAAGCAGTATGAAACAAATGCAAAGGTTGTCAATACTCTATTAGGGAGTTTATCTCAATCAGAATTCGTCAAGGTTATGCAGCTCAAAACCATGAAAGAAATATGGGACAAGATCATTCTGAGCTATGAAGGAGATGATCAGGTAAAACGGGCAAAACTACAAACTCTCATAATTCAGTATGAAAATCTCAGAATGCACAATGATGAAAGTGTGGCTAACTATTTCTTACGTATAGATGAGATTGTTAATTGTATGAAAAACTTGGGTGAAGAAATAAAAGAAGTTACTTTGGTTGAAAAGGTTCTAAGATCTTTGTCTTCTAAGTTTGAATCAAAAGTTTCTGCCGTAGAAGAAAAGTAGAATCTACAGAGCATTACCATGTCACAATTGCACGAAATCCTAACTGCTTTCAAAATGAGAAAAGGGGGACCATTAGATAGGAGAGAAGCCACATTCAAAGCCTCCGAAAAAGGACATTACAATGAGTCAGGAAATGTGCCAAAAGGAGAGGAAGAATCAAACTTTGTCAATAACCTTCAACGACGTTCTGGAAGATTCAGTGGTAAGCTACCTTTCAAATGCTTTTCCTATGGAAGAGTCAGTCACTATGCCACCAAGTGTCCTCATAAAGATAAGCTTGACAAAGGTAAGGAACTAGTTAGATGGAACAGAAAACAGAATGTAAGTAAGAAGAGCTATTATACACATGAAGACAGTGATGGATTTTCAAATAGTGATGAGGATGAACAATGTAATGATTATAGGCTTTTGATGGCTTTTGAAGATGATGATTTCTTGGATGCTATAGATGAAGAAGGTATTTATGAAGAAATTTCTAAACTCAAAATTTGTTTAGAAGAAAAGAATATGATTATAGATACTCTGACATTCCAACTTTCTGAAAGGGAAAAACATAATGAAAAGTTAGAATGTGAAATTGTGGGACTTAGAAAAGATATTGAGAAATCAAAACCTCTTAATCTTAGATTTGCTAAAGGATATGAAACTTTAGATGAGATTATCAAAGTGCAGCATTCTCCTCTAATCAAGATAGGTCTTGGATATACTGAAGAAGCATCTCAAGCACAGAAGCCATCCACCTCCAAAAGTTATCTTGATGCAGCAAGGAGAAGTGAACAGGTTGACAATCGATAGCAAAGGCACAATGCAGATCACTAGGTAAATCAGGGACAATTTACTTCAAGAATGAACAGAGATCACCAAGTAAATCGAGGGCAATCTACTTCAAGGATGAACATAAGCTACAACCAACCGCAGGTAAATCATTCTCAATTTGCCTCAAGAATGGATGTCAATAGAAACTACAATCATTTGGTCGGTAGGTTTGATAATCGCAGGAATTTCTTTAATGGCCAATGTTTCTCTTGTCATAACTTTGGACACAAAATTGTTCAATGTGTTGCCTAAAAGACCATCATGACTAGAGAAGCACAAAAACAAAGGAGTATGACTAGGATCATGAAAATGACCTACAATAACTTTTCAAATCTTGAAAATGAAATAGAATGTTCTATTTGTAACAACTTCGATCATGAAGATTCTGAATGTAGGAGTAGGTTTTGGCAAACATCTCAGAAGGAGCAAGCTTCATTGAGTCCCAAAACATGGAGAAAGAAAGATCCGCAACCAAAAAGATGTGGTATAGCCTTATATGCGAAAGGGCATAAAATCAGTGGTACATCAACAGTGGATGCTTGAAACATATGACAGGTGATAAAGAAAAACTTCAGTCATCTAGTGCCTTAGAAAAGGAAAGGAAGGTCTCATTTGGAAATGACACCCCTGCACTCATAAAAGGTAAAGGTTCTATTGTTTTGAAAGAAAAGGTCAAAGCTGGAAATGTTATGTATGTTGATGGCTTAAAGCATAATATATGAGTGTCAGTCAAATGTGTGATCAAGGAAATGAGGTAATATTTCGATCAAATGGATGCATTGTTCGTGAGCTTGATACAGGAGAAACAATGATCAAAGGCATCAGAACTCCTAATAATTTATACATACTCAAGGGAGGAAAACAACAATGCTATCTAAGCAAGAATGATGAACACTGGCTATGGCACAGAAGATTGGGGAATCTAAGCTTCTCTTAGATAAGGAAAGCATGCAAATATGTTCGTGATCTCCCTGACATCAGAATTCCAGACAATACAATATGCAAATCATGTCAGTTTTGTAAGCAAACTAGAACTAATTTCCTTGAGAAAGAAGGATCAGCTAGTAGGCCACTTGAACTTGTCCATACTGATGTATGTGGTCCATCTAGGAAGAGGTCACCTCGAGGAGAAGAATACTTCATATTGTTCATTGATGATTTTTCCAGGATGTGTTGGATAGGACTTCTGAAGCATAAAGATGAAGCTTTCGAAAAGTTCAAAGCATTCAAAGCCTTGGTTGAAAACGAATCAGATTGCTAAATCAAATGCCTCAGGTCTGATTGAGGAGGGGAATTTACCTCAGATGAATTTTTATACTTTTGTGAAGAACATGTAATAAGAAGGGAATTCTCTACAGCAAGGACTCCTCAGCAAAATGGAGTAGTGGAAAGGATGAACAGAATGGTTCAACAAATGGCTCGTGTTATGCTTGATGAGTCTGGAACTCCCACAACCTTCTGGGGTGAAGTTGCATTTGCTGCAGTTACTATTCTCAACAAGACAAACATCCGGGTGAACAACACTCAAACTCCTCATGAACTTTGGTATGGTAAGACTCCCACAGTAAAATACTTCAAAATTTTTGGAAGCAAATGTTACATCAAAAGGACTGATGAAAACCTTGGAAAGTTTGAACCTAGAGCATATGAAGGCATTCTCCTTGGTTACTCTTCCCATGGAAAAGGATATAAGTGTTACAATAAAAGACTTGGAAAAATTGTTGAAAGTAATGATGTAGTGGTTGATGAAGAAGGAAACATTCCTAGGTAGGTAAAATCTGAAGATTTTGAAGATGATGAGGACTATCCTTCAACATCAAATTAGACTTATGATGAAGAAGAAACCCATGAGGCTCCAGAAGAATAGATAAGGTTAGAAGAAAAGACTCTTTCCAGGTACGTTCAGAAGAATCATCCAGAAACTCAAATTTTGGGGCAGAAAGAGGCAGGTGTACAAAAAAGAAGAACTATTTTAGAAGCTTCAAGCTATCTAGCATTTCTCTCATCCACTGAACCACAAAATGTAAATGAAGCATGCAAAGATGAATGCTGGGTCAAGGCCATGAATCGAGAACTTAAGCAGATTGAAAAGAATAACACTTGGGAGTTGGTTCCTAAACCAAATGATAAGAATGTCATAGGGACAAAATGGATATTCAAAAACAAGCTGAATGAAAATGGAGACGTTATTAGAAACAAGGCCAGACTTGTTTATAAAGGGTATGCTCAACAAGAAGGTATATACTTTGAAGAAACTTTTGCACCGGTTTCTAGACTTGAAGCCATAAGAATGTTTCTTGCTATTTCTAGCTTCAGAAGTTCAAAGTATTTCAAATGGATGTGAAATCAGCCTTTTTAAATGGAGACTTAGCAGAAGAAGTGTATATTGAGCAACCAGATGGATTCATCCTTAGAAATGATCCAAAACTTGTATGTAGACTTAAGAAGGCACTCTATGGTCTTAAATAGGCTCCAAGGGCTTGGTATTATCATTTGGACAAATACCTCCATCAACAAGGTTTTTCAAAAGGATCAGCAGATAGCAATCTATATATAAAAATTAATAATGATAAATTGCTAATTCTTGTTGTGTATGTTGATGATATCATCTTTGTTAGCAATGAAGAAGCCATGAGTCAAAACTTTGCCTTGGTGATGCGGAAAGAATTCGAAATGTCCTTGCTTGGTGAGCTGACATATTTTCTTGGCTTACAAGTCTAAAAAAATAAAGACGGTATCTTTTTATCTCAAACCAAGTACCTCAAGCAGATCTTGAAGAAATATGGCATGGAAGATTCGAAACCAGTATGTACCCCTATGGTAACAGGATGCAGCCTCAGCGCAAATGATGAATCAGCAACAGTACATCAATGAACCTATAGATCCATGATTGGTAGTCTACTCTATCTGACGGGTACCTGACCAGACATCATGCATGCAGTGGGAATAGTTGGAAGATTCCAGGCAAATCCAAAAGAAGCACATCTTCAGGCGGTTAAAAGGATTTTCAAATATCTTCAAGGAACAAAAAACTATAGCTTATGGTATCCTAGAGATACAGGTCTCACACTTCATGCATATACAGATGCAGATTGGGTAGGAAGCATGGATGACATGTTATAGACATTTTTGTGCCTCGCATCATGGAGCATGGAATGTCAATAATTACAGGGATCCTCAGTCCCTAAACATGTTGTTCTTACCCCTAAAAGAACAAGGTCATCAAACAACAGCACTTCCAATCAGTTCTCCACCTGAAAACACTTCAAAACAGGCTTATTTTGGATCATGTCAGCTGCTTAACTGAGCTTCTGCGCTGTAATGCAACTGTCCCACTCTGTACCTGCGCTGGAAGTCAAAAGTAATGAAGGCTACCTGCGCTGGGCGAGATTGGCCAAGTGGCACAGTCATCCTGCAAGGTGTCAACTGCCCAGGAAGCTTCCAAACTGACACTTGGTTCATCAGATTCGCCTTGTGATGAGTAAGAGGTACTTGATCACCATGTGTAAGCAAGGATCTCCAAGTGGACTCAAGAACTGAAGATTAACTGAAGAGGGAGAGGACACTAGTCAGCTCTATGCCAGCCTCAAGCTGACTCATCCTCTCTTCTTCTCTCCTATATATAGAGCTCTTCTATGAGGTCTAAGGAGGCTGGAATTTTGTGTAAAGCAAGGAGGTGCTGTTGGATTACAGTTAGAGCTATTGGGTGATTGTTTTACTAGAGGTGAAGAGGAGAGTTCTTGCTGCTGGGGAGGTGCTGCTGGATTGGAGCCATCATTGGTTGTAACCTTCTCAGAACCCTGTTACTTCTATCAATAAAGTTTTGCATGTTCTCCTATATACTTGTATTGCATTGATGTATTGTATTTACATGTATATTTGATTCACTCTAATCCATGCATCAGTTATGAGTACTTGTATCTTGTAGTTTCCTCTCTCGTTTTGTGCAGGGCTTGTGTGTAGCTGGACCGGCAAAGAGAGCAAGGAGCTGGGAACAAGAGACAAAGAGAGAGGATCAAGATCGACTAAGCGAAGGATACCAGGTTGGTTGATCATTTCTTCCCCCTCTCTGTACTTTCATAAAGGAAAACATCAAAGCTTTACTTTCAGTTGTTGCTAAAGACTGTCACCTTTAGAGTAGGGATAGGGTCATCCGCATCGGATACTTTTCCCCACAACAAACTGGCGACTCCACTGGGGAGCCTAGTATCTTGTTGGTGTTTGTAGTATTTTGCTATTCATTTCTTGAAGAAAAGAGTACCAAATCGAAAAGCTTTTGACTATATCAAAAGCGAAGTAGAGGGACTGCTACTCTTGCTCATTTGCTGAGCAGATTCAAGATTTGAAGAGCTGATCTACAAAAGACTCTTTACTCTTTGTGATAGATCTTCATCCTCTTGATCATCCCTTAGCCTGTACTTGACCTATAGCTTTTTATTTCAGCAAAAACAGTGCATTTTTGAGCTTTTTATGACCCGGAATTCTTTGTAGACGAAACTCTCGTGAGTCAGTGCAGGCTGTCCACAGGCAGTCTGCATTACAGCGCAGGTACTCCCTTCGGGAACTGCGCTGAGAGTCAAATTGGCAGACTAGAACCTGCGCTGGTCCAGTTAGCCCTTGTCTTGCTCAGTCTTCCTATTGTGTCTTGGCCCTGTTTGCACTTGTTTTTGGCTGATTGCTTGCTGGTTATTGTACTTGCTGTAAGCCACTTCTCCTTGACATTATTCCGCCTCAGTTGTGTGATGAAACTGTGAATGTTCTTTCAGTATTTCTTGTTGCAGTTACAGTTTCCCATTGTGAAAAGCGAACCAGTATAGCTGTGACCTCTTAGATCCTGGACTGTAAAAGTGTCTTTGTGATCTTAAGAGCTAGTTTTATGACTGTTCATAGCTGTTTGAGTTTGTTCGATTTGCATTTCATGGTTTGAATCTATACATTTCCTGTGTTTTTAAACAAGTCTATCATAAGGTGTCTTTTTGATTGTGGACAAGCTTGTTTATTTCTACTTGAAAATAGATTCAAAATCATACAACAGTTTCCTTTTTGTCTAGCATCAACATTAAGGATAACGAAAAGAAATACATGCATTGTGCATTTTGCATTTGACTGTATGCTTGACGATTTAGGAAGATGTGCATTTTAGTGTGTGTTCTTTGATCTGTGGAAAAAGTTATGTCCTTCTTTTCCCTCAAGTAGATTAAGGTTTTCAAAGTTGAAAGGTTGAAAAGATTTGCTTCTCATTCTTAGATTGCATATAGGAAGTTGTATATATACATCTCGTGGCGAACCTGAAAGGCAAACTGTTAAGAAAGATCAACATTAAAATAAACTCAATTTACATAACAACGCTTTGGAATTTAACGCAAACATCTAGAGGTCTAGGTAGAGACGTGTTCCGACGTCGTTAAACATAGTGACTGTCGATCTCTACGAAGGTGGGTGATTCCTCCTGAGAGTCGGTGGCACTAACACGGACTTGAGCTCCCGCGTACCGTCGCGTATATTGGGAGACCCCTATAGGCTTTTATCCTTTATCCTTAGGAAACCGTGTCGGCCGCCCTACTGATCGTGATGCAGTGAACACAGCATTCACGAAGATCGACCACCCGTACCGTAAAACGTATTCTGTGGTTTCGCGAAAGGTTTGGCACACCCTCTGCCTAGATCTCCAGAGCAGTTTCTTTTGGCCTTTTTCAAACTCTATAACTGAAAAAGTCCAACCGAGCATTTGTCACTTCGGGCTCGTTAATACATTGAAGGCGACTAGAGTCATCTTTAGCTTTTTCTCGACTCTTAAAACATGAAAAAGCAAGTTTGTGTCTAAAAGCGTCGTTAATAAAATTTATTTTAAAGCGGAACATAATCACCTGTTATTCCCACGTTGATCTTTCAGTTGAAAAGTATGGAGCCCACCAACCAAGGAAGTAACCTTGGCGGAAGTCCAAATCCCTTCTCCTCTTGGGGAGATGTTGGTGCGCCTCATATGGCTACATTGTCGCTTCCAGGATTGACAATCGGCCTCCCTGTATGGCTCTTTTCAACTAATGTAGTCCAGATCGCCACTAATCCTGAGCATTCGAATCAACAGTCAGAACAATCTAGAACTACCCACCAGCCTTCCACTTCTTATGATACTTCCTCTGATCCTTCGTCTTCGCAAGGTAAAGCTGGCAAAAGTCAGCCTCCCAAGGAGAAGAAGGAAAAGAAGAAGAGAGAAAAGAAGCAGAAGGAGCCTCTGGCGAAGGCGACTGGGGGCAAGCAGAAGAAAGCTGACAAAAACCCACACACTGCACCGACCGGGCCTAAATCGCCATGTGTCATTTGCAAAGGGATTCATTTCCATCGGGATTGTCCTTGTATTCCCCGGATACTAAGGGACTGGTCCCCAAGGTTGCACAATCCGGTAGCATCAACCTCTGGTTGTCAAGTTGATTGCATTCCGTCAACTAGCGAGAGTGAAGGACGAAGAAGGGGACCAAGATCACCCTGTCTATTGTGTGAAGGTCATCATGCCATCCACAAATGTCCATTCTTAGATGAGGCCAAGAGAGTTTTGGAAGATCGCCCGGTGTCACCGGTGCGACTTCCACCTGGATATCAAAAACTCGCGCCTAATCCCTCGATAGTTGAAAATCCGGTTGAACCACTCAAGTGGTCAGCTGAAGTGTCGGTCATTGAGAATGAACCTACTGAATCTAGACTAGACGAAAGTCTAAAGGTCGATACGGCAGTTGGCCCGGTTCTTCCTTCAGAGGTTCCATCGTCCAATGACCCCGTCATTGAAGACCCGTCTTCAAATGACACCGTCGCCGAAGAGTCGTCTTCATGCGACACCCTCACTGATGAGAACAAGGATGACACCATCCAGGTTCTTTTCATCAGCACCGACTCCGACGAGCATCAGGGCAATGCGCCCATTCCTTTATCGCAGGAAGGAACATCATCAGAGTCATATCCGACCGTATATTCGGTCCCACCGCCAAGCAACTTGGTTGTATCCTTTGATTGGAATCAACTAGGCAGACCCCGGTTACCAGCCAGTGTACCATTCAGAATCATTGTCCAGATCTATAGAATGATTATGGCTGGTACTATCATTGATGAAGGGGCGTCTGTGAGTATCCTTTCCTCTGTTGCTTGGAAAGCACTGGGTTCCCCGGCGCTTTTACCTGAGTTGAGAAATCTCTCAGGTTTTGATAAAGGAACCAGTCGACCATTAGGAATCCTCCCCGATGTACCTGTTACATTGAAGGGGAAGACCGTCAGGATGAACGTGTTGGTAGTTCAAGGACCCTTGGATTATAACCTACTCCTTGGACGCGACTATATTTATTGCATGGGAGCGATAGTCTCCTCACTCTTTAGAGTAATGTGTTTTCCACATGAAGGAAGGGTGGTCAAGCTCGTAGACCAACTTTCATTTCCGGGATCTCGCATCGCAAATAGTCAAATACCAATCCTAAATGGTCTGTTCACTCAAGATTCGCCTCCGCCCCCGGTCCTCCTTCCCGATGAGTGCGAGTGATTCGGAAAGAAAGACTAGGACCCAGGGGGCATGCACCCTGGTGTGCTTCGGGCAGAAGAAACTCCGGGTATAAGACAGAATTTCCGCAGGAGAACATGACTAGTCCGTACCCCGTCCGTAGGAAGTGGGGTTGTTCTGGAAAAATGATCTTTTGTCAAAGTTATGTGTTTGGGAATCATTCACCTTTGTCTAAAAAAGTGGGCAATGCCCGAGTAGGAATTCCCTTATTACAACAAGTAGTCACCATCTTTAAATTCAAGCCTCGCCCATCGAAACATGTGTTTTGAAGGATAAGCAGGGGAAGTCTATTAAGAAGGAGACCGTATTGTTGTGACAGAGGGTAACCCTCTTAGGACAACCCAATGATAGGCACCGCCGAAGAAAGAGATTGATCTGCGGCAGCAAATCGAACCGTCTTTGGAATAATAAGAAAGAGGCAAGCCTCCCTCAATAATACCAATGTTTTATCTTTGAGTAGTGTTCATCTATTGTCATAAATAGCTGTTTGTTAAAAGTGGGCCGACGGGAAGCCTGAGTACTGCGTAAGACCCCTTAAAATAACGAGAAGACAAGTATCGTTAGCATTAGATTAGCAAGATGACAAATAAATGTGAACACCCAAAGAAAAGCAGAAGTAGGGGAGAGGAGGGGCAGCCTCGAAATTCTATCCTATACCTGGGGGCATGCAAACTTTCTGGAGTGCAAGCTAGGGGCGGTTATTTATCTGGTTTTAAGATTAGCCGTTTCCAAACTTGCATGAAAGAAAGCCTGTGGGGCAAAAGTAAAATTTGCCAAAAGTGAGCACAGCTGTGGTAAGGCATAAGCTCTATAAAAATTGGTCCTTACAAGAGGCGTTCTTCATATGACTGGTATATCGAGCAGTTTTAGCATATAGTTCATGCTCGTTAAAAAATAAACGCAAATCCGAGCAGTTTTAGGACTGAATTTATGCTCGTTAAAAAATAGAAAAGTGTGAGCAAAAGTTTCCCTCAGAGTTCAAGCTCATGGAAAAAATGAACCGGTAAATAACCTTTTGAGATCGTAAATTCATCAGCCATAAGAACCTTGATCGTGTTTTCATCCATCACCTCCACTGTTCATTTGGCCGATCATTCACTTCCATTTGTGTGTTTACCTCTTTTGAGAAACAGCTGCGAAGAGTGATTTCACCTAGCCATCCTTGTGACACTGCCGTGATTGGAAAATTCTAACCTGTACCTGGAATCGGTAGCTATCCCTGTTTATCACTCGTTCCTCAAAAGACGAGTCTTCTTTCAACTCTTTTCACTGACTCGTAAAATATGAAAAGTTTGCCGAGTTTTGGCCTTCCAGCTCGTTAAATGACCGGAACGCTATCCCTCCTCTAAATTTTAATCTTTTTGGACCTGAGGGATTATTGCACAAAAGGATCGAGCGCTTGTCTTGTTCGGCTCGTAAAAGTACCGAACAGCCATCCCTTCTGTATTGTTTTATACTTTTTCGGACTTAAGGGATTAGATGACGAAAAAGGAATTATGGAGTTGACTTTCTGTACCTTTTCAGACTCTCTAAAAATGAAAAGGACCGAGTTTTCCTTGTCGTTAGACTCGTTAAAATGATTAAATAGCGACAAACTTGTCTTTAGACGAGAACGAGTTTCCCTATCGCTAGGCTCGTTAAATCATAGCGATAGGCTTGCCCGAAGGGCAGGTTATAGAACAAGCATATGTTATCCTCCTCAAGCTTGACAAAAATAAAGAGGTACTGGTCAGAAATGACTGGGGAAAAATTGGGAGAACATTCAAAGTTTAATGGTAGCGAGTCACTCTTGAACATGACACTTTTCCTCCGTATCACATCGGGTTGGGTTGTTTCATTCACCGGTCTCATCACCATGGTCCTCGCCACACCATCCACGTTTGGGGTAATGCTACCGATCCATCGCATCAGTGTCGTTATATGTTCAAGAGGGGTCATTCTGAAAGTGTCAACCGTGTCCCATCCACTGCCATACATTATCCTTCATCCATTCATGATCGCCACCCTGAATCATATGTCACAGTTTGTTTTCACCTCCACTAAAGTCATTAGCTCCGTTCCGTGTCATTGATGTGGGATTCATTAAGGCCCTCCTTTGATGGATCGCTTCTTGTCGACTTCAGCTCATTATCCAAGAAGTTGATCTAGGAACACCCCCATCAGTACTTTGAAGCTTGCATGCCTCAATGGCAAGTTTCTCACTTCCGGCGACAGGTATACATCAATGACCTTCGACCAGAAGATTTTGCGTGGCGTTCGACGCCAAGTCCTTTATTCACGCCACGTGAATTGTACTGCAGTACCTTGAGGGTCATCGTCATTATTGGTGATTCCTCTCGCGCTTGTTAACGGTTTACATTATTGACCGGTAATCAAGCGATGTCTTTCCATGTTCGACTTCAGCGCAATTCTCACATGGATCGACTTGTACTTAGAGTGAAGATCGAACGAGTTTGAAGACCCCAGATCTAGTTTCATCCATCCGGGCTGCGATATATATTCAGGAAATATAAAAGCATTTGCCATGTACATCATTGCAGCAGATGATCATCCTACTCAAAGGATGATAATTTCAGCAGAAAATTATCAGTCTATCTTCAGACGATCGTCTGTCATATGTACCAAAATGTATTTATAAAAAGCTGAGCATGGGAATGCCCGCCTCAGCTAGATCATGAGAATAATGATGAATGAAAAATAATGTATTGTATTGTATTGTATTACAGGGCACTCTCCTCAGTACTGGAACGAACTTCGGATCCTCTAGATAAAGCATTTCACCCGATAAACGGCCTCATACTTTAGGGGGCAACTGTTATACACATTTTTGTGCCTCGCATCATGGAGCATGGAATGTCAATAATTACAGGGATCCTCAGTCCCTAAACATGTTGTTCTTACCCCTAAAAGAACAAGGTCATCAAACAACAGCACTTCCAATCAGTTCTCCACCTGAAAACACTTCAAAACAGGCTTATTTTGGATCATGTCAGCTGCTTAACTGAGCTTCTGCGCTGTAATGCAACTGTCCCACTCTGTACCTGCGCTGGAAGTCAAAAGTAATGAAGGCTACCTGCGCTGGGCGAGATTGGCCAAGTGGCACAGTCATCCTGCAAGGTGTCAACTGCCCAGGAAGCTTCCAAACTGACACTTGGTTCATCAGATTCGCCTTGTGATGAGTAAGAGGTACTTGATCACCATGTGTAAGCAAGGATCTCCAAGTGGACTCAAGAACTGAAGATTAACTGAAGAGGGAGAGGACACTAGTCAGCTCTATGCCAGCCTCAAGCTGACTCATCCTCTCTTCTTCTCTCCTATATATAGAGCTCTTCTATGAGGTCTAAGGAGGCTGGAATTTTGTGTAAAGCAAGGAGGTGCTGTTGGATTACAGTTAGAGCTATTGGGTGATTGTTTTACTAGAGGTGAAGAGGAGAGTTCTTGCTGCTGGGGAGGTGCTGCTGGATTGGAGCCATCATTGGTTGTAACCTTCTCAGAACCTTGTTACTTCTATCAATAAAGTTTTGCATGTTCTCCTATATACTTGTATTGCATTGATGTATTGTATTTACATGTATATTTGATTCACTCTAATCCATGCATCAGTTATGAGTACTTGTATCTTGTAGTTTCCTCTCTCGTTTTGTGCAGGGCTTGTGTGTAGCTGGACCGGCAAAGAGAGCAAGGAGCTGGGAACAAGAGACAAAGAGAGAGGATCAAGATCGACTAAGCGAAGGATACCAGGTTGGTTGATCATTTCTTCCCCCTCTCTGTACTTTCATAAAGGAAAACATCAAAGCTTTACTTTCAGTTGTTGCTAAAGACTGTCACCTTTAGAGTAGGGATAGGGTCATCCGCATCGGATACTTTTCCCCACAACATGACAGAAAAAGCACTAGTGGTGGTGCATTCTTTATGGGTTCCAGACTAGTATCTTGGTTCAGCAAGAAACAAAGTTCAATTGCTTTATCTACAGCTAAAGCAGAATATGTGGCTACTACTTCTTGCTGCACACAACTTCTTGGGATGATGCAAACATTGCAAGACATTCAAATCACTTGTACTCCACCTATCTCCATTTTTTGTGATAATACAAGTGCAATCAGTATTTCAAAGAATCTAGTCATGCATTTGAAGACCAAGCACATACCTATCAAATATCATTTTCTCTGGGAACAAGTGCTTGAAAAAAAGGTAAAATTGAAGTATGTCCCCTCCAAAGAACAAGTTGCTGATATACTCACCAAACCACTGCCCAGGGAGACATTTGAATACCTTAGACAGAAGCTGGGAGTACTTGATGCATCGTCTTGCTATTGAAATTATCTGTTTTAGAGAACAGTAGTTGTACGCGAGTTTAATGAAGCGTATCCATGTATATACGCTGATTTCTGTGGGTACAATCGCGTATATGTTGGTTTGAAGAAAAACAGTGGGAACAGACTCAAGATGAAAAGAGTCTGATATGGGTCTGATAGAGACCATCTAGCACGGGTTTATGGGGAGCATATACGTCTAATAATGCATTGTTGGCATTATCTTAGAAGATCTTGGTTCAATTTCACAGCTGTTTTTGTTCAGGTGGAATAGGTGCAGAAGAAGATCATGGTTGCCGGTCTGAATGATGATTGACAGATGTTGCTGATGTTAGTTGATGATCTTAGATATTTTTGTCTCTATGTCATGTATTTCCTTTATTATTAAGGTCATGTAATGGCCTATGTTGGTTTCCCCACTATGCTTGGGATGGATGATGTATTGTTCTTGTTTATCTTATGTAAACTTTTGGTGTATCCCCACTTGGTTGGGTGGATGAGTCAATATTGGTATATCCCCACTTGGTTGGGAAATGGTTGTATGTATGAGTCTTTGGTGATAGGAAGGTCATGTATGATGTATAAAGTCATGTTTCTTCTTGTAGAACGTCTTTTTGCAGACCTTGCCTACTGTCAGGGGGAGCATTGATAGCACAACAGAGCAGAGATTTTAGCATGTACTCAGGGGGAGCATAACCCTTTGCCATTGATGACAAAGGGGGAGAATGACTTTGAGGAACATGAGGTTGTCATCAAGTCCAAAGGGGGAGATTTTTGGCATTATGACATAGGTTTGGCGCTATGACACAGGTGTTGTCCTTGATGGCAACTCACACAGATGACAGATCATAGTGCAGCAGGTCAGAAGCAAAGAATTGATGATCAGACTACAAAGAATGAAGAAAGAAAAGTATATACGCAGGTTCACTATATACCAAGTCGCGTACATACGCAAGTTCACTATATACCAAGTCGTGTACACACGCAGGTTCACTATATACCAAGTCGCGTATATACGCAGGTTCGCTATATACCAAGTAGTGTATACACATAGTTTCACTATATACAAAGGCGCGTATATCGTACACACACATTTTCATGCAAGGAAAGGCACGTACATGTCAGAAAACTAAGTTTTGGGTCCGTGGTATTTGGACCTATGGTTTTGGACCTTGGTATTGCGTCCGAAGTATTGAACCCAGGTATTGGGTCCCTAGTATTGGTTCTAAATGGTTTTGGACCATGGTATTGAGTAAGGCCTAAGACTATAAAAGGGGAAGGAGATCATTGGGAAAAAGCATTGACTCAAGCATTGAATATCTGATGAAGAGCAAGATCTAGAATACTGGTCATTGGGTAATTGTGCATAGCTGGATCTGAATCAAGGAGGAACCTGAGCGCTAGAAGAAGGATAAGTTCTATTGATGGGTCAAGATCTTAAGGCTTGAATAGTAGTATCTTTGTGTTATTTTTATATGTTATATTTGGCGCATGACTTGATCTATAAATTTGATAATCTAGGTTTAACTGATGTTTGAATAAGTGAAAAGGGTAAATTATCTTGTATAGATCTATACGCAAGTTCAACATAGCAGAGGCGCGTATACATGCAGGTTCATTAATTCAAAACAGCATATACGCAGGCTGGCCTTAATACATCAGCGTATGCATGCAGGTTCTACATATTGAAGTAGCGTACATCTCATGAAATATGTTTTAGCTATTTCTGTTTATTGTTGCAGTGTTCTGGGTTCAGGATTGGTTCTGGTTACTGTTAATGTATTCTGGTTATAGCTTTCTGAGAAGTGATTAGTTGATTCAGTATTGGTTTGTACAAAGGAGATTGGTTGATACAGATATAACTGATTTTTGATTGATGTTATTCATGGATCTAGTCTGAAAATTTATGAAACGTGGTCCCTGGAAGAAAAGAGAAGGTTGTAGCCTTCTGTAGGTAGCAGCCTGCGTACTGGTATAAGGCTGCACCAGTACAGAAACATTGTAAAAAGAAGTTTCTAATTAAAAGAAGATAGAGACAAATTGCAACAGGTGGTTTTCACCCACATTGGGTTTCCACCTTATATCTTGTGTTCTTATGTGTGACTGCCTATTCTGTTTTACCGTTCCTGGTTACTGTTTATATGGTTTGATTCACAGATTAATGATCAACATCTGAAGAATAATTTAAATTACAAGTCTGTTGGTTATACGCTGGTTTCCTTAATTGTAGTTGCGTACATATGCGGTTTTCACTAACTGAAGTAGCGTATACAAATCTGATTGTGAAATGAAAAATAATTGACCTGATAATACTGATTCACCCCCCCCCCCTCTCAGTATTATTTCTAGCAATGAAAACTTATACTCTAAAAATCTTCAACTCGCGAGCCAAACTACCCTTCCCGATTTCGAAACACTGTGATCAAGCTAAAAAAAAATTGTGTTTTGACTGAGTTGGAAAAAGGTGAAACATGTATGTCCATGGGGTAAGTGGGGAAGCTGATGTAACCTGCACAAGGATTCAATACTCCCCAAAAGAGAAAGGTCCTATGTTGTCAATGAAGTAAAACAGAGAAGCTGAAGTTCTACCAGTGTGTTGCCAAGTGTTGTAGCAAATACAACCACCCTCCAAAATTTTGGCTCGCATGAAAATTTCGGAGCCTACTTTGGATCCTATGATTGATCATCCTTTGTCGTTTGTTGGTAAGATAATGATTTCAAGCTCCCCTCCTTGATCATAAATATTTGTTCGTGTTCTCATCTTTTTGTAGCATATGTCATTTACAGTCATAACAAGTTGTTATCTATCATGCAAAGGGAATGTTGTCTTGCTTCAAGGGAATTGTGCACGTATGAATGGTTGTCATCACATAGAAATGTTTCACACTCACCTCATGCACTCATGTCATGAAGGTTGTTGCATCCAGAAAAGTATGTATTATGTATTCTGGATGGTCTACGTGTCTGTGTGGGATCAAAGTCAAGTCCTACCAATGTTTGCATATGTTTCACTGACCTCACACTTAGCCATTTTCCCAAGAAACCTAGCCTCATCCGGATTCATGGAACTATGTGATTTGTTTTTGCAACCATCAAGCTTCCTCCCTTGCCTGCTGAAACCCCGCAGTGCATAGAGACACCAACTTCCATTGCCCGCCGAAACAAAATTGTGCGCAGAGGCCCCAGCCAACACTGCTCTCCGGAAATGTGCAGAGCAGTACAACAGCACTGCACTCAGAAATTGTGCAGAGGTTTCCTCCCAGGACCCCTGTCCTGCAGCAATGCTTTGAGCTTCAAAACTACATAGTGTTGTCCAAGTTGTATTGTCAGCCTTGCGTGCAGAAATTGCGTAGACGAACCTCCCAGGGCCTCATCCCGATAGTAGCCAGCGTCCGCTGAAATTGCGCATACCTACCTCTCAGTGGCTACAAGAAAATGTGACATGTTGGAATCGCTTCCAAGGAGTTGAGGAGAAGGACCAAGGAATCAAGTAATGGAAAATATCAAGATTGCCTGCAAACTCCGTCCAATGCATGATCATGTTGAGGGTAAGTATGGTAAATATGGAACATCTTTCGAAGTACACCTCTTAGTTGAGTTTGCAAGACTGCTTGTCATTATCATATCATCTTGTCCTCAGTAACATGCATGTGCGCAAATGTGAAAAGTCACTTTATGTGTTGCTTCTACATGTTGTGCTTCTTTTTCACTTGTTCGACCAACTGGCGTCTTCTGCATGTTGATTGGTATGTCATGCTTGCGACCATGTTTTGGTCGTGCACAAGGTCTTCGCTTTGTGTGTACATGTTGTGTTCGCTATGTAAACATTTGTCACACTCACACATGGAGTCATATACACTGTCGCGCAAGCATCGTCATGGTCATCCAACAATCAATCACAAGCATCGTGCTTGTCACTCGCACCGTCAGTTAGTCATGTTGAGCATGTGTGTCTGGATGGTTTGAGTCGTCTCATCGTCAAGTCATGTAAGTGTGTGTTTGCAACTTCATGTATGCATGTTTTCACTCTCTCACACACTTAGTCATTTTGTTGAAGTTCTGATGACTGGATTCCCCTCTGACAGCCAAACTTTCACCCCGCTATCGACTCGATTGATTGTCACCAGAACAGTGCAGAAGCACCAACCAAGCCATTTCATGCTATGCTTCCCATAGGCTGCTCAATCAACCTTCCTACTGGTCAACCAGAGAGTTTGACTTGGCAGTCACCCTGGGACTGACTCCCCTCAAAAATTGCACAGAGGCTGCAGCCCTTGCCCACTCCATTGATTGAAAAAATTGCACAGACAGACCAAACAAAAACCCAGTGCTCATCCTTGTCTCCCTCAGAAAATTGCACATTTTTTCCATGCAGCCCACCAATCAGTTGGCCATTTGCTCACCCAAAAAACTACGCAGATTTCATGAGAAAACCCTCTGTTGCCCAGTAGTCCACTCAGATCAAAATTTGCACAGAGGTGATCAGCAAGCCAACCTCCTAGCATTAACGTAGTTTTTCCTACCAGTAGCTCCCAACAGCTGGCTACCAGTACCCTCCAAGATTGTGTAGTTTTTGTTGCCAAGCTTCCAACAGCCAACTGCCAGTTCCCTCCAGGAATTGGACAATTTTTGCTGCCAAGGTCCCAACAGCCAGCTACCAGTTCCCTCCAAGAATTTCCAATTTTGGCTGCCAGAATCCCACTGCTCGCTCCTTCCAAAAATTGTGCATATTTTGCCTGCCCAGCCTTCCTGCAGCCTAGACTTCTCCTCTGAAAAATTGCACATATATGTCCTCCAAATGAGCCAGACCCCATGGACAGTCACTGTCTATCCTAATTTCCCATCACCATCTCCCAGTGATTTCTGCGCAATTTTCACCAATGGTGCTCGAAGCCTCCATCCGAGCTCAAAGCTTGCCTCACGCGGTTTTGTGACCTTGTCTTCTCTCCTGGTCACCTGTATCCGAAACGATCATTCATCATGGTGGACTAGGAGGTTTATGGATTTGATGACGTCTCTTCATGAGTGACTGCAGATAGAGGTACACAAACAAACATGGTGCAATGATGGATGGGATGAATAAATGGAGTACATGCAGAAGGACATGTTCGCCAATGGACGAACAAATGATGCATGCAAAGAGATGTGCTCTCAAATAGACTATCATGAAAAGATGTGTTCATAGATGAACGGATGAGAAAACATGCGAATATGTGTTCGCGCACGGACGGACGAATGAACATGCACTTTTTGCGAACGGACGAACCTGTAAAGCATTCCAACATACGAGCAAGGAGCAATGTGTGAATGCAACAACAAGAAAACCTAATGACCATCGAATACTCCGCGCACTTTTCCATGTGGAGGTGAAGCTGTGACACACCATGAGGACATCCAACAACCAACAACACTGCAGCTCGACATTCACACCAGCAGCAACACGAATGTACCAGCACTGTAATGTAACATGGAAGTCCATGAGACCCACTTGTCATATGAAGAGTCATGTAAAGTCGAAAGGACATGGAAGTCAAACAGTCATGAGGGAAGTCGAATAGCCACATGGGTCAGTTTCACACTTGGCTATAAATACCCCCTCATTTGTACATGAAAAGGACTTTTCACCTCGGCTCGTCCCACATAGCCTTGAGATTCTGTAATCTTTTCTTTGAGGAGTAAGTAGTGGATCCAACGCCCTGCCCACAGGGTTAGTGATGTATGGTGTAACGATGTGTCTTCAAACTTTTTCTTAATTCAGAAGCCTACTAACATGCCAGCATGTTTTCACACGTGTTGTAATTGTTGTAAGGTTAACCTTGAAATTTTGTAATGCATGTTGCTTTAACTTGTGTTTAACACTTTAACTCATTCAATTGTTGTAATACATATATATTAATGCAAATGTGTTGTATGAGCTATTAACTTTTTCCTACTCAAGTTGGTTACCTCCCTAGACATCAGACAAAACTTTCACGTAAACTTGCTAAAATGACCATCACACTCGCGCTGACTCCTCCATTGTGTGTTGTACGTGTTATCTTTCCTTGTGTGTTGTGACTGCCACATCCATGTGGACTTCCCCTCCAGAAATTGTGCACGTCATCTTGGGTTGTGTGTTCCTAACAGAGTTGGGGCTTCCTCCCATCCAACTTGGAACTCACTCTCACCCTCTCCCTCTACGGTGAAAGAATCGTTGACACAAGTAACACTAGAAATAACCAGGCACACAAACCTCACTACTCGAAGAAAAAGCAGACCACTCTCCTATGCTGACAAGCAAGAGCTGAGGCAAACATTTAAGATAATGGCAACTAAGCCATCGTATCGGATGGGACTCCTACACCAAATGGTGTGAGGTCTAGTTGGGACTTCATACTAGGGAGAACCCCTGAAGTTGGCGGGTCTAGCACCATCAACAACACCCAACAGATAGTGCCTGAATTTATGTTGCACATATACCATTGCTAAACCTTTGCGCTATGTGGTTGAATTTTTCTTCTTCGCCTTTGACAAATTTCTACTTGAAAATGCTATTGGATGATTGATATCTCCTTCACCTATTTGGGTCAACACAACTCCTAGCATGATGCAGGAAGCATCTACATGAACGTGGAATTCCTTCTTCCAGTCAGGGAACACTAAAATGGGCGCGATGACCATTTTCTCCTTTAAGACATCCAAAATTTTCTGGCAATCCTTGTCCCAAAAAAACGTTGTATCCTTCTTCAAATGTTTTTCCATAGGCACAGTGATTTTTGCATGTTATTTGATGAACTTCCTACAATATCCTATATGGATCAACATTGAACACATTTGGTTAAAATTCTTCGTGGCTTCCAATTTGACAATTACTGCAATTTTGGCGGGGTCTACCATCAAACCTTGCTTGCAAACAACATGGCCCAAGAGTATCCCATAGGGTATGTAGAATATGCATTTCTTCAAATTAAGGGTTATCTGATGCTTTCGACAAGTATCCAACATGAGGCATATACTGGAAAAATTTTTCTTTACTAACCCGAACATTGTCCAGACATTAAAGTAGACCTCAAAAAATTTATGGATGAATTCCTTGAAGACAACAATTACCACCCTATAGAATATTGTAGAGGCATTCTTAAGCCAGAAAGGCATCACTGTATATTGAAAACATCCCCATTCAATCATGAAGGTGGTCTTACTCCAGTTTTCCAACGTGATCTTGATCCGATGGTACCATGAGCATCCATCCGTGAACGAATAGGCTTCCTGTCCTCCAACATTCTCCAGTACCTCATCTGTGAATGTCGTAGGGAATGGGTAGTGGACACATGCGTCATTAAACTTTCCTAAGTATGAGCATATCCAAATTTCACCCTGCATTTTCTTTTCTTGAACCACCATAGGACTAACCTAGTCCGATTCCTCGATAGGTTAAATGATCCCAACTTCAAGCATTTTATCCAATTCCTTGCACACTTTTTCCTTATACTTAGGATTTAATTAATAGGGGCATTGCTTTACTGGCTTTGGATTTGGCTTCAAAGTGATCTTCATGAATCCCAGATCCCCTACTATCCCTTTTAGATAGAAGAACTTGGTGGGAAACAAGTCTTGATACTCTCACAATAGCTCTACGACCTTATCTACTATATCTTCATCCCAATAGTCACCTATGTTCACGAACTTCAGCTATACTTCCGATCCAATATTCACCTACTTGGTCTTTAAAGGCTCTGATATATCAGGTATTTCTGCCTTAGGTCCCTTGACTTCACGCTATCCTTCAGACTCAAGAATGTGGATGTTCCTGGGATCTTCATCGCCATCCTCCATAGTCACATTGTAGCATTCGAGCACATGGCACAGGTGCGTACCCAAATCCAGTTGTACCCATTCAACCAATTCTTCAGGGATTCTGAATATTGCAGCTTTAATTTCATGTAACACCTCATCAATACATTCATATCCATCTTCAAAGCGAAAAGTCAGCAGAAAACTTTCTTTCAAGGCATCCCTTTCTGCAGTCCTATGTCACAGCTCCATTTCCATATATCAGTTCAGGATTGTATCCAAAGTGTGGCAAAGGATATGAACCCACTCCGGCTGTGGTTCTTCCCCCATGCTTTTGTCCAATGAGCTAAGTTCTCACATGGATCGTCCTTCCCTGTTTCTTTTTTCGTAATGCGGGTATTAGCATACCCAAACATCAAATTCATCATTCTTCGATACTCCTTCCAATCTGCAAAATTGTTCTTATGCGTGCCCCACCAATGGGTAGGTGTAACTCACAATGCAATGTATAGCGCTTGGAATCAATGTTCCTCTGGTACATTCCTTTCAAATTTATCCAGAAATAAATTGACATCCTCCAAACCATCATAATATGGTAAATTGTGTACCTCGGTGGATATACATCATAATGATTTTGTAAGCTTGTTGCAGCGCAATGATGATACTTCATGCAATCAGTTCTGCCAGTGTTCAAACTCCTCTTCTAAATCTTAATTACAGGATTTTTCCTTCTGCCATGTGATTTTCCCATCCGTCATAGGGTTGATCCAATCATCATCTCACACAATCAGCTTATAGATCTGCTCAATATCGTTGTCCTCCTCATAATTACAGACTGGTTTAGTATAATGTGCACCTTCAACTGGGTCTAATGGTACAATAACTCTCAATTCTTTATTTTCAAATGTCAAACTAAAATTATTTAGATTGATGACTGCGTTCATATCAAAGGCCCAATCGATTCCAAGCAGCGTTAGATATGGGTTACTCTTGTCCACTATATCAATTACTTCTAAGTCAACTATGGTGTGTGGCCCTTCAATATCCATAGTCACTCCATGTAGGTGCCCCATAGGAATAATCTTTTGTTGATTGGCCATTCTAAGCTAGATTAGGGACCACTGTAGCACTGGTCTTCCCATTATTTCCCAGGTTTACTTCAGCAGAAAATTTGCATCAGATCCCAAATCAAGAATTACCTCGTCCATTTTGTATTCTCCAATCTGGGTAGTTAATCTCTTTTTGCAACCAGTTCTCTACCTACTTTTGCCCAACTTATGTACTACGCATTGTTCTGGTATAGGCTTGTTCTTACTAGTGAAATTGCCTATAAATTATTGTAGTCCTTCGATAGCCTTCTTATCCCTTAGGATTTTCATACAAGTTTTTAAAAATGATGCTAATAATGATGGGTCTATCTCCTGCGCAGTACTGGTCTCTTCAGACTTTCCCATATTTCGAGTCCTTGAAGTAGAATTTCCTTCATCTACAAAGCTCCTTTTTGCTTCTATAAATGTTTCCTTCACCTTATTTACATCGAATCCTGTCTCCTTATTATCATCCTTGTGAACCCATACATGAACTTCTGGTTTTTTCCCCTTATCTTCTCCAATAGCTATACCATTTCACATAACAATATTGACACTAGGACCATTTTCGCGAGGCTCTGACCTCTTCATTTGGATGTTTTATGTAGGTTGCTGAGTCTGAGTTTTATTTTCTTGCATCTTCATGATGAGCATTGGGAAATCTTCTATAAAATGGTCAAACTGGTGACAATATTGACAGGAAGGGTGCATTGGATTCTCACAATCACGTGCAAAATGACATGCTTCCCCACAATTATAACATATGATCTGACCACAACCCCTTCCAAATCCTCCTCCTTTCCCTCTTCCTCAGCCTTGGAATCATCCATGCCATAGTTGCACCCTGATCTTGTTGAGGACAAGTCTTTGCCTGCATTCTATACGTAGGGGTTCTATCCATCACCAATTTGTAACTTTGACAACGGCACTCATCATGACCTACAGATTTGCAGAAATTACAAAACAACTATTGGGGGCCTGTATAAACTTTTGTAGTAGATGAAAATTATCTATCGCATGCTTTCCTATTACTTGACAAATAGCACACCATGGTATTACTCTTGTGCTCATCCCAGTGGTATTCCTTGCATTTAGGGGGACAACCCCCCCCCCCCCAATATGATAATTATGATAGACTGGGAAATGGTCCTTATCGTGACCATGGGCTTTGCATTTCAAGCACCAAACTTCTATGTGAACCTTAGTCTGGACTTCCTTTCCTTTATTTAGGCTATGCAACTCCATATGAAGGCTAGCTAACTGTGACCGAATCTATTGCACTCCCATATTCGTATCCTGAATGGGCGAAGCTTCCAATCTCATAGAAATATTTAATGCTTCAGCCTATGTGCCAATTTTTTCTATGACAACGACAATCTTAGATGGGGTAACAACAAAGAAATTTACCAATCCCTATGTTGATCATCCATGATATACATATTAGCCTAGTAGATCAGACACTTCAGTCTCTGATCAAAGTCCCATGCAAACTGTTACACAGTAATTTGTCACCATCCCTGTTACTCCTCTTGTCGTACCTTGGAGGACTCATCCCGGGAGTTATAAGAAGTGACAAAGTCTAAAAACACTTGCATTATGTTCCCTTGAGCATGTACTTCATGTTCCCTGAAGACACCTCCTACAGATTATCCCTGAAAAGTGTCCCTTTTCCATTGGCGCAAGTCCACAGTATTTTACCCGCGCCAATCATAGAGATCCTCAAAAGAGGGCGCGACCATTGGCGCTCTGTCTTAGA
Organism: Pinus tabuliformis; assembly: GCA_031772625.1. Taxonomy (NCBI): domain Eukaryota; kingdom Viridiplantae; phylum Streptophyta; class Pinopsida; order Pinales; family Pinaceae; genus Pinus; species Pinus tabuliformis. The sequence continues at coordinate 113,096,430 of CM062805.1, forward strand.
GCAGCAGTCGCGCCAACCGAGTTTAGTCATGCTTTTTGCCTTAATGCACGTCCGACTGTTGTTTCCTTCATTACATGGAGCTTTTTGAAGATAAAAAATTAGTCTTACGCCGAGCTTTATCCTATCTCCATCTTTAGTGGCTTTCGGGGAAAAGATGTTAATCCACAAAAGGTGTCCCGGTTCGTCGTATCCTCCTCCCTTCTTCATCTATATAAGCTTGTCCTTATGCATTTGACAAGCTAGTCGCTAGTGCTAAGAGTCAGAGTTATGGAGTGTTAGATGTTGAGTTCTTGGAGGAATGCTAATGAGAGCTAGGGAGGTTATGCTGCCGGAGTGGAGATGCAGTGCAAGACACATATAGTTACTCGCCCAGCCAGGAGAGGTTCAACGTCAGAACCATGGTTGTAACTTTTCCTATTTATTATTAATTAATGAGCGTCTGCTATTATAGTTCCAATCTCATTGTCTATTATGGTGTTGATTTATTTCCTTTCTGACTGAAATATAGTTATGCTTTGGTAGATTTTATGTTGGTATCTGTCTCTCCCTTTGCATGTGCAGGTGTTCGTTTATAATCCGCTGGAGCGAGGGAGCGGGAATATCAGCTCTACCTCAAACATAGCGTTGGACTCCAGGTTGGTCTTTTTAATCCACCTTTGATGCATAACTAGGAACTTGCGTGGCAGCGTGGTTTGATTGTGGCTAGTTCTGCTTTAGACTAGTGGGATCGCCTCTGTCCGCAGAGGGGATTTACCTGTCCAACAATTTGGCGACTCCGCTAGGGAAAAGCTATTGCGTTTGTCTTGCATGATTGTTTTTCTCTCGCTTGCCTGAGTTAATGAACTTTCTGAGTCAGTTATGAAATTGCTATCTGTTGTTTGGTTCTTCTGGGCACTGTCAGTCAGACCTTGGGAAGTTATATTTTCTTTTTGAGTTAGTAAACGCGGCTGGCGCGTTTTTTCTTCTTACAGTCGCGCCAGTTGGCGCATGTTGCTCCATAGGCACCCGCGCCAATTCATTGTTAGCGCGAGTTACAGTTTTACAGTCGCGCCATCTCTCTGAATTTTGCCAGTTTGATAGCTCAAAGCTCTTTGAACTCAGATTTTTTGTTTTCCATATCTTTTGCCTGCTTCTGGAAGTGTGTTGGACCTCTGCGTGACTGGTTGTTACTTTCATCCTTCAGTTGTTTGCTTATTTCTATCGATTTTGTATCCCATCCCTAGAGTACCTAGTGGCTGTGCATGTCGAGCCTTCTGTGGGACGTAGTGGTTTGATCAGCCAGTCAGCTTCTTGATTGTTTTCTGCACTCATCTAGTGATTCACTTCTAGCTTGCTTGGTTCTTGCTTGACTTCATTTGGTTCATTGAATGCCTTTGCGTTTTCCTTTGCTTTGACAGTTCATCTTCATGTTTCTGAATTGGTTCTATGTCCTTTGAGTGATTGTGTTTGTACTTGTGGATATCTCTTCAGGTTTGTTTACATGCATTATGCTATCTTAAAAATCAAAAAACAAAAGAGCTTTTTGCATTATACTAGTTAGCATTTATTGTTATTTGTCGCTTTTAAAAAGAAAAGGAAAAAGTTTTTATTTCTTGTTATTAGCTGCACTAGGATCTTTGTTACTTGCTTAATGATCATTTTGTTCGTGTGAAAAAATATATCTCTACTCTTCTGTAGGTAGAATTCATCGAATGAAACGATATAATTTTGGCATATAGATTGCATCTAGAAAGTTTGGAGAGACCACATACGGTAGGACCAAAAAACTGAAACATAATTGAAGATAAACTTTAAAATAACCTCAATGAACATAACAACGCATTGGAACATAACGCAAATACTCTAGAGGTCTAGGTTAGAAGACGTGTTCCGGCGTCTTTAAACCTGGTAGTTTATCGTCGAGTGGTTGGGTGATTCCTCCACGGTGAAACGATAGGTGCCAATACGGACTGAGCTCCCACGTACCGTCGCGTATATACGGGAGACCCCACTAGGCTATTATCCTTTATCCATAGGAAGCCGAGTCTGCCGCCCTACGATTCGCAATGCAGTGAACACAGCATTCACGAAGATCGACCACCCGTACCCTAAAAAGTATTATGTGGTTTTGCGAAAAGTTTGGCACACCCTTTACCTAGAATTCCAGAGTAGTCACTTTTGATCCTTTTCGGACTCCCTAAACGAAAAGGTGCCTATGAGCGTCTTGTCACTTCGTGCTCATTAAACATTCGAAGGAGACTAGAGTCATCTTTTATCCTTTTCTCGACTCTTAAAAAATGAAAGGTTAAGTTCAGTGTCTTAAAATTTATTGGCCACGATAACATATACCCAATTAGATTGTGATTGCGTTAGACTGAGTAGGATTATTTCTCGTTCGATGGCAGCCTTCCTGGCGCCCACCGGCCAAGGTATTCCTCCTAATGGGAACCCTCGTCCCTTTCCTCCTGTTGGAAATGTCGGTGTTCAGTATATCGCAACATTGTCTTTGCCTGGGTTGATCATTGGTTTACCCGTATGGTTGTTTTCGAACTCGGTGGTTTCGAGTGTGATAACTTTTGTTCCGCCACCACCTCCTCCACCCGAACAACACCATGATGATTCTAAGGTGGAGCCCTCCCCTTCTTTGCCCACTGTTGCATCCTCATCTTCTACTTCGCCCGGTGAAACCTCAGGTTTCAGTAACCAGGTGGCTAAGAAGAAGAAGAAGAAGACCAAAAAGAAGAAGTCCCCTAAGGGAAAGGTCACATCTACCGCAAGAATATCTGAAGTAGAACCACTTTCTGCTCTTCCGCGGAAGGCCAGCTCTCCTTGTCGGTTATGCAAGGCGGACCATTTTCTTTCTGATTGTCCTGGTATCCCCAGGATCCTAGATGTATGGTCCCGTGATCCGCCTCGTCCCCTGTCGTCGCCAATCGACGATACCTCATTAGTTGGTAGGAGAAAAGGGAAGGTTCGTTTCCCTTGTCGACTTTGTGAAGGTAATCATCTCCTTCGCCTTTGTCCACTTATGGATGAAGCCTCCCGTCTTTTGGAAAGTCTGTCACCTCCCTTACCCCAACTACCCGCTCGATATCAGTGTCTTTTGGCAAGTCGCTCTGCTAACCAAGTGCTCAAGCATAATTCCCCTCTGGTCCAACCTTCTCTTCCTGAACTTACCTGTGCTCCGCTGATTCCAGACCAGTCCCTGGTCGGAACGAATGTTGATTTACCTTCATCATCTCTGCACCACTTTATTATCAAAGATGAACCACCCGAGTCTAAACCAAACGAAAGTCCCAAGGTCCAGCTCACAAGTGACCCGGTCTTTCAAAAGGTCCAGCTTACAAGTGACCCGGTTTTGCCTACCGAGGTTCCATCCTTAGATGATCCTACCTCTGAATCCGAACTAGACAACAGTCAAAAGGTCCAGATTACAAGTGACCCGATGCTGCCTACAGAAGTTCTGTCCTTAGATGATCTTACACCTGAATCCAAACCAAACACAAGTCAAAAGGTCCAGCTTACAAGTGACCCGGTTTTGCCTTCAGAAGTTACTTCCTCAGATAATATTCTCACTACAAACGATGAAGACCCCACCGTCCAAATTCTATTTATCAACATAGACTCTAATGATCAAGTGAGCATCCCTCTTATTCCTTCGCAACAAGAAGAAAGTCCACCAGAATCTTATCCGGCCGTTTATCCGGTCCCACCTCCAAGCAACCTAGTTGTTTCCTTTAATTAGGATCAACTAGTCAATCCTCGGTTACCAGCCGCCATACCATTTCGAATTATAGTCCAAGTCTACCGAATGGTTATGGCTGGTACAATTATTGATGAGGGATCTCCTGTGAGTATCCTTTCTTCAACAGCTTGGGAAGCACTTGGTTCGCCACTGCTTCTGCCTGAGATGCGAAACCTTACAGGTTTCCATCGAGAAACTACTCGACCTTTAGGAGTTCTTCCCAATGTGCCTATCACCTTAGAAGGGAAGAATGTTCAAATGGGTCTCATGGTCGTCCAAGGTCCGCTAGATTACAATTTACTCCTTGGACGAGACTATATTTATCGCATACGTGCGATTGTGTCCTCACTCTTCAGAGTGATGTGTTTTCCGCACGAAGGAAGGACGATCAGGATCGTAGACCAACTTTCGTTCCCCGGTTCACACTTCACATATAGTCATTTACCCTTTCTAAACGGTCTTATTTCCACAGGAAATGCCTCAACGCCCGCTTCGTCATTCTGATGACGGCAGTTGACCCGGGCACGTGACTGAAGCCCGGGGGGCATGCATCCTCCTTCAACATCGAGTCTTTCCAAGTGAACCTTCATTCCACCCACTCCGTGAATGCCATAAAGCTTGGGGGGCATATACCTCGATTTGCATTATCATGCTGGGGGCATGCAAAAATTTAATAAGCATAGTTTTTCGTTTCAAGCTTATGTAAAAATGAAATTGAATCCAAGCAAAGTTCTCCATGGTTCAAGCTTGTGTAAAAATGAACCCATACCTGATTTGCATCCCATGATTGCCTTTTATCTGCTAATTTCTGCTAGATGAGCCTTGGTTGTTTCATTCCATCGCCACCATCTCTTTGGCCGATCATATGCTTTCACTTGGTTGTTTATCCTTTCCTGAGGAACCGCAGCGATGAGTGGTTTTATTAGCCAGCCTCTTGACCATTACATGTTTCGAGCAAGTTCCACCATTACCGGAACCAGTTGCTACCCTTTATACCACTCGTTCCTTCAGGACGAGTCGCCTTTACGCTCTTTTCCGACTCGTAAAATATGAAAAGATTACCGAGTATTTTTCCTTTTTGACTCGTTTAAAAAAAAAAAAAGAAAATAAAAATGGAGGTCCGCTTTCAGCTCTTTTCTGACCATTTAAAGAGGAAAAGATTGCCGAGTTCTCCCTCTTGACTCGTTAAATGTTAATAAGGGGCAGTCGTTTTAAGTTTCTTTTTGTCGACTGTTAAAACATAAAAAGATTACCGGGTTTTTATCGTTTCAAACTCGTTAATGGTTCCGAAATGACGTGGCTTTGACCGCTTTTTTACTTTTTCAGGTCGAAATCACTAATTATGAAAAGTAATCCTCGATCGTAATGATCGGGCGGTTCTTTCGGGTATTATTTTATACTTTTTCGGGCCCGAGAGACACAACTTTACGAAAAAGGACACCCCTGGAGTTTTCTTTTCTGCTGTCTTTTCAAACTCTCTAAACATGAAAAGACGCCGAGTTCTTCCTTTGTCAGACTCGTTAAAACTTGATGACATCGGATTTTGTCACACCACAAGCACATGCTATCCCCATCAAGCTTGTTAAAAATAACTGGGGTACTCGCCAGAAATGGCGGGGGGAAAAGAAAATTTTTGACCCATCATTATTACCGTGACGGCAGTATGTCGCTCTTGAACATGGCACTGTTCTGTTTTCGTGTCCAGGGTGGGGATATCTCATCTCACATTTTTCACTTACTTCCATGGACTTGGGTACCTGATTTGACCTCTCATCCACTCATTGCCTCGTCATCATGACCTTTGATACGTTGATGTCAAATACTGCCAATTCCGTTAATGTGCCGCCGATATGTTCAAGAGAAGTTGACCTCTGCAAAGGAACAACATCCCTCTGATAGTTTGTACAATCTCGATTCACAATATTATCTCTCTGTCTCATGTCGATGATGTGGGAAACATTATGGCCCACCTTCGATCAAGGTCACTCCCTGTCGACTTCAACTCATTATCCAGGAAGTTGATCTAGAGACTCCCTTCCAGTGCCTTGGAGCCTGCATGCCTCAATGGCAGGTTCTTCGTGTTCGACGTGAGGTTTTCATCATTGGCCTCTGATCAAATGATTCTATGGGTGTTCGACGTCAGATCATTTATTCACACGCCGTAGATTGTACCTATAGTACCTTGAGGGCCATCGTCATTATTGGTGGTACCTCTCGCGTCTGTTAACAGTTTCCACTATTGACTGGTAATCAGACGATGTTCATGCATGTTCAACATCAGCTCATATATTCACATGCTTGAACTTGTACTCTTGTTCGGGTCGAGATGGAGCGCAAGACCCTGGATTGTGTCTGTTGTAATCCAGGCGTGATTCTTGATACTTGACTCATTCACTGGATGGCTGCGACCATACCTGAGTCAATTCATTGATCCTAACTAGATGGCTGCGTCCATACTATGGATCTAGATTATTTATGTACTCTCTTATGGATGGCTGCGTCCATGCTATGGATCTAGATTATTTATGTACTCTTTTATGGATGGCTGTGACCATACCACGTACATCATGTAATTGAACTATCAGTCATGTCTCTTAATACAGATCCTCGGCGGCGGTAACTATATGTGTTCTTATGTGTGTTCTTGTAAATCATTTCACCCCTCTCCACCTCTCTGACTTCATGCTTTAGGGGGCATCTGTTACACAGTAATTTGTCACCATCCCTGTTACTCCTCTTGTCGTACCTTGGAGGACTCATCCTGGGAGTTATAAGAAGTGACAAAGTCTAAAAACACTTGCATTATGTTCCCTTGAGCATGTACTTCATGTTCCCTGAAGACACCTCCTACAGATTATCCCTGAAAAGTGTCCCTTTTCCATTGGCGCAAGTCCACAGTATTTTACCCGCACCAATCATAGAGATCCTCAAAAGAGGGCACGACCATTGGCGCTCTGTCTTAGAGCAGCAGTCGCGCCAACTGAGTTTAGTCATGATTTTTGCCTTAATGCACGTCCGACTGTTGTTTCCTTCATTACATGGAGCTTTTTGAAGATAAAAAATCAATCTTACGCCGAGCTTTATCCTATCTCCATCTTTAGTGGCTTTCGGGGAAAAGATGTTAATCCACAAAAGGTGTCCCGGTTCGTCGTATCCTCCTCCCTTCTTCATCTATATAAGCTTGTCCTTATGCATTTGACAAGCTAGTCGCTAGTTCTAAGAGTCAGAGTTATGGAGTGTTAGATGTTGAGTTCTTGGAGGAATGCTAATGAGAGCTAGGGAGGTTATGCTGCCGGAGTGGAGATGCAGTGCAAGACACATATAGTTACTCACCCAGCCAGGAGAGGTTCAACGTCAGAACCATGGTTGTAACTTTTCCTATTTATTATTAATTAATGAGTGACTGCTATTATAGTTCCAATCTCATTGTCTATTATGGTGTTGATTTATTTCTTTTCTGACTGAAATATAGTTATGCTTTGGTAGATTTTATGTTGGTATCTGTCTCTCCCTTTGCATGTGCAGGTGTTCGTTTATAATCCGCTGGAGCGAGGGAGCGGGAATATCAGCTCTACCTCAAACATAGCGTTGGACTCCAGGTTGGTCTTTTTAATCCACCTTTGATGCATAACTAGGAACTTGCGTGGCAGCGTGGTTTGATTGTGGCTAGTTCTGCTTTAGACTAGTGGGATCGCCTCTGTCCGCAGAGGGGATTTACCTGTCCAACACAAACTCATTTACCTTTTGTTGGATTTCTTTCACCTCAGTTACTGACTGAGCCTGAGACTTAGGCTTCTTAAATTCACTATTGAGCGCCTTCTTCATCTAGTCTAGTATTGCATTTGGATGAGCCAAACAATACTTAATATACCATCTTAGTGCTCTATCTTGCAATGTTGTAACCAGTTTCACTTTCTTCAAATCATCATTTGTAACCTGCTATGACTTCCACACAACATCTGCTACAAACCAAAACTGTAACGGGTCTTTTGTCCCCAGACCCTCGAATATGAGCTTCTTCATCACGTTGGCCATGTTAAATAGTGGAGGTGGATGTGTGAGTGTAGGTGTGTGAGGCAGAAGTGATGGTGGAGGTGGAGTTGATGGATGTTGTAACCCCGTGATACCCTATCTTATTATCTGTAGCGCACCTAGAGGTGTCCTCAAAACACTACTTTCTTCATCACTGTCAGATGCTCCCAACAAAGGACTATATTCGACACTTGAATCTAGGTCTCCTCAGAATGATTTTCCACTTAGCATAGCTACTGTCAAATATCTTCTAAACATTAATTTAATGGCATAACCCTTTTCTTACACAACAACATTTTAATCCAAATCTTCAGGGATTTCAGATACTTACCTCTAGGTCCTTTGAATAATTTTTGTTCAACTTCGCTATAACTTACAAATGTATCGATCGCAAACTCAGTGATGAATTCACCCAAAATGCTATCGATCTTGTAATCGACAACCCTCGCAATCTTGTTTTTTAAATCTTCAAGATGCCTTACCAACTCTGGAATCCACACAATAGGGTTATCCAACTTCCACATACCCTAACTAACTGCCAATTTAAATAACCACTGGTGTAATTCACATGGAAGAGAGCAGAATAAAATCTCGTGTTCACCTATATATAGGTATCTATTCAACCACTCTTCCTTCGACAAGTGCAAATTCTTGTTTTCCTGAGCTGCAAATTCATGTAGTTTCTGATCTATCAACTTCTTGATTTATTTCTTAGTTGGAAACCATTTATTCAAAATCACACATTCCTCAGACAGATCCCAATCCTGGAAATGGAACCATTTGCTATCTTGAGGGGTCTTGACCCAAGTTCAGAGTTAGTTGTGCCAACCAACAAAACCCTAGACTGCTACCCTTTCGACAACAACCTGCGTAGCGCAGGCTACAGTCTCACCCGAAGTAGTATTGGGGGGTGGAAGAACTAGGTTTCTACATCTAGAGGTATGTGTGATGGGTTTCTCTTACTTCCAGGGCTTTATTCTGACCTTCATGAACCTTAACCCTTAAATTGCAGAATTTACAGTAACTTACATAAAACAGATTCTAACTCTGCGTTGATTGCTTTAATCATTCATAACATCATGTAAACTATCAAATCTACTACTTACATGCCCCAATTAAGATTTTCTTCAATTAAATATAGAAAACAGAGTGAATACATAGAATTTGCATAAGTAAACATAAAGGCATAGGTGCACAAATATTGATCCAAAATAGTCTTTATTAGATATAACCCTTCTGTTACAGACTCTTTTTCCTACACACACAGCTGCAGGGGTGCGCACACTCAACCTATGGACTTACCAAGGTCTCCACGCACATAGTTGCAGGAGCCTTCCCCTTCGCCTAAATATAGAAACAAACTTTTCTGCCACGGACTACTTGCCCATACAATGATTTTCAATGCCTTGATGACTTCTTATGACTCGTTATGACTTATTTATATAGCTTTTTTCATTACAATTCCATGGTTCGCCAACCATGGGAAGGTCACAAAACATCATATCCTCTAACAAACTAAGGGACTAAAAACCCTTTTGACTCCTATGACCTTAGTGCTCCGCTCCCTCAAAATGCGAACACTTTATACATATAAAAAAATTAGTTACAAAATTTACGCCAGTGGACCCTATCCCAACACCTCTCAAGCTTGCACATTCTTCTCTCTCAATTACACAATGTGCACTTCTAGTGCCCAATCAGGTCACTGTTGCCTCAATGCTACCTCTTTTGCTCAAGCCTTGCGAATCATTCCTCCCCATGACTGCTTCGTGAGTTTGATAGCTTAATAGATTAGGAGATTATCTCAGGAACTGAATCTGTATCTCCATGACTACATCTTCATTTTCAGGTGTTGCTAACTAGGAGCCTATCATTCTCTCATATTCTACAAACAATATGCCTCTTGGTACAATAAAAGCACCATTTGAAGAGGTCAATGAAAGTAGCACTGAAGGTCCTAAAGAGAGTTCCAAATAAGGACCACCTATCTTAGCAGAAACTAAGTGCTTTGTGGATAATACCACTACTATCTCATGGATGACCATCAAAGATGCCTTCAATAAGAAGGAGTTCTCATATGACCTTAAATACATGGAAATCTACATCAAAGTGAATATATCTAGATTCCATAAAATTTCCTATAGATACCTAGTGCTACCATTTGCAGAAGCAGTCACATGGATTTTGCAGAGTCTAGACACCAAGAACATGGTTCTTCATAGTGTAAGCAAGTAGGAACTTGCATCATACTGACCACATGATCTACACTCCTATTACAAGCTGCCAAAGCCACAATTTTATCTCAAATCTCAGTATTATGTAGCTTCGACTTATCTGAATACCAGGGATATAATTAGATCATGATGGAATGAACCGACCAAGTTTCTCCAGAAGCCATAGGGTACTTACAAGATCAAATCATTGATAAAGGTTTACCAATACCTCATGGAAATGTGTTTCTGGTTGTATGGATGTTAAAGAACTAAGTTTTTCAAAGAAGGATGGCTTTACATGCTTTACCTACTAGTGATAGAAGGGACAATATTCAATTGAGAAGAGGTATTTTTCCGAAAATTGCAAATCAATGTAACAAAGGAAAAGAAAAATGAAAAAAAGGTGCAAACCCATTTCTTCATGTCTACATACCTGCTCGACGAAATATGTGGAGGAACAAATTTTCGGGTCTAGAATGGAATTGGTCTCAATAGTATCACTCTGTCAACATAAACTATAATCTACTCCCAGAATTTAGTTATAGACGATTTTATGACAAATTGGATGAGCACTTCTTTGTTGTCCTCTATCAGGTAATTTTTTAAGAAGAGGCACCCTGCATGATAGATCAATCTAAACAAGTGGTTAGTGAAGTTTCATATTAGTTTGCTTCTTCCTAGGGCACCTACATTATAGTCTTTGGTTCCCAAAAGTCACCACATAAATTACCAAAGTACGTGATTGCTAAGGTGGTCATGTAGGAAATTGGATATCAAATTTTCTTTGTGATGTCACAGTTGCTACATAATAAGAAAATATGGCACCTTGGCCTCTTCTTCCCTTGCAGGTGGGGTCTTATGAGTTGAAGAGCCTGAAGGAAACAAAAGTAGAAGTTTAAGGACTTACTAGCCTCAGGTTAGTGAAATGCATTTTCATATATATGACACTAGGGGAGTTTACAAACAACACTGTGGGAAGCTACTCTTTACGTGGCCTTTTGTTTCTATCTCTTTATAGGATGAGGAGAAGATGAAGAATTGGTACAATTCTTATAAGAGAAACGAGGCTAGGAGATGAGTCAAGACCTTCTAACACTGCTCATGTACAAGACATTCCTTAATATGGGACTCAATAGGAAGTTCCTACCCAAGATAGTGCAATCAAACCAAGGACAAAGATTATGCATGATCTAGAAGAAGAAGAAGAAAGAAACAAGAATATGGAGGAGGATATAGAAGCCCAACAAATGAATGATTAAAATTATGAGGATGATGAAGAATAAGAAATCATGCCAATTTCAGAGTAAAATAGTTATCAGTCTCCACCTCCTCTTAATGGTGCCCACCTCCCATTCAGTGAGATGGGATTAGTTCGTTTCGCTTGATGATAGGTTCATGGACATTTGAAACTTTACCTTTGATCAATTGAAGAGAAGAATAGCATAGGAGAGAAGAAGGTATTTTGTGAATGACCCTCCTCACCATGTTTCTATCAATATAGAAAAGGTGATTGTGCCTAATGCCAGAAATAATCCAAGAGCAATTGCAATAGCGAGTGCAACCTTTGGCGAAGCCACTGGGGAGAACAAGAATGATATCATGAAAAAAATGAAACATTGATAAAGTAGTTAGCTTCAATAATGAAACATGTGGAATATAGCATGGGATAAAATTGTTGAGATGGGGTCTCCTGGATCAAATTTTGATAAAGTATTGTAAAGTCTCTGCATTTTGGGGAGCGGAGCACGCAGCGCAGGTCAATAGGAGTCAAGGTGTTTTAGGAAGGTCAAAACCCCTTACATTTTGGTATTGTTTTAATATCTTCCCATGGTTTGCGAACCATGGTATTGTAATAGAAAATAGTATATAAAAGGGTGTCTTAGCAAGTCTAAAAACATAACTGAACAGAATGCCATTTTTATATGTTTTGAGTCTGTACGATGTTTCTGTGTTTTTGGTGAAGGGGAAGGCTCCCGTAGCTAAGTGCGTGGGCCCCTACAACTATGTGCACAGGGTCTGGAAAGTTTTTATAAGGAAGATCTGAAGTAATAAAGGATATTTGAAGCAATTCTATGTCTATTTTTATATACTTGTGTATTTTCCGTATTTACACGCAATCAAATGAAATTTATCTGTATTTTGTCTTAAGTACTCCGTGAAGATCTCAATCTACTATTATATGTTATTTTATGCATGTTAAGACATTTACGCGAAGGTTATAGCTCTATTTAACTAAAAATCACTTTAAGTTCAGAAAATTCATGAATAAGGGTTCACAAAGATAAGAACAGGCTTATATTTAAAGAAATTCCTTAACCCCTGTTATGAAACCAGCTCAAGAAAAGATAGAAAAGATAGATCAATGCCTTAGAATTCAGCCTCTTCGAGGGGGCAACCTCCTTTACATTACATAAATGAACAATTCTTCGATGATACAAATGACAAAACCTCCTTTCTATATATAGGAGTCTAAGGAGTCACAATATAATCTAGCCGACCTAACAATAATAATATAAAGCCACAAAAATAACAATAGAGGGATTCTATGGGGCACAGAAATAACAACATGGGGGTAATAGGGGCACAGCAATATAAATAAGGGGTATAACTACAATAGTAATGGGGTAATCACTAGTATTATAGGGACCCAACATGCCCCTCTCCTTCAAAAAAGTGTTTTCCTCAACGCTTGAGTAGTTCTAGATACTTCTGCATAAAATTCTCATCCTCCCATGTGGAATCTTCAGCGGATAAGTTCTTCCACTTGATAAGATACTCTGAAATTGATCGATTTCGTAGCTGTCGAGTTCTTGTTTCTGTGACTGCTTCCGGTTCCAATATAATTTTTCCTTCCTCATCAAGTTCTGGCAATATTGTTTGAATTGGGAGCTTGTCGCCTATAACCTTCTTTAAACATGAAACATGGAAAACTGGGTGCAATCGAGAAGCTGCAGGAAGCTCCAATTTGTATGCCATAGTACCAATCTTTTGCAACACCTTGTACGGACCATAATACTTTGGTGATAATTTATTATCCTTCTTAGCTTGCTTTAGGGACATTTGCTTATATGGTTGTAGCCGTAGGAATACCCAATCACCTACATCAAAACTTCTTTCACTGCGATGTTGATCTGCCTGTTGTTTCATTCTATTTTGTGCCAACACGAGGTTATCCTTTAAGAGTTGGAGGACTTGTTGTTGATGTTCGATGTGATGTTCCACTGCCTGAACCTTAGAATTTTCTCTTAAATATGATGTGATGGATGGTGGTTGATACCCATAAAGTGCCATAAATGGGGTCATTTTTGTTGCTGTATGGAAGGAAGTGTTATACCACCATTCAGCCAGAGGCAACCATTTGACCCATTGTGTCTGTTTATCAGATACAAAGCAATGAAGATATCCTTCCAAACATTTGTTTACTATCTCAGTTTGCCCATCAGATTGAGGATGATAAGATGAGCTATGAGCTAACTGAGTACCAAGACAAGAAAATAATTCTGTCCAAAAATTTCCAGTGAAAATGGGATCTCTGTCACTTACAATAATCTTTGGGTTTCCATGTAGCTTTTGAATTGTTTCCATAAATGCAGTAGAAACTGTACTGGCTTTAAATGGATGTGATAATGCACAAAAGTGTGCATACTTGGTAAGTCTGTCAACTACCACCATGATGACACTCTTTCCCTCAGACTTGGGTAAACCTGTGATAAAATCCATTGAAACCTCCTCCCAACGTTGGCTTGGAATGGATAAAGGTTGTAATAACCCGGTGTCTTAATTGTTTCAACTTTATTTTGTTGGCAAACCAAACATTCCGCCACAAACTTTTGAATATCTGATTTAAGGCCATCCCAAAAAAATTCCTTCTTAACCCTGTGGTAAGTTTTTAAAAATCCTGAGTGCCCTCCTAAGGGAGAAGTGTGCAATTCCATAAGAATCTTTTGTTTTAGCTGGGAATTCTTACAGAGGTATAAGCGATCTTTGTACCATAATGAATCATTTTGCCAGCTAAATGTATCAGATGTACTGGAATCTTGTTGTAGCTTTCGAATAAGTGCCCACACTTCTTCATCATTCTTCCATTCCTCCCTTGCTTCATTTATCCAATCTGGTTGGATAATAGAAATGGCGCACAACAATGCTTCCACATCCTCATCCTTTCTTGAGAGTGCATCTGCCACCACATTTTGCTTCCCTTTTTTGTAGATGATTTCAAAGTCATAACCCAACATCTTTGTGACCCACTTTTGTTGCTCTTCAGAGGATAATCTTTGTTCTAAAAAGTATTTAAGGCTATCATGATCCGTTTTTACCTTGAAGTGTCTTCCCATTAGGTAGGGTCGCCATTTCTTAAGTGCATGGAGTATTGCCAACATTTCCTTCTCATAAATAGCTTTGCTTAAAAACTTTCCCTTGATTGGACGACTTTCAAAAGCAATGGGTCTTTCATCTTGCATTAGAACAACACCAATTCCATTTCCTGAAGCATCACATTCCACAATAAAGGTTTTTGTGAAGTCCGGTGTAGCTAAGACCGGTGCTTGGCACATTGCCTCTTTAAGATGTTCAAAGGCCTTTGTTGCTTCCGGAGTCCATGAAAATGCATCTTTCTTCAATAATGTTGTTAGAGGTGCTGCTATTCTCCCATAATTCTTAACAAACTTGCGATAATACCCTGTCAACCCAAGAAATCCTCGCAGATGCTTTATGGATGTGGGGATTTTCCATTCCTTAATGGCTTTAATTTTGCTAGGGTCTACCTTAACTCCTTCATGAGATACAATATGACCCAAATATTCCACCTCTTGGACTCCAAAGAAACATTTGGATCTTTTTGCATATAATTGTTTCTCCTCCAATAGTTGTAGCACCCTGTCAACATGTTCAACATGATCCTTCCAAGACTTGTTGTAGATTAGTATATCATCAAAAAATACTAACACAAATTTTCTAAGGAATGGTTTGAAAATTGAATTCATCAAACCTTGAAATGTTGAAGGTGCATTGGTAAGGCCAAAAGGCATGACCAAAAATTCATAATGACCCTCATGAGTTCTAAATGCCGTTTTCGGAATGTCTTCAATCTTCATTCTGATTTGATGATATCTCGAACGAAGATCCAACTTGGTGAAGTAAATTGATCCATGCAATTCATCCAGTAATTCATCAATGACAGGAATGGGGAACTTATCTTTAATAGTGAGCTTGTTGAGCTCCCTATAATCCGGACACATGCGCCATGATCCATCCTTCTTGTGCACCAATACTACTGGAGCAGAGAAAGAACTTTGACTTGGTTGAATTATACCAGCCTCTAGCATTTCTGCAACCATACGTTCAATTTCACTTTTTTGGACATAGGGATATCTGTACGGCCTGATGTTTGGAGGAACACTTCCTGGAATCAGATGAATAGCATGATCATGATCACGCATAGGTGGGAGACCTTTGGGAGTCTCAAATACCTTGGAATGATTGTCCAGGACTTTTTGGAGATCTGGAGAAATAGATGATTCCGATGTGGAAACATCTAGCGAACATAATTGTGCAATTACACCTCTTTGCTCCTTTTTTAGAAGCTTTGTCATACCATTAGAGCTGATTATCTTTCCTGGTTTCCCTGCAATACCCCTTAATTCAACTTCCTTTCCTTCCGTAGAAAATTTGATGAAAAGTTCTTGAAAATTAAAAGCTATTGTACCCAAGGATTGTAGCCATTGGACTCCTAGTACAACATCAGCACCTCCCATTGGAATGGAAAGCATTGGGCTAGTCAATACATATTCTCCCATGGATAGCTTGATATTATGGCACCTTCTAGAGAAATTTATTGTTCCTCCATTTGCAATCATCACTTGACACTCTGGTGCTGGATATAGGAAGCAATTCAATTCTTTTGCTACCCTACAATGAATAAAATTGTGGGTGCTTCCTGAATCAATCAACACTATTACCTTTTCTTCTTGATTTGTCCTTCTATCTTGATGGTTTGAGGAGTGGTAATTCCCGCCAATGCATTACAAGATATGGTTGGATTTATTTGTTCTTCATCTAGGCTTTGTTCCTGGAGTATATCTTCTTCTTTTGACCTTTTTTGCTCCTTTTCTTCTTCCTCTTCACAATCTATGTAGAATAATTTCTTCTCAGCACACTTATGACCTTTAGTGTATTTGCTATCACAACTGTAACAAAGCCCTTTTTCTCTTTTTTCTTCCAATTGTTGTGGTGTCAACCTTATAGGTTGTGGAAGACTAGGGGCAACAACACTTCCGTCTTTATAGTTGTGAGTGGTATGCTTCCTGGTTGCCATAATTTTGCTTTCCATTTTTCTTGCTAACCTGAATGCCTTCTCTAATGAATCAGGTTCCCAAAGGCGAACATCATGTTGGATATTATCCTTTAAAGACCCTATGAACACATCAATCCTATGCTCCTCTGGAATATCTTTTACCCTTATGTTCATTTTTGGAACTCCTCAATGTGCTCCATTACTGAACCCTTTTGTTTGAGACTTATCAATTGGCTAAAAAAAGTGTTTCTTTTTGTATCTTCATAATGTGCTATCAATTCTTCCGTAAAAATTGCCCAAGTGATAAATTTTTTACGAGAGCAAAGCCATTGATACCATACAAACTGATTTGGTTCCAAATATACAGTTGCCATATGTACCTTTTGTGTGTTTTTCACATTATTGAGATCGAAGAACTGCTCCATCTGTAATATCCATGTGGCGGGATCCTTGCCATCAAACTTCCTCATATCGATTTTTGGAATATGGTGGGTCTTCGATCCAACATTAGCGTCTATGGAATCATGATTAACATTACTTTTGTTCACATCATGAGTTTCCTTTACAACCTTTTCACCATTAGTAAGTATTTCTTGTAGAAAATATGTCAAATCTGTCTTCAAATCTGCCATGTCTGTCTTCAAATCTGTCTTCAAATCTACCATGTCTCTCTTCAAATCTGTCTTCGAATCATCCATCTTAGCTTCCATGCCCTTTATCTTAGATTCCACACCATTTATCTTAGATTCCATGCCATTTATCTTAGATTCCACACCACTTATCTTAGCTTCCGTTAGCTTTTGTGAGCGTGAAATTTGTTGCACTTGTTCTTGTAATTTTGATATATCATGTAGCATTTCTTCTTCTTCTTCATGAGTCATGCTAGAGCTTTCAGGTTCCTTACTAGGTGTTTACATTTTCTTTCCTCGGGGCATCAGTTACCGATAATAATGCTTTACTATGCCCTTTGAATTCCGTTAAACCAAGCTTACACAAAAATTAAAAAAAAACTACACACCTTTTTTCACTTAATAGAAGCCTGATATTGAATCTGATGTATCTCTGTAATTTCAGATCATCAAGTTCTGAAATTGCGACTTGTAGTAGCCTTCTGCATCCTCTTTCCAATGCCACAACTCTGACCCAAATTGGATTCTCCAAGGAAGAGTTATGTGAAATCTGCCACAATGACTTGCTTTTAGACTAGTTCAGTAGAGTGAACTTGTACGACGTGCCATGAGTCACTGTTTCAACCTTTGAATCTGAAACACACATACAAGAAACTACAGTCTGTCCTCTTTCTGTACCTTCTTATGAAATTTCAATCCGATCCCCAGAGAGAAAGTTATGACGATTTTCCCCAGGTCACCTGTTTTGAATGTAATTCAGGAGTCTGCAAAAAGACCAACTTCCTCAGATCATATCTCTGCAAATATTGCGCAAAAAGCTCTGAAATTTGGACCCAAGGTTCAGTGCAATTTCTTCTCAAATGGGTTTTCTTTGCAACTTCTGAAATGTCACAGAAAAAAAGTTATAGCGAAAATGCCACGATGACCTGTTTGGAGCAGCGAAACCCTAGAATCCAAAGCTCTAATACCAAATGTTATGAAACCAGCTCAAGAAAAGATAGAAAAGATAGATCAACGCCTTAGAATTCAGCCTCTTCGAGGGGAAACCTCCTTTACATTACATAAATGAACAATTCTTCGATGATACAAATGACAAAACCTCATTTCTATATATAGGAGTCTAAGGAGTCACAATATAATCCAGCCGACCTAACAATAATAATATAAAGCCACAAAAATAACAATAGAGGGATTCTATGGGGCACAGAAATAACAACATGGGGGTAATAGGGGCACAACAATATAAATAAGGGGTATAACTACAATAGTAATGGGGTAATTACTAGTATTATAGGGACCCAACAACCCCGCATCACATAGCCTTATGGATGTAGAAGCTTGGTTCTAGCATCCCCCAATACTACCTCGGGTTAGACTCTAGCTTGCACTACGTGGGTTGTTGCCAAAAGGGCTGGTAGTGTATGGTTTTGTTGGTTAGTGCAACTAACTCTGACCCTGGGTCCAAGCCCCCTCAAGCCAATAAATGGTTTCGTTGTCGGGAGCTGGATCTATCAGAGGGATGTGTGATGTGGTGTAAGTGGATACCAACTAAGAAGGAAAATGAGAAGTGAATAGATCAGAAGTTGCACAAAGTCACAGCCCAGGAGAATAGGAATCTATGCTTGTCAAAAGAAAAGTGGTTACAGAGGTATCTCTACACAAAAGTACACGAAGTTTACTTTTCGAGATTCCATTGCAAATTACACAAGTGGCTATCCAAAGTAGCGGTTAGTGACCTACTTGGAAGCACGACGATCATATTTTGTGGACTGCGGAATTATTCAAACCTCTTGAAGGATCTAAATATAAGGTGGCAAGGGCTGTGATTACTGGATTGATAGTATCTTGGGCAGTTTCATCACTGAATTTGCAATAGATACATCTGTGTCTTATAATGAAGCTAAACGATGATTCTTCAAAGGTCTGAGAGGTAAGTACCTGAAGTTGTTAAAAACATGGATTAAAATGTGTAAAAAGGGGATTATGACTTTAACTTAATGTTTAAGATGGGTCCGATTGGATCTGCGCGAAGTGGAAAGTGATTAAGAGTAGATCTAGACAAATTCATCGAAAGTGAATACAATCCCTTATTAGGAGATTCTGAAAGTGAAGAAGAACGAAATAACCCTAATACGCCCATAGGTGTGGCATAGATAGTAGATCAAGGTACTTTTGGAATTCCACATCCATCCACTCCACCTCCACCTTTGCCTTCGCCTCATACACCTATACCTACACCTCCAACTCCACCCCCACCTCCATCTACACTATTCAATATGGAAAAGATAGTGAAAATGCATGTATTCAGGGGTCAGGGATCAGAGGATCCTGATCAATTCTCATGTGTCATGGAGGATGTGTGGAAATTGTAGCAAATCAACGATGATGACATGAAGAAAGTGCAACTAGTTACAACACTATAGGATAAAGAGCTTAGCTAGTACATCAAATACAACACAACTCATTCGACTGTTTCATTGGCTAACACAAAGGATGCACTGAATGCGGAATTTACGAAGCCGAAGTCGAATGCTCAGTGTGTGACCGAAATCAAGGAGATCAAGCAAAGGGTTAATGAGTTTGCATGGGATATAGATCAGCAACTGAAGTGCTTATTAGTCAAGCTAACCTTCAGATTTTAGATGAACAACATAGGGACTATTATATAGCTTCACTATTATCTCACTTAAGATTTACGTTATCTTAGCAAAAAATTGGGTCTTAGGCTGAAGCGTTGGATATAGCGATGAAGCTAGAAGCCTCACCGATCTAGGATATGAATATAGTAGTTCAGCAGATCGAGGTACAACTAGCAATCTTGCATATGGAGTTGCAGGAACTAAAGAAGGGAAAGGAGGTTAAGTTAGAGACACATTATGAAGTTTGGTGCACAAAATGTAAGGTTGAAGGTCATCATAAGGTTGAGTGCCCTGTATTTCAGGATTATATAGTTACGGGAGGTCCTAACCCACTAAAGCCAGAATCTTCTGTTTGATCAAGCACTGGTGCAAGTACCTGGTGTAGAATATGCCAAGTATTAGGACAACATTCAACATATAATTGTTCCATATTATAGAAGTTCATATAGTCTCCAAAGAAATTATTTTGTAACTTTTCTAAATCGTTTGGTCATGATGAGGGGAATTGTCGAAGCTATGAACTAATGATGGGTGGAACTCTGCTGTATAGAATGCAGGTTGAAAACAGCGCAGGGAATGACCAAGGCTCACCTACAGCTCATGGAGGATTCCAAATACAAGGAAGAGGACAAGGAGGAGGAGCTGGAAAGGGGTTAGGGCTAGATTATTCATTACAACTACAAAGAACTAGGACATTTTGTGTGTGACTGTCAGAATCCAACGCACCCTTCATGTCAGTATTGTCATCAATTTGATCATGGTATAAAAGATTGCCAAATCTTAATAATGAAGATGCAGGAGAATAAGAACCAATAGCTAATGTCGAATATTCAGCTAATGAGATATGAAGCACGTGAAGATGTTTTGAGCATCAACATAGTCACCTAAAGTGGTGTAGCCACTAGTGAAGACAAGGTCAAAGGAAAACAACCAGAATCAGATTCATGGTTCCGAAAAGCTAGTGAGAAGAATTCTAGGTTTGATTTACATAAAGAAAAAGAGACATTCATGGAGGCAAGAAAGAGTTTTATGGGTCCAGGTGCTTCTACGTCTTAGAACCAGATGTTGATAGTCTCATGAAAGGAGAAACCTAAAGATACTACTGCAACACAAGATTCAGATCCCACAGTGTTAAAATCGTTTATGCAAAACTGCATGACATTATTATGGGATCAGAAGGTAGTAGAAGGAATGTAAGAGCTGATAGATAACTGCGCTAGTAAGGATAAGCCATTATCAGAACAACATGCAGTCAATAAGGTGAACCAAAGAAAGAAGAGAACTGGTAGGGAGATGTGGTTGATTGCGCAGATTGGTGATTTCGAAATGGATCAGGTAATCCTAGACTTGGGCTCCAATGCTAACATACTGTCGAAGTAGACTTGGGAACGTATGGGAAATCCTAAGTTACAGTGGTTGACAATTCAGCTACGCATGGTGAACTAGGAAAAAAGAATTCCAATGGGTTGCCTACATGGAGTAATTGTAGATATTCAAGGCGCAAGAGTAGTGGCTGATTTCAAAGTTATTGAGATTGTTGATGATAGTAAGCCATACCTGACGTTTATCTGGATTGATTGATCCTTTGACATGAATGCAATCATTAACTTAAAGAAGTGAAGAATGTTATTTGAAAAGAATGAAATTCGAGTAATTATCTCATTGGATCCAGCTGAAGGTGCACGATACACAGAACTGAACCGTGACTATTATGAAGATGAAGACATTGAGCACATATATAATTTAACCATGAGAAATGAAGATTGGATCAACCCCACTGCAGATGGAAGGATCAACTGGGACAAGGGAAGTTCCTTCCAATCAGATGTAGATGAAGAGTTAGAAAACTGGCAGAATTGGTTGTATGAGGTCTCTACCCTGCGATATAACCAACTTACAAAATCGCTACGATGTGTTTCTACTGAGGTACATAAGTTACCCTATTATGATGGATTGGGTGATGTAAATACATTTCTTGACCATTTTGAAAGGCATGTACCAGAGGAACATCAGTTCCAAGCCTTAGATATAAACTTGATAGCTACACCTGTGAGATGGTGGGGTACACACAGGGATAAATTTTCTGATTGGAAGGAATATTGTAGAATGATGCAATTAAGATTTGGCTACGCGAACACTCGACTCACTAAAAAATACACTGGGAAGGATGATCCATGCGAACATCTGGCATGATGGACTAAGGCATGGGGTGAGATACCTCAACCTGAGTGGGTGCATATCTTTATTCATACCCTGGATGTTATCCCAAAGAACTGGTATTTAGAGATGGAGCTGCGACATGGGACCGCTGATTGGGATGAGATGAAAGAAAGTTTCTTGCTGACGTTCAATTTTGAAGATGGGTTCGAATGCATTGATGAAGCGCTTCAGGAAATTAAAGCAACAATCTTCCGAACACCCATCAAACCTATCACATGGGTACAACCTAACTAGAGTATGCAGCTACAACATGCTTTAGAATGTTATAATGTTACAATGGAAGAAGCTAATGAGGATCCACAAAATATTAATATCCCTGAATCAGAGGGATAGTGAGAAGTTGGTGGACCTAATGCGGAGATCCCTGATATCTCACAATTGGTGTTCACAAAGTAGGTAAACATTGGTTCAAAAGAGGAACCAAAATTTGTGAACATTAGCAATTATTGGGATGAAGATACAATGGATAAGGTAGGTGAATTATTACATGAATATCAAGATTTATTTTGAACTAAGTTCTCCGACTTGAAAGGGACAGTATGAGATTTGGGGATGACGAAGATAAATTTAAAAACCTGATGCGAAGCCAATTAAGAAGCACCCATATTAGTTGAATCCAAAATAAAAGGAAAAGGTACGAGGGGAAATCAATAAGATGCTCACAGCCAGAATAATTGAGCCTGTTGAAGAATTTGAATGGGTTAGTCCTATGGTGGTCCAAGAGAATAAAATGAATGGTGATATCAGGATCTGCATAGAGCTAGGGGAAGTTGAATGATGCATGTGTACATGATCAATTCCCTATGTCATTTACAGATGAAGTTCTCAAGAATGCTGGTGAACAGGAAGCCTATTCATTTACAGATGGATTCTCGGGATACCACAAAATTAAGATTGCACTAGAGGATAGAAGTAAGACTACCTTTGCTACAAAATGGGGGTCATTCCAATATACAGTGATGCCTTTTGGACTAAAAAATGCCCCTGAAATTTTCTCAAGGGTGGTTGTCGTAGCATTCAAGGAATTCATTCATAAGTTTTTGGAAGTCTACTTCGATGATTAGACAATGTTTGGGCTGGTAAAAAAACATGTCTCTAGTCTGCGCCTGATGTTGGATACATGTAGGAAGTATCAGATCTCCTTGAACTTGAAGAAATGCATTTTTTGTGTACCTTATGGAATATTGTTAGGCCATGTTGTCTATAAGCAGGGATTGATGGTAGACCCTGCTAAGATCATTGTAATTATCAATCTGGAGCCCCCTAAGAACATAAAGCAGTTATACGCGACATTGGGTCATACTGGGTACTATAGGAAGTTTATTAAGGCATACACGTAGATCATTGTGCCCATGGAGAAGATGTTAAATAAGGATGCTATGTTTTGCTGGGACGATGATTGTTAGAAGAGCTTGGATACTCTGAAGGAGAACAGGATTACAGTGCCAATCTTAGTATTCCCAGATTAGAAGAAGAAATTTCATGTGCATGTGGATGTGTCTTATGTAACATTGGGAGTCATCTTAACTCAACCAGGGGCAGGAGATATCGATCACTTGATTTCCTTCGCAAGTCAAAAGCTATCTAAGGCCGAGAATAACTACTCAACGACAAAGCATGAAGGATTGTCCATGGTTTATGCACTACAGAAGTTTAGGCATTATCTACTAGGTGTGCACTTTAATATGTACACAGACCATTCTTCTTTGAAGTACGTGGTCAATAAGCCTGTGTTGGGGGGAAAATCTATAGATGGTTGCTCCTTTTCTAGGAATATGATTTTGAAGTGATAGTGAAGCCTGAGAGATTGAATTCTAGCCTGGACCACCTTTCTAGGATCGATAATGGTGAAGAGCCTACAAATATTGATGAAGGATTACCTGACACGCAACTCTTTGCTATCAGGGTTGCAGACGAGCATTTTGCAGACATTATTCTTTTTTTATCTACTAGCATAGTCCCTAATGGTTATACGACACAATAGAAGAAGGAATTAGTTGTCAGGGCTGCCGATTTTTCTGTGATTGCAGGGAAATTATATAAGATGGGGTTGGATGAAGTTCTACGCTGATATGTGTCTGAATATGAAAGACACAGTATTCTAGCTGAAGCACATGGTGGTGTCGCTAGAGGACACTATGTAGGTAAGGCTACTACATAGAAGATCCTACGAGCAGGATTATGGTGGTTGACAGTACATAAAGATTCCAAGGAATACTGCAATGCGTGCGATGTGTGTCAAAGGACCGAGAGACCATCACGAAGGGATGAACTTCCATTAAATCCATAGGTCACATTACAATCATTTGATAAATGGGAAATTGACTTCGTTGCACCTATTCAGCCACTAGGAAAGAAGACAGAAGCACATTATATTATCACTGTAACGGAGTACTTAACCAGATGGGTCGAGGCACAACCTGTGAAGGATTACAATACAGACACTGCTGTGAAGTCCATATTCAAGTTTATTCTATCAAGTTTTGGATGCCCAAATATTCTGATGAGTGACCAGCATTCCCACTTTTTGAATGAGAGAATCGCAACTTTAATGTAGGAATTTTAGATGTACCATTAGAAGAGTACACCATATCACCCCCAGGTGAATGACACTATCGAAGCTTTCAACAAGATCTTGGAGAATGCCCTTATAAAGGTCTACAATGTTAATATGAATGATTGGGATGTACCCATATCAGCAGTTCTATGGGCATATAGGACTACTTGTAAGAAATTGGCTGGGAAAACACACTTTCAACTAGTTTTTGGACAAGAAGCAGTAATGTCGATGGAATAAATAGTGCCCAACCTAAGGATTGTAGCAGCAACCGAGATGGCAGATCGCGATGTAATGGAGGAAAGCCTAGTGCAGCTGCTTGTACTAGAGGGAGACTGCATTTTGGCTAGCTTTCATGAGCAAGTACAAAAATCTAGAGAAAAGGCATGGTACAATCATCGCATTAAGTAGCACACTTTCAAAAATGATGATTTGGTCCTAATGTATGACAACAATTTCACCAAATTTGTGAGGAATTTTCAGATGCATTGGCTAGGACCATATGTGATTAAGGACATTTCGGATGGTGGCGGAGTTCAGCTCGTGATGTTGAATGGGGAAGTATTTCCTGGCAAGATTAATGGGAGCGGGTTGAAGATTTATAGGGAGGATCCTACCCCTACGTAATGACTACATGGCCACAAGAAATTCTTAGTGCTTCTTGCAGTTGAAAGAAAGAGTAGGACTCTAAAATACTCTGCCAAGGAAAATTTTTATCAGAGAAGGAAGGTTGCGCGATGTTTTGGAATATCACGCAGGGGGAAGCTATGACATGGTAGATGCGCCACAAGGAATATTTTTGTGCGACCTTCCCAGAAAGTGACTGTTGGAACAACTACACTTGATTTCACAACAATTTTTCTGTTAAAAGGAGTAGGGGAAATGCATTTAAGGTACAAATCTTGAAAATCTTCCACTAAATTCACATTTATGAGGAAGATTTATGGGGGAATGGACAGTTTGATTTGAATCAAGTTATAAATATCACACCCCGCTCCACACTTGGACACTTTTCTTCTTGAGAAATTGTTATGTGTTGTTGCGCTTAAAGAGCCGAGTGTGTTGCTGCATGTCTGGTTACCTGAGTTGGGCAGAAGTTGAGCAAGAGTTCTTGAGGAGAGGATTAGGGAACATCATGATTGCAACACTACCAGTCGCTGCTACAACACCCAAGTCGTGAGTCCCAATCCTACTGCCTCCTTGGAAGGAGAGAAAAAGCAGAAAAAGCCACAATAGCCCCCGGTTAGACAATCACCGCGAAAGATCCCAACTAAGCAAAGGCAACAGGGAAGAATGGATAAAAAAAAGTAGCCTATGGAGCCTTAGGACTTGGATGTAGAAGAGATGAATGTGGGGATTTAGGATATCAGTGGAGAACGTGTGAAGCCCTTTTCTTGGCTGCCACCGTATATACCACCGCAGAAGCCTACCACCAAAGCCACTAGGGACCCCAACTCTGTAAAATTCAAGGTATTCACATCATTGCTACCGTAGGAAGTACCTATTGAGGGTGAATTGTTGGCCAGGGTACCACATCTCAAGATGGAATATTGGGATTTGGGCGACCATGAAAAATTACCACAACTGGAACCCAACAAGTACTTGAAGACGGTTTACTATGAGGAGGCGAGTGTTACAATACTTGAACCAATGAAGTGGGAAACCAATATTGAGCGCGCAGGGTTGCTCAATATGTTGTATGTCTCGCACTTTAGCCAAAGAATTATTAACACTATTTGTGTACACCAGTTGTTGGCGCTGGTCCACGATGGGTGTCTCTGGCTGGGAGGGCCCATCCCAATTGATGACATGTTGATACAAAGAATCACAATGCTACCATATTAGGGCACAAACCCCACATATACTTTTGTGGGGAAGTCACAGGAGAAAAAGCTCACAGATCAAATGAAAAGTGGCTTCGGTTTGATCAAGAAGTCATGGGGATATGCCATCAGTTCCATCTTCGATGAAGCTATGTGGTTTACTTCAAATATCTTGGTAGGAATAATCATGAGAATGTGTCGAGCTAATGAAGTGTTGGAACTAGTGGTATCCTTCATTGTGCAGTGTAGCAAGGGGGTTCAATTCAATTGGGAAAAGTACCTATGTCAAGAATTCTTGGATGATTGTTGTGAAGCGCAGGAGGAAGGAAAAACATTCCACTACATGTGGTTGTTGTTGTTGATTGCGCTGATAGCTTGGAGGATTCCAGAGGATTCATAGTTCCCCTCGACGGATCCAGTTCAGTGTGAGGTTGCCAAATTTTCGTCGTTGTGGGCAACAAAGGACCCTGCCCGTATCATTGAAAATAAGTTTTTTTCGGTAATGTTTGGAATGGAGTTTCAAATGGTGATTAACCAGAAGCCAAGGTTATCACCAAGTATGTTCACATAATATCGATGCATTGCTGATTTTAAGGCCAATTTCCACCATGTATACATCTACGGAAGGCGTGATGTGATGAAGAAATGGATGGTGTTGCCATTTTTGGTCACTAAAGACGATATCATGCAGCTAGCCCTTCAGTGGCCGACTAACTGGATCCTTCCGACATATATTGTAGAAGGTATAACAGGGACCAGTAAGGAAGGTGCAACAGGGACTAGTAAAGTGGAAAAGAATGAAAAGAAAATGGTGGCCATCAAACTAGAAAAGAATACCACACAGGAACTAGAGCGCGAGAAAGAAGAAGAGCAGCACACAGAAGAACCTAATCAGGGTAGCGAAGACCCCTATGTAGACATAGAGGACATCGATTCTCCCTTTATTGTCAAATGGAGATAAAAGTCAAGTGTGGGAGGTGCACGTAAAAAGAACAAATCTAATAAGTCCACTGGTGTGGAGGCCATGGGCCTCACTAAGGGGGACATTGATGAAATTGGAGACACTATCAGGTCTGCAACGGTGGATATCTATGGCCACAATGAAGAACAATACTAGTCCATTTTGATGAAGGTTTAGGAGGTCCTCCAAGAGTTGCAAGGTCAGGCGAGCCAAGTTCAAGTGAGCTTGGTTTAAGCGAGTTGGTCTCAAGCAAGCAAGAAACCAATGACATCAGGGATAGCATAGTCAGTACTCACTTGAGAGCTCTTTGAAATACCCCTGCTTGATGGATCCTTACACTTGAATGATGCGACAGAAAGGGAGAGTGCCCAACCACCTAATAACGTGAGTATTAAGCTTGCGGTGCTCATCCTTTACACATTGCATGAGCTACACCAAGGTGTAGTAGATAAGCTTAAGGTGCGGGAGAAATGGGCTCTCATGGTGATCAAGGATGCGTACATCACCAGTCAATAGATGTGCAATGAAAATAACACATCTCTCCAAGAACATGATGAGGTAGATGTAAGAAAGGCACACGTGGAGTAGGACATTTCCAGGGTATGCACCAAGCTTTCCAAGCTCCAAACTCAGTCCAAGGCCACTTCCGAAGAAAAAGTGCATCAGTTGGTAGATGCATTTCGAGAATCAAAGGCGCAGGTGGATAAAGTTCGCTTTGATCTACAAATGAAAATTAATGAGCTTCAATTGAAGCTATAGCCCAACACACCACCAAAGATGCGAGAGTAACATGAGGTTGCCATTAGAACAGACACGGAAAAGCTCAACACTGTAGTCAAGGATTATAGCTAGTTGTTCAAAGATACTCTCAAACTGTGGGCCTTGCTACGAGAGGACCCACATGTGAAAATGATTGAAGTCTCCTTCTAGGATAATTAATTGCAGTATGATGAGATAAAGGCAATGATGTACACCCTAGCCCCTATGCAACGATTCACCCAGTTGAAAGAGGGCACATCCCTGCAAGGAAAAATAGAGGAACTGAGGAAGAAGATGTAGATTATCACTGCATGGATGCAGCCGTGGGAAGAGGAAGTAGGGAAACTCTCATAGACTATGGAAGGAATGATTAAGCATATGCGACAAACACAACAAACCGTCATCCTAGTAGCAGAAGGAACGACTACGAAAAAATTGGTCGATGAAGTTCGATAGGTAGCAGTACAAGGCATCAACGTTCGTCACCTAGTGAAGTCTTCATTCAGCAACTTGAAAGCAAATATCTAGAGTGTACTAGGGGAGTAACTCGAGGATGAGTCACATATTTGTGTTGGGGGCCTAATGGGACGGGGTCCCTTGGGTAAAATTTTGATAAAGTATTGTAAAGTCTCTACATTTTGAGGAGCGAAGCGCGCAATGCAGGTCAATAGGAGTCAAACAATTTTAGGAAGGTTAAAACCCCTTACATTTTGGTATCGTTTTAAGATATTCCCATGGTTTTTGGACCATGGTATTGTAATAAAAAAGAGTATATAAAAGGGTGTCTTATCGAGTCTAAAAACATAACTGAACAGAATGGGATTTTGATATGTTCTGAGTCTGTACCATCTTTATGTTTTTTTGGTGAAGGGAAAGGCTCCTGCAGCTAAGTGTACAGAGACCTTGGTACGTCCGCAACTGAGTGTGCGGGCCCCTACAGCTGTATGCGTAGGGTCTGGAAAGTTTGTATAAGGAAGATCTGAAGTAATAAAGGATATTTGAAGCAATTCTGTGACTATTTTTATATACTTGTGTATTTTATGCATTTATGTGCAATCGAATGACATTTAACTGTATTTTGTCTTAAGTACCCCATGAAGATCTCAATTTACTGTTATATGTTATTTTATGCATGGTTAGACGTTTACGCGAATGTTATAACTCTATTTAACTGAAAATCACTATAAGTTCAGAAAATTCATGCATAAGTGTTCGTGAAGATAAGATCAGGCTTATAATTAAATAATTTCCTTAACCCCACATCACATAGCCTTTTGGATGCAGAAGCCTGGTTTTAGCATCCCTTAAAACTGCCTCGGGTGAGACTGCAACCTGCGTTATGCGGGTTGTTGTCTAAATGGACAATAGTGTAGGGTTTTGTTGGTTAGCACATCTAACTCTGAACTTGGGTTCAAGCCCCCTCAAGCCAACAAAAATCAAAGGTTATCTCCCACTGGTGCTAGCATATGGAGTTAAAGGCAACCATACTTGAGGAGATCAAGCCTTTGGAAGACACTATGAAAAAATTATATGATGAGATGTAAATTCTTCATGAAGTAGTGGTATACATACATGAAGTCCAGAAAGGGTTACAGAAAAAGGTGAAACTTCTAAAAACAACATACATAGCCATTGATGTCATCCATGCTTGGGGCACCAGGTATATGATTACGGTTGCAGTGTTGGTGAAGAAGAGAAGACATGATGCAAAAGAAGATAGGTTAGATATCAGGGTGTTTTTGCAGATTTTTGAGCAGATCCATACTTCTGTCACTAGAACCATAACACCATATTAGTGAGTGTATAATGGATTGGATTATTTCATTATGATGCACGAGATTCCTTCTATTGGAAATTTACAGATCTAAAGAGTAGAAGCACAATCAAACAAGAAATAAAACATTTATTGTGAAACATCAATTAGGCGAGCATCCAGGATGAACTTGACGTGACCAAAGAGAATATTTTGCAATATGTGACCATGCCAGCAAAGATACACATGAATTTTATTATGTTGCTGAGCACTATTCAAACATACTCTAAGATCATATATCCAAAAGCATTGGAGGGAAAGATTGCATATATTCCCATCACACCAATGAAGTTTTAGCACATAACAACAAATTACAAAGCTTGGCACCAATATCTTACCACTGAGTTACATGTGTTTTTCATCGAGTTACCTTTCCCATAAGTTCATGCAAAATGTATTACTTTAGGCTTATGGGTAATGGACAAATTTTGTCTTATTTTAGTTTTTCCTATTGTAATTTTGTATTTTGAAAATAATAAATATGCAAAATATGTAAACTGTGAGTACAAGAGTCACATAGGGAATATTAAGAGTCATTAGTAAGTTCACAGGTCATAAGAGGAGCTAAAAGACAAATGGAAGCTCAAGAGCCATGAGGGAGCTCAAAATTCACAAGGGAAGGCAAAAGGTCAACTCAAGTAGAAGTACTTTTGTAGGGTGACCCTTAACTTATCTAGTCTAGCATAGGAGTGAAGATCATTCTTTGGAGAATCAAGTGATGGATTCATGTTCCACTATTGGGGCTAGTGCTTCACCATTGTAACTGTGTACTTGGAAATTTCACTCAATCATCAGAAGCTCTCAGAGCCATCACACTTTCATACATGCATTGTGGATATTGTAAGACTATTCTTTAAATTTTTACGGTATATGTTTTTGTTTACACATAATAAAGTTGATAAACTATTTTTTTGATATGTTATCTATCTTGTTGAATGTGTGTTGTATCTTCTTTCATGATCATTGTTATCTTCTGAAATATTTTGCAGGTTAACTAACGAATCTTTTTATTTTCTCTTGTGCGTCTCTTTTAGGATAGTACTATTACTCTTCTACTAGAGGCTCACTTTTCTTTCCCTTCCATGGAAGATACTTTTATACATTACAATTGGTGTTTCACAAGCTTATTCACTTCTTGTCCTCAAAATTAAGTTTATAATCTCTTGTGTTGTTTGTTGTAGCCAAGGAATATCCTTAAGATATTCTCAGTGGAAATCGAGCCTATATTTAGGATGAAGCTCCTATCCAAATGGTGTGAGGTCTAATTGGGAATTCATACTAGGGAGACCCCCTTACTATTGGTAGCTTCCAACACCATCAAAAAAATGATGATGAAAGGATAACCTCTTTGTTATTTTTTAATTGAATTCAATTAATTTCTTGAGAAGAAGAGATGAATAAAAGCTTTGTTTCTTGATTAATTTCTTGCATTAGAAATGATTTGAAACAATAGGTCCATACTATGAAATTTCTCGTAGGAAACTTGTAATTATTGTTTGTATATATATTTATATACTGTTGTGTGATTAAAATGGTCACACTGGCTAGGATGGGTTCAAATCCCTTATAATCTCAGGAGGAGTTATCATAGGAGACTAAGTGTCACAATAACTCTATGTGTGTATGTATACATTTTAAGCTCGAGAGGGGGGCCTCTATATATAATTTGGGTGTAAGCTTAGGAGGGATAGGGCTTCATGTGTGTGTGTGTGTGTGTGTGTGTGTGTATGTATATACTTGGGATATAGGGTCATCAAAATGACTAAGAGTCGAGGCGGGAACAAAGTTCGGGACAACATTATCTCTAATAGTTAACACCACATGAATTCCCATCTTCATACCTCGGGGTCTCGGACCTTGGGGGAATCTGAAATGTGCACATTGTGGAAGAGATTAGAGATGGAGGCCAAGACACAAAATGTCTTGGTTGTTGCTGTGAAGGGATTTTTGTCTCAAGCCTAAAGGAAAGTGAAAAATATAGAGGCCAAGTTCTGAAGAGCACAAATATTATTATAATGCAAATGAATTATCTTTCATCAATGTGTCGAGAGTGGTGGGACCTATGCTAGGTAGCTATTTGATGTAGATCTAGGTTGATATGGTGCCATGATTACACGCCACTTGGCAGAACTAGATTTGATCCTTTTCAAGGGGTTGGGGTAAGTGGCCCAAAAATAGGTGACACATGGCACTCCCAGAGGTTACCACATTGATAGGTTGACATCAGTGTGTGTCAGAGAGATGTCATCTTAGGATGACATTATCTTGTAGCTTCAAAAACATTGAAAACAAAAAAAGGGAGAGATTTATGTGCTGAGATGAAATTATGTTCTAGTAGTTAATGGATTTAATTGAAGTCTCTTCGTCTCAAGGCTCGATGAGACAACATTCATTGCAAGGGGGTGGATCTAGGTTTTCTACATGCCGAGATGGAAAACAAGCCTAGAATTTGACATGAAAAGTCACATATTACCTTGGACATTTTCTTATGTGCATGGCATGGCGATCTGAGGAAACACACTAAGGAGAGAGGGGTCGAGACAAGAAATCCTCTTGTAAATTAACAAGGAAGGATTTTCATCTCACCTTAGAGTTTTTGTGAGGTTCCCTATAATGTGTTGAAGCAATGAATGAGGGACGAGATGATGTGATAATGGGAGTTCAACAAATTTAAATCCCTGGCATGATATAGAAATACATGCTAATGTGGACCTATTTATGCCTCTAAAATCCTTGCATCAACATTGGGGATAACCACTTGGTCTGGACCTTAGTGTAGCTCCTTTTCCGTTTGGTGTGGTGGCTCCAATTGGATATTTATGGGACCAGTTTCCCTTAAATGAATGGTTTAATGGATGGTTGTTTTGTATAATGGAGATGAATAGATGTTTCAACTTATAACTCAAAATATACAAATATAACTATATAACCCGGGTATTCTGTAAACAATGCGATTTCTGATTATTTCTAACAGACAAATAATCATATAGATGGCTTATTCATCAATAGAAAGATGTATTCATATAATGATTACTTCATTTAAAAAGTTAAACGAAGCAGTAATAAAAGCATATTGTATTCATCACAATGTATATCATTGACATATATATTCAAATGATAACAATTCTAAAACCTTCAGAAATGATATGCTAAAGAATTGTTTGAAAAAGCATGCATATATATCATCAATAGCAACTTTTAAAAGAAATGTTTATTCACATAAGGAAATAAGACAAAAATAGTGATAGGAATACCACATGCATTTGAATCCTTCCGATGTAAACAACACTCTGATTCCACTTTCTTATTTGAGAAAACTTCCAAGAAATATAGAAGTGTAGGTCTTTAAAAAGCTTCTTTCACAAAAATGTAGAATCTTGATCCACTATTGATAAAAATACTTAGAAGTACAAAAGTGCAACTTCTTAAGTCAAATCTTATACAAATTGAGGACCCTTTCTTAAAAGACATGAAAGGGTTTAAATAATCAAAATAAAAACAAACTGTCAATAATAATCACTGTGAGCTGTTAAAACTGCTAATATGAAAATATGGGATTTGATATAAAAATAACAGTGCGATAGCGATTGAACTGATACATTGAATCTACTTCCTCTCTTGTGCTTGCAGCTGACAAATTGCGAGCATTGGCTAGATTTTCGAAGGGTGACTCATTCTAGAATGTAGCTAGGCTGTGTACGTGGCATCGAAGAGTTCGGTAACCATGTGGTTGACTGTGTCAAAGAGGCATTTCATGGCTATGTGCTTTGACTAAGAAAAACCAGAATGCATCCCATGTCAAATTTTGCACCTCTCCGATTTGTTTTTCTCTGCTTGCCAAGTCCTGTCTCCATTGATCTTCTAGTGCTTTTTCTCTCGGGAGTTTTCTTGGAGAGCAATCAAAGATCAAATTAGCCATATATAAACTATTATTTACTAATTCGATTACACCGTTCATTGCAGCCCTGGCTCTAGAAGTCACTCTTTTGGCTTTTATTAGCTGTGATTCCCATTCCGAAAACAAGATTTCCTTATGCGATTCTTGTATTTTTGGCAAATTGGCAGCCACGCCTTCTTCTAAATTTTTCCAAGAGAGAAAATTTGTTATCTTTTCATCTGATTTTTCAAATTCTAGTCTAGTGTCAACCGCCTTTTCAATCAACGATGCAGAGATAGCGCACAATGGGTCCGCCAATGATATATTATGGCAAAGGATGTTTAACTGCTAGGATAAGGCTTTGGTTACTTCCAAGGCTTATTTCCTGAATTCACTAACCTGTGGATAACCATTGAAATTTTCTATCTATAATTGCAGTTGTGCAATTTGATCTTCTTTAGCCTTCTTTTCCTGTTGAATTTCCATCTGAAGCCTACTTAGTTCTTGAGACAACTTCTGTTGTTTCTAGAGAGCCTTCTGATTAATATTCCGCTTCTCCAGATTCAATTGTTCTTTTAGTTTCTCATTTTGTTGTCTTTGTTCTTCTAGCTATTGTTCAAGGTAACTAATCCTTTGCTATTCTTCCATCGATTGCCCTTTGAGCTGAGTGATCCTCTGATCCCTTTCCATGATTAGCTGGCTAACTTCTGAGGCTTTGTCCATTGTTGCAGCTGTATAAGGCCCTGCATACTAAGATAATTTGGTTAAATCCTCAAAAGGATTAACTTCTGAGTCTTTCCATACCACATTCATCATTTTGGCATGAGGAGTTGAAAGAGGTTCTTGATCAATTTTCCTCTTTTTCCTCTGTCTTTTAACCACAACCCTATGCTTTGGACTATAGAATACATCTAGGGGTGGTATTTATTCTATTTTCAGTACAATCTCCTCTGTAGGATTTTCAGGAATTATCTCAATATCTTGTTGAATGTTGGGTGTGCGGATTGCCCCTTCAATTGGAACATTAATAACTCTAGGCTCTTGTGCTGCGGGCAATTTTGGTGTAGTGAGATTTTGGGAGTCATTCTGGTTCTTGATCATTTGATTGAACTGCTCCCATTCATTGAGTGAGCTGGAATCAATATTTACATCAGTATCAAGGGGCTCACTGATTCCTTCATTTGTTCGTTCCTCCTAGGGAATTTTCTCCCTTTCAGGGCTCTTCTCCCTTTCGGGGCTCTTCACTTTTTCAGGAGTCTTCAACTTTTCAGGAGTCTTCTCGGTAGTCTTTTTTCACTATCATAGAGGTAGTATTTAATGTCCAAAAGTAACGTTTGCAACCTCTATGTTCTGAACTTCATAAATCTCTCTAATCCCTTTGCTCCCAATTTGATTTTTGCTAGATGTTTTACCTGAGAAAACAACTCAGCTGAAGTGAACAAATCATCATAATCATCCTTCTCATGTTCAAACTTGGCAAGTTTCACATGAGAGGTGAAGTTGTAGGCCACTGATTTTGGATCATATTGCCTCTTTGGAATGACTGCTAACTTTAACATTTTTATTTTCTCTATTTCTTTATCTGCATGTTTGAAGTCATGCAATGTGTAAGTACCACATCGGAGGGGGAATGAAGGCCACATTTTCTTTTTGGACTCCTTAAGGTTCCTGAACATCCCTGTTCTGTTATCTGCTAAGCTATTTCTCTGGCCAATAGCTTATCAGAAATGTATAAGGGGAGGACATGTGGATCTGTAGTGCTGCCAAAAAGTCTGATGTAGGTGAACGTTTCTTCACTGAACCAACTACCAATTGATGTTAGGTCGACACTGGCTTCATCGGACAACCGAGGAGCAGGTTTGTTGAATATAGCATAATGAACGAGCAAGACAAAACCATGGTAGATTCTATAAAGATGATTTCTATAATGGGCCTTCCACAAATACTTATGATAGATATGAATGGGAGTTGGGTCTTATGGAGTCCATTTCCAGCCTAAAATGGGGTAATCAGAATTGAAGCAGATGGTATCCATGATGTAGGCACTCATATAGAACGGGGGAATTATCCGGGTAGTAACAAACATGTTTCTTCTATAATCAAGGATTTGGTTGGCCATTTTATCAGATAAAATGGTTGCCCAATCCATCATATAAGAGTTATTTGTTTCTTCCATTAAGGGCACCATTTCTGTAGAAAGCCTAGCTAAATCAGAGACTCCAAAGAGTCTACATATCATGGCGCCGGCATAGCAATAAGGAGATGCTAAGGAGTCTACAGAGTACATACCCGAAGATTCATGCTTGTGTCTGTTTGGTAAATGCCTCCACTACTTGATAGGGTCGGACTCCACATTGTTCTCTTTGGCAAAAGATTCTAAAAATTCCTTGTTGTAATGCTTATATGGTTTCGGAAAATGATACATCTTTTTGATATCTTTCGCCTTGAATGACCCAAACATCCTTCCATCAGTAGTAAAGAAAGCTCTGCCTGTAATGCTGATACTCTCAATTACCCATCTAACCAAGTCATTGCAGGGTAATACTTTTGCATGGGCTGCTATTCTATGGAGGAAGGAGCTGGCCAAATCCTTAAGAGTACTTTCTATTTTATTATTGGAGTCAGTCATCCCTCCTTCTTCTTCAATTTCGGCTAGATCCTCGGCTTCCAGTAAATTATATATGCTTTCCCATGAAGCCTTTCCGACCTAGATAGGTAGTATCAGCTATCAGTACCTTCTTTACTGGTTCATCTTTGGTTATGACGGGGAACTTTACTTTCTTCGATTTCTTCGTCATTTTTTTTGCTGGATTAATGAATTTATACTTGCTCTGCAAAATGAACCAGAAGAATGCAACAGAGGATAAACTTGTTCAAAGCTAATACACAGCATACAAGACTAAACAACAGTTAAGCGCAATGGGTGATATGAATTTTAATATGATAATAATAATAATATCCATTTTTAAGGTCACAGCCAAGTCAGACACCAAATTTGTGTATGAGACCCCCTTGTTTGTGGGACAAGGGACCCACCTCTGTGCAGTGATTTGACTGCTAAGTCTACGAAGGCATACATACTCTACCCCCCTCTAGTTTTGAACTTGTGACCTCTTAGGAGGAAACACATGCTCTTAACCATTAGGCCCAGAAGTATTCAATGAATACGAGAAATCATCGAAGGGGGATGGGAGGTTGTGTTACATAGAATACAAGAAATCCCATTGCGTAAACATGTGAACCATAATGATTTTAATTTGTTTACTATGCGAGATTCAATATGATGAGAGAAAACCAACAAGTGAATCAACTGCAAGTATGATACCTCATTGAAGTTTCTAATAATCCAATCAAATGCCAAGATGTGATGTAGAGGGATCCAACTATTCTTTGCTAGGTCAAGTCTCCATCTAGTTGAAAAATTGTTCAAAAAAGTACTCTAAAAAATGTCACAAATAGGTTCAATAAAAATCCAAATATTGTATCTTGTGTATGATTCAATTATTGGAAATTGAGACATAATTAGTCTAATAACATTACTGTGGATCCTCCAACAACCTCCCCTTAGTCTCTCTCAATGCCTTGTGCTTGGAGGGAATTGCAAGGCTCCACATTTTCACCAAGTGTTGAGTTCCCCATACCAAGACTATTGAATGTTTGATAGCCATAGTTATCCATTTAATAGATTTACAAAATTGAAGATTACTTATGATTTTGATTAGGGTTTATCAACCAATCTATCAGCATAAAGACACCCTTCTCCTCCAAGTTAACTAAGGCAATCCTAAGGAAAAATATTAAAGTTGAGTTCTATGCAAAAATTTTAAGTTTTTATACTTTATATGGTGAAAAACTAAGCCTTTACCCAATGATATAGCATTGGATTAGTCATTAGTGTACTGATACATGGTTTTCCTTAGTGAAAATTTGGTGTCTTTTCACCAATTTCGACCTCCTCCAGCATTTGTAGCATTGTGTTAGTCACTTAGACAATGATAAGTGCTAGAATAATGATGAATGATGTGATACATTGTCCCCCATACCTTCCCATTAGTTCTATGGTGTTGGATTAATCATTAGTGCAAGGATATAAGGCCTCCTTTAGTCAAAATGTAGTGTTTTGTTTACCAAATTTGGCCTCTTTCAATCACAATAACATAGTTTTAACCCTATAGCCAGTGAATTATCACTACATTTGTTTATGAAAGATGTGTTGGCTTGATGGGGCCTGACCCAGGTTCAATGTTAGTTGTGCCAACCAACAAAAGCCTAACTTCTAGCCCTTTTGGCAACAACCCACGTACCATAGGCTACAGTCTCACCTAAAGCAGTATTGGGGAATGACAGAACTAGGTTTTCACATCTAGGGACCTGTGTGATAGGTTCTTGTGGTTCCCAAGGCTTATTTCTATCTTTGCGAACCATAATCATTCCAAAATAGATAGTTACAGTAAATTCTCTTACAGTTCTGGTCTATTACTTTCACGAACCATATAAGCATTAATTCATATAAATCTCAACCCAGAGAAAAAATACAAAAACTTGCAAAAGTAAGAAATAATACACAGATACAAAGGAAATGTCTCAATACTATCTTTTTTAGGTATAATCATTCAAGTACAGACTCCCTTTCCCTGCGCACTCAACTGCATGGGCCCACGCACTCAGCTGGCAGACTGACCAAGGTTTCTGCACACTTAGCTGCAGGAGCCTTCCCCTTCACCTAAGTGTAGGAAACAAACCTTTCCTATCTTAGCTTACTTACCCTTTCAAATATTTCTAACAATAAGATCCTATCCTGGACTCGCTATGACTCTTCTATTTATAGCCTTGCTTTTACAATACTATGGTCTGTGGACCAAGGGAAGGTCTCAAAACCTTCCTATCACCTACCCACCTAAGGGACTAAAGACACTTTGACTCTGACTAGCTTTGTGCTCTTCTTCCACATTTCGCGGAGACTTTTGATCTTTACAAAAAGAAATTACAAAATTTAACAAAATTTACTCGAGGGACCCCTTCCTAACAGGCCCCCAACACAATTTGGTGACTTGTCCTTGATTCACTCATCTAGCATTGCAATATTGACCTGGATTTCACGGAACTCCATCTTCAGAACCTAAAAATTAGTTGTGCACTGGATAGTTGCCTGTTGTACTTCCTCGACGAGCTTCTCTATAGTAGGGCCTTCTATCGCGAGGCCCATTGTCTTTTGTGTTTGTTGGATGCCTTTTAACTTGTTTTGCACGGACAGAGTGAGCTGGCTATGTTCCTCTATCCAAGGCTAGGTTTTGGCCCTTAGAATGGCCTCTTTCCTGCGAAGCTCTTCAATTTCAAACTGTAGCTTCTTACCTTCCTGCAATCGTGTGAACCGTTGGTCATGCACTAAAGTGTGCGTGGTCGAACTTATCTCATCAAATTGTTGCTTCTTTTCCCTAAGGTATGTTCCAACCTTTTGCAGAGTGGGGTCCTCCTGCGGATATGTTCAAAGCTCCATGACCTGCTCAAATAATTCGATGCAGTCCTTGACTGTTACATCTAATGTGGCCATCCCCTCTTTGATCGCTGCTTTGTGCTGCTCCCGAACCTTTGGCGGAGCGGTTGGCTACAACTTCAACTGCAACATAGAAATCTACAGCTAGATTTCAAATCAGACTCAGTCGATTTCATCCATTAATTCCTTGACTTCTGCAGCCAACTTCTATATCTTCTCTGCTAATTATTCTTCTGCAGAAATAATGAGTCCTGGTAGCACATTATAGGCATGTTTAATCATTGCTTCAAACTATTAGTTATGTGTAGCAAGTTCCTCCTTTTCTTTAGTGTCTGTGCCTTTTTTGCAAATTTCTGCTAGTTGTTGATTTTGACTTCGTTGATGACCAGTAGCACACATTGCTCCCTTACCCTTAGTTCATCAGATACACCTTGGTGCAATTTGTGTAGGGTCTGGATAGGGAGTGCCATGAGATTGACACCTAGATCCTTGATCTATGATAGTTGGGTGTTCGCTTCCTCTAATTGGGCACACAGTGTACCATCCAACAATTGTATGACTCTAAGATCCAGAGTCTGATTTTTATCTAGGACTATCGCACTTGCTTGCTGCAGGCTCACCTGAATCCCTCTCACGTAGCCAACGCTCGCTTGCAGTCACATCATCTGGATCTGTAGGTCGTGCAAATTCTTCTATACATTTCCCAGCGCCTGTTCATACTGCTATTCGAACTGCGTCTAGAGTGTTGTTGTCATGTCATAGACCTTATCACCAATCTTTTCTAAGTCCCCCTCAGTGAGGACTAGTGGATCCACCTAGTAGAATCTGGTGGACTTCTTCCTCTTTCACGGTCTCAATGTCATCTACTTTGGCCTCTTCTTGCACTCAAAGGGGGCTTCCAACTCCTCGCCCCTGCCTCCTTCGACATCTAACTCCTCCTGGTCCGAAGTATGCTGGGATTCAAATGCCTCCTCAGAGTTTGGAGTGGTTTCCTTGTCCGCCCGTGGTTTGTCGACAACTGCCTTAGCAACAACTTTCTTGGCAGAAACTTCCTTCTACTACACAACTTTCTCCCAGGCTGTAGCTTGCTCTACTTCCTTTTGTTGGTGTGCTACTGTAGTCTGTGTGGAGGTGTTGTCTAAGAAAATCCTCTCTACAGACATAGATGATCCCTCTAGCCCAATGAGTGGGACTAACAACCTACGTGACAATCTACAAGGACACCTTCCTAAATTACAAGCGAAATGAGGGAAGAGGAAGATGACCTACCTCATTCTAATGATATAACGTACTCCTTTGTTGAAGACCTCAAATCACTTGCACCTCAAGATCATATCTACTGCTCACAGCATTCAGATACCTGCACAAGATATCAAAGACACAACAAAGCATACAAGTGCAAATAGCATAATTGAAAGTGATCCACTTAACAGATCAAGGAACATTAAGATAAATGATTCATTAAGACAAATATTTTTGGAAAGTGAACCAGTAGTTGTATAT
The DNA here is from genome assembly GCA_031772625.1 of Pinus tabuliformis. NCBI lineage: Eukaryota > Viridiplantae > Streptophyta > Pinopsida > Pinales > Pinaceae > Pinus > Pinus tabuliformis. The sequence continues at coordinate 113,136,966 of CM062805.1, forward strand.
ATTAATAAAATAAAGGAGGAAGCATACAACCAAGCCTTGATTTCAATAAGTGTTGTAGTGTTTTATTCTCAATAATGTACGAAAAGAACCCACTTAATATTGTGGATGACAAACAATCTCAACAATATAAATGGTCGCTAAACATTGTAGATCTGCAGCTACTCATAGAAACAAAACCTGCCAAAATTATGATCTATGCCACAATCATAGTTAAACAACAAAAGAAAGAGTAATAACTCCAATCATGCAATGGAAACCAGATATGTAAAGAATAATCTTATAATAACACCTGTGAAGAGAATAGATAAATGTTACTAGTCCCCCTCTATGGGATGGGTTCTTTGCTATCCTCGAACATCTTCAGCTTGTGTAGAGTCTCTCTCCTCTATAATGTGAAAACCCAGCAAAAATATGGTGTGCGATAATGAAAATAATCAAAGTTACAACAGTAAGCGAAACAATGAAAATAATCAAAAGTGAATAATGAGTGGAAAGCCCTTCTATTTATAACAAAATATTAAGTTATCCTAGCAATAATAAAATATTATTGATCCCATTCTTGGAATAACCACTTGGAATATTTTATTATATTTGTTTAGAAGGGAAAAAGTATTTAAACTTTTATTGAGAAATAATAAATAAATAAATGATTTATTTATCATCTCAAGGAATTAGTTAAGGAATAATAAACAAATAAGGATTTTTTTAATTATTCCTGAGTGATTTAGTCAATTTTGACAAAGAATAATAATTAATTAGTGATTAATTAATTATTCTTAGAGAAAAATAAGATAAATAATGATTTATCTATTTATTTTTCATGATTTGGTCAAATTTAACAAGGAATAATAATAAAACAATGGTTTAATTAACTATTCCTAGAAGAAAATCAAATAAATAGTGATTTATTTAATTATTCTTCATGGGTTTAATTATAAATTACTTAACAAAGGTGGTTTACTAAGTAATTTCTCACAGTGAAAGCAATTTTACTATGGTAAAATTGGCTTTACATGATGTACTTCGATCCATCTAGTAAATTAGGCTAGATGATCAATGTTTTTGTGATAACAATAATCTCCCCTTGAGTGAATGTCCAAGTCCAAGCTCAAGCTCTCCAACCACTCCTTCTCCAAGCCAAATTAGTAGCATGTAGGCATTATCTCAGGATAAGGGTGAAAATAGCCAAAGACCAACCATTTGGGAATGGTAGAGGATGAATATAAAGGAAGGCAAAGGGATTTAGGATCTCTCCAAAGATAGGAGAAGGCCCTCATCTCAAGGATGTAGCTCATAAGGATAAGATCAAAGGGAAATATTGGAAGAATTCGACCACATCCACATCGAACGCCCTCTAGCTCATTGTTCCGGGAGCCTCTAGATCACAAAGCTTCTTTTCCTCTTTGGGAAAACTTTCCTTTTATGGATCAACGTGGGTATCCAAGAAAAAAGTGCGATGGTAGCGCGAGGCTAGTATAGTGCAACTACTGATCAACACTAGTTTCCAATGTCAGGGTCACACTAGTCTTGAAATTACAGTTTTAGAGCTTGCTTCTTCAAGGAAGGCTCAAGGCATATTTCCATCAATGTTTAAGGGAGGATTTGAGTTGTATATTAGATGGGTACACTGTATGATTTCCAAGTTTCGGGCACTTTGGGGTATGACACAGGGAAGTGCAGGAGGCATGACAAAATACTATGTAACAGATGCCCCCTAAATAATGAAGGTAGAACAGGGAGTGATGGCTGAGATGCTTTATGAGTTTTTGTTAGGACGAGAACAAACACTGTCAAGAGACTGTTAGGCCCCTATACTACTAGTGCAACCCCTTATTGTTATTAGTAAAACCCACTTATTATATTGATGTACCCATGTAGTGCCCATATTGTTACTATTGTGCCCCATAGAAACCCACTATTGTTATTATTGTGCCCTTACATTATTATTGTTATGTCGGCTCTGATTATGTTATGACCCCTTAGACTCCTATATATAGAAAGGAGGTCTTTTCATTTGTATCATCCAAGAATTGTTCATTTCTGTAATGTAAATGAGGTTGCCCCCTCGAAGAGGCTAAATTCTAAGGCGTTGACCTATATTTTCTATCTTTTCTTGAGCTGTTTTCATAACATTTGGTATCAGAGCTTTGGATTCTAGGGTTTCGCTGCTCCAAACAGGTCATCGTGGCATTTTCGCTATAACATTTTTTTTGCGATGTTTAAGATGTTGAAAAAAAAACCCATTTGAGAATAAATCGCGCTGAACCTTTCGTCCAAATTTCAGAGCTTTTCGCACTATATTTGAGGAGATATGATCTGAGGAAGTTGGTCTTTTTGCAGATTCCTGAATTACATTCCAAACAGGTGACCTTGGGAAAATCGTCATAACTTTCTCTCTAGGGATTGGATTGAAATTTCGTAAGAAGGTACAGAAAGAGGACGGACTGTAGTTTCTTGTATGCATTTTTTAGATCCAAAGGTCAAAACAGTGACTCGTGGCACGTCGTACAAGTTCGCTCTACTGAACTAGTCTATAATCAAGTCACTGTGGGAGATTTCGTATAACTCTTCCTTGGAGAATAACTCTATGATTTCGGTTCTCTCACTTGACTATTCCACTTTATGATTTTTTTTTAGGACGAGAAAAAACACTGTCAAGAGACTGTTAGGCCCCTATACTACTAGTGTAACCGCTTATTGTTATTAGTACAACCCCCTTATTATATTTTTGTACCCATGTAGTCCCCATATTATTACTATTGTGCCCCATAGAAGCGCACTATTGTTATTATTGTGCCCTTACATTATTATCGTTATGTCAACTTTGACTATATTATGGCCCCTTAGACTCCTATATATAGAAAGGAGGTCTTTTCATTTGTATCATCCAAGAATTGTTCATTTGTGTAATGTAAAGGAGGTTGCCCCATCGAAGAGGCTAAATTCTAAGGCGTTGATCTATATTTTCTATCCTTTCTTGATTTGGTTTCATAACAGAGACCTACAAATCAAGGATGCATATACATATACATATGTGATATCAAAACATGAATCCATGGTATGGACGCAACCATGCGAATAGAAAGGACTATGTGAAAAGATCCATGGTATGGGCACAACCATCCAAATGAAAAGGATCATTTGTAAATCTAATATCCAAGGCATGGACACAACCATCTGATATAAAAGGATCATCATCATAAATATAAAGTCCCATGGTATGGTCACAACCATCCATATAGAAGAAACATGTGTACAATCATGAACAATACATACTTCCATGTAGCCTAAGTTATATTAGACAAAACTTAGGGTCTTATGCTCCATCCCGACCTGATCAAAGTATGAATTCTAACATGCAAATAAATGTGTCGAAGTCGAACATGCTAGAAAACTACTTTATTACTGGCCAATGATGTGGACCATTAACAGGCACGAGAGAAACCACCAATAATGATAATGGTCCTCAAGGTACAATAGTACAATCCATGAATGTGAAAATGAAGTTAATGTCAAATAATCGTGGAATCACCTGATCGAAGGTCAATAGTGAAAACCTATCGTCAGATGCGAATAACTTGCCATTAAGGCATGTAAGCTCTAAGGTACTAAATGGGAGATTCTAAGTCATCTTCCTGGATAATGAGCTGAAGTCGACTGGAAGTGACCCGTCAAAGGAGGTTCATGATGATTCCCCCATCATCAACACGAAACAAAGAATAAAGTGAAATGGATGAGTATGATCAAGACTGTAGAAAATGGTCGGACAATGTATAGGTAACAAACTGTAGATAGGTCTTCTCTTGAACATATCAGCGACACGACTCTGGAGTGTGACAACATTTGACTCAACATAGGACTAAGGGTCTTGACGATGAAGTGGAATAGTCAAATGAGAGGAAAAATGGATCACCCAAAGCCAGAAAGCCAAGTGACTGAGCGAGGATATCCCAAACCCAACACGAGATGCATATGAGTGTCATTTTCAATAGCAACATGTTTCCTATACAAGAGATGTTTAAATTTCATTTTTACCCATTATTTCTAGTGGGTACCCCAATTATTTTTATCACAAGATTGAAGGGGATAGAATTTGCTTGTCGTATAAGTATATTCTTCGAATGAATCCATCCTAGTAAGTTTACGAGTCCTAGGAAGGAGAAACTCGATCTCGTCACAGTGACAAGTATTTCGCTGTTTAATTTTTCTAACGAGTCCGACGGAAGAATAACTCGATGTATTTTTCATATTTAGAGAGTTTGAAAAAGAGAAGAAAAATAAAAATCCATCATGTCCTTTTTGTAATTTTTCTCTTCAATCTGTAAAGGTAGAAAACAATATTCGAGAGAACCTCTTGACCATGTCAACCAAGGTGTACCATTTTCGTAAATAGTCAATCCCAACCTAAAAAAGGGGTAAAGGTATACTAAGATGATGTCAATTCATTTAATTTAACGAGTTCAAAAAAACAAGTGCTCAATAATCTTTTCATATTTAGAGAGTCAGAAAATACCTTAAAGATGACTCTAGGGGGGTTCCTTTTTCGTTTATTTTTAACAAGTTCGAAAAAGATATAAAACAAAAACTCATTGAATCAGTAAAAAATAATCACTTTAATCACCGAAAAGGACCTGTAACTGCACGAAGACAACCACACATCATTGATATCAAGGGAAATAATAAAATATTGGTAAAAATGTATTTAAAACTTATAAATAGACTAAAAGTAAAAACATTTTCACTATTTTCACTTGGAGTAAATTGGAGAACACATTTTTCCCTATTTTCCTTGATTCTTCAGGCAAGCAGTGTGGGAGATCTGGGGCATCATTTCACAAACCGTTAGCTGCAGGTAAGAGCTCTACCTTTTTCACTACTTTTCATTCTAATTTCATCCCATTCCTTAGGGTTTTTATCAGCCATAAGGGAGGTTTTCAAAATTTTAAATCGGGGGTGATCAGTGTGGGTTTGCTCATTAGGTTCACGTTGATCACCCCTGAGCTTGAAAGGCTCTCATGCTACCAACACACGATTAATTAAAACAGTCACGCTGGCTGCAGGGTGAAAAATTGAAGAGAAATCTTCACTCTTGAGAAATTTTTTTGAGTTTTTATCCCATGAAAAAGCATTTAATCATTGTGATTGGATGTTTTGCAGGATATTTCAACAACATGGTCATCAAATGGAAGGAAAGAGGACATGAGGTAGAAGATCACCAGGCTGCCCAAGATCTTGAATGCAATAATGCTTTAAGGAACTGCAGCTGAAACTCTTTCGAACCACAACACTCAGAGCCCAAAACAAGTTGCTACACTATCTAACCAATTTATGGGATGTTTATCGGGAGATCTTCCTTATTGGAGACCAAGAATTGGAGCTAGAAGTGGTAGACATTCACTTCATTACTAGATTTTCTAGAAGAGGGGAAAGGATTGAACTCTTCGGACCTCATGTTGGAGGTGAGATCACCTTGCCCTAATAGAAAGGCATTTCCCGGGTGTAGAGACAAATGAGCGGGAAGGTGTGTTACACAAAAATATCGTCACCATGATTACTTGCAATCAGTATGGGTCTATCATCACTTGTACTGTCCTTCTAAGCAAGTCTCAAACCTCAGCTCTTCAAGTCAAGCTTTGAAAATGAGAGAAAGACATTAAAAATCAATGAAACTCTGGTTCCGCACTTTCTCTCACTGTCACCTGCGGTCCCGCACCTTTTGTTTACAAAAACTGCGGACCTGCCCGCTCTGTCCCTAAAGGTGTGGGTGCAGACCCCTGTGAAAGTCAAAAGGCGCAAGTTTTATCTTAAAAAACTCACTTTGGGTTAATTCTAGAGGATTCTAGAAGGAATTTTGACGTGGATTGTTCGCTCTGAGGTGGTTCATGCATCCCAAAAGAGAAGGAGCTAATCCCTTGATGAGAGGAGCTATCCCTTTGAAGGAGGGATTTATCCCTTTGAAGGAGGACCTAGTAACCTCCCTCCATTGCACTATAAATTCAGGCATTGGGCTGGTTGCTGGGGAGGTTAGAAGCTGAACATTTTTGAGGGTAAATGCTAGTGAAATCAAGACTTCCTAGTTGAGCTTAAGAGGAGAGATCACATACCTTTTTGGCTTCATTGGGGAGTGAGTGAAACTTATCAAAGTAGAGGAGACTTCTTGCTGGACCCTGGGAGGAGCTTGTACAGTGTCAAGGCAAAGGTTGTAAAGCTCTTCTTCTTTTGAATTAATACAATCAAACTCATTTTTCTCAACAAGTATCTCGTGTTATTTGTTTCATGGACTCCTTGACTTTCATGTTAAATATGTTTTATGATATTGGTTTTTCAGGTGCTATTTAATTTGTTTGCCTTGTTTGTGTTTGCAGATTCGCGACAAAGGAGCTCATTTGCATCGAAGGAGCGAGGGCATCCACAAACTTGCATTGGACCTAAGGTAGGCCCTAAAAACACTTGTTTGCCATTATTTATAAAAGCATATTTAGAGAAAGATAGTGTTTGGTTGGTTTGCTTGTCATTAGGTCTTCTTTAGATTCTAGGAAGGTCTATCTTGTCCGCAAGATCGACTTATTCCGTGTGACAAAATAGCGACTCCACTGGGGACTTGATTGTTTTCCTTGTTTTTACATTGACCTGAGAAACTGTGTTTTTGTTTCTGTTTTTGGCTTGTTGTGTGTAAAATTGGATAGAGTTTGTAGATCCAGGGTTATTTTTCATTTTTCATAGCTTTGGGAGAGGACCGCACCCTAACCCTTTGACAGAGTGCGTACCTATCCAGACCTTTGCTTTTAGCACAGAGCGGGACCGCACCTGTGTCAACTGTGGGCCTACGGACCCTGTCAAAATTTTGAAAAACCTAAGATTTCCTCTGTTAGTCAACTTAGTTTTTGTTTAGAAATTGTTATCCACTGCCCAGACCTGCATATAACCTGTCAGAAGCTTTCCCTAGGTTGATTTCATTAGTGTTAGGGTTTTAGGTGAAATTCCTAGGAGTTTTGCTTGTTGGGCTTGCTTTTCATTTTGGTTGTGTAGTGGCTCTGAGCTTAGAAGCTGTAGGGACTTCAGATCACCTTAGTGTCTACCAGCCTTCTTATGAGTCTGACCATTTATGAAATCTCCCCTTGTTGAGGAATCTGCTTTGAGTTTTCTCTTTACAAAACTTCAAAAAGCTTGTGTTTAAAAGTTTGGATTTTCATTTTCAAAAAGAAAACAAAATTGGTTGTTCTTGACTGATTTGTGATTCTGCATAAATTTGTCCTTAGCTTACATCTAGCTAAGTAAAACATCTTTAAAAAAGACATCTAGTAGGCTTTGACTTCAAATAGGTTTTTATAATTTATAGATCTCAAAGTTAGTCATTTCCATAGTTTTGAGTTTTTTATAAAAAATATAAAAAAATCTCTTTTGGAAAAAGTTTGTTTTTGTAGTGGTTGAGTGCTTTGAAACGAAAAAGGGAATTTTTTGTGAAATAACTAGTTGTCTCATTTTGAGTCCATTGGAGAGGACAAAAGCTCTTCTTTTAATTTGTTTCTTAAGAAGGATTTGTGTTTACAAAGTATTTGCATTCTCAAACTCTTTCTTAGTTTAGAAGTTCATCGAAGAGAAAAGACTGTTTAAATCATCTTAGGTGCATTTTTAGTGATTTTGAGTCGAGTCTTCATACCACAAGTTTCATCTCCGCATCTTTTGACTTAAACAAAAACCAATAAAAAATAACGCTTAAAGTAAAATTCATCTAGTAACATTTTTATTTCTAGGGCTCTGATACACCAACTTAGCTTAGGCTAGTGTCTTGGAGTAGGAGAGTAATTAACTCTCCAAGACAGTAAAAACAAACAAGTAGATGTATCTTGTGGTAGGGAAGAAATCCAATTGTTACATTTATGCTCTGGGAAAGCTCCTCTTAAAGGAGAAGCACGAGATCGTGTCCGAACCAGTGTGGGAATCAATCCTTCCTCATTGGGAACGATGCCAGATATTCACGTACTAAAAACGGTAAACCTCAGATTAACCATTGTCGAGGAGCCTGGGGTCACTTGTTGGTAAACCTTGGATTATGTCAAGGAGCCTTCAAGGGGATTGAGCTTGCTACTCTGCCCTTGCGTGTGTATCAGATCGTAGACTGTTCCCCCAGGTATATTTGTTTCAGTTGGTAACCTTAGTGCCATATTCTTTAGGATTCTTCCTGAGGTGACAGTGGTGGGAAGATCCCACTGTACCTGGAGCAGACGTCGGCTAGACTCACTTGGATTTTCTGGGGGGTTCTCTTCACTCGAGACGGTTAAGTGGAGGAACTTGTGCCAGTCTATTCATTAAGCAGGTTGCCGGGGTAATCGTTCCAACCGCCATTCCTGTATTGAACTCTGCGACATTGGATTTCATCACCAACTAGTGTTTTCAGTACGGAAAGTTACTGTTTGTGTGTGTTTGATCTCCTAGATTCTTTAGGCGAGTGATTCAAATTTGTTTGGTTCTTTAGAGACTTTAGGTGGTTTTCATTGAGATTTTACTTTGTTTGCGTGTGAAGTAGTTAAAAGTTTTTAACTGTGGCTGAATTACCAAGGCAGTCCCGTAGACTTCGGGGCCAACCTCCTGAGTTTGTAAATGTGGCTGAGTTACTGAGGAAGTCTCGTAGACTTTGGGGCCAACCTCCTGAGGAAGTCCCGAGCCAGCTTGAAGGCTTGAAAGTCCTCGTAACTCCTAGAGACAGTAGAGTTGGGTCACCTGAAGAAGGAGAATCTTCTTTGATAGTACATCCTGATTTTCAAACGTTAGTGGCAGATTATAATCCACAGTCAGTGTCTGTTTCCAAAGTTACTGGTAGCTTTTCATCTACTAGTGATATAGGTGAGAAACCTGAAATATCCGAGCCTGAAAGTGAATTTGCTGCTACTCCGACATCGGGGTTTGTTTCTCCAACTTCTAGTGGTCCTGGTTCACCTAGGGTAGAAAGAGTAATCACCCAAGATCTTCCTTCTGGACTTATTGCTATTGAAGAACTTGCTACTCTGGAAGAAGAAGTAGGCATCCCTATCCCTGAAAATCAACTTGTTATTGAGCTAAGGGAGCATAAATCAATTTTTTACAGTCCACCTAGGAGTAGTACTTGGTATCTTTCTTTGACTAATTTCTTAGAAAGCTCAGGGTTAAGTTTTTCACCACCTCGCACTCCTTATCACCCAACACCTAGAGGTTATTATCCTTCGTTAAATATGTCAGGACAGTCGTCCATGTTTACTCAATCGCCTGAATCCTTTTTGTACGAAAGTCCTTCTGTTCCCTCTGGGTATCAGTCACTTTCTGGTACTTTTTCGAGAGCATCTTGTTACACTAAAATTTGTCACCATGACTATTTGCAGTCAGTATGGCTCCATCAATAACCATACTGTCCTCCTTGGCAAGTCTTATACCTCTGCTCCTCATGTCAAACTCCAAAAAAGAGAGAAAGCCTTTAAAAATCAATATAACTCTGGTTACGCAGTTTCTCTTACTCTTACCTGTGTGTACGCACCTGAAGTATGTAATACCTGCATACTTGTATGCTCTGTCTGTAAAGGGGTGGGTGCGTACTCCTGTAAAAGTCAAAAGGCGCAAGTTTTACTCCAAAAAACTTACTTGTGGTCGATTCTAGAGCATTCTAGAATATGGTTTGACGTGGATTGAGCGCCTCCAGATGGTTCATGCATCCCAATGAAAGAGGAACTTATCCCATGAAGAGGGGAGCTATCCCTTTGAAAGAGGGGCTTATCCCATTGATGGTGGACCTATTTAACTTCCTCCAAAGCATTATAAACACAGGCATTGGGCCAGAGGGAGGGGAGGTTGAAAGCTGAACATTCCTAAGGGTAGATGCTGCTAAAATTAGGACTCCCTTATAAAGCTTGAGAGGAGAGATTCCAATCCTTTCTTAGCTTCATTTGGAAGTGGGTGAGCTGATCAAAGTAGAGGAGAACTCTTGCTGGACCCTGGGAGGGACCTGCACAACACCAAGGCACTGGTTGTAATGGTTTCTTTTGTTTCCAATTAATACAATTAAGTTCATTTTCTCAACAAGTTGTTATATATAATTTGTTTCATAAACTCCTTGGTCTTTATGATGAATATGTTTTATTATATGAGTTATTCAGGTGCTATGTAATCGTTTGCTTGTTAGTGAATGCAGGCTTCCAGGAGAAGGAGCTCATCTGGATCGAAGAGGCTTGGCTGCTACAGACAGCGTTGGACTAAAGGTATGCTTTAAACACCTGGTTGCTTTTATTTTAAATGCATATTTAGGGAAAGATAGTGCTTGATTGTTTTGTTTGTCACAGAGCGTGGCCGCACCTGTGCAAACAGGCTGCCTGCGTACCCTGTCAAAAGTTTAGAAAATTTCAATTTTTTCCTTTTCACCTATTAAATTTTGTTTATAGTTTATTTATTGCTGCCCAGATCCACTGGTTACCTGTCAAAAGTTTTCATCTAAGCTTGTTTCATTAGCATCAAGGGTTTTAGTGAGGTTCATAGAAATTCTAGCCCTAGGTTTGATTTTTGTATTGGTCTTGTAGTGACTCTGGCTTTAGAAGTTGTAAAAACCTTGGATATCCCTGGTCTTTTCAGTCTTCTTAGGAGTTAGACCTTTCGTAAAATCCACCTTTGTTTGAGAAACCTATCTTTGTGTTGTCTCTTTGCAGAATTTCGAGAAGGCTTGTTTGTTAAGCTGTGAATTTCATTCTTAAGAAAAAGAACAAAAGCTTTTTATTTTTGTTTTTGACTGATTTATGATTCTGCATGAATTAGTCCTTGGTTGAATTGTAACTGAGTAAAACAACCTGGAATTATATTTTGTAGGCTTTTACCTCATTAGATTTGCTTTTAGGTAAATTTTTCTTAGATTTTCATAGATCTTAAAATTGATTTTTGTTAAGTAGTTTTACATGCTTTGTTAAAATAGGAAAAAATACAAAATCTCTTTTGAAGAAAGTTTGTTTTAGTAGCGTTTGAAGTCTTTGAAAAGAGAAAGGAAGTTTTCATGAAATAATTAGTGGTCATGTGTTGTGTGATTTGGAAAAGATAAAGAGATTGTTTCTTTGATTTTCATTGCCAAGAAAGTTGTCTTTATAAATTTTGCATTCTCCAACTCTCTTAGCTAGGGAATTCATTGAAAAGGAAAGATTGTTTTTTCATCCTAGGTGCATCTTTTTAGTGGATTTGAGTCGAGTCTACACATCATAAGTTTCATCTCCGCTACCTTTTGTCCTAAAGAAAAGCCATAAAAATTAACGCTTAAAGTAAAATTAACTTAGTAACTTTTTATTTACTAGGGCTCTGATACACCAACATAGATCAGGTTAGTGTCTTGGAGTAGGGGAGTAATTAACTCTCCAAGACAGTAAAACCAAACAAGTAGCTTATCTTGTGGTAGGATAAATCCAACTGTTACATTTATGCTCTGGGAAAGCTCCTCTTAAAGGAGAAGCATGAGATCGTGTCCGAACTAGTGAGGGAATCAATCCTCCTTCATTGGGAACGATGCCAGATATGCACGTACTACAAACGGTAAACCTCGGATTAACCATTGTTGAGGAGCCTGGGGTCACTTGTTGGTAAACCTTGGATTATTGTCAAGGAGCCGGCAAGGGGATTGAGCTTGTTACTCTGCCCTTGCGTGTGTATCGGATCGTAGACTGTTCCCCCAGGTATATTTGTTGCTGTTGGTGACCTTAGTGACTATTATCTTTAGGATGCTTCCTAAGGTGACGGTGGAGGGAAGATCCCACTGTACCTGGAGCAGACATCGGCTAGACTCACTTGGATTTTCTGGAGGGTTCACTTCACTCGAGACAGTTAAAGTGGAGGAACTTGGTCGAGTCTATTCATTAAGCAGGTTGCCGGGGTAACTGTTCCACCCGCCATTTCTGTACTGAATTCTGCGATGTTGGATTTCATCACCAACTAGTGTTTTCGGTCCAGAAAGTTACTGTTTGTGTGTGGTTTGACGCCCTAGATTCTTTAGGCGTGTGATTCGAATTTGTTTCGTTCTTTAGAGACTTTAGGCGGTTTGCTTTGAGATTTTACTTTGTTTGCGTGTGCAGTAGTTAAAAATTTTTAGCTGTGGCTGAATTACCAAGACAGTCCCATAGACTTCGGGGCCAGTCTCCTGAGGTTGTAACCGTGGCTGATTTGTTGAGGAAGTACCATAGACTTCGGGGCCAACCTCCTGAAGACGTCCCGGGCCATTACGAAGGTTTGAAAGTCCTCGTAACTCCTAGTGGCAGTAAAGTAGGGTCACCTGAAGAAGGAGAGTCTTCGTTGGTTATTCATCCTGATTACCAAACTCTAGAAATAGGTTATAATCCTGAAGCTATTTCGGTTTCTGAACTTGCTGGTAGCTTTTCATCTACTAGTGATATAGGCGAAGAACCTGAGATATCTAAACCTGTTACTCCAACATCGGGGTTAGTCTCTCCAACTTCTAGTGCTCCTAATTCACCTAGGGTAGAAAGAGTAATCACCGAAAATCTTCCTTCTGGTTTGATAGCTATTGAAGAAATTGCTCTGGAAGAAGAAATAGGCATCCCTATCCCTGAAAATCAACCTACTATTGATCTAAGGGAGCGTGAATCAATTTTTTACAGTCCACCTAGAAGTACTACTTGGTATCTTTCTTTAACTAATTATTTGGACAACTCAGGGTTAAGTTTTTCACCACCTCGTGCTCCTTATCCACCTAGGGGTTTTTATACTCCCGTAAATATGTCAGGTCAGTCGTCCATGTTTACTCAATCGCCTGAATCTTTTTTGTACGGTGGTCCTTCTGTTCCCACTGGGTATCAGTCACTTTCTGGTACTTTTTCAGGAGCATCTCCTCAACCCATTGAACAAAGGATATTCACTGGAAGCAATGGTGCAAAGCCGTTGAGCGTAGAAGACATTCTTATGATGTCAGGTTCTATTCCCAATTCTCAACCTCAAGGTGGCCAGTTACCGCCTGGGGGGTAGCCTCAATTAATGCCTGGGGGGCAACCTCAGGGTACACAATTTGCATCTGGGGGGCAACCTCAAGGACAGTACGTGCCTACGGTACAATACATTCCTCAAGGTCAACCCCAGACTCAATATGTACCCCAAGGTCAACCCCAGTATCAATTTATGCCTCAAGGTCAACCCCAGTATCAGTACATGCCTCAAGGGTGTTTACCCCAAGGTCAGTACTTGAACCAAGGTTTCCAACCACCCCAAGGTCAATCTTATGTTCAAGGAACGGGAAATGTACCTTTCAATTATCAATCCTACCCTCAACCCGGTTTTGGATCTCAATATTCTCAACCTGTTATGGGTCAGTACCCCGGAATAAACATAGTGTGGGATCCATCACAAATTCAACAGGTGCTGCAGCCAAATGTACAGTTGTCATCTCAAACTGGACAACCCTTAGTTTCTGGTTCACCCCAGCAACCAGTCCAGTCTAATATTCAAACTTCTGTACCTTCGGTAGTTTCTCAGTCTGGGCCTATTTCGCTTCGTACTCCATCTTAAACGACTGCTGCAACTGCCACAACATCTGTTCAATCTACCCCACCTACTTCTGGAGTATCGACAACTCCGGTTTCTACTGTCCCTGTATCTACTCCTCAGACATCTTTACCATCGTCTAGATCCATGATTCAAACTACGGTTCAGATGCCTGTAGAACAACCTGGTTTAAGTACGGTTGTTACAAGTCAACCACAATTCACTTATCAACTGTACCAGGGACAGTACCAATTCGGTCCTGCTGTCCAGCAGCCAGTTTACCAGTATCAACCGTATCCTGGGTACACTTATCAACAACCCCAGTACGGTCCGGTTAATCCTGGTTTTCCAGGAGGATACAATATCCCGAACGCGATTCCTATTCCCAGTTATCCTGGATATCCTCCTCCTGGGGCTGGTATAGTGACCCAGAGTTTTAGAGATCCTAATCGGCAGCTACCGTTTATCACAACTTTCGACTTACCAGACTTGTCGCGCCTAACAAACGATCCAATTAATTATCTTCCGTTTTGGCCGCCAATTCCGAATAAGTTGCCCAGTGACATTCCCAAGTTCGAGGGTAAATCTGGAGAGGACCCATCGAATCATGTGATGACTTACCACCTCTGGTGTGCCTCTAATTCCATCTCGGATGATTCGATCCGCTTATGTCTTTTCCAGCGCACTCTCATTGGTCTTGCGGCCAAGTGGTACATTGAGTTACCACGGGCCTCTTTTTATAATTTTAGCCAGTTAGATACCTCGTTTTAACTCATTTTCAGTTGCCGGTCAGATATGATAATGGCACGGAGTTACTAACTTCATTAAAACAATCGACGTCCACTTATATTTCCGATCATATTCATGAATGGAGACGTCGAAGGCGGTTAGTGAAAGTTTTTATCCCGGACTAGATCTTAGCTGAATGGTTTGTTAAATCATTGTTACTGAAGATTACTAAAGACGTAGCTAAGGCCAGAGTAGTTACTAAGGAGCAAGTGATTGCTCAAGCGCAGTACCTTGACTTAGTTTATACTCAGTCAGGTACGTTACACGAAAAGATCCCAGATCTTCCAAAGTCAAATCAAATCACTACAGCTCCTTCGGGATCTCATGCTGCCGATGGTATGATTGGTACGGTTAACACTAAAAGTAAGAAGAAGTCTTCCAAGAATTCTTCTCCTATCATAACCTTGCCCGATTCCCTGATAGGAGATTCTTCCGCTGAACTTTCCGCCGATATTCACGCTGTAGAGTCATCTACAGCTAAATCAAAATCCGGTGGGAATAAGAAAGGGAAGAAGAAGAATAAAGCAGACAAAACTCCAAAGGCGAAAACTGAAAAGGTGGAATCCAATGATGAAAAACGCAAACCTCGATAACCTTGTCTTATTTGTGAAGAGGAACACTTTACAAGAGACTGCCCTCATTGAGCAGAGGTTGCAAAGATCGTCAAAGGTTCCCAAATTCCTGCTGTCTTGAAGGATCCATTTCCAAAAGATAGCAAAATGATAGGTTCTTCCTCGAGTGCCAATGAAGAACCCATTTTGATGATGTGCCATGTAAGGATTGCCACTCGATCGCAAGATTATGGTAGTAAAAGTCCTGTTGATGGCAAAGAAGCAGAATCTTCTCATTCTAATCCATCAACCTCAGCTCCCGGTTCCGATCCACTACAGATCGAGAAGCCTAACCCAGAATTAGTAATCAAACCGCCCGCCAAGGGTGTACTTCGAAGGTCTGCTTTCAATCCACATGCGAGAGCGACTCAGAATTATAACATTATTGAGGACTTAGCTGTTTCACCCTCAGCAATGTCGGCTTTGGAAGTGCTGCAATCATGTCCAGCACAGCGCAAATTACTTTTGTCGGCTATAGGAGCTGTTGATGTTCAGGACCCGAACCTAATAATCTTTGATCTAGAAAATAGTACACCGCGTCTGCCTCATCAAATGGCTTTCCAGATCCCAGTGATAGTAAAAAACAGGCCTATTCATCAGACTGTAATTGATGAGGGAGCTTCAACGTGTATTATGTCGATACAGTGTTGGAGATCGCTTGGTTCTCCTTCACTAAATCAATCCCCGACAATTCTTAAGGCCTTCGATGGCCGTGGGTTTCATCCTTTTGGCATTCTACAAGATTTGCCTATAGGGGTTGAAGGAAAAACCGTTAGTCTAGATGTGGAGGTGGTTGATGCCCCTCTAGACTACAACCTTCTCTTGGGTTGAAGTTGGTCTTACACTATGACAGCGGTCGTTTCATCGGTCTTCCAAGTAATAAAGTTCCCACATAATGGGAAGATCATAACAATAGACCAGCTGGCTTACTTTTCATCCGACCCAGCCTCTTCAGAGAGTATTCAGCATGTCGGTAAAACAACTATCCCATATAAGGATGTTGGAGTAGGATTAGTTAAAGATGCCGGTTTACTGGGAACTTTTCCTTTTCCTCCACTCAACGCATCATCTTCATTTGCAACCATTCATATGATTACATCAGACACTATTTATTATGACGATCCTTGGGTCGTTCCTTTTGAATCTGAAATAGACTCGTTTGGTAATTTTATGCCTTTGAGTCCATATGAAATTGCCTATGAAGCCGTGCAGTCTTTTACCGACCCGTGTTCGACCAAAATCGACCTAATGAATGTGGTCCGTGAGGAATCGCTTTTCACATCAACCTCGGAGTTAATAACATTTCCCGAAGTTGTTTCATCTGACGAGCAACTTCGTGAAGTCATGTGTATAGATGACTTACCATGGGAAGATCTTCATCATAGATCTTCATTTTTACCTGAGGATGATCGTTTTGAAAATGATTTCTCATCAATTTTTACAGCTGAATATGTCAAGGAAGCTCAGAATCCCATGAAACATCCTGATTCAGAGCTGAATTTGGGGAACATCTCTCGAACTATTCCCATTGACATTTTGGTTAAGCCTGGAATTATTGAAAACATTCATATAGGCGCCTCGTGTACAGATGACGAAATTCAAATATACAAGGCCCTATTTCAAGAATTCCGCGACATGTTTGCCTGGTCCTATGAGGAAATGCTAGGAATTGATCCCGCGATTGTTGTTCATGAGATCAAGACTTACCCGGATGCTAAACCCGTCCGGCAACGTTTGCGTCAGATTCACCCACGAAAAGCTGCTGCAATTAAAGTAGAAGTTGAAAAACTGTTGAAAGCAGGTTTCATTTATCCGATCCCGTTAACGGATTGGGTATCGAATATTGTTCCGGTTAACAAAAAACAGGGAACAATAAGAATATGCATCGATTATAGGGACATTAATCGAGCTTGTCCAAAAGACAACTACCCAACACCCTATATCGATCAAATCATTGATGATTGTGCCAGCAGCGAAATATTTTCCTTTATGGACGGTTTTTCCGGTTATAATCAAATCAATATTCTACCTACCGATCAACCAAAAATGGCTTTCATTTGTCCATGGGGGACATTTGCTTATTGAAAATTGCCTTTTGGGCTAAAGAATTCCGGAGCAACTTTTCAAAGGGCAATGTCTTATGCGTTTCATGACATCAAACACATTGTGCAACCGTATCTCGATGATTTGCCTGCTCATTCATTACATCGAGCTGATCACCTTGTCCATTTACGAGCAATCTTCATGAGGTGTAGGCATTATCGTATTCGGTTGAACCCACACAAATGTGTCTTCTTTATAGAAACGGGTCGATTACTGGGATTTGTAGTTTCAAAAGCTGGCATTCGCGTCGATCCCTCGAAGGTAGAAGCTATCATCAAATTGCCTCCTCCTTCGAGTCTTTGCCAACTCCAAAGTTTGCAGGGGAAAGCAAACTTCTTACGACGATTCATTCCTAACTATGCCAAGGTTACAAAGGGTTTTACATGGTTGTTGAAACAGAACGCTCAATTCTCTTGGGATGAGATAGCTCAGAAATCGTTTGATGCACTCAAACACGCGTTGACCCATGCACCGTTGTTGCATCCTCCCAACTACAACCAGGATTAATTTTTGTATCTCGCCGCCTCCCATTCCACCATTGGAATGGTCTTAGTTTAGGAAGATGAATTCGGAACGGAACATGTGATATATTATCTTAGTCGGACGTTAAATCCAACTGAGCTAAAATACTCACATGTGGAGAAATTGGCATTGGCAGCCGTTCAAGTTGTCCAACGTTTTTGTCACTACATTTTACTTCGTAAAACTACAGTCATTTCGGATTGCAACCCTATGATCTACATTTTGACCAAACAATTGCTAGGGGGCAAATACTCTAAATGGATTGTTATCCTGCAGGAGTTCGACTTGGAATTTGAGAAATCTAAGTCTAAGAAATCTTTAGTTTTTGCAGAGTTAATGTGTGACTTCCCGCGTGCTGACACGGAAACTGTGGCAGAGGAGCCCATTGCGAATGAATCTTTGTTTTTAATCAGCACTTTAGATCCGTGGTATGGGGATATCGTCATCTATCTCCAGACCCAATCCTTTCGGCCTGAAGCTTCAAAGTCGGAACGTCGGAAAATTCGATTCCAGTCCCAACAATACAAAATTATTGGAGATACTCTTTATCGCCATGGGGCAGACTCTATTTTTTGACGTTGCTTAACTCACGAAAGGCTGAAAGGGTTCTAAATGATTGTCACTCTGGAGCGTGTGGCAGTCATATGTCTGGGTATGCCACAGCCCAAAAGATATTGCGCGCTGGCAACTTCTGGCCGTCCTTGTTTAAAGATTGTATTATTGCGGTCCGAAAATGCCACAACTGTCAAGTGTTTGATCGAAAGATGCGCACTCCACCTGCTCCTCTCCACCCTATAATTGCTGTTGGTCCTTTTGCCAAATGGGGTATCGATTTTATTACATGTAACCCTCACTCGGCCGGGGGGCATGCGTATATCATCCTTGCGGTAGATTATTTTACTAAGTGGGCCGAGGCGATGCCTACATTCGAGGCAGACGGCAAGAAAGCTGCAATTTTCGTGTTCAATCATATAATTGCTAGGTTTGGTGTCCCCCAAGCGATAATCACTGACCATGGGCGCCATTTTCGAAACGTTATGATGACAGAACTTACAGGCCAGCTTGGTTTGCGTCACGATAGTTCAACTCCTTATTATCCACAAGCGAATGGTCTGGTTGAGTCCATCAACAAAGTTTTAGTTATCATGATCCGACGAATCATTGGTATTCATCGGTCGAATTGGCACAACATGTTATTTTCAGCGCTTTGGGCGTACCGAACCTCAATGAGAACATCAACAGGGTTCACTCCTTTACAACTAATTTATGGTTTGGAAGCTGTGCTACCCATTGAATGCGAAATCCCGTCACTGCAAGTGGCCATCGAGTTACTTCCAGCTACTTCCGAAGAGGAGAAGAGTTTATTATACTTAGCTCAATTAGATGAGAATCGACGTGATGCTACATTGGCGATCGAGACTCACGCAAAACGTATGAAAGCTCAGTATGATCGAAATGTGACCCCTCGAAATTTTTCGGAAGGAGACCTAGTGTTATTATATGATCAAGCTAATGATAAATTAGGTGCTGGAAAATTCGTTCCTATGTGGCATGGGCCCTATATTGTCAAGCGAAAGCTAGCAAAAGGGGCCTATGAGTTGGTAGACTTTGACGGGGACTCTTTAGGTAAACCTAGAAATGGACTTTACCTAAAGAGGTATTATGCTTAAAAGATGGGTATGGAGATTTTTAGTTAGGTTAGTTTTTCTTTCTAGCAAGTGTTTGTTAGTTTAGACAGTGTGCTTAGCCTAGAGAGTGTGTTTTTTCGTCATTATTCTGGCTTATCTTGGTTTTACTCTTGATGATGCAGATGTCGATGCCTCTTCAAACATACATTGGTTTCGCTGATGGTGCTTGTCGTAGTACACGGAATATCTCTTCCGCAGCTTGGGTTATCTATTCGCCCTCTGATGAGTTAGTATCTATGCATGGGGTGAGCCTCGGTCAAACAACAAACAACATTGCCGAATACAGTGCAGTGATTGAGTTATTGTTTGAATCTATTTCGTTTGGGATTCGGAGTTTGATAGTGAGGTTAGATTATGAACTCGTTGTATTACAGCTTAATAGAGTGTATGCCATTAGAAATCCAGTGTTATTAAGGTTATTTTTTAGAGTGCGTCTCTTGGAACGTGAGTTTGATTACATTGAATATCAACATATTCCAAGGTCTTTAAATACATTAGCAGATGTAATTGCTTCTCGAATGTTAAATAGACATTTGCAATAATCATACATGTAAATTTAAAACCATTCCATAACATGATTTACAAGATAAGCCGGTAATAATGATATATATATAGATAGGAGTGTGTCAAAAAATACATCGTCTTCGATCATAGGTTGAAAAACACCTTATGATCGGCAAAAATGATAAGTACAAAAAACCAAAATGTCACATGTGTCTACAAAAACGACCATCCAATCACTGGTGATGATCTCTATATGACACCACTGCATGGGCCACCCTACACAAGAACCTCCTAAAAGGTCCTGGGACCCCGACTACATAGCGCTGAAGCCTGTCAATTGGAATATCATCTATGGTAGTCTCCGGTATGTCTACTGTAAGACGCTCTAGGTCACTTTCCAACTCAGCCAAAGTCTCTGTGGCCTCATCCCGTGGGGCCGGTGCCGCTGCAACTGGTAGTCTCCTCTCGTAAGGCCGGAGATTGGCTGGACCTCGTGGGCCTACATCTGCATTTTGAAAATTATTACTATCAGTTTTGAGACGATATAAAACAAACAAAAAAAAATAGATAGTTTCAAAAACTTGTGAGAAATGAAGTTACCTGTATCATCCCATTGTTCTCCTGGTGGAAGAACCATGTCCGGATCTCCACGAAAATCAACTCCGGCATAAGGAAAATCCTGTATAGAAAAGACCTGGTCTTCTAACCAGCGAAAGTACTCCGGAGTAAATCGGACGACCTCCGTTCCCTCATCAGGATGACGGGCCATAACCGCAACCCATCGCATCAATTTGGGCTCTCGAGGAAGCCCAACCCCAACAGTGAGCTGTTGTGGGATCAGCATCGAAACCCTCTCTAAGCCAAAAATCACAACTAAAGGCCCATAACCAAAGGTCTTTAGCTGTCCGTTTTTGGCTCTAGTCAGTTGGCCTTTTACATTGGCCAACACAGCATCACACCAGTTGAAAATGGTACCTCGATAGCAATCAATCGTCATCCGCATCTGGGATCCAGTGGCAATGTGTAAAGCGGCAGCCCCGCAAAGTCTGGTAACTGTAAAGGCAATCACCTTAAGTTCAGGACGGGATATAGTTTTGATCTCTATCCCCTTCTCCTGAGTCTGAGTGTTACACCACTCTAGTCGGAGACTAGCGATGGACTGGCCACCCGGCCTAGTCCCGAACAGAGTCAAGTGTTCACCTCTCTTGGGCAAACCAGTGAGAAAGTAGATATCTGCGGGCTCCATCTCGAGCTGGTGCCCTCCAATATAAAAACACTGGTCCTGAACGTTCCATCTTTCTACCAGCCACTCTAGAAAGCTCACTTGGGCCCTCATGCCAGGTATGGCCCAGTATTTATAAAGGCCGCATGCCTTCAAAGCATCAATTGACGGTTGATGATTAATGGCGGCCAAATCAACATCTTCATGCTCTCTCTCGCGCCAATCGAGCATGGTGAACAATCTACATGCCAAAAAACATCCATTAGATTCCATGAAATCAAAATTTTTTGGTCCATTTTGGAGAATTTGGGGTTTAAAAACTTGTTGCGCGGAGTACGCACCCCGCCTTTAGGAACAGGGCATGGGTACGCAGGGTCCCTGAAGGCAAGGTGCATACTCCCGACATTTTTCCAACTGAGAAAATGTCGGGGTACGCGGGTCCCTAGTGTGGCACCTGCGTACCCCGAGAGGCGGTCTTTGAAACCCCAAGACCTCCAAAAAATGAAATCTAGGGCCTAAAACGGAATTCTAAATAGATGAAATTGAAGAGGAGGATGTTGAAAATTACCTGGAAGAGACGGCGTTCGGTTTCGATGGTCGGATTCTCTGCAATGTCCACGGGAAGTTTCTTGCCAAAAGCCCTTTTTCTCTCCTCAACAGTAAAATGGTAAAAATGAATTGGTAAAAGCCCTTTTTATAGGTTTTTTGGGTAAATAAATGGTAAATTTGTTTATTTTTCACCATGAAAAGGTATTTTTCAAAGTGTTTTTATCTATCTTCAACAGGTATGAGTAATGTGTTGGTTTTTGTGCAGGATACAGGATTTTCAGGGAAAATTGTCATTTTTTACAGAAAAAAACATCAGAGTCATCTTTAAGCTCTTTTCTGACTCCTAAAACATGAAAAGATTGTCGAGCATTTCTTTTACACTCGTTAAAACAGAATTAAAAGACGGTCCTCTTATAGCCCTTTTCTGACCGTAAAAACATGAAAAGATTGCCGGATTTTTGTCGTTTCAAATTCGATATTGGAAATAAAACGACGTTGTTGGCATTTTGGCACAGGTGTGGTGCTATGATACAGGTGTTGTCCTTGATGGCAACTCTCTTTGATGACAGATCTCCGTTCAGATTACAGAATGTAGAAAAATCTCATATACGCAGGTTAATTAAGTCGAAGTTGCGTATACACGCAAGTGATCTGCATACAAAGTCGCGTATACGCAAGAGAGCTATATACTAAGGCGCGTATACACGCATATGCATGAACAGAAAAGGGCGTATATGTCGGGAAGCTTTCCTTTGGTCCGTGGTAGTTAGTCCTCGGTACTTGAGCCTATGTATTTGGACCAAAGTATCTCGACAGACGTGTTGATCCCTAGTTTCTAAGTTGATGGTATTGGATTCCTATGGTTTGGCCCTTGGTATTGAGCAAGGCCTAAGGCTATATAAGGAGAAGAAGATCATTAGGCAAGATCATCTTTTGAAAGGGCTTGAATATCTGAAAAAGAAAGAGATCTGGTATGCATGTTCTGGGTTGCTTGATCTAAGCTAAGGAGAGATCACTTCGGTTGATGGAAGACTAGATCTAAGGATAGATCGGGATCTAATGATTTGAAATGCACTATTATGATATGGTTGATTATGCGTATTTGTAGATCTGCATACTGACGCAATGTTATGTTCTGGGGCTAACTGATGTCTGGTACAGCTGCAAGTTGAGAGAATTTATTTTTAGATCTGTACACAGGTTGGCTTCGGTAAAAGAGCGTGTATACGCGGGTTTCTCTCATTGAAGTAGCGTATATCTTTTGGAGCTTGATTTTTGGGTTTACAGTTGGATCTGACTATTATTGCAGAGTCCTGTAGTCTGCTCTGTGTTCTGGTAACTGGTGTTTGACAGGGTTTCAGTGGTTCAGTGATTGATGATGCTAGTATTGGATGTTTTGTGCTTCAATGATCTGTTGTGAAAGTTGAATGAATTGTGGTCTTCAGATTGTAATGTTGTGCTTCAGGAATATCCAGTCTGAAAATGTATGAAAGGTGATACCTGAAAGAAAGAAGATTGTAGGCCAGCACCTACGTACTAGTATCTTGGCTAGTACAAGAGCAAAGGGGGTTGGAGCTCCCTTCCAAGGAAGTTTGGAGAACGAGAGAAGGTTGTAGCCTTCTGCAGGTTGTAGCCTGCATACTGGTATAAGGCTGCACCAGTACAAAAAGATTGTAAACTGAAGTTTCATATTAAAGAAAGATAGAGACGACTTGCAGCAGGTGGTTTTCACCCACATTGGGTTTCCACCTTATATCATGGTGTTCATGTGTGTGGTTTTTGTGTGATCTGTTCTACTGCATCTTTTTACTCTTAATATGGTGAATAATGTCCTTATGCACTTAACTGAAGATAAACTGACTGAAATATAAGATTTCTGTTTATACGCTGTTTTCTTTATACACAGTTGCGTGTACACGCTGGTTCACTTAACGAAAGTAGCGTATATGTTTCTGAGCATTGAAAAAGTTTTATAGTTCTGATAATACTGATTCACCCCCCCTCTCAGTATTATTTCCAAAAATTGGTATCAGAGCCAGGTTCTTCAGAGAAGCTTGACCACTTGAAGGTAGATCGTTCATCATGAGCAACTACGAGAAAGAAGCATCAATCAGGCCACCGGTTTTTGATGGGACAAACTTCAATTATTGGAAGGTAAGAGTTACTGCATATCTTCAATCTCTTGGTACAGAAGTTTGGAACATCGTAGAGACAGGCTACACTTTTCCTTCAGCTACTCCTACAGATCCAGCCGAGAAAAAGAAATATGAAACAAATGCGAAAGCAGTCAATACTCTATTGGGATGCATCTCTCAATCAGAATTCATGAAGGTAATGCACTATAAATCTGCAAAAGAAATATGGGACAAAATGGTCACGAGCTATGAAGGAGATGATCAGGTAAAGCGTGCTAAACTTCAAACTCTCAGGATTAAGTATGAGACTCTCAGAATGTATAATGATGAAAGTGTGGCTAACTACTTCCTTAGGGTAGATGAGATTGTCAATTGCATGCAAAACTTGGGTGAAGAAATAAAAGAGGCTATTGTAGTTGAAAAGGTTCTAAGATCTTTGTCCCCCAAGTTTGAATCTAAAGTGTCTGCCATAGAAGAAAAGGAAAATTTGCAAATTCTTACTATGTCTCAGCTTCACGGAATTCTAACCGCTTATGAAATGAGAAAGGGAGGTCCATCAGACAGAAGAGAAGCTGCCTTCAAGGCTTCAGGCAAAGAAGATTATTATGAAGCAAGTCACCTGCCAGAAGATGAAGAAGAGGAATCAAATTTTGTCAGAAATCTTCGAAGGGGTTCTGGAAGGTTCAGAGGTAAGTTACCTTTTAAATGCTTTGCTTGTGGAAGAGTAGGTCATTATGTTGCCAAATGTCCTCACAAAGATAAGAATGACAAGGGAAAGGAACCTGTTAAATGGAACAAGAAACAATATGAAAAGAAGAAAAGCTACTACACTCATGAAGATAGTGATGGACTTTCAAACAGTGATGAAGATGAACAAGGTAATAGATATAAACTTTTAATGGCTTTTGAAGATGATGACTACATGGATGCTCTAGATGTAGAAGGCTTTTATGAAGAAATGAAATATATCAAAGTTTGTTTAGAAGAGAAGAGTGCTATTATTGATTCTCTACAATGTCAACTAGCTGAAAAGGAAAAACATCTTGAAAAATTGGAATGTGAGATTGTTTGTCTTAGAAAGGAGATTGAGAAAACCAAAGCAATTAATCTTAAGTTTGTTAAAGGATCTGAAACCTTGGATGAGATTATCAATGTGCAGTGATCTCCTCTGATCAAGACAGGTCTTGGATATAATGGAGAAACATCTCAAGCCTCTACCTCTAAAAGTTATCTTGATGCAGCAAGGAGAAGCGAGCAAAGGCCAAATAAAAGTCATCAGGTGAATCAGGGACAGTTTACCTCAAGAACAAATAAAGACCATCAAGAAATTCGGGGACAAACTGCCTTAAACAGAAGCTACAATCAGCCACAGGTAAAATCTTCCCAATTTGCTCCAAGAATGAATAGAAGCTACAATCGGTTGGATGATAGATCTGATTATCGCAGAAGTTTCTTTAATGGCCAATGCTTTTCTTGCCATAACTTCGGTCACAAAGCAGCTCAATGTGTTTCCTACAAAACGATTATGACCAGAGAAGCTCAAAAACAAGGGAGAATGACTGGAACCATGAAAAGGACTTATAACAACTTTTCGGTTCTTGAAAATGAAGTTGAATGCTCTATTTGTAATAACTTTGGTCATGAAGACTCTGAATGCAGGAGCAGGTTCCGGAAGACAACTCAGAAGGAACAAACCTCAAATGTTAGAACATGGAGAATAAAAGAATCACAACCAGAAAGATGTGGGATAGCCTTTTATGCAGAAGGTCAAGAAAGTCTATTGTACATTGACAGCGGATGTTCGAAGCATATGACAGGGGACAAAGAAAAGCTTGAGTCATATACCGCATTAGAAAAGGGGAAGAAGGTTTCTTTCGGGAACGATATCTCTGCAGCCATAAAAGGAAAAGGTGTTGCTCCGTTGAAAGAGGAGGTCAAAGCAGGAAATGTTTTATATGTTGATGGATTGAAGCATAATCTTCTGAGTGTCAGTCAGATGTGCGATCAAGGAACTGAGGTAATATTTAGATCAAATGGATGTTGTGTTCGCGATCTTGATACAGGTAAAACAGTGATCAAAGGAAGAAGGACTCCAAATAATCTATATATCTTTGAGGAAAGACAACAATGCTACTTAAGCAAGGATGATGAACATTGGTTATGGCATTGGAGGTTGGGGCATCTAAGCTTTTCACAAATAAGGAAAGCATGCAAATATCAGGCAGTTCGTGGTCTTCCAGATATCAAAATTCCAGACAATACCATATGCAAATCTTGTCAGTTTGGAAAGCAAACCAGAACTAACTTTCCAGAGAAGGAAGGATCAGCTAGCATGCCTCTCGAGCTAGTCCATACAGATGTATGTGGTCCATTTAGGAAGAGGACACCTCGAGGAGAAGAATATCTGATATTATTCATTGATGATTTCTCCAGATTTGTTTGGTTAGGGCTCATGAAGCACAAAGATGAAGCATTCGAAAAATTCAAATCCTTCAAAGCCTTGGTTGAAAATGAATCAGGGCACAAAATTAAGTGCCTCAGATCTGACAGAGGTGGGGAGTTTACCTCAAATGAATTTTTCGATTTCTGTGAAGAACATGGGATAAGAAGAGAATTCTCTACAGCTAGAACTCCTCAACAAAATGGGGTTGTGGAAAGAATGAACAGAACAATCCAACAAATGGCTCGTGCTATGCTTGATGAATCAGGTACTCCTGCAACCTTCTGGGGTGAAGCTGCACATGCTGCGGTTATTATTCTTAACAAAACAAATGTCCGAGTAAACAACACTCAAACTCCTCATGAGCTCTGGAGTGGCGAGACTCCTTCGGTGAAGCACTTCAAAATGTTTGGGAGCAAATGCTATATTAAGAATACTGATGAGCAACTTGGCAAACTTGAACCAAGAGCAGATGAGGGCATTCTTCTTGGTTATTCTCCACATAGCAAAGCATACAAGTGCTACAATAAAAGACTTGGCAAAATTGTTGACAGCATTGATGTAGTGGTTGATGAGAAGGGATATATTCCTAGGCAAGTTCATCATGAAGACATTGAAGAAGATGAAGGCTACCCTCAAAGATGGAATGATGAAGAAGAAGAACCTCAAGAAGAAGAAGAACCTCAAGAAGAACCAGAAGAGCAGACAAGAATAGAAGAGAAGACTCCATCCAGATATGTTCAAAAGAATCATCCGGAATCTCAGATTGTAGGACAGAAAGAAGCAGGAGTACAAACAAGAAGGACACTTGCAGAAGCTTCAAGCTATTTGGCATTACTCTCCTCCACTGAACCACAAAATGTGAAAGAGGCATGCAAAGATGAATGTTGGGTCAAAGCAATGGATGAAGAACTTGAGCAGATCGAAAAGAACAACACTTGGGAATTAGTTCCTAGACCAAAAGATAAGAATGTAATAGGAACAAAATGGGTCTTCAAGAATAAATTGAATGAAAATGGAGAAGTAATTAGGAACAAGGCCAGACTTGTTTGTAAAGGGTATGCACAGCAAGAAGGAATAGATTTTGAAGAGACCTTTGCTCCTGTGGCAAGACTTGAGGCCATCCGAATGTTCCTTGCTCTCTCAAGCTTTCAAAACTTCAAGGTATTTCAAATGGACGTGAAATCAGCCTTTCTGAATGGAGACTTAGAAGAAGAAGTATATATTGAGCAGCCAGATGGTTTCATTCTTGGGAATGATCCAAACCTTGTATGTAGATTGAAAAAGGCTCTCTATGGTCTCAAACAAGCTCCAAGGGCTTGGTACTATCGGTTGGACAAATATCTTCACCAACAAGGCTTTTCAAAAGGATCAGCAGATAGCAATCTCTATATAAAAGTTGAAAATAACAAATTGCTAATTCTTGTTGTTTATGTAGATGATATTATCTTTGGCAGCAATGAAGAGACTATGAGTCAAAACTTTGCCTCGGTTATGCAGAAAGAATTCGAAATGTCACTACTTGGAGAATTGACATATTTTCTTGGATTGCAAATTCAACAAAATGAAGGAGGTATCTTCTTGTCTCAAACCAAATACCTCAAACAGATCTTGAAGAAGTATGGCATGGAAGAGTCAAAGCTAGTATGTACACCCATGGTTACAGGATGCAGCCTCAGTGCAAATGATGAATCAACAGCAGTTCACCAACCCACTTATAGATCCATGATTGGGAGTTTGCTTTATTTGACAGGTACCCGACCAGATATTACACATGCAGTAGGAATTGTTGGAAGATTTCAAGCCAACCCAAAGGAAACTCATCTTCAGGCAGTCAAAAGAATCTTCAAGTATCTTCAAGGGACCCAAAACTATGGCTTATGGTATCCTAGAAATACAGATCTCACTCTTCATGCTTACACAGATGCAGATTGGGCTGGAAGTGTGGATGATAGGAAAAGCACAAGTGGTGGTGCTTTCTTCATGGATTCCAGATTAGTATCTTGGTTCAGCAAGAAACAGAGTTCGATTGCCTTATCTACAGCTGAAGCAGAATATGTGGCTGCGGCATCTTGTTGCACACAACTTCTTTGGATGATGCAGACCTTGCAGGACTTTCAAATCACTTGCACTCCACCAGTCTCTATCTTATGTGATAATACAAGTGCAATCAGCATTTCAAAGAATCCAGTCATGCACTCAAAGACCAAGCACATACCAATCAAGTACCATTTTCTTCGGGAACAAGTGCTTGAGCAGAAGGTCAAGTTGGAGTATGTTCCCTCTAAGGAACAAGTTGCTGATATTCTCACAAAACCACTGCCCAGGGAAACTTTTGAATATCTCAGACAAAAGCTGGGAGTAGTTGATGCTTCATCCTGCTGTTAAAGATTGTCTGTTCTACAGAAAAGTTGGTATACGCAAGTTACGTAAAGGATATCAGCATATATACGCTAATATATGTGGGGTAAGTCACGTGTATGTCGTACGCTTGTTGCAGAAAGTATATCCGCGTACATACGCAGGTTTATGCAGGATAAATCGCGTATATGGAGTTCTGAACAGCAAGGGAAAACTCTGGTTTGAAAAGGTCTGAGATGGGTATGTCAGAATTCTTCAAACACAGTTTCAGGAGGTGCAGCAGGCACAGGTTCAGGGGGAGCAGCTTAAAAGTCTCATAAAGCATTGTTGGCATTTAGATGTTTTGGTTGTTGGTTTCAGGAGAAGGAGCTCAGAAAGAAATCCTGGTTGCTGATCTAAAAGATGTTTATCAGATGCTGCTGGTGACTTTCATAAGTCTTG
Organism: Pinus tabuliformis; assembly: GCA_031772625.1. Taxonomy (NCBI): domain Eukaryota; kingdom Viridiplantae; phylum Streptophyta; class Pinopsida; order Pinales; family Pinaceae; genus Pinus; species Pinus tabuliformis. The sequence continues at coordinate 113,165,819 of CM062805.1, forward strand.
GTCTAGATCTGTTGTCTCTATGTCATGTATCTCTTTTATGATATCTCTTTTATTGTGTCAAGGTCACGTAACAGCCTATGTTGGTTTCCCCACTATGCCTGGGATGAATGATGTAATATAATTGGTTGTTTCTGATGTGTCCCCTCTTGGTAGGGAGTATGGATGTATGTATTGAGTCTTTTGGTGATAGGAAGGTCCCTTATGGTGTATAAGTCTTGGTTCTTGTTGAAGAACATCTTTTGCAGATCTGGCCTACAGTCAGGGGGAGCATGTTTCAGCACAGCCAAGCAGAGGTATCAGCATGTACTCAGGGGGAGCACAGCCCTTTGCCCTTGATGACAAAGGGGGAGAATGATTCTAAGGATCTTAAGGTTGCCATCAAGTCCAAAGGGTGAGATTGTTGGCATTTTGGCACAGGTGTGGCGCTATGATACAGGTGTTGTCCTTGATGGCAACTCTCTTTGATGACAGATCTCCGTTCAGATTACAGAATGTAGAAAAATCTCATATACGCAGGTTAATTAAGTCGAAGTTGCGTATACACGCAAGTGATCTGCATACAAAGTCACGTATACGCAGGAGAGCTATATACTAAGGCGCGTATACACGCATATGCATGAACAGAAAAGGGCGTATATGTCGGGAAGCTTTCCTTTGGTCCGTGGTAGTTAGTCCTCGGTACTTGAGCCTATGTATTTGGACCAAAGTATCTCGACAGACGTGTTGATCCCTAGTTTCTAAGTTGATGGTATTGGATTCCTATGGTTTGGCCCTTGGTATTGAGCAAGGCCTAAGGCTATATAAGGAGAAGAAGATCATTAGGCAAGATCATCTTTTGAAAGGGCTTGAATATCTGAAAAAGAAAGAGATCTGGTATGCATGTTCTGGGTTGCTTGATCTAAGCTAAGGAGAGATCACTTCGGTTGATGGAAGACTAGATCTAAGGATAGATCGGGATCTAATGATTTGAAATACACTATTATGATATGGTTGATTATGCGTATTTCTAGATCTGCATACTGACGCAATGTTATGTTCTAGGTCTAACTGATGTCTGGTACCGCTGCAAGTTGAGAGAATTTATTTTTAGATCTGTACGCAGGTTGGCTTCGGTAAAAGAGCGTGTATACGCGGGTTTCTCTCATTGAAGTAGCGTATATCTTTTGGAGCTTGATTTTTGGGTTTATAGTTGGATCTGACTGTTATTGCAGAGTCTTGTAGTCTGCTCTGTGTTCTGGTAACTGGTGTTTGACAGGGTTTTAGTGGTTCAGTGATTGATGATGCTAGTATTGGATGTTTTGTGCTTCAATGATCTGTTGTGAAAGTTGAATGAACTGTGGTCTTCAGATTCTTCAGGAATATCCAGTCTGAAAATGTATGAAAGGTGATACCTGAAAGAAAGAAGATTGTAGGCCAGCACCTACGTACTAGTATCTTGGCTAGTACAAGAGCAAAGGGGGTTGGAGCTCCCTTCCAAGGAAGTTTGGAGAACGAGAGAAGGTTGTAGCCTTCTGCAGGTTGTAGCATGCGTACTGGTATAAGGCTGCACCAGTACAAAAAGATTGTAAACTAAAGTTTCATATTAAAGAAAGATAGAGACGACTTGCAGCAGGTGGTTTTCACCCACATTGGGTTTCCACCTTATATCATGGTGTTCATGTGTGTGGTTTCTGTGTGATCTGTTCTACTACATCTGTTTACTCTTAATATGGTGAATAATGTCCTTATGCACTTAACTGAAGATAAACTGACTGAAATATAAGATTTCTGTTTATACGCTGTTTTCTTTATACACAGTTGCGTGTACACGCTGGTTCACTTAACGAAAGTAGCGTATATGTTTCTGAGCATTGAAAAAGTTTTATAGTTCTGATAATACTGATTCACCCCACCTCTCAGTATTATTTCCAACAAATTCCTCTTCCTTCTGTCTACCAACATGGCCCCAAAAGGGAAAGTTAAAAAGAAGAGTGCAGAGGAAAGCATTGTTACTCCAACTCAGCTCGACCTTGACCATGTTCCTCTTGTAGACTCACTGTTCAAAATTGCAGAAGCCAAGTGTGAGTTCAATTTCTATGAACTGCACTTATGGCTCAAACAGAATTACCTAGACAAGTAAGACCCAATCAAATTTTGGGAATCCCTATTACCTTTCTTTAGTTTCCCAAAAACACATGAGTTCCCTGACCTCATTACCTGGTGTCAAGCCAAATATGACCCTGTAAAAAGAGCAGTGGTGGCTCAGAATGGAGACATTCTGATCACCATCTCTGCTGAGACCATAAATCAGATGCTCGTAGTCCCTCAATTAGACTCTCTCATCCATTTCTCACCAGCAACACTTATGGATCTGTTCCATAAGTTAACCTTTCCACAGAGAGCCCAAATTTTTGAAATATTTTTACCTGAGGATGCAAAATTGCCCAAAAGAAATCCTCCCTACTCATCTTCCATTTCTCCTAAAGCCTGCAGACATTGCATTTCTCTTAGTTCCTACTTATTAGGATATCCAGTTGACCATTCCGTTGAAGAGACTATCCTTGGTTTCCTTTCCATTTTTAATAAAGATCAGAAACCAGCATTCATGAATAACTACAGCCAATTCTTGGTTGATATTATACATGAACAATTCATGAACTTTACTATATAGGGAATGTTCAGTTACAGTTCTATAATTGTCCACATGTTTCTTTTTCAGCAAGGTGATCTTTCGCCTATAAAACTCAGCAAGCAGGATGAACAAGGAGTGGATCAATCAGTGATTCACTGGACAGAAATAGTCAGGACAAATTCTACCACCTCCTCATTTTTAGAATTTGTAGATACATTCATACATCTAGTGGCACAACTTCTCAACAGTCAGGCAGAGCCAAGGATTGGATATGAAATTAAAAGGATTTTACACTTAAGTGAGCAAACCAAAACTGGTGAGTAGTATTTATACCAGAACTATATTGAGATAAGAGTATATGGTTGTGAGCTTGCACCATATAAGTTGCCCAAATATGTTCCTATGAGAATCTTTTCTCTGGAATATATTAGGCAAATAATCCACATGGATGACCTACACTTTGTGTCAGGCAAAAGGAAGTCTCAATTGAAGATTAAAGCACAAATTGGATCATTTATTTACAACACTAGATCAGCTGGTGTCGAGGAAGATGCATTGTTAAGGTAAATGAATTTCCAGCCCATCTTCACCAGGTCCTATGATCGTTTTGGCATTATTTCTTCTTTGAGAGTTAATTTCAAGATGACTCCTTATAATCATACTCCAAGGTGATAAATAGAAAAATTCAAGAATCAAGAATAATGGGTAGATGGGACTCTTCAAGAGGTAGATGAACAGGTTGTATCTACCCCCACTAAACAGACTCAGTTGCTCAAGCAACAGAAAAGGCTAAGAGAGGAGACTTCCTCTACTGAAGATATTATGAAATGATTCATTTTTCAACAAAAGAAGCCAAAAGTTGGCCTGGACACACCAATAGAAGAATATCAACCAATGATAATTGATCTTGGAGATCCAGAAGTGTTTACATTAGCAGGAGTTAGTGCTTTAACCGCTCCTCCCACAACCAGTGTTTCAACCACTCCCCCTACAACTTCACCTTCTAGAGAGCCTCTAGAAATTATTAAGTCCACGGGAACTAGTTCTTCAGATTATCATAATATATTTTTAAAGTTCCTTGAGATCAAACAGAAAAATGAGACTTTAAAGTCCAATATGTACAGCCAATTCAGGGAACAAACTTCAACTTCCCAGCATAGGCTTCTTTCTGCTTTTGATAGTGAGAAAGGCAGAATGGAAATGGCTTTCTTAGAAGCCCAAATTCCATTTCCTAAATCACCATCAGATTATAAAAAGAATTTGTTTTCATTTGATACCTGTCAAATTCATCCAATTGACCAGATGGATATGCACAAACAGACTGGTGAGATGTTGTTTTCTACTATGACAACTACAGTTATGTCTCTTTGTGAACTTAGTACTGCCCTATCCAATGTTTAGTCTCAACTTAAGTTATAAAATATTTCTTCTTTAGCCAAAGACAACAGAATAAAATAATTGGAGGATTTTTTAATTAAAGTGGGATATGATCCCAAAGATGTAAAGGTAGCAGAGCTACTTCTCAAAAAGAAAGATGCAGACATTGCTGCATTGAAGAAACAGTTGAAGTTGCCTCCAACAGAGGATCCCCTAACAAAGGATATAGAAAAGAATGAACAGAAAAAGGAGGATATGTTCAAGCTTATCATTAAGAAGAATATATATTTGAAGAAATTGGAACAACATATTGAAGAGTTATTAAAAGAGAAGGAAGCAGCACAGCTTGCCATGGCTCCAATCACAGTAGTCCAAATAGCAGTTGCAAGTACAGAGCCTAGTTCATCATTAACAACTATTGAGTCTACATCAACAGCAGCTGATCCAGCCAGATTATCATAGGAATTGGCCATACAAAAACAGGAAAATGAGAAATTACTGCAAAAAATAAAAAATAGAGAGTTTCATAAAATCAAGAATGACACTTTGTATGTGTAGGAGATGCAAAAGTCCCACAAATTGGAACTTAAGATTCAGAAATTGGAGAGTGAGTCCCTAATGGTAGATACTTTGGCCCATGCCAAGGAAAATATTTGGACACAAATCAGCCAATCCATGACAGATGTATGGCCATCCATACAGATTATTTTTTAGCAGCAAGAACTCATCACTAGATGTAGAGCAGTGATAGAAGAACAGAAAGCAACCTTGAAGACCAAGCCAGTAGAAGCCACAGATATGATCAAAGTATTAAATTCAAAAAGCAGAGAAGAACTAGAAGAAATAAACATTTCTAACAGAATAGCTACCATCTTAGAAATTAAGAAGGTATTACAAAAGAGGAATTTGATCAATCAATTAGAAACTAAATGTCAAACCCTGGATATTTCTATCAAAATATTTCATTCAAATTTTAATGTCTTAAATCAAAAAGGACTACTAGGATTGGTAGGTTTGAATGATAAATTGATTAAATTAGAAGATTATTGCAAGGAATTGTATGCTATTGCAGTGGACAGAACCAAATTTGCAGGAGTCAAAGGACAGATAACAGGGAAGGCTTTTCTAGAAGCCTTGGAGTTTGATTTAACCATCATGCATGAAATTAAACATTTATTTCTCACCAAGCCCAATTTCGAGAGGTACACAGAGGTGGATGAAACACTTAGAAAGATGGTGAATGTGAAAATACGAATTGAATAAATATGGGATCAATTGTGTGAAAAAAATTAGTAATTTCTCATTCTAACGGCATGACAACTCATTAATGTTTTCAGGCCAGATCATCAATAGATTCCCAAAGGATAGAGCCATCTCTTTAGCAGTTTCTCAATTCCTATTATATTGATCTATTTTTGTAATTTTGTACTATTTTGGTATGTCAATCCAAACATATTGTAGATCTTTTGAAAATTTTGAATAAATAACTCCTCCTTTGAGTTATTATGGGTTGAACCCTTGAACAAGCTATCAAGCAGATTTGTACTAAGCTAGAGAATTTTTTTTGGAATAATAAAAGATTCTAGATTTACCTCATATGGTCTATTTCTCAGTGAGTTGTGTTTCATATTGTTTATTCATTATGTTTTCTTCATATAAATTAAGTCTTTTGCAATTATCCGATTCAAAATTTAACTAAGTTTCAGTCTCATTTTGGATCCTCTATGAAGTTGTGATTTAAATAAGAGAATAATTTACAGAACTGTTTGTTATTGTAAGTTCCTCTTTATAAATAAATTACATCAGATCTTTGTAACAATTTAATTATATTTTGTTAATTAAGTAAACATTGTTTTCTTAATTTCTTCTTATAACTGGTTAAGTATTTAGTTTGAATATTAAATCAATTATACTTCTCCAAGCTCTACTTTTCCACCCCATTAAAATCAAATTAACTATGTGTAGTTAAAGAATAACCTTTTATTTTACTTGGAAATCTATCTAAGTTTGAAGCACCTGTTTATAAAATTGTTCACTAGTCATCCAATCATTTAAAACAACAAAATATTATAGATGCTTTGGCATAACTAATTGACCTAGAAGTTATCTCAAAGGACAACAAGCAGCATATAATCAAGTAACCAGTCATATACTTCTAACGTTACATTCCATAAAATCACATCAAGTTCCTCATGATAACCATACTACAACCATGATCAACATGATGCAATGCAACAAGCACATGGAACCAGGTATAATTTTAAGGATGCAAATTTATTTTAAAATTTAGAAACCTCGACGAATCTTACTAGTCCATAATATGTAAACTACAAAATATTTGGAAATATATTTGTAAAAATATTCAAATTTATATTGATTTTATATATAGTGGTCATAAAATTTTAGTGATATTTAAGGTAAAACAATTTTATACTACAAAATTTGGGAAAATCATTTTTAGAAAAAATGTAAATTGGTGAATCGTTTTTTCGAAAAAAAACATGGAAAATTAGCCCACTTGCGAATATTAGCCCCTAAATTTTTCCATGCATGGAACAAAAGTGTAAAAGACACACATGCAACTGACATGCATGCATGACCAACACACACCACCCATCCAGTCCAAGGAGTGAACCATGCTCTGATACCAATCTATGGTATCATATATGACCCAAAGAGAGTGCAACCCGCTCTGATACTAATCTGTAACACCCCTCCTCCCAGGTCCACCCAAGCAGCCAACTAGCTGGGAAAACATGTGATGAGAGAGGTTACTATAACGGATTCAATCTCCATTGTGACATTAAGGAAATGGAATTGATGGAACATCACACATAATCATCCAACATCATCAACAAAACCCTCAGGAGATAACCCAGCCATTCAGACAACCTATGCCTGGGTCCCACTATTGTTCTATATCTATTAGGCCATAGTCACTCTCATGCTATGGGCAAGGGAGTGACCAGAAACTTAAATTTGATCTCACAGGCCTTCCTGCCAGCGACGGTGGACCAAAATTACTAGTTCTATGCTAGTGACCCCGATATTTGAGCCACTTTTCTATCCCAGAATCCCGACCTTTACCCAGAACTTGCTACAACCTTCATAATTCATTAAAGACATGATAACAATGTTGATCAATCAAAATCAACCGCAGGACTAAGCATGAGCATCCCCATCTAGGACTGACATTATGTCAAACACTTGGCATCAATGCAACCTACAAGTCTAGGATACAAGACAGAGCGTAAATGACTGAAACAACTTATGAAACATAACCAAAAGGATCACCTCCTTCTCCATTGAACTACTACATCATCAATTAGGTCTTACATCCATCCATTTAACAGTTACAAGTAAATACATGAAATAATGATGACATGAAAAAGTCATTTAACCATGCTTGTAACCAACATTAAACCATGTAAATATCAAAGATAAGACATCCATTAAATCCACTTATAAATTAGTGAAAAAGTAAGAGAACTTATCTTTTGTTAATCATAGGCAAATCCGACCAAGTTCGGGACTTCCATGTACCACCCGACCATAGACATGGTTGAATCAAATCTCTCTTTCAGTCAATCACCCTCGTACCATATTCCAATCATGAATGTGGGATCTTATAGAACAACCAATCCAAGAACAAACAAGGTAATCCAGAGGTTAAATCACCTCCACCCTCACCAAACTGTGATCACACAAAAACCAGTGCTCCGACCACAACCGAACAAAACTTGGAATGCCATCCAGATTCCATCACTACCCTTGATGAATTTTTTGTCTCATTGTCTCTTAGGCTTTACCACAATCCAAACCTGGATCACTAGGCCCTAAACTGGTACATCTCCCTCATGCTTTACTGTGTATCCCGCAAAAATTGTTCAAGGGATTCCTAAGCCTTTGGGAATGGAACTCGAGACCACCTCTGCCCTGGATTCTAAAATCCATCTTGCAAACCAACGCTCAAAAAATAAAATAAACATCCCAACATACCATGGCATATAGAAAAAGGCAAGGCTAGGCTAAAACCCACTATCATAACCTAACAAAAAAATGCCACCGACAACAAGAGAACCATACACCAACATGCAAATCCATGCATGTCCAGACTAGCTACAAAATCACACTTGCAAAAGGTTACTTGCAAGTATTCTTGCTAAAGTTTCTTGATCCTACTTTCCTTTCCTTCATCCTTGCTTTCCTTCCTTTCCTTTTTCTTGCTTTTCCTTCCTTGATCCAAAGTTAGAGTGCTCCAAGAAAACTCTAAGTGACCAAGAGTGAGAGAGAGAGAGAATAATGAGAGAGCTCCAAACTTGAACTTGACAAAAGCCATGAACTGATCCTCAGAAGCCTTTTTATGCATGAGGCCTCTAATTTCTTCATTTTCCCTTATTTTTCTTCAATTTCCTCCTCACATGCATGACATTTCACCTTACTTTTCTCCTAATTTCCTTTATTTTCATAAATAAATGTGCCAAAATGCCTTTTTGCCTTTTAATTCCTTAGCCTTAGCCTTTGTCAATTTTCCTTAGCCAAAACACACATCCAGTGATGCCCACTAAGATATCCTTGCCCAACATTCAGCTTGGAATAAGTGTCCCTTAACCGTGGTCTTATTTTTCCTTTATTAAATTTTATTACATGAAATTTTCACTAGGTTTGTTACATTTTCACGAACTTGTAAGACAAAGTTTTAACGACCTTAATCATTTCATCAAGTTTCTGCTCATAAGAATATTTTGGTTGACTGGAAACCTTTTCTTCCTCTTCTTTTCCCTTGCCTCTGTCCTGAACTTGTTCCTTTGGTTTGATTTTCCCTGCAGCAAAAAAATTAGCTTCGATCTCCAGTGCATCAATCTATATTTGGTCCAAGGTAGGAGATCTCCTCTCCCTTAGACTGAAACCAAAATTAGAGTCAAATGCCCCTACAAATACTACTTTTCCTCCTGTAGGAGGTGGCTTAATTTCTTCTAGAAAACTATTATACAATTTATTAAATCTCTTAATGAATTCATTCACTTCCTCTTCAGGTTTTCTCTTTATTGCATTGAATTCAGTTAAGAAATATCCATGATCTTTCTTTTCACCCCATCTCTATGTAAAAACATTTTCTAACTCTTCCCAAGTATTAATAGAATTGGTAGGAAGAGTTTTAAACCACTTCCTTGCCTCCCCATCTAATGACTGAACAAACAATCTCATTACAACATCCAAATATTCAACATTCAAATTCTCAACAAATGCACAGAATGAAGCAATATGCTTCTATGTTGTTATTTCATCCTCCCCTGTAAATATGGGCAACAATTTCAAATAATATTGGGGCATTGCATTCATTGGCTGAGCTAGATTCAGAGGTGCATATATATTTAGAAAGAAAGCTAGGATAGCCATATTTAAATTAGAAAGAGGAACAAAGGAACTTCTTGCTTGAAACACAAATGACTGAGATGGAATAATAGAAATAGGAACAGGTTGATTTATAATTGAAATAGTTTGATTTGGAATTGAAAAATCAATTGTTTTGATTTCTTCATTTTCTGGAAAGTGGAAAGAAACAGACTCAAATGATTCTCCTTTCAATATAGGTTCAACAAAAGTATTTTGAAAAGAAGGTAAACTTTCTTGAGAAAAATCAAGATTTTTCACAATTAGCTCTAAATGTGAAGTATTGAAGAATTATGAAGTAGAACTTGAACCAAGTGCAGACAGAGTAGGTTTTGGAGTAAATGGAGATTTAGGCTTCCAAACTCTTTGGGAAATTAATTTTCCTGGGTCAGAGAGGATTGGAGCTTTCTAATGCGAGGTATCAGACTTCATATGGGGTCTTTTTGGAGCTAGGACTGACTTATTGGTGAGAATCTCAGCCTAAGCACTTTCTTTTCTCACCAGAAAAAGAAATGATCAGATTAGAAAACCCAAAGAAAAATAACTTGATGACTTCAATGCTCGACAATGTGCCAAAGAATGTTGTACCTTGAAAGAAAACCTTTGATTGAGGAGATGTCAGTACCCAAGACATTTATTCAAAATAATGAAAATATGGATTGGTTGTCCCATTGTTCAAACCCTAGATATTATTTTTAAAGGAAATTATTCTTAATCTTTAATCAAAAGAAACACTTTACCTGAAGTTGCCTTCTGATGTTGGTTACAACTTAAATGAAAGAAGAAATAGAAATATAGTGGAAAGTCTCCAACATAGGGTGCTTAACGCAGAATATGTGTTTTCAAGTTTAGAAAAAAAATGCAATTAACAAAATAGGAAAGAGGAGTGCATCATTAAGGAATTTTAACTTTAAATTATAGAGAGCTGGTTTTTAGAACTGTAATATTAAATACCAAAAGCTTCATTACTCTTTACTATGAAAAAAACATTAGAGGAAAAAAAGGGAAAATACATTTGCACTCAACAGGTGTATGGAATCACTTCAAACTTCTTTATTGCATTCCATATAAAGATGAAAAGATACAAGTGCTTTCTTCTTCTAAGGTCCAAAACTTGGAACCCCCATTTCTCTTTTTGAAAAGGATTTATACAAAATTTTAAAAGACAATTATAAAACTGTCAACTATGCAAAATTTCATAAATTCCTAACTACTTTAAAACTAATAGTTATTTCAAACTTTTCCCCCGATCGAGGTGTAGCAAAGAAGAGGAGGTGGGCCAATGGAGATGGGAAGTGGAGATGTCAGACATCATCCACATGAACACAAGGACAAGGATCTCTTTGGGATGTGGAGGAAGAGGACAATGGGAAGGGCAGGTGGAAGGATAGGTGTTGCACTAAAAATTGTCACCTTGACATTCTGTAATCTGTGTGAGTCCATTACCACTCATACTTTCCTCCTTTGCAAGTCTTAAGCCTCAGTTCCTCATATCAAGCCTTGAAAATCAGAGAAAGCCCTCAAAAGTCTCTAAAACTCTGGTTCCGCACTTTCTCTTTGCATTACCTGTGGTCCCGCACCTGATGGTCATGTCCCCTATGCACCTGACTGCTCTGTCTCTCTATTATGGGTGCGGACCCTTGTAAAAGTTAAAAAGGCACGAGTACATTCTAAAAAACTCACTTTTAGTCATTTCTAGAAGCTTCTGGAAGGAATCTTGAGGTGGCACGTTCGCTCTCTTAAGGTTCATGGATCCCATACCTTAAGGAGCTAACCCATTGATGTGAGGAGCTTATCCCTTTGAAGGAGGATTCTATCCCTTCATAAATGGACCTGTAACCTCCTCCTCTACACTATAAAATGAAGCATTGGGCTGGTTACTGGGGAGGTTGGAAGCTGAATATTTTTGAGGTGAAATGCTGCTGGAACTTAGTATTCTTTAGTTGAGTTTTTATGAGGAGAGATTACATACCTCTAAGATCTCATTTGGAAGAGTGCAAGGCTTGTCAAAGTAAAGGAAATCCCTGTTTTGGACCCCAGGAAGAGCTTGTTCAACATCAAGGTTGAAAAGGTTGTAAGGTTCTTCTACTTCAAAGTTAATACAAATGAGTTTTTTTTTCTCAATAAGTTGTTCATTAATGGTTTATTTTATGGATTCCTTGATCACCATAATAGACATGATTTATGATATTTGCTATGTAGGTGCTATTTAATGTTTTATTGTTTGTGATTGTAGGTCTTTAAAGGTAACTCTTTCGAACGATTGGAGGGTAACTCTTTCGAACGATTGAAGGATGACTACAATGAACAAGCGTTGGATCTAAGGTAAGATATTAACACCTTTATAGTATTTATTTATAAATCGCATATGTCTAGAGAAAGATAGGTTTGTTTGTCTATTTGTTGCTAGACTATCTTCTGATACTAGGGAGATCAGCCTTGTCCGCAAGATTGATTTATCTGGCCAACAAATTGGCGACTCCACTGGGGAATGTTATTTGATTTTTGGTTTTCCTTTGTTTTGACTTGAGAAATTTTTTATTTTTTTTTTATTTTTTTTTTTTAATTTTTTTTTTTTTTTTTATTTTTTTTTTTATTTTTTTTTCCTGGTTTTTGATTGATGTATACCGGCTTGAGTAGTTTTCAAAATCTAGAATTTTTTTTTTTTTTTTTTTAAGTTTTCGGGGGACCGCATGTTATCTTTACAGATAGTGTGAGCATCTCCACACTTTTCCTTTAGTACACAGAGCGGAACCACACCTGTTACTTCTGGAGCCTGCGGACCCTATAAATATTTTTGAAAAACCTAAGATATCTTCTTCCAATTAGGTTTAGGTTTGATTTAGGATTGTTAGTGTCTACCCAGATCTGTATTTTTCCTGTCAAAAATCTCTTGGGAGTGAGTTCCGATAGTATTTTTGTTTTGGATGATTTTCTAGAAGTTTTGCATGCTTGGAGTGTTTTTCACTTTGTCTCTGTAGTGACTCAAAGATCAGAAGCTTGAGAAACCTTAGATCACCCTAGTGTCTTTTTGTCTTCTTGATGAGTCTGACTTGGTTGTGAAATCTATCCTTTGTGAGAAATAGATTTAGTTTTCTCCTTGCATATCATTGAACAAACTTTGTTATAAGTTCTGAATTTCATTTTTACAAAAGAAAGAAAACATATCTGAATGTTTTTTGATTTGTTTGCTATTTTGAACAAATGAATCCTTAGCTTACTGAACAAGGAAAACATCCTCAAAAAGAATTGAAGCTTTTATTCAATTAGATTTTTAAAGTTTTTTAGATCTCAAAATTAGTTTTTGTAGTTTTGAGTGTTTTTCTAGAACTTGTAGATCTCTTTTGAAAGGAATATTGTTTCTTCTAGTTTCGAGTTTTGAAAAGGAAAAGGATTTTTTGTGAGCATTAATTATTTGTCTCGTTTTGAGTTCTTATTGAAAAGACAAAAAGATTTTCTTTCCACTTCCATGTTGAAAGAAAGAATTGTTTCTTAAAGAATTACATTCTCGAACTCTTTCTTTTAGCTAGAATTTCATTGAAAGAAAATCAAATTGCTTATCATTTTAGGTGCATTTTTTAGTGTATTTGGAGTCGAGTCTTCACACCATCAAAGTTTCATTTCCATACCTATTGACTTAAAGAATGACCCATAAAAGCAACGCTTAATTAAAATTGATCTAGTAATCTTTTCTATTTCTAGGGCTCTTATCACCAATATAGCTTAGGCTAGTATCTTGGAGTAGGGAGTAATTAACTCTCCAAGATAGTTAAAACAAACAAGTAGATACATCTTGTGGTAGGAAATAAATCCAATTGTAATTGATACATTCTAGGAAGCTTCTCTTAAAGGAGTCAATCACGAGATCATGTCCGAACCTTTGAGACAATCAATTCTGTTTCATTGGGAAAGATAGAAGATTTGCATGTATTATAAACGGTAAACCTCAGATTAGCCATTGTCGAGGAGCCTGGGGTCACTTGTTGGTAAACCTCGGATTAACCATGTCAAGGAGCCTTCAAGGGGATTGAGCTTTGTTACTCTGCCCTTGCGCGTAGATCGGATCGTAGACTGTTCCCCCAGTTGTATTTGTTGCTGTTGGTAACCTTAGTGTCCATAAACTTAAGATTATTTCCTAAGGTGACGGTGAAGGAAGGGTCTCACTGTACCTGGAGCAGACGTCAACTAGGCTCACTTGGACTCTCTAGGGGGTTCTCTTCACTCGATATGGTTTTGTGAAGAAACTTATGCCAGTCTGTTTCATTAAGCAGGTTGTCGGGGTAACTGTTCCAACTGCCCTTTCTATATTAAACTTCTACTAAGTTGGATTTCATCACCAACTAGTGTTTTTAGTACGGGAAGTTACTGTTTGTGTGTGGTTTGAACTCTTAGTTTTTTTAGGTGTATGATTCAATTGCTTGTTTCTTTAGAGACTTTAAGTGTTTTTATTGAAATTTTCTTTGTTTGCGTGTGATTAATTAATATTTAATCGTGGTTGAATTACCGAGACAATCTCGTAGACTTTAGGGGAAACCTCCTGAGTATTCACCAAGCCAGCTTGAAGGGCTACGAGCTCTTGTATCACCTAGTGACAATAGAGTTGGATCACCAGAAGCCAGAGAATCATCTTTAATTGTTCATCCTGATTATCAAATACAAACAACAAAGTCTATTCAAGAGCCAATTTCATTTTCCGAAATTACTGGTAGTATTTCTCCTTCCAGTGAATTAGCTGAACAACCTGAAATTTCTGAGCCTGATACTGAACCTGCTATTACTCCAACTTCAGGATTTTCTTCACCAACTTCTAGTAATCCTGGTTCACCTACGGTAAGCAATATCATTACTCAAAATCTTCCTTCTGGTCTCATTTCTATTGAAGAACTTGTTAATCCAGAAGAAGACGTAACTCTTCCTGAAAACCAACAGATTTTAAATCTTAGGGAGCGTGAATAAATATTCTACAGTCCTTTTAGGAGTGACACTTGGTATGTATCATTGACAATTTTTTTAGAAAACCCGAGTCTTAGTTTTTCACCACCTCGAATTCCTTTTCATCCTACACCAAGAGGTTATTATCCTTCGTCGATCATGTCAAGACAGTGATCCATGTTTTCCCAAACACCGAAAACATTTTTATCCGACGGTCCTTCTGTTCCTTCGAGGTACCAGTCACTCTCTGGTACCTTTTCAGGATCATCTCCTTGACCGATTGAACAAGTGTTATCATCTGGAAGTAATGGAGCTCAAGCGTTGAACGCAGAACAAATCCTTATGATGTCTGGTAGTATTCCAAATCATCAACCTCAAGGTAGTTAGTTACCACCTGGTGGGCAACCTCAAGGTAGTCAGTTATCGCCTAGGGGGCAACCCCAAGGTAGTCCATTACCACCAGGGGGGCAACCCCAAGGTAGTTAGTTACCGCCTAAAGGGCTTCCTCGACTTTATCAACCTTCAGGACAGTACATACCCCAAGGTCAACCTCAGACTCAGTACATACCTCAAGGTCAACCCCAATCTCAATACATACCTCAAGGTCAACCCCAGTTTCAGTACGTGCTTCAGGGTTATCAACCTCAAGGTCAGTACCCAACTCAAGGTTTCCAATCGCCTTCTGGTCAACCATTTTTTCAAGGAGCTGGAAATGTACCACTTAATTATCATCCCTACGTTCAACCAGGTTATGGTCCTCCATATGCACAACCTTTTGTGGGTCCATACTCCGGAATGAACATGGTGTGGGATCCGTCTCAAACTCAACAGACTTTGCAACCTAATGTGTAGTTACTTAACCAACCTGGATAGCCTTTGGTTTCTAGTTCCACTCAGCAACCTGTCCAACCTACTATTCAAATCCCTGCATCTGGTACAGTTCAGCAGCCTGGGCCTAGCTCACCTCGTACTCCGCCTCAAACTGCTGCAACTACTGCAACTTCTGTTCAACCTACAACACCTGTTTCTGGAGTATCAGCAGCTCTAGTTTCTATTGCCCCTGCATCAGTGCAAATTCCTCAAGTCTCTGTGGCACAGTCAGGACCTACGGTTCAGACTTCGGTCCAGATGCCTGCAAGACAAGCTAGTACGATTGCTACAATTGCCACAAGTCAACCACAATTCGCATATCAACCATACCAGGGATAGTATCAATTCGGTCCTACTGTAAAAAACCTAGTTTATCAGTATCAACCGTATCCTAGCTATACTTATCAACAACCCCAGTTTGGTCCGGTTAATCTTAGTTTCCTAGGAGGTTATAACATTCCTAATGCAAATCCGATTCTATGTTATCCTGGATATCCTCCTCTTGGAACTGGTCTCGCTACTCAAGGTTTTTGTGACCTTAACCGTCAGTTACCATTTATTACAACTTTGGATTTACCTGATTTTTCGCGCCTTATGAACAATCCAATTTACTATCTTCCGTATTGGCTGCCAATGCCTAGTAAGTTGCCTATTGATATCCTGAAATTCGAGGGTAAGTCAGGAGAGGATCCGTCAAATCATGTTATGACTTATCACCTCTGGTGTGCATCTAATTCCATCATTGATGATTCAATTTGATTGTGTCTTTTTCAATGAACTCTCATTGGTCTTGCCGCCAAATGGTACAGTGAGTTACCACGAGCCTCTTTTTATAATTTCAATCAGTTAGCCACTGCTTTCTTAACTCATTTTCAATTGCATGTCCGATATGACAATGGCACGGAATTGTTAACTTCACTAAAACAATCCACATCCACATATATTTCTGATCATATTCATGAATGGCGACGTAGAAGGCATTTAGTGAAAGTTTTCATTCCGGATCAAATTTTAGCGGAATGGTTCATAAAATCATTGTTACCCAAAATCACTAAAGATGTAGCTAAGGGATGAGTTGTTACAGAAGAGAAAGTCATTGCTCGGGCTCAATACCTTGACCTCGTCTATACGCAGTCATGTACTTTACATGAAAAAATCCCTGATCTTCCAAAACACGGTCAAATAACTGCAGCTCCTTCATGGTCTCATGTCGCTGATGGTATGATTGGTTCAGTTAGCACTAAAAGTAAGAAGAAATCTTCAAAGAATTCTTCTCCTATAATAACTTTACCTAATTCCCTGACAGGAGATTCTTCCGCTGAAATTTCTGCCGACATCCATGTCGTAGAATCATCTACGACCAAATCAAAATCCAGTAGTAAAAAGAAAGGGAAGAAGAAAAACAAACAAAATTCAAAAGATAAAACAGATAAAAATGAATCTACTGACGAAAAATGGAAACCTCTCTATCCTTGTTTCATTTGCGACGAGGATCATTTTACCAAAGACTACCCACATCGAGCAGAGGTTTCGAAATTCATTAAAGGTTCTCAAACACCTGCTATCTTGAAGGATCCTTTTCCTACTAAAGATAGTAAGATGATTGGTTCTTCCTCGAATGCCTCAGAAGAACCCATTATGATGATGTCTCATGTCAGGATTGTGACGTGATCTCAAGATTATGGTAGTAAAAATCCTGTTGGTGGTAAAGAAGTAGAATCTTCTAATTCAAACACATCAACTACACCTCATCCTAGTTCTGGTCCACTACAGATCAAGAAACCCAACCCTAACTTAGTAATCAAACCACCTGCTAAAGGTGTACTTCGGAAATCAGCTTTCAATCCACATGTGAGAGCTGCTCAGAATTACAACATTGTTGAAGACTTAGCTATTTCCCCTTCAGCAATGTCAACTTTGGAAGTGCTGCAATCGTGCCCAGCATAGCGTAAATTACTATTGTTTGTTATAGGAGCTATCGATATTCAGGATTTGAACCTAATAATCTTTGATTTAGAGAATAGTACACCCCTCCTACCTCATCAAATGGATTTCCAAATTCCAGTTTTTGTCAAAAACAGACCTTGCTTTCGGACTGTGACTGATGAAGGAGCTTCTACGTATATTATTTCGATCCAGTGTTGGAAATCGCTTGGTTCTCCCACACTCAATCAGTCTCCGACAATTTTAAAGGCTTTTGATGGCCAAGGGTTCCATCCTTTTGGTATTTTGTAGGATTTACCTATAGGGGTCGAAGGCAAAACCGTAAATCTAGATGTGGAAGTGGTTGATGTCCCTCTAGATTAAAACCTTCTCCTAGGTTGCAGTTAGTCTTATGCTATGACTGCTATTGTTTCATCGGTTTTTTGGCTTATCAAGTTTCCTCATAACAGAAAGATCATTACGATAGATCAGCTAACTTATTTCTCATTCGACCTAGCCTCTACAGATAGTATTCAACACATCGGTAAAACGACTATCCCTTACAAGGATGTTGGCATAGGTTTGATTAAAGATTCTGGTTTACTAGGAACTTTTTCCTTCCCTCCTCCTAACGTATCACCTTCTATTGCAAATATTCATATGATTTCATCAAATATTGTTACTTTTGATGATCCTTGGATCGTACCTTCCAATTCTGAGGTGGATTCATTTGGTGGTGCGATGCCTTTGAGTCCCTTTGAAATTTCATATCAGGCTGTACAGTCATTTTCTGATCCCTATTCAACCAAAATTGGCCCAATGAATGTGGTCTATGGGGAATCACTTTCAATATCTATCTTAGCTACAACAACATTTCCTGATCTTGTTCATACTGATGAGCAGATTCATGAACTATTTTCTGTTGATGATTTACCATGGGAAGATCTACATCATCGATCTTCGTTTTTACCTGAGCTTGATCACTTCGAAAATTATTTTTCTTCTATTTTTACGGCTGACTATGTCAAAGAACCGCAGAATCCATTGCAACCTTCTGATTCTGAGTTAAATTTGGAAAATATCTCTCGAACGGTTCCTATTGACATTTCAGTTAAGCCTAGAATTATTGAAAACATTCATATAGGTGCTTCTTGTACGGACAATGAAATCCACACTTATAAAGCCCTATTTCAAGAATTCTGTGAAGTGTTTGCCTGGTCATATGAAGAAATGCCAGGAATCGATCCATCAATTGTTGTCCATGAAATTAAAACATACCTGGATGCTAAACCTGTCTGACAATGCTTACGTCAGATACATCTGTGAAAAGATGCTACTATCAAAGCCGAAATTGAGAAATTACTTCGTGCAAGTTTCATTTATCCAATTCCTTTAACCGATTGGGTATCAAATATTGTTCCTGTCAACAAAAAACAAGGAACGATAGGAGTATGTATCGACTATAGGGATATTAATCGAGCTTGTCTTAAAGACAATTATCCAACCCCCTATATCGATAAAATTATTGATGATTATGCTGGCAGTGGAATGTTCTCCTTTATGGATGGTTTTTCCAGTTACAATCAAAACAGCATACTCCCTGCTAATCAAGCTAAAACAACTTTCATTTGCCCATGGGGGACATTTGCTTACTGCAAATTACCCTTTGGATTAAAGAACGCTGGAGCAACTTTTCAAAGGGCTATGTCTTACGCATTTCATGACATCAAGCACATTGTACAGCCTTATCTCGATGATTTACCTGCCCACTCATTATGTAGATCTGATCATCACACTCATTTACGAGCTATCTTTATGAGATGTAAGAATTATCGAATTCGGCTGAATCCACACAAATGTGTATTATGTGTAGAAATGGGTCACTTACTGGGATTTATCGTATCAAATGCAAGCATTCGTGTTGACCCCTCAAAGGTGGAAGCTATTGTCAATCTACCTCCTCCTTTGACTCTTCGTCAACTCCAAAGTTTGCAAGGGAAAGCAAACTTTTTACGTCGTTTCATTCCTAACTATGCCGAGATAATGAAAGGTTTTACCAGGTTATTAAAATATAATATTCCATTCTTTTTGGATGAGATCATTGATCGATATTTTGATGCACTCAAACACGCATTGACCCATGCACCGTTACTGCATCCTCCCAATTACAACTAGGATTACTTTTTGTACCTCGCCGCTTCTCATTCCACCATTGGGATGGTTTTAGTTTAGGAAGATGAATTCAACAATGAACATGTGATTTACTATCTTAGTCGAACTCTGCATCCGACTGAGCTTAAATATTCGCATGTGGAGAAATTGGCCTTGGCAGCTGTTCAAGCTATCCAAAGATTTCGTCACTACATCTTATTACGCAAAACCACGGTAATTTCTGACTGTAACCCTATGATGTATATCTTGACCAAACAATTGCTAGGGGGAAAGTATTCCAAATGGATAGTTATCCTACAGGAATTTGACTTGGAATTTGAAAAATCCAAGGCAAAGAAATCTTTGGTTTTTGCCGAACTGATGTGTGATTTCCCGCGTACTGATACTAAAACTGTGGCGGAAGAACCCATTGTGGATGAATCCTTGTTTCTTATCAGTACTCTTGATCCTTGGTATGGAGATATTATTGTTTATCTCCAAACCCAATCTTTTTGGCTTGAAATTTCATGATCTCAATGACGGAAAATACGTTTCCAATCCCAACAATACAATATTATTGGTGATACACTTTATCGTCGTGGAGCGAATTCTGTTTTCCGATGTTGTTTAACTCATGAAGAAGATGAAAAGGTTCTGATTGACTATCACTTTGGAGCATGTGGCGGTCATATGTCTGGGTATGCCACAACCCAAAAGATACTGCGCACTGGTTATTTTTGGCCATCCTTATTCAAAGATTGTATCTATGCAGTCCGAAAATGCCACAATTGTCAGATCTTTGACCGTAAAATGTGTGCTCCACCCGCTCCTCTTCACCCTATAATTGCTCTCGGTCCTTTCTATTATAGACATTTTTGGGCACTAAAACCCCAAGCATGAAATTTCCATAAACCAAGGGCTCCTAAGTCCCTAAAAGTGTTGTTCTAACCCCTAAAGGAACAAGGTCAACTGATTACAGCTTCTCCCAGAAGTTCTCCATGAAAAACTGCTCAGAATTGGTCAAAACAGGATCATTTCAGCTGCTCCATAGGCCAAATGCGTTTCATCTCACCTAAACACACTGTGTGGGTGCGTTGCATTTCAAAAAGCCCTTCTATGGGGTGCGATGGGTGAGAAGTGACAAATGGCAGTGTCATTCCGTGAGGTGGAGAGGCATGGAAACTTCCAGAAACTTCTCCTGTGACACTTGCCTCTTTGAATTCGACCAAGGATGAGTAAGAGATCATCAATCTCCAAGTGGAAGCAAGAAATATCAGAGGGAAGACACTAATCAAATCACAAGCTGACTCATCTCCCTTACAGATATCTATATATGGATCCCTCATCCCAGAGATCCAGAGGCTGGAATTTTACATATTGTAAGGAATTGCTGTTGGTTTCTTGAGATAAAACATCATATTGTTGGGTGATCTAAGCTTTGTATGAGGTGAAGAGGGGCTTCCTTGCTGAGAGGATGATGTTGGGTCAGAACAAATGGTTGTAACTCCCCTTGGCTCTTTCTTGTTTATCAATAAAATCTATTCAAGTTTTCCTCCATACTCTTGTGTAATTTATGTTTGCTGCATTTGTATGGTCAATTTACATCTGATCCTAGATTGTTTATGATTATAGATCCATGTTCTTGTATAGTGCTATGCTACTGTGATCTTACAGGTACTCTGTGAAGCTGGGCATGCAAGGGAACAAGTAGCAAAAGACTATCAAGAAAGAGAGGAATCGAACCAGGAGATTAGCGCAAGACAGAGGTTGGTCTTCTTTGTTCTTCTCTATCTATACTTCATAAAGGAAAAATGAAAGTAGCTTTACTTTGTTTGTTTCTAAGGCAGCTGTCACACCTTAGTGGGATAAGCAGTTCTGAGTAGACACTTTTCCCTATAACTAAATGGCGACTCCGCTGGGGACGAATTAGTTTGTTTGTTTATCTTCCTTGTTGTCTATTTCATAAACTTACAGATGGAGCCTGAAGTCGAGCCAGGTAGCTTTTGAACTGCATTTGCTATGCAAATGCAAAGTAGATAAATGCTGCTTCAGTCAATCTCCAGGATCTGTTTATGATTTAAACAACTGATTCACAAACTCTCTGATTTCCCCTTGTGGTAGCTCTTAGATCCTCCTTAGATCTACCCCTGATTGTTGCATTACTGATTACCGTTTGCTCGGCCAAAACCCATGAACTCAACTGCAAACTGTGACTCGGAACCCAAGCAAAGTCTCGTCTCTGGCCCAGCACAGGTACTGTTCTGAGAATCTGAAATTCAGCGCACTTCCCGAGTGTAGAAGGTGCGCTGCATTTCAAATTCCCTGTGTTACAGGTGCGCTGATCAGACTAGGCATTGTTCAGTTTTGGTTTCTGTGATTCATTCTTTCCAGTTCTATTCATGAATTTTGCTACCTGTGATCAGTATATCTCTATTTGAAACCCCTTTTCCTTGCTGTTATTCCACCTCCTTTGTACAAAAGAACTGTAAATGTTTTTGTGTGTTTGTTGAGTCATTTTCAGTTCTCCTTTGCAAAAAGTAACATAATCGCACTGTCGTCCTTTGATTTGAAAGTGTCGCAAGTGTCGTTTTCAGGCATAGGAAAGAGTTTGATTGCTGTAGATAGTCGATTATCCTGTTACTATTGTTTTTGGTCTGAATTTGTAATTTTTCTAGTGTCGAAAACAAGTATTCATTTCAAAATCGTAAGGTGTTGTGATTGCCTCCATTTTTGATTTCGAAAATAAACTTGTTGATAACTGTCGCTTGAAAAGTAATTCAGATTTGTGCATCAACTTTCTTTTTATCATTCACATACTAAGAAAGTCGAAAACAAATACATGCATGTGCATTTGCATTTAGACAGTCTGATTGGTTTGATTTAGGAAAGTGCATTTAGAGTGTGCTCTTTGCTCTTTGTGAAAGAATTCTATCTTTCTTTCCTTAGTAGCTAGGATTTTCATTGCACAAAGAAGATAAAAAGATTGTTTATCATCTTAGATTGCATTTTAGGAATTATACTACATCTCGCGGTGAACCTGAAAGGCAAACTTCATAAACAAGATCAACTATAAAATAAATTCAATGAATCTAACAATGCTTTGGAACCTAACGCACAACATTTAGAAGTCTAGGCTAGAGACGTATTCTGGTGTCGTAAAGCCTGGTAACTGTTGTTCTCACTGATGGTTGGGTGATTCCTCCACTTTGAGACGATATGTTCCAGTACGGACTTGTGCTCCCACGTACCGTCGAGTATATTTTGGGAGACCACAATAGGCTTAATCCTTTATCCATAGGAAGCCGTGTCTGCTGCCCTATCGATCGCAATGCACTGAACACAGCATTCGGGAAGATTGACTGTCGTACCGTAAAAAGTATTCTACAGTTTTGTGATTGGTTTGGTAATCCCTCTACCTAGATTTCCAGAGCAGTCCCTTTCGTTCCTTTTCAGACTCTTTAACGGAAAAGGTCCATCTGAGCACTTGTCACTTCAGGCTCATTAAAAATCGAAGGCGACTAGAGTCATCTTTTGTTTTTTCTCGACTCTTTAAAATTGAAAAAACAAGTTGTGTCAAAGCGTCTAAAATTTATTTTAAATGGAATAATCATCACCCTTTCCTACGTTGATCTTGGGTTGAGAAAATGGAATCCACCAACTAAGGAATTCCCCTTGGAGGAAATCCTAGTCCCTTCTCCTCTTGGGGAGATGTTGGTGCACCCCATATGGCCACATTGTCGCTTCTAGGACTAAAAATCGGCTTGCCCGTATGGCTCTTCTCAACCTCAGTCGTTCAGAACACTGCAATTGCTGAACAATCGAGTCAGCAACTAGACGAGTCCAGAGTTACCCACCAACCTTCTACTTCCTCAATTCTTCCTCTCCTCCTTCTTCTTCGCTTGATGGGGTTGGTAAAGCCAAAAATCAAGTACCTGAGAAGCAGAAGGAAAAGAAGAAGAAAGAGAAGAAGAAGAAGGAGCCAAAATCGAAAGGGGGCAACCAAGTGTCATCTAGCGAAAATCCACACACTGCACCGACCAAGCCTAAATCGCCATGTGTCATTTGCAAAGGAGACCACTATCAAAGAGATTTTCCTTGCATCCCTCGGATCTTAAGGGACTGGTTTCCTCGTTTGCACAACCCGGTGTCATCAACCTCTGATGATCATGTTGAAAACACACCGTCGACTAGTGAAAGTGAAGCCCCAGGACAAAAAGGAAAAATATAGATTTCCTTGTAAACTGTGCGAAGGCAACCATGCCATCTACCGTTGTCCCTTCTTAGATGAGGCTAAAAGAGTTTTGGACGATCGTCCAGTCTCACCGTTGCGACTTCCTCCTGGATATAAAAAACTCTTGCCGAGTCCATCACTAGTTGAAAATCCAGCTGACCCGTTCAGGTGGTCAGCCGAAGCATCTATCATTGAAGACAAACCATCTGAACCCATACCAGATGAAAGTCAAAAGGTCGAGGCGACAGTTGACCCGGTCTTGTCTTCAGAGGTTCCATCTTCATATGATACAGTCACCGAAGAGAACAAGGATGACACCGTCCAAATTCTTTTCATAAGCACAGACTCCGATGAACATGGGGGCAATTTACCCGTTCCTTTACAGCAGGAAGGAAGTTCGTCAGAGTTGTACCCGGTCGTCTATTCGGTCCCACCTCCAAGCAACCTAGTTGTATCCTTTGACTGGAATCAACTAGGCAGACCCCATTTACCAGCTAGTGTACCATTCTGAATTATTGTTCAAATATATAGAATGGTTATGGTTGATACCATCATAGATGAAGGGGCTTCTATGAGTATCCTTTCCTCGGCTTCTTGGAAAGCGCTTGGTTCACCATCGCTTTTGCCTGAGATGAGAAATCTAACAGGCTTTGATAAAGGAACCAATCGACCGTTAGGGATCCTTCCCAATGTGCCCATAACATTGAGGGGGAAAACCGTTCAAATGAACGTAATGGTAGTTCAAGGACCCTTGGATTATAATCTACTCCTTGGACGAGACTATATTTATTGCATGGGAGCGATTGTCTCCTCACTCTTTAGAGTAATGTGTTTTCCGCACGAAGGAAGAGTGGTCAAGCTCATAGACCAGCTTTTATTTCCCAGATCACACAGAGCAAATAGTCATATGCCATCCCTGAATGGTCTTTTCACACAAGGAATGTCTCATCAATCTCCATTCCGTCCGCCTGATGAGCGCGAGTGATTCAGGGGACATGACTGAATCCCAGGGGGCATGCACCCTGGTCTGCTTCGGCAGGAAAACTTCGAGTATAGGATAGGTTTCCGCGAGAAGTATATGACCTCCATACTCCCGTTCGTGATTGGAAGAGGGAGTTGGACTGGAATAAGATTCTCTTTTCAAAGTTATGTGGGTTGGCAGGCATTGTCACTCACCTTTGTTTATTTCGATAAACATCGCCGAAGAAGTGTTTTGTTTACGCCGTGAATAGAACAATCTTTGGTAACCTGTAAGAGGTATACCTTTCCTGATAAAACAAATGTTTTGTTGGTGATTTGAAGGGTGACCTTGAAACTCTGTTTTATACCTGGGGGCATGCAAACCTTTTGGCGTGCAAGCAAAGAGCGATCATTTATCTGTTTTTTGGATTGGTCGTTTCCTAACTTGCATCAAGAAAGGATGTGGGGCAAAACTCTACAAGTTGCCGTTTTTTATATATGAGACATTCTTATTATACGACTGGATTAATCGAGCAGTTTTAGGACATAGTTCAAGCTCGTTAAAAAATAAACATAAATCATGAGCAGATGTTTCCCCCCAGAGTTTAAGCTCAATAAAAAAAAATGAACCGATTTCCCGGTAAATAACCATCGTGAATGTAGTACTTCAGCCTTTAAAGCCCTGGTCGTGTTCTCATCATCATCTCCATTCTGTATTGGCCGATCATTCACCTCCATTTGATTGTTTACCCCTTTTTGAGGAACAACTGCGAAGAGTGATCTCACTAGCCATCCTTGTAACACTGCCATGATTGGAAAATTCCAAACCTTACCTGGAATCAGCTGCTACCCAATTTTATCACTCGTTCCTCAAAAGACGAGTCTCCTTTAAGCTCTTCTCAACTGACTCATAAAATATGAAAAGATTGCCGAGCCATTGGCCTCTCCAGCTCGTTAAAGGGACCGGAAGTGCTATCCCTCCTCTAAATTTTAATCCTTTTGGACCTGAGAGATTATTACACAAAAATATCGAGCGCTTGTTTTGTTCAGCTCGTTAAAAGTATCGAAAATCCATCCCTTTTGTATTGTTTTATACTTTTTTGGACTTAAGGGATTAGATGACGAAAAAGGAATTTTGGAGTTTCCTCTACGTTCCTTTTCAGACTCTCTAAAATTGAAAAGGACCGAGTTATCTTTGTCGTTAAACTCGTTAAAATTTAATAGCGACAAACTTGTCTATAGACGAGAACGAGTTTCACTATCGCTAGGCTCGTTAAAACATAGCGATGGGTTTGCCCGAAGGGAAAATTATAGAACAAGCATATGTTATCCTCCTCAAGCTTGAAAAAAATAAAGAGGTACTGGTCAGCAATGACTGGGGAAAATTTGGGAAGAAAACTTGAAGAAACTTTGTTGGTAGCAAGTCGCTCTTGAACATGACACTTTCACTCTGCATCCAAGTCGGGTTGGGTTGTTTCATTCACCGGTCACATCACCATGGTCCCATCACACCATCCACATTTGGGGTTAATGCTACCAATCCATCACGTCAATGTCGCCGATATGTTCAAGAGAAGTCATTTAGAGAATTCACCCGTGTCTCACCCACTACAATACATTTACACTCCATTCTTTCATGACCGCCACCCTGAACCTTATATCACCAGATCTTTTTCACCTCCATTAAAATCATTTTCTCTGTTCCGTGTCATTGATGTGGGATTCATTAAGGCCCTCCTATGACGGATCGCTTCTTGTCGACATCAGCTCATTATCCAAGAAGTTGATCTAGGAACACCCCATTCAGTACTTTGAAGCTTGCATGCCTCAATGGCAAGTTTCTCACTTCCGGCGATAGGTTTACATCAATGGCCTTCAACCGAAAGATTTTGTGTGGTGTTCGACACCAAGTCCTTTATTCACACCACGTGAATTGTATTGCAATACCTTGAGGGTCATTATCATTATCGGTGATTCCTCTCGCACCTGTTAACAGCTTACATAATTGGCTGGTAATCAGGCGATGTCTTTCCATGTTCGACTCCAGAACATATCTCACATGGATAGACTTGTACTTCGAGTGAAGATCGAACAAGATTGAAGACCCCGGATCTAGTTTCATCCATCCGGGCTGCGATATATATTCAGGGAAATAAAGACATCAAATGTACATCATTGCTGCACAGATAATCATCCAATCAAAGGGAT
Organism: Pinus tabuliformis; assembly: GCA_031772625.1. NCBI lineage: Eukaryota > Viridiplantae > Streptophyta > Pinopsida > Pinales > Pinaceae > Pinus > Pinus tabuliformis. The sequence continues at coordinate 113,192,476 of CM062805.1, forward strand.
GATGGCTCTACCAGAATCATCAGTCTACACTCAGACGATTGTCTGTCCTATGTACATGAAAATGAATTTATAAAGCTGAGCATGGGAATGCCCGCCTCAGCTAGATCATGAAAATATTATGAAGATAATGTATTGTATTATATCTTATTACAGGTCTCCTCCCAGCTTGAAAGAACTTCAGATCCTCATAATAAAGCATTTCACTCGACATCAAAAGATTAACGACCTCATGCTTTAGGGGGCAACTGTTATAGACATTTTTGGGCACTACAACCCCAAGCATGAAATGTCCATAAACTAAGGGCTCCTAAGTCCCTAAAAGTGTTTTTCTAACCCCTAAAGGAACAAGGTCAACTGATTACAGCTTCTCCCAGAAGTTCTCCATGAAAAACTGCTCAGAATTGGTCAAAACAGGATCATTTCAACTGCTCCATAGGCCAAGTGCGTTGCATCTCACCTAAACACACTGTGTGGGTGCGTTGCATTTCAAAAATCCCTTCTATGGGGTGCGATGGGTGAGAAGTGACAAATGGCAGTGTCATTCCGCGAGGTGGAGAGGCATGGAAACTTCCAGAAACTTCTCCTGTGACACTTGCCTCTCTGAATTCAACCAAGGATGAGTAAGAGATCATCAATCTCCAAGTGGAAGCAAGAACTATCAGATGGAATACACTAATCAAATCACAAGCTGACTCATCTCCCTTACAGATATCTATATATGGATCCCTCATCCCAGAGATCCAGAGGCTGGAATTTTGCATATTGTAAGGAATTGTTGTTGGTTTCTTGAGATAAAACATCAGATTGTTGGGTGATCTAAGCTTTGTATGAGGTGAAGAGGGGCTTCCTTGCTGAGAGGATGATGCTGGGTCAGAACAACTGGTTGTAACTCCCCTTGGCTCTTTCTTGTTTATCAATAAAAGCTATTCAAGTTTTCCTCCATACTCTTGTGTAATTTATGTTTGCTGCATTTGTATGGTCAATTTACATCTGATCCTAGATTGTTTATGATTATAGATCCATGTTCTTGTATAGTGCTATGCTACTGTGATCTTACAAGTACTCTGTGAAGCTGGGCGTGCAAGGGAACAAGTAGCGAAAGACTATCAAGAAAGAGAGGAATCGAACCAGGAGATTAGCGCAAGACAGAGGTTGGTCTTCTTTGTTCTTCTCTATCTATACTTCATAAAGGAAAAACGAAAGTAGCTTTACTTTGTTTGTTTCTAAGGCAACTATCACACCTTAGTGGGATAAGCAGTTCTGAGTAGACACTTTTCCCTGTAACACTTTCGCAAAGTGGGGTATTGATTTTATTACATGTAACCCTCACTCGGTCGGGGCGCATGCGTATATTATCCTAGCGGTAGATTATTTTACTAAGTGGGCCAAGGCGATGCCTACATTTTCGGCAGACGGCAAGACTGCTGCAACTTTCGTATTCAATCATATAATTGCTAGATTCGGTGTTCCTCAAGCTATTATTACTGATCATGGAAGTCACTTTCGAAACATCATGATGACTGAACTGATAGATCAACTTGGCCTACGCCATGATAGTTCTACTCCGTATTACCCGCAGGCTAATGGTCTGGTTGAAGCTATCAATAAAGTTTTAGTCACTATGATCAAACGAATCATTGGTATTCATAAGTCGAATTGGCATACCATGCTATTTTCAACACTTTGGGCATATCAGACCTCAGTAAAAACATCAACTGGTTTCACTCCTTTTCAACTGGTCTATGGTTTGGAAGCAGTGTTACCTATTGAATGCAAAATTCCGTCATTACAATTAGCCATAGAATTACTCCCAGCTACTTCTGAAGAAGAGAAACGTTTTTTGTACTTAGCTCAGCTAGATGAGAATCAACACACTGCTGTAATAGCAAATGAAACTCATGCGAAATGAGTGAAAGCTCAGTACGACAGAAATGTTACACCTCGCAATTTTTTAGAAGGAGACCTAGTTTTATTATATGATCAATCATACGATAAGCTAGGGGCTAGAAAATTTTTACCTATGTGGCATGGTCCTTACACTGTTAAGCGAAAGCTGGCAAAAGGGGCTTATGAATTGATAGATTTTGACGGTGTCTCTTTGGGTAAACCCGGAAATGGAATTTATCTGAAAAGATATTATTCTTAAATTCAGTGTGGAGATTTTTTTCTAGGTTAGTTTTTTTTACAGCTGATGTGTTTTAGATTAGAAAAGTGTGCCTATTTTAGAGAGTGCTCTTATCATTATTCCTGCTTATCTTAATTTTACTCTTGATATTGCAGATGTCGACATCTCTTCAAACATACATTGGTTTTGCTAATGGTGCTTGTCATAATACACAGAACATTTCTTCCGCAGCTTGGGTTATCTATTCACCCTCTGATGAGTTAGTATCTATGCATGGGGTAAGCCTCGGTCAAACAACAAATAACATTGCAGAGTATAGTGCAGTGATTGAGTTATTATCTGAATCCATCTCATTTGGGATTCGGAGTTTGATTGTTAGGTTGGATTCTGAACTTGTTGTATTACAGCTTAACAGGGTTTATGCCATTAGAAATCTAGTGTTATTAAGGTTATTTTTGAGAATTCGTCTCTTGGAATGTGAATTTGACTACATTGAATATCAGCATATTCCAAGACATTTAAATACATTAGCAGATGCAGTTGCTTCTAGTATGATAAATAGACATTTGCAATAATCAAAACAGTAAATTTAATAACATTCGACAACATGTTACACAAGATAGCCGGTAATAATGATATATCATAGCATAGAAGTAGTGTTTCAAAATATACATCGTCTTCGATCATAGGTTGAAAAACACCTTATGATTGGAAAAAATGATAATACAAAAGTCAAAAATTTCATGAGTCTACAAAATCAATCATCCTATCCCTAGCGATGATCACAATAAGAAACCACTGCTTGGGCCACCCTACATAGGAACCTCCTAAAAGGTCCTGGGACCCCAATCACATATCTTTGTAACCTAAGTGGAATATCATCCATATCTGTCTCTAGAATATATAGTGTCAAGCGCTCTAGATGATGCTCCAAATCGATCAGGATCTCTGCTGATTGGTCCTGTGGGGCTAGTGCTGCTACAGCTGGGTGTCTCCTCTCAGAAGGCTGGAAAGTGGCTAGTCGTCGCGGACCCACATCTACATTTAAACTTTTGATTGTCAATTTTGGACGATTTAAAAATAAATAAATAAAAATAAAACTTAGAAAGTGTTGAAAATGATTTTACCTGAATCATCCCATTGTTCCCCTGGTGGAAGAATCATGTCTCTGTCACCACGAAAATCCATCCCGGCATATGGAAAATCCTAAAATGCAAAAAGTTGGTTGTTCAACCAATGAAAATACTCAGGCGGAAATCGAACAACCTCTGTACCCTCCTAAGGGTGGCGGGCCATTAAAGCAACCTAGCGAACTATCCTAGGCTCTTGAGGAAGACCAGCATCAACAAGAATATGTTGCGGGGCTAACATGGGGATCCTCTCTAGAGCAAAGCTGACCACGATGAATCCATATCCAAAGTTCTTCAGTTGTCCATTCTTTTCTCTGGTTAGTTGGCCTTTCACATTTTCCAACAAAGCCTTGCACCAGTTGAATATTTTGCCTCGAAAATAGTCTACTTCCATCTGCATCTGGGATCCAGTAGCCACATGCAATGCTGCACTCCCACATAGCCTAGTAATAGTGAATGAAATGACCTTAAGCTCAGGACAGTTGATAGTTTTAATATCAATCTGTTTGTCCTTTGTTTGATCATCGCAAAACTCTAATTGGAGACTGACGACAAACTGGCCACCTGGCCTAGTCCCGAAAAGAGATAATTGTTTGCCCCTCTTGGACAAACCAGTCAAAAACTATATATCCTCCAGCTCAATTTCGAGCTGGTGGCCACCAATCACGAAACACTGGTCCTATGTGTTCCATTTGTCTACCAACCATTGCAAGAGGTCTACTTGGGCCCTCATACCTTGTATGCCCCAAAACTTTAGCAATCTGCATGCTCTCAATGCCTGCATTGTGGGCATATGATTTAGTGCAGCAAAATCTACATCCTCATGCTCACGTTCTCACCAAATAAGCATTTTGAATGTCCTACAATGCATAAAAAGACATATTAGAACAATCTTGTTCGGAAAATTTTGGGCAAAAATGGAGAAAAATAAATTTTAAAATTCATTTTCGCAGGGTCCGCACCCGCCACTTACAGATAGTGCGTAGGTCCACACGGGCTGTAAGCAATAGGTGCGGACCCATGACTTTTTTCTTTGTAGAAAAAAGTCGGGGTCCACAAGGGCCGTGTGTTGCACCTGCAGACCCCTGCGAGCGAATTTCTAAACCAATTTTCCCTTAAAAATTAAATTTGAATCCTAAAATCAAAATGTAAATGAATGAAATGCAAGATAAGAAGGACGTGGATTACCTAGAGCTGATGGTTTTCGATTCCGACGGACGGATTTTCCAGAATCTTCACAGGAACTTTCTTACCCAAAATCTCTCACTTTTCACTCTGAACTCAAATGGTAAAAATGAAGTTGGAAAACCCCTTTTTATAAGTTTTTTTGAATAAATGAATTTTTAATTTATTTATTTTTCACTTTAAAAAGGCAATTTTTAAATCATTTTTATTTATCTTAAACAGATATGTGTAATGTTTTGAGTTTTTGTGCAGAATATTGGATTTTTTCGAGAAAATTTATCATTTTTCAATAAAGAGCATACTTTTATCACTTTTTTGGACTCTTTCAAAGATTTGCGAAAAAGCAAAACATTGGAGTCCTCTTTAAGCTTTTTTCAGACTCTCAAAAATTGAAAAGATTGTCGAGCACTTGATTGTTTGAACTCGTTAAAATAAATGAATAATCGTCCCTTCAGTATAAGTTTACCCCTTTTACGGACTGAAATGGACTATTTACAAAAAAGGTACACATTGACTAATTACGGTCAATAGAGTCCTCTTTAAACCCTTTTCAGACCCATTAAATATGAAAAGATTGTCGAGCCCTTGTCTTTTTTAGCTCGTTAAAGTATTGAAAAGTCATCCCTTCTGTATTATTTTATCCTTTTTCGGGCCTAAGGGATTATTTTACGAAAAAGTACCCCCATGGAGTTTTCTTAAGTTTTTCTTCTAACTCCTTAAAATTAAAAAACACCGAGCTTTCCTATACTAGACTCGTTAAAATTTAACAATAAAGGACCTGTTCAATTTCAAATAGGAACGAACGACTCTTTCTTAGGGTTCAAATTTTAAACCAAGTTAGACTCATCCAAAGGATGAGCTCATAAACAAGCAAATGTTATCCTCCTCAAGCTTGTCAAAAATAAAGAAGTACTTGCCAGAAATGGTGGGGGAAAAGAGAGAAAAATGAACCTGTTTGTTACACTTTGTTTTGTAAAAATCCATTAACCACTCTTGAACATGACATTTTTTGTTTACCTGGGTTGGGAAAATCCTTTGCCTAACAATTAATCAAACCACATTGAAAGTCTTCAGCCGGTTTCTAGGTATTAGCTTTGGGTTAATTGTCACCAAACCATCTGCAGTGTCATTATCTGTTCAAGAGAATATTTCAAACAAACCATTCATCTGCAAAATATCTGTCATCCATTTTGACCATCCCTGAGTTAGTCCTCGCCAATATATTTCTTCAAAACTTGATTTATGATTTCGTGTTGTGGGCTTGCCTACGACGGATCACTTTCTATCGACTTCAGCTCATTATCTAGGAAGTTGATCTAGAAATCGTCAGTACCTTGAAAGTTGCATGCCCTAATGGCAATTTTCTCACCTTCGACGATAGGTTGCATCATTCACCTTCGATCGAATGATTCTATGACATGTTCGACTTAGCTCATTTATTCACATTTCATGGATTGTACTGGGTACTTTGAGAGCCATTGACATTACTGATGGTTTCTCTCACACTTGTTAACAGTTCACATCATTAACTAGTAATCAAGTGGTTTCTACCATGTTCGACTTCGACACATTCATTCACATGGATAGAATCGTACTAGTTCGAGAAGCGGAAATCAAGACCCTGGATCTAGTTTCTGCCATCCAGGCTGCGAAGAGTTTTGTTATTCATTATACAGTGGACTATTCATAAATAGATGGCTGCATCCATACTGTGTCTACACATGTCTATATTCTTGATGTATTACAAAATCGTTCCTGTATCAGAACAGTTTAGTCAGTTTTCTAGTCAGTTTTGATCTAAGTATGGGAATGCCTACCTCAGCGATGTATATGTATATATATATATATATATAGATATAGATATAGATATAGATATATATATTTTGCATTGTATGTTTTTACAGGTTCCAACTGGGGTGTCCACAAGATGATCCTTTAAATGATAAAGTACTTCACTCTTCATAAATGACAGACTCTATCTTCATCAATTACAGACTTCATACTTTAGGGGGCAATATGTTGCACTAAAAATTGTCACCTTGATATTCTGCAATCTGTGTGAGTCCATTACCACTCATACTTTCCTCCTTTGCAAGTCTTAAGCCTCAGTGCCTCATATCAAGCCTTGAAAATAAGAGAAAGCCCTCAAAAGTCTCTAAAACTATGGTTTCGCACTTTCTCTTTGCATTACCTGTGGTCCCGCACCTAATGGTTATGTCCCCTGTGCACCTGACCACTCTGTCTCTCTGTTATGGGTGCGGACCCCTGTAAAATTTAAAAAGGTGCGAGTACATTCCAAAAAACTCACTTTCAGTCATTTCTAGAAGCTTCTGGAAGGAATCTTGAGGTGGCAAGTTCGCTCTCTTAAGGTTCATGCATCCCATACCTTAAGGAGCTAACCCCTTGATGTGAGGAGCTTATCCCTTCATAAATGGACCTGTAACCTCCTCCTCTGCACTATAAAATGAAGAATTGGGCTGGTTATTAGGGAGGTTGGAAGCTGAATATTTTTGAGGTGAAACGCTGCTAGAACTTAGTATTCTTTAGTTGAGTTTTTATGAGGAGAGATTACATACCTCTAAAATCTCATTTGGAAGAGTGCAAGGCTTGTCAAAGTAAAGGAAATTCCTATTTCGAACCCCAGGAAGAGCTTGTTCAACATCAAGGCTGAAAAGGTTGTAAGGTTCTTCTACTTCAAAGTTAATACAAATAAGTTTTTTTTCTCAATAAGCTATTCATTAATGGTTTATTTTATGGATTCCTTGATCACCATAATAGACATGATTTATGATATTTTCTATGCAGGTGCTATTTAATGTTTTCTTGTTTGTGATTGCAGGTCTTTAAAGGTAAGTCTTTCGAATGATTAAAGGATGACTACAACGAACAAGCGTTGGATCTAAGGTAGGATCTTAACACCTTTATAGTATTTATTTATAAATTGCATATGTCTAGAGAAAGATTGGTTTGTTTGTCTGTTTGTTGCTAGAATATCTTCTGATACTAGGTTGATCAACCTTGTTTGCAAGATCGATTTATCCGGCCAAAAATAGGGCAGGGAGGGAGCAAGCCCTGAGAGGAGGCAGGTGGAGCCAAGAAGGGAAGACAGCGAGGAAGGAAGGGGAGCCAGTGGGAGAGCGGGCAGAATGATTCCAACAAGTGGCAGGATAATAGAGAAGGACTCACAGCAAGAGCAGCCGGAGGCATGCATGAGTTAATGAGGGCCAGAGTGGGAAGGGACAGAGGGCCGTCATCCCGAGGTGAAGGAATGAGGAAAAGGGCGGCGAGTAAATTTGATGGACAGGTGGTAGGTATGCCGAAGGGTAGAAGGGAAAGAGGAGTAAAACAAATGGGTAGAGAGCTAGTTGGTAGTTACATGCAGAAGGCTAGAATGAGAATAGGAGTAGAGAAAGGTGGTAGACACAGGAAGACGACGTACACCGGGGAAAGAAGTGGCGCCAACTCTGGTAGACGGTATGTTTTTCTCCATTTCCTAAACCACAGAAGTATAGTTATGTCAAATTCTATAGTCTTTGGGAAAGAGACTAGGAAAGGTATGGAATCCGAAAGAGTCGAAACCAGGATCTCCTGGAACACCACCTGGGTCGAGAGTGTGGATAAAAGAATGAGAGAAGTAAGAATCAAAACTCTAGCCCTAAAGAAGGCGCACAAAGAGAAAGGACGAAGCCGGGGAGAGAAGAGCGAACCTGGCAAGGGAGTTGGTCTAAGGAATCCCACTCTGGCTAGGTGGCTCTTGAGGCTCGGAGGAGATGTCGTAGGTAATTGGAATAGAGAGGAATCCACCCTGGAGACCCCAGGAGATGAGACATGAGATAGCGCGGCCCCTGAGAAACCTACCTGGAATTTCTTGAGCAAAACCGAGAGGAAAACCAGAGTTTCAATTAGAGCAAAGAATGTAGAGAAGAGTGAGAAGGGAATGAAATTACCTGGTGGAGTACAAAACAAGGACATGGTCCTTCCATTTAGTTCTCCCGGTAGGCATTCTATGGTTAAATTTCCTCGCGGTGTCCAGAACAGGAACACAGCCCCCCCTAGTGGCTTCCCCGTGAGGTTGTCTATGGCGAACCTTCCGGGTGATGGCCAACAGAGTGAGACTAACCTGAGAAAAGAAGAATTGAGGGTCAGAAAAGAGAAAAACCAAGAGATGGCAGGGGGAAACTTGAGGGGAATTCTAAGAAAACATAGGTTGACTGGTCTTAAGCAAGACACCAAACATGACTCAATTAAATGTAAAATTGAAAGGGTGTTATACCAATAGAATATTGATACTCTTCATGGTTATGTTATAGGTTGAATCATAATTTGCGTTCAGTACAGTGTGAAGGCAAGCAAACAGGGAGAAGCCAACAGCAACAGTGACAATGACAGAATGGGAAGAGATGGAAAAGAAGTGACTAAGAAGGGAAATAGAGGTATAGGTAAAAAGACAACTGGGGGGGATGGGAAGCTCCAGCAGAGAACAACATAAGAGAGGGAGAAATACAGGACGAGAGCATATGAAGACCCTCATTGATGCGTACATGTAAGGGAACCCACCTAAGGTCAGAGCCCAAATAGAAGGTTGGGAGCAAGAATTAAATGATAGTATTACCAACGAAGACATTCCCATGGAAGAATGGGAAGATATGGTTCAAGACTCGGGCAACACCCGTGGATGACACACCCTCTTCAGAAAATGATCCAGCAATACTGGGTCATGAAGAATGTAGTGGCTTGGGCCATGACTCTCAACAAAGAACAGGTAGAAAGAAAAGGTCCAGAGGCACAGGAGGACACCAAAGAGAAAGATCCCATCATAGCAAAACTACTTAGGGAGATAGTAGCAATTCAGATACAAACATATTGAAACAGCCTAGCACTGGGAAGGATTGAACAAAATCTGCAGGATATGAAGAGAGGCGAGATGATAGGTTCCACTGCTAAAGCCCCAGTCCCTGTTATTTCCTTGGACAAGGAGTAAAACAATGATCCAGATAATTTTTTTTTTTGTTTCGTGACGATTAGCTTTTATTTTTCAAAGTTGATTTGCAATATAGATAAAATAGACAATGTTGTTAGGTTGATAGAGAAAGACTTATACAAATTTTGGACAGCTTGTAACACTGACAGGTGGCCAACCTAGTTTCCTATGAGCAGGTTGAGGCCACTTGGAACAAATGGAAAAACTTGATTTTGGCCAGTTAATGTAAATAGCGAAATTACTACCAAGTTTAAAAAAATAAATAATTACTTTGAACTTTTACAATAGTGGAAAAGAAAAATATTAATATGATCCATAAATGTATGACATGATTTTGTATGACAAGTGGAATTGTTCTATTTGGTGATTTGAGATTGGGTTGTGAATGAATGTCTTGCTTCTTTAGTAGTTGGTGATGGTGATATCCATTCCCTGCACTTCATCCATATGGTTGTATTAGGACTAGGACTTTTGTCAAACTTTGAATGTGCCATCCTAAAATTTGTAATTCTACTATGTGTTGGCTTGTCCACAAAAAGAGTTCTCATCAACCATAACAATTGAAAATCCCTCTGTAAATAGTTGACAATAGTTGTTCCTTTCAACACTATTGTTGTTTCATGAGTTGATCTAGATTTTCTTTTTTCCTCCACCAGAAGAGTCTCATAATTTTCCCAGGGTAATAAATTACCTTGTTGGTCCTAGCATGAAAGCAAACCTGCTCTTATTCTCCTATCAAAATCAGTGTTGAATTTCATTACAGGTACCTTGACCTTTGTTAACTTTGTCTCTGTTGTTTTCCTATATAGGTTCTTCATAATCATTTTTTTAATTTCAAATACATATTCAGTTATCTCTTGAACTCCTAATTCCCTTAACTGTTGAGAAGATCGTGAATTAACGAAATCTATCATTTTCTTCGCAAACTGAGCTCTTTACTATAACTTTTGTTTCTTTGAAACAATCAAACTTCCTAGGTCCCTAATGATGATCTTTTATTCTTCCACTATGGACAATGATTCCTGGATATCTCTAACAGTATGAAGTATATCATTCCATAAAATTTCCCTAGCCTGAATAAGGGAAATGTTTCCCTTCACCTTCTCTTTCAATTCTGTTAGAGTTGGTATTTTCATCCCTTCGTCAGAGATCAAATCCTCTTGTTGCATTTCATGTTAGGTGTCCCGCCCAGTCATTTGCATTCCATTAGGCGCATGGATCATCTGACGGTAGTGGCTTTCCCACAGTTTCCCTCATGTTATCTACCTGCTGGCTCATGTTTGTTCATTAAAAATCATATACAGTCTTCTTTTTGTCTTAAAGATTGCAAAGGTCTTTTAGGGTTTCATTGTCAATTAGGTCTAGGGTTTCATTAGGGTTTCATCAAAAAATGTTTTAAAGTGTCTAATAACAACTAGCAGGCCATGAGGAGGTTCAAGCATCAATAAATTTCATCATCAAGTGTTCGAAAATGTGTTTTTCCTCAAAACTCTGTTTTGAGGAAAAAACAGAGTATTTTGCCTTTATTGTACAAAAATCATGAAATTTTGTTTTCTTCATTGTATATCACTCCATCTGCAACCCTGGTTTCTTTCCTTAGCCCCAGTAGCTCCAACACCTGCAACACAAGCAAAGCTCAGGTCATTTAATTCATCACAAAGCTCAAATCATCTGGATAGTAAAAAACAGGCCTATTCATCGGACTGTGATTGATGAGGGAGCCTCAACGTGTATTATGTCGATACAGTGTTGGAGATCGCTTGGTTCTCCTTTGCTAAATCAATACCCGACGATTCTAAAGGCCTTTGATGGCCGTGGGTTTCATCCTTTTGGCATTCTACAGGATTTTCCTATAGGGGTTGAAGGAAAAACTGTTAGTCTAGATGTGGAGGTGGTTGATGCCCCTCTAGATTACAACCTTCTCTTGGGTCGAAGTTGGTCTTACGCTATGACAGCGGTCGTTTCATCGGTCTTTTGAGTAATAAAGTTTCCACATAATGGAAAGATCGTAACAATAGACCAGCTGGCTTACTTTTCATCCGACCCAGCCTCTTCGAAAAGTATTCAGCATGTCGATAAAACGACTATCCCATATAAGGATGTTGGAGTAGGACTAGTTAAAGATGCCGGTTTACTGGGAACTTTTCCTTTTCCTCCGATCAACGCATCGTCTTCATTTGCAACCATTCATATGATTACATCAGACACCATTGTTTATGATGATCCTTGGATCATTCCTTCTAAATCTGAGATAGACTCATTTGGTGATGTCATGCCTTTGAGTCCATATGAAATTGTGTATGAGGTCGTGCAATCGTTTACCGACCCATTTTCAACCAAAAATGACTTCATGAATGTGGTCTGTGAGGAATCACTTTTCACATCAAGCTCAGATTTAATCACGTTTTTTGAACTTGTTCACTCTGATGAGCAAATTCGTGAAATCCTATGTGTAGATGATTTACCATGGGAAGATCCCCATCACAGATCTTCATTTTTACCCGAGAATGATCGTTTTGAAAATGATTTCTCATCAATTTTTACGACTAAATATGTCAAGGAACCTCAGAATCCAATGAAACATCCTGATTCGGAGTTAAATTTGGGAAACATCTCTCGAACTATTCCTATTGACATTTCGGTTAAGCCCGGAATTGTTGAGAACATTCATATAGGTGCCTCGTGTACAGATGACGAAATTCAGATATATAAGGCCCTATTTCAAGAATTCCGAGACGTGCTTGCCTAGTCCTATGAGGAAATGCCAGGAATTGATCCCACGATTGTTGTTCATGAGATCAAGACTTACCCGGACGCTAAACCCGTCCGGCAACATTTGCATCAGATTCACCCAAGAAAAGCTGCTGCAATTAAAGCAGAAGTTGAAAAATTACTGAAAGCAGGTTTCATTTACCCGATCCCGTTAACGGATTGGGTATCGAATATTGTTCCGGTTAACAAAAAATAGGGAACAATAAGAATATGCATCGACTATAGGGACATTAATCGAGCTTGTCCAAAGGACAATTACCCAACTCCCTATATCGATCAAATTATAGATGATTGTGCCGGCAGCGAAATATTCTCCTTCCTGGATGGGTTTTCCGGATACAATCAAATCAATATTCTACCTGCCGATCAACCAAAAATGGCTTTCATTTGTCCATGGGGGACATTTGCTTATTGCAAGTTACCTTTTGGGCTTAAGAATGCCGGAACAACTTTTCAAAGGGGGATGTCTTATGCGTTTCATGACATCAAGCACATTGTGCAACCGTATCTCGATGACTTGCCCGCTCATTCATTACATCGAGCTAATCACCTCGTCCATTTACGAGCAATCTTTATGAGGTGTAGGCATTATCGGATTCGATTGAACCCACACAAATGTGTCTTCTGTATAGAAACGGGTCGATTGCTGGGGTTTGTAGTTTCGAAAGCTGGCATTCGTGTCGATCCCTCAAAGGTTGAAGCTATCATCAAATTGCCTCCTCCTTCGAGTCTTCGCCAACTCCAAAGTTTGCAAGGGAAAGCAAACTTTTTACGATGATTCATTCCTAACTACGCCGAGGTTATAAAGGGTTTTACCCGGTTGTTGAAACAGAATACTCCATTCTATTGGGATGAGATAGCTCAGAAATCTTTTGATGCACTCAAACACGCGTTGACCCATGCACCATTATTGCATCCTCCCAACTACAACCAGGATTACTTCTTGTATCTCGTTGCCTCTCATTCCACTATTGGAATGGTCTTAGTTCAGGAAGATGAATTCGGAACTGAGCATGTGATATATTACATTAGTTGAACTTTAAATCCAACTGAGCTAAAATACTCACATGTGGAGAAATTGGCATTGGCAGCCGTTCAAGCTGTCCAACGTTTTCGTCACTACATTTTACTACGTAAAACTACAGTAATTTCGGATTGCAACCCTATGATCTACATTTTGACCAAGCAATTGCTAGGGGGCAAGTACTCTAAATGGATTGTTATCCTGCAGGAGTTCGACTTGGAATTTGAGAAATCCAAGTCTAAGAAATCTTTAGTTTTTGCAGAGTTAATGTGTGACTTCCCGCGTGTTGACACAGAAACTGTGGCGGAGGAGCCCATTGCGGACGAATCCTTGTTTCTAATCAGCACTTTAGATCCGTGGTATGGGGATATCATCGTTTATCTCCAGACCCAATCCTTTCGGCCAGAAATTTCAAGGTCAGAACGTTGAAAAATTCGATTCCAGTCCCAACAATTCAAGATTATTAGAGATACTCTTTATCGCCGTGGGGCGGACTCTGTTTTTCGACATTTCTTAACTCATGAGGAAGCTGAAAGGGTTCTAAATGACTGTCACTCTAGAGCGTGTGGCAGTCATATGTCTGGGTATGCCACAGCCCAAAAGATATTGTGCGCTGGCTACTTCTGGCCATCTTTATTTAAAGATTGTATTACGGCGGTCCAAAAATGCCACAACTGCCAAATTTTTGATTGAAATATGCGCGCTCCACCTACTCCTCTCCACCCTATAATTGCCGTTGGTCCTTTTTCCAACTGGGGTATCGATTTTATTACATGTAACCCTCACTCGGCTGGGGGGCATGCGTATATCATCCTTGCAGTAGATTACTTTACCAAGTGGGCCGAGGCGATGCCTACATTTGAGGCAGATGGCAAGACAGCTGCAATTTTCGTGTTCAATCATATAATTGCTAGGTTTGGTGTCCCGCAAGCGATAATCACTGATCATGGGAGTCATTTTTGAAATGTTATGATGACTGAACTTACAGGTCAGCTTGGTTTATGTCATGATAGTTCAACCCCTTATTATCCACAAGCTAATGGTCTGGTTGAATCCATCAACAAAGTTTTAGTTATCATGATCTAACGAATCATTGGGATTCATCGGTCGAATTGGCATAACATGCTATTTTCAGCGCTTTGGGCGTACCGAACTTCAGTAAAAACATCAACAGGGTTCACTCCTTTCCAACTAGTTTATGGTCTGGAAGTTGTGTTACCCATTGAATGCGAAATCCCGTCACTGCAAATGGCCATCGAGTTACTTCCAGCCACTTCCGAAGAGGAAAAGTGTTTGTTATACTTGGCTCAATTAGATGAGAATCGACGTGATGCTGCATTGGCGATCGAGACTCACGCAAAATGCATGAAAGCTCAGTATGATCGAAATGTGACCCCTCGAAATTTTTTGGAAGGAGATCTAGTCTTAGTTTACGATCAAGCTAATGATAAATTAGGCGCTGGAAAATTCGTTCCTATGTGGCATGGTCCCTATGTTGTCAAGCGAAAGCTAGCAAAAGGGGCCTATGAATTGGTAGACTTTGACGGGGACTCTTTGGGTAAACCCAGAAATGGTCTTTACTTGAAGAGGTATTATGCTTAAAGAATGGGTATGGAGATTTTTAGTTAGGACAGTTTTTCTTTCTAGCTGGTGTGTTTTAGTTTTAACAGTGTGCTTAGCTTAGAGAGTGTTTTTTTCGTCATTATTCCTGCTTATCTTGGTTTTACTCTTGATATTGCAGATGTCGATGCCTCTCCAAACATACATTGGTTTCGCTGATGATGCTTGTCGTAATACATGGAACATTTCTTCCGCAGCTTGGGTTATCTATTCGCCCTCTGACAAGTTAGTATCTATGCATGGGGTAAGCCTCGGTCAAACAACGAACAACATTGCCGAGTATAGTGCAGTGATTGAGTTATTATCTGAATCTATTTCATTTGGGATTCGGAGTTTGATAGTGAGGTTAGATTCTAAACTCGTTGTATTACAGCTTAATAGAGTGTATGCCATTAGAAATCCAGTGTTATTAAGATTATTTTTGAGAGTGCGTCTCTTGGAATGTGAATTTGATTATATTGAATATCAGCATATTCCAATATCTTTAAATACATTAGCAGATTCAATTGCTTCTCGAATGTTAAATAGACATTTGCAATAATCATACATGTAAATTTAAAACCATTCCATAACATGATTTACAAGACAAGCCTGTAATAGTGATATATATATATAGGAGTGTGTCAAAAAATACATCGTCCTCGATCATAGGTTGAAAAACACCTTATGATAGGCAAAAATGATAAGTACAAAAAACAAAAATGTCATATGTGCCCACAATAGGCGATCATCCTATCACTAGTGATGATCTCTATAAGAAACCACTGCACGAGCCACCTTGCAAAGGAACCTCTTAAAAGGTCCCGGGACCCCAATCACATAGCGCTGAAGTCGACAAGGAATGTCATCTATAGTGGTCTCCGGAATATCTCCTGTCAAGCGCTCGAGATGACCCTCCAACTCGGCCAAAACCTCTGCTGATTCGTCCTATGGGGCTGGCGCGGGTGCAACTGGTTGTTTCCTCTCGTAAGGCCGGAGAGCGGCTGGTCGCTGTGGACCCACATCTGCATTTGAAACTTTTGTTATCAGTTTTGAGACGATGGAAAAATAATAATAAAAAATTAAAATAGGAAAAATGTTGAAAATGATTTTACCTGAGTCATCCCACTGCTCTCCTGGTGGAAGAACCATGTCTGGGTCACCACAAAAATCTACCCCAGCGTAAGGGAAGTCCTGAATAGAAAAGACCTGGTTTTCCAGCCATTGGAAATACTCAGGTTTGAATCGAGCAACCTCTGTCCTCTCGTCCGGGTGACGGGCCATAACTGCGACCCATCGCATCAGTTTGGGCTCTCGAGGAAGCCCAGCTCCAACAGTAAGGTGCTGCGGGATCAACATAGGAACCCTCTCCAGGCCAAAACTCACAACCAAAGCCCCATAACCAAAGGTCTTTAGTTGTCCATTTTTGGCCCTGGTCAGTTGGCCTTTCAGATTGGCCAACACGGCATCGCACCAGTTGAAGATGGTGCCTCGGAAGCAATCAACTGCCATACGCATCTGGGATCCGGTGGCAATATGTAATGCGGAAGCCCCGCAAAGTCTGGTGACAGTAAATGCAATCACCATGAGTTTAGGACGGGATATGGTCTTTATGTCTATCCCTTTGTCTCTAGCCTGGCTGTTGCAGAACTCTAGCCGAAAGCTATCGACAGACTGGCCACCTGGCCTAGCCCCAAACAGAGTCAAGTCTTCACCTCTCTTAGGCAAACCAGTCAAGGAATATATGTCCGCCGGCTCGATTTCGAGCTGGTGGCCACCAATGAAGAAGCACTGGTCCTGTATGCTCCATCCGTCAACCAACCACTGTAAGAAATCCACCTGAGCCCTCATGCCAGGAATGGCCCAGAATTTGTACAAGTCGCACGCCCTCAAAGCATCAAGTGAAGGTTGATGATTCCATGCGGCAGCATCCACGTCCTCATGCTCTCGTTCGCGCCAATCTAGCATGATGTACTCTCTACATCAAGTATAAAGATAAATTAAATTGCTAGAAATTATTTTGTTTAGTCCAATTTTGAGAATTTTTGGGTTAAAAACCCTTGCGACGGGGACCGCACCCTCCGGATTAGACACAGTGTGTGGGACCGCACTTTGTCTACATGGAAGGTGCGTACCCCTGGCTTTTTCCCAATGGAGAAAAAGTCGGGGTCCGCAGGCCAGCAGTGGTAAACCTTTGGGCCCCCGCGCGCGGGTTTTAAGCCTAAAAACCCTCCCAAAAATGAAATGAATGACTAAAACAAGAAATGAAACGGTTAAAAATGAAGAGTAGGATGATGTGGATTACCTGGAGAAGACGACGTTCGATTCCGACAGTTGGATTAGCCACAATCTTCACGGGAAGTTTTCTGAACAAAAGCACTATTTTCTCACCCAAAACTCAAACGGTAAAAATGAATTGACGAAGGCCCTTTTTATAAGTTTTTTGAGTAAATAAATTGCAAATTTGTTTATGTTTCACTTTGAAAAGGTATTTTTGCAACATTTTTATCCACTTCAAATAGGTATGAGTAATGTTTGTGTTTTTGTGCAGGATAACGGATTATTCAGGCGAAATATATCATTTTCAACGAAAAAACATTTAGAGTCACCTTTAAGCTTTTTTCTGACTCCTGAAATATGAAAAGATTGCCAAGTTTTTCTTTTAAACTCGTTAAAACGGAATTAAAAGACGGTCCACTTACAGCTCTTTTCCGACCGTAAAAATATGAAAAGATTGCCGGATTTTTGTTGTTTCAAATTCGATATTGGTTATATAAATGACGTGTCATTGATCGCTTTTTTACTTTTTCGGGTCAAGGGCACTAATAACGAAAAGTACTCCTTGGTCGTAAAAGATCAAGCGGTTCTCTCAAGTATTATTATATACTTTTTCGGGTTTGGGAAACACAAATTTACGAAAAAGGTCAACCCTGGAGTTTTCTTAAGTTTTTTCAGACTCTCTAAAATTGAAAAACACCGAGTTTCTCCTATACTGAACTCGTTAAAATTTCACAGTAAAGGACCTGTTCAATTACAAACAGGAACGAACCACTCCTTCTTAGGGTTCGAATTTAAACTAAGTTGGACTCATCCGAAGGATGAGCTTACAATCAAGCAAATGTTATCCTCCTCAAGTTTGTTAAAAATAAAGAGGTACTTGCCAGAAATGGTGGGGGAAAAGAGAGAAAAATGAGCCTGTTTGTCATACTTTGTAACCGCTCTTGAACACGACACTTTTATTCACCTGGGTTGGGAAATCCTTTGCCTAACAGTTGATCAAACCACATTGAAAGTCTTCATCCAGTTTCTGGGTATTAACTTTGGGTCAATTGTCACCAAACCATCTGTCGTGTCGTTATGTGTTCAAGAGGTCACTGCCAATAAGCCATTCATCTACAAAATATCTGTCATCCATCTTGACCATCCCTGAGTCAGTCCTTGCAACTAAATTTCTTCGACTTGATCTATGATTTCATGTTGTGGGCTTGCCTACGATGGATCACTTTCTATCGACATCAGCTCATTATCTAGAAAGATGATCTAGAAATCGTCAGTACCTTGAGATCTGCATGCCTCAACGGCAGGTTTCTCGCCTTTGATGACAGGTTGCATCATTGACCTTCGATCAAAGGATTCCGTGACATGTTCGACATCAACAAATTTATTTACATCTCATGGATTGTACTGGGTACTTTGACAGCCATTGACATCACTGGTGGTTTCTCTCACACTTGTTAACAGTTCACATCATTGACTGGTAATCAAGTGGTTTCTACCATGTTTGACATCAACACATTCATTCGCATGGATAGAATCGTACTGTTTTGGGAAGTGGAAATGAAGACCCTGGATCTAGTTTTTGCAATCCAGGCTGCGAGGAATTTTGTATTCATTATATAATGAACTATTCATAAACAGATGGCTGCATCCATACTGTGTCCACATGAGTCTATACTTGTGATGTTGTACAAGATCATTCCTGTATCAGAGCAGTAGTTAGTTTTCTAATCAGTTTTGATCTGAGTATGGGAATGCCTACCTCAACGATGATATGATCTCATATATATATCTTGCATTGAATGTTTTTATAGATTCCAACTGGGCTCTCCACAAGATGATCCTCGAAATGATAAAGTACTTCACTCTTCCTAAATGATAAATGAAATCCTCATCTACTACAGACTTTGCACTTTAGGGGGCAATCTGTTACACAAAAATATCGTCACCATGATTATTTGCAGTCAGTATGGGTCTATCATCACTTGTACTGTCCTCCTAAGCAAGTCTCAGACCTCAGCTCTTCAAGTCAAGCTTTGAAAATGAGAGAAAGACATTAAAAATCAATGAAACTCTGGTTCCGCACTTTCTCTCACTGTCACTTGCGGTCCTGCACCTTCTGTTTACAAAAACTGTGGACCTGCCCGCTCTGTCCCTAAAGGTGTGGGTGCGGACCCCTGTGAAAGTCAAAAGGCGCAAGTTTTATCTTAAAAAACTCACTTTGGGTTAATTCTAGAGGATTCTAGAAGGAATTTTGACGTGGATTGTTCGCTCTAAGGTGGTTCAAGCATCCCAAAAGAGAAGGAGCTAATCCCTTGATGAGAGGAGCTATCCCTTTGAAGGAGGGCTTTATCCCTTTGAAGGAGGGACTAGTAACCTCCCTCCATTGCACTATAAATTCAGGCATTGGGCTGGTTGCTGGGGAGGTTAGAAGCTGAACATTTTTTAGGGTAAATGCTGGTGAAATCAAGACTTCCTAGTTGAGCTTAAGAGGAGAGATCACATACCTTTTTGGCTTCATTGGGGAGTGAGTGAAACTTGTCAAAGAAGAGGAGACTTCTTGCTGGACCCTGGGAGGAGCTTGTACAGCGTCAAGGCAAAGGTTGTAAAGTTCTTCTTCTTTTGAATTAATACAATCAAACTCATTTTTCTCAACAAGTATCTCATGTTATTTATTTCATGGACTCCTTGACTTTCATGTTAAATATGTTTTATGATATTGGTTTTTCAGGTGCTATTTAATTTGTTTGCCTTGTTTTTGTTTGCAGATTCGCGACAAAGGAGCTCATTTGGATCGAAGGAGCGAGGGCATCCATAAACTTGCGTTGGACCTAAGGTAGGCCCTAAAAACACTTGTTTGCCATTATTTATAAAAACATATTTAGAGAAAGATAGTGTCTGGTTGGTTTGCTTGTCATTAGGTCTTCTTTAGATTCTAGGAAGGTCTATCTTGTCCACAAGATCGACTTATTCCGTGTGACAAGGTGAAGATATTGATCATCGACAATCTTCCCTTGAGGACAATTCTGCACACTGTGGCTTGTATATCTAGGTCGCAACCTTTGCACAAGGTTTCAAAATATTAATTCTAGTATGAAGTAGACTGCCTTACTTCAACAGTGTTCAACTGCTGCGAGGGACTGTTGGCCAACATGAAGAGGTAACTGACCAAAGGAAAGCGAGAAAACTTGAAGCAGTTTGACTTTGGTTCGATTTTGGTCACTTTCTTTTTAGAGCACATGCCCCTATTTTGGTATCAATGGAAAAAGGTTCTAGATCTGGCTCCACAAGATCTGAAGCTGGTCAGATGGAGTAAGCTCATGCCTCATGGAGGAGGGGGTTAGTGGATGCATTTTACTACACATTTTTTCGATTGGTTTCCCTGACAACTGATCGTTGTGGATGACTATGCCTATGCAGGCACAGTCTTCAGATGGGATCTAGATCTACCTCTGCCACTGGGTGAACAGTGGACTGATGCAGGTAAAACTTGTTTTTGGAATTTTTTCAAGTTTTATGAGTTTTTTATAAAAGTGAATCTGAGAGTCTACTTATGATAAATGTGTAGATGTGGGACCAAAAATGCCTCCCGACATTTTTCCAATAGCATAGCGAGTAGTACATTAGATAGAGGATGCTACTTACAAGGAAGGAGCAGATCCTATGGTGGAGATGGAACGAAATCTGGAAGTGATCACCTGAGGGATTCCAGAATACGTGACTATAGATGACATGCCACTGCGATACCAGAGGCATATAGTAGGAGTGTCTACGAGACTATGTCAGCTTTTAGGCCAAGTAATCAGAGTGGTATCATGCTATCGAGAGCATCATGTGGGAAAATAGCCTTTTTGAGTCGTGTATTCTGCACTGTTGTAGGCTTTGAAAGCCATGTGTCCTAGAACACTTTATTTTTTTGTATTTTGATGAACAAACTTTGACAGACGCGATATATATATATATATATATATATATATATATATATATATATATATATATATATATATGTATATGTATATATAGATATAGATAGATAGATACATATGCATGTTTATGTTCTACATATGTGTTTGGGTATCATGATGACGTGATCACTTTTATAACTTACACAAATATCTATCAAGAACATAATTTTCTAATGCATATGTTAATGTATTCAAATTTCATGGAATGTGTTGATATGTGATAAAACAAAATTTCTTTCCAGTAATTGAACACATAGATACATACGAAAAAATTGTGGATTTCTTACTGAATAATGATTATTTAATTGTAACACAACGAGTTGTGAATCTAACTTAACAACTAAATTTCTAATGCTAAGAGAACCTACTTATGGTAAAAGTTCAATAACTACACTGTACTCGGCAATATTATTGGTTGTTCGTCCCAAGAAAATACCTTGTAAATCGATCAACTCGCCATCAGGGGCATAGAGTGCCCAAATTGTGGAAGGTAAGTTCCGTGTGCGACAAGCACCATCAAGGAAACCAAGATAATGGTTAGATGACATCTGCAAACTGAGTGGAACACAAGGTAAGCAGAAGGAACATGTCTACAAAGAAAACAATCACACCAAAAACAAAAAATGCACACAAATGAATTCACACACTAATTTACAAAAGTAATTACATGAAATTCACGCATAATAATTTTTAAGATAAAGCCCATTTCGGGTTGTGATAATGCATTACCTTCATAGTCAACTAGCTCATATGCACCCTTTTTCAAGACACATTTAATGATATATGACCCATGCCACATAGGTTCAAACTTCCTAGCTCCCAACTTATCATTGGCTTGGTCATACAAGAAGACCAAGTCACCTTCAATGAAAATGCGTGGAGAAATAGTTTGATCAAAATGAGCTTTAACTCATTTTTTCTGTGCCTCGATCACCATCGTAGCAATACAATGGGTCTCATCAAGTCTCTCGAGATAAAGTAATTGTTCCTTTTCAGGTGAGGTATCAGGGAGCATCTCGATAGTTATTTTAACGAAGGAATTTCACACTTGATCGGGAGTGTCGCTTCTAAACCATAAACTAGCTGGAATGGATTAAATAAAGTGGTTGTCTTGGTCAATATTCGGTAAGCCCAAAGAGTCAAGAATAGTATGAGATGCCAATCCTTTTATGTTTCCCAATGGTTTGTTGAAGCATAGTAATCAAAACTTTGTTAATTTCTTCAACTTGGCCATTGACCTGCAGGTATTAAGGAGTCGAGCTATCATGGAGAAGACGCAACTGAATAGTCAACTTTTCCATCATGCACTAATGAAAATGTGATCCCTGATTAGTAATAATGGCTTGAGGGACACCAAAACGGGCTATGACATGGTTAAAGAGGAACTGAGAAGCAGCGATACGGTCAGCATTATATGTAGGCATCGCCTCGACCTATTTAATGAAGTAATCAATGACGACGATGATATAGCCATGCCCCCCAATCAAGCGAGGGTTACATGTCATGAAATCAATGCCCCATTTAAAAAATGGGCCAATAGTAATGACTGGGTGTAAGGGTGCTGGGAGGGCTCGCTATTTTCAGTTATAAATCTAACATTCGTGGTATTTTTGGATGGCCATAATACAATATTTGAAGATGGAAGGCCACAAATAACTGGTGCGAAGGATATTTTGAGCAGTGGCATAGCCTGACATGTGACCACCACATTCCCTAGAGTTGCAGTCATTCAAGATGCATTCAGCCTCTTCAAGTGTTAGAAATTTGTGAAGAACATAATCAACACTGACTGGGTACAACATGTACCAATAATCCGATAGGGTTGAGACTGATGTCGAATGCGGCGTCAGTCAGATCGAGACAAATCCGATCAGAAAGTTTGGGTTTGAAGATAAACAATGATATCTCTATACCATGGGTCGAAAGTGCTGAGAAGAAACAAAGTTTCATCAGGAATCTTCTCAGTAAAATCAGTGGAGGTGTTTGAGAAAGGAAGGGCACAGATTAATTAAGCAAAAACAAGTGATTTCTTTGATTTGGTAGCAGTGAAATCCAAATAAAAATCCTGTAGGATAACAATCCATGTAGATTATTTTCCCCCAAGCAATTGACGAGTCAAAATATAAGTCATGGGGTTACAATAAAAAATCATTGTGGTCTTCTATAGAAGAATGTAATGGCGAAATTGTTGAACAACATGGACTACTGCCAAGGCAAGTTTCTCGACATGAGCATATCAAGTTTCAGTGTCATTGAGATTTTGACTCAAATAATAAACCACATGTTCATTGTCATCGTCTTCATCCTGGACCAGCACCATAAAAATGGTATTGTCAGCCTTGGCCAAGTACAAGAAATAATCGCAGTGATAGTCAGGGGGATGCAATAAAGGAGCACTGATGAGTGTCTGCTTTAGAGCATCGAAAGCGTTTTTGGAAATTTCTTCCCACACGAATGGGATCCCCTTTTTGAGAAAGGGAGTAAATCCCTTGCCAAGCTCAGTGTAGTTTGGGACAAAGTGATGAAGAAAATTAGCCTTTCCTTGCAAACTCTACAATTGGTGCAACGATGAAGTGGGGGGTGGTAGATTTACAATCGCCTCAACTTTTAGAGGATTGATTTGGATACCTCCTTGAGACACAAAAAAAACCTAAGATCTGACTATATTCTACACAGAATACACATTTATGTGGATTGAGATGGATATTATAGTGTCGACAATGCAAAATATTACTCGAAGGTGGTCCAGATGGTCATAATGCTTAGCAGAATGAGTTGGTAAGTCATCTAGATAAGGTTGAACAATGTGTTTAATATCATGAAAAGCATATGAAATTGCTCTCTGGAAGATAGCACTAGTGTTTTTAAGATCGAAAGGGAGCTTCTTATAAGCAAAAGTCCCCCATGGACAGATGAAAGCCGTCTTGTGTTGATTAGTGGGTAATGTGTTAATCTGGTTGTAATGAGAAAAACCATCCATAAAAGAGAAAATCTCACTCGCAGCACACTCATCAATGATTTGGTCAATAAAGGGAGTAGGATAGCTATCTTTAGGACATGCACGATTGATGTCGCGATAATCAACACAAACTCGAATGGTTCCATATTTTTTGGTAATAGGTACGATATTAGAGACCCAATCTGTCAATGGGATAGGGTAAATAAAACCGGCATTTAGAAGTTTTTCAACTTCCCCCTTAAAATCAGCGGTCTTCCTCGGATGCATGGGATGGAGTCGTTGATGAACGGGCTTCGCATCAGGATACGTGGGTATTTCATGCACCATAATAGCTGGATCAATACCAGGCATTTCCTCATACGACCAAGGAAAGACATCTGAAAATTCTTTGAAAATGTCAGTGTAAACCCTGATCTCATCAAGAGAACAGGAAACCCCAATGTGAATGTTCTCAACAATTATAGTTTTAATGGAAATGTTGATTGACATGGTTGCAGTAATATTTCCCATATTAGCTTCGAACAAAACTTCATGCACCAGAATAGGCATTTGAAATGGGTGCGTCAGGTTATGAGAAACAAAATCTTCGTGACACGAAGGAATCTCAATTAGATTTGGAAGAAACAAATAACGAGGATGGGCATCATTCCAAGGAGTTTCATCAAGAGACATTACCTCAACAATGCTCTCATCGGTGGGGAATGTCTCGTTCAAGGGATATAGAGAATCCCAAGAACCAAGCCAAGGAGATCGCGAATAAGTATCTAGGTACATACTGAGAACTACATGACTTTCCGAAGTTGCCACTGAAGCTGATACAATTTCATGATAAGATTTTTCCAAAGGACTTAGCAGCATAGTGTCACCAAAGGAATCAACCTGATCTAGAGAAGGAATGATCCATGGGTTTGTAGAAACAAATATCATGTTGATCGAGGAAACATGCAAAGGTGTGAGAGACAAAGTTCCCATTAAAGCATAATCTTTGAAAAGACCTGCCCCCACATGTTGTGGGGAAAAATGCCTATGCAGGACGATCCTGTCCACCTAAGGTGTGACAGTGCCTTAGCAACAAACAGAGACAGCTATTCTGGTTTCTTCCTTTATGAAATGGGAAAGAAGAGAGATCAATGGACTTATCGGTGTCTTCCGTTTGTCCCTCGATCTAGATCCTCTTCTCTTTGGGTGTTCACAGCTACTTGCCTCCTCGCAAAACCACAAGAGAACAGCTACTTGCCTTCCTGCAAGATCACAAGAGAACAGCTACTTGGGACAAGAGAACAGCTACTTGAGACAAGAGAAGAACACAACACAAAGGCAAATATTCATATTCATAAATGATTCAGGATTAGAAATAAATCAAATACACTAATGTAATCATACATCAAAGATACATCAGTATATAGGAGAAAACCAAGATAGCTTTATTGATAAATAACAAGGTTCAGGAAGAGATACAACCCAGAGGGCTCCAATCCAGCATCTCCTTCCCAGCAGAATGGAATTCCTATCTTCACCTCCCTTCAAAGAATTAAGCACCCAATGATTCCAGTCTCAAACCAACAACAATTCTTTGCAATAACAAAATTCCAGCCTCTGGATCTCATGGAGGAGAGATCCATATATAGATGTTTGGAGAGAGGATGAGTTAGCTTGAGATATGACTAGTGTCCTCTCCCTCTGTCAGTTCTTGAGTCCACTTGGAGGTTCTTGCTTCCACTTGGAGATTTGGAACCTCTTACTCATCACCAGTCGAATTCCCTGAGGCAAGTGTCATTTTGGAAGCTTCCTGGGTTTTGACACCTTGAGGAATGAGCCTGCCACATGTCCAATCTCACTCAGCGCAGGTAGCCAGTGTTGGAGTTGACATTCAGCGCAGGTAGCCAGTGTATCCATTGACATTCAGCGCAGATGGTCAGTGGAGCAGTTGACATGATCCTGAATTGACTTGTTTTTGAGCAGTTTCAGGTGGAGAACTTCTGTGAATTGCTGTGGTTTGTTAGCCTTGTTCCTCTAGGGGTAGGAACAACATGTTTAGGGACTTTGGATCCCTAAGATTATGGACATTTCATGCTCAATGCTGTAAGGCACAAAAATGTCTATAACAGTTGCCCCCTAAAGTATGAGGCCGTTTATCGGGTGAAATGCTTTATCCAGGAGGGTCCGAAGTTCATCCAATTGCTGTGAGGAGACCTGTAATAAGATACAATACAATACATTATTTTTCATACTGCTTTCATGACCTAGCTGAGGCAGGCATTCCCATGCTCAGCTTTATAAATTCATTTTCTGTACATAGAACAGACAATCGTCTGATGGTAGACTGATAATTTTGATGAAATTATCATCCTTTGAGTAGGATGATCGTCTGCTGCAATGATGTACATGTCAAATGTCTTTATCTTTCCCGAATATATATCGCAGCCCGGATGGATGAAACTAGATCCGGGGTCTTCAAACTCGTTCGATCTTCACTCTAAGTACAAGTCGATCCATGTGAGAATTGTTCTGAAGTCGAACATGGAAAGACATCGCTTGATTACTGGTCAATGATGTAAACCGTTAACAAGCGCGAGAGGAATCACCGATAATGATAATGACCCTCAAGGTACTGCAGTACAATTCACATGGTGTGAATAAAGGACTTGGCGTCGAACACCACGCAAAATCTTCTGGTCGAAGGTCATTGATGTATACCTGTCGCCGGAAGTGAGAAACTTGCCATTGAGGCATGCAAGCTTCAAAGTACTGAAGGGGTTGTTCCTAGATCAACTTCTTGGATAATGAGCTGATGTCAACAAGAAGCGATCCGTCAAAGGAGGGCCTTAATGAATCCCACATCAGTGACACAGAACGGAGCTAATGATTTTGATGGAGGTGAAAACGATCTGTGACATATGATTCAGGGTGGCGGTCATGAATGGATGAAGGATAATGTATGGCAGTGGATGGGACCCGGTTGACTCTTTCTGAACGACTTCTCTTGAACATATGGCGACACTGATGCGATGGATCGGTAGCATTACCTCAATTATGGATGGTATGGTGAGACCATGGTGATGTGACCAGTGAATGAAACAACCCAACCCGATTGTGGTACAGATGAAAAGTGTCATGTTCAAGAGCGACCTGCTACCATCAAAGTTTTCTTTAGTTTCTCCCAATTTTTCCCCAGTCATTGCTGACCAGTACCTCTTTATTTTTGTCAAGCTTGAGGAGGATAACATATGCTTGTTCTATAACCTGCCCTTCGGGCAAGCCCATCGCTATGTTTTAACGAGCCTAGCGATAGTGAAACTCGTTCTCGTCTAAAGACAAGTTTGTCGCTATTTAATGATTTTAACGAGTCTAACGACAAAGATGACTCGGTCCCTTTTCATTTTTAGAGAGTCTGAAAAGGTACGTAAAGTTAACTCCAAAATTCCTTTTTCGTCATCTAATCCCTTAAGTCCGAAAAAGTATAAAACAATACAGAAGGGATGAGTTTTCGATAGTTTTAATGAGCCGAACAAAACAAGCGCTCGATCTTTTTGTGCAATAATCCCTCAGGTCCAAAAAGATTAAAATCTAGAGGAGGGATAGCACTTCTGGTCGCTTTAACGAGCTGGAAGGACAAAACTCGGCAATCTTTTCATATTTTACGAGTCAGTTGAAAAGAGCTTAAAGGAGACTCGTCTTTTGAGGAACGAGTGATAAACAGGGTTAGCAGCTGATTCCAGGTACAGGTTGGAATTTTCCAATCACGGCAGTGTCACAAGGATGGCTAGGTGAAATCACTCTTCGCAGCTGTTCCTCAAAATGGGTAAACAATCATATGGAGGTGAACGATCGGCCAAATGAAAAGTGGAGGTGATGGTGCAAACACGACCAAGGCTTTAATGGCTGATGATATTACATTCACAGTGGTTATTTACCGGGTGGTGCTTATGTTTATTTTTTAATGAGCATGAAGTCTGCGTTAAAACTGCTCAAACTTATGTTTATTTTTTAACGAGCATGAACTATGCGCTAAAACTGCTTGGATCTTGCGTTTATTTTTTAACGAGCATGAACTTTGTGCTAAAACTACTCAATATTATATGGTCAAATTTTGATTTTTTACCGTAACTAGCTTTGCCCTTTTCAAAGATAGTACTGCATTCTCAATTGTTGCATCAAACTAGTTAGAAATGAATAACATTTGCTTGAAAATGAGATTAGAACCCTAATATTTTGCTTTGAAAAAAGCCATTAAAAGGTGTTTTTACCTCTCATTTTACCATTTCATTTGAACTTGGTTTGTTGGAGCTTTGGAGGTGTCTCTTCCCCCTTGATTTTCATCAGCTGATTCCGAGAGATTCTGCGGACGATTTTCGGCGCCGTCTGGACCAGGTAGGAGCTAAACCCTAGCTCTTTCTTTTCATGGTTTCCTTTTTCCATTCTGTGCCTGTTTTCCTGTTCTCCTGAGCCCCTGGGGTTTTGTTAGGGCGCTCTGCCATCAACGCAGGCAGTCCATTCGAAACCTGCGTTGAATGTCAAGCTGCATGAAGGCAGTTTGACCTTCAACGCAGGTGGGACACTAGCCAGTTGCGTTGAGCACAGAAGACAGGTCTTTTTGCACAGTTTTTGATGAAATTTCGCCAGTTTCTCATCAAATCCAGGATCTTACTCATTCTCTTGTTTGTTTTGCAGGGATCTTTGAGCAAAATGTCCCTTACATGGCGAGAATGAGAACATGAAGAAGAGGACATGATTTCCCTCTATGATCCTGTCACGGTGAACGCACTGCGGAACTGTGGCCTGCTGAAGTTCTTCCGTATCTCTAGCATGAGAGCACAGATCTCCTTACTGCAGTATATGCTTGATGCTTGGGATCCTATCAACCAAGTATTCCAGATTAGGGGCAAATCCATCCCCTTGACCATCGTAGACATTTACTTCTTGACTGGGTTGTCAAGGCGGGGTGCCCCCATTTCTTTGTCAGGTTCGGCCCGAGGGAATGACTCCGTGAGAGATTATGTCTGCCAGTATTGTAGGGAAGGTTCCCAGCCGAGCAGAGACGGCAAGGTTGTTATCCGTGAGATTACTAACAGGTCTCTCAGGTCCATTCTGTATACTATTGGTAGGATGGCCGGTAGCGCATCTCTTCATGTCGCCAACAGATCTTATGTGCAGCACGCCTTGGAGTGTCTCCAACCGAAAGTATTCAACTGGTGTGATGCAGTACTTCTTCAGATGAAAAGTCAGTTGAACAAGGTAAAGGACGGGAAGCTGAAGAACTTTGGATTTGGTTCTA
Organism: Pinus tabuliformis; assembly: GCA_031772625.1. Lineage (NCBI taxonomy): Eukaryota > Viridiplantae > Streptophyta > Pinopsida > Pinales > Pinaceae > Pinus > Pinus tabuliformis. Next base: position 113,221,768 of record CM062805.1, read on the forward strand.
TTCTGACTGCCTTTGCCTTGGAGAAAATACCACTGATGCAACCTCAGTATATCGCACTCGACTTGCCTTCTCCTACCGAGCCACGCATGCAGAGATGGGTTGATCACATGTCTAGGCATGCTGGTCAATCTCAGATTTCTTTCACTGATACCTTCTTCAGGTGGTTCGAGCATCAGGAGATGGTCTATTCCGAGTATCCATACGTTGGTATGGATTTCCGAGGTGATCCGGACTTGGTACTGCTGGATGGCGAACAGTGGGGTGCTATTGGTAAAATCTTCGACCATATTACTGTTTACTGTTCTTATTTATAATGTCCTTGTGCTTTATTCTATCAAGACTTTAATCAAACTCATGTGTGCATGCAGATGTTGGTCCTGTTCGTCCAGCAATTCGCCCGAGAGCGCCAGTCGCTGCCCCAGCAGGGGAGACTGCTGGGAGGGTTATTCTCCGCGATCTTGACGTGACCGAGACCCTTACAGTTGTGCAGGAGCAGGTTGAGAGCCTTACTCTCGGCATTCCCGATGTGAGGATTGATGAGTTACCTTTACAGTTGCAGCGGCATACTACTGGTGTGCCTAGACGATGGACTCGTCTCTTGCGCATGATTGCACAGGCCGTGACGTGCTATCATGAGCATCACTAGGCTAGGGTGCCCCCTAGCATTTTTGAGTTTTTGGGTCATGCGACCAATTTTTGTCTTGGTTACAGAACATTATGTATGAACGATAAACAGCTTTTATATATATATTTTGATTTTCGGGGTTTATTCTGGTTGAGTTATAATCCACTTGTACAACATTGATGATGCATTTCCTTTTATAAATGTCGCAAATGTCTATCTAACACATAGTTTGCTAATGAGTCGGTTAGTGTGTTTAAGTTCCTAGAAATATGTTGGTATTGAATTAAATCAAACTGTCTTTCCAAAATCTTAACCCTTAGAAACATACGATAAATAGCCGGATTGCGGACAGAGTATATACCAGTGAGTTGTAGTATCACGAGTTGTGAGTCTAGCCTGACGATCAGTTGACGTATACCATGGGTGATGGCATCAGAGAGGAGTTCTATCAACGCGCTATACTCAGCGATATTATTTGTTGATTGCCCAATACACACACCTCTGAAACTCACTAACTCGCCGCTTGGATCAAAAATGGCCCAGGCCGCGGAGGACAGGTTCCGCGAACTACGACTCGCTCCGTCGGCATATCCCACACATGTCTCAGAAAGTTTCAAAATTTGCAATAAATGTAAAAAGGTGGATTACTCGACCAAAACAAACACTTTAGCGAAAACAAAATACAACAAAAGCACACAGGTTACTATTTAAGCATAGTAACACTTGAGGTACAACCCATTGCGGGGTTGCGCTAGTGGAATTCCATCATAATCCATTAACTCGTAGGCTCCTTTTGCTAACACTCATTTAACAATATAGGGACCCATCCATAAAGAATTAAATTTACCTGCTCCCAATTTATCGGATTCTTGGTCATAAAGCAAGACCAAGTCACCTTCCAAGAAGACACGGGGTTTGACATTTTTGTCGAACTGCGCCTTGACTCGTTTCTTATGGGCTTCGTTAGCCAAAGCGGCGTCACGACGGGTTTCATCCAATTGGATTAGTTCCAAGAAACGGGCCTCTTCTTCTGAAGTTCTGGGGAGGAGGTCGATCGCGAGTTTAAGGGACGAAATTTCGCACTGGACTGGTAAGACTACCTCCAGGCCATACACCAGTTGGAAAGGTGTGAACCAGGTCGCATTCTTTACCGATGTTCGGTAAGCCCACAAGACTGAGTACAGGATTAGGTGCCACCTTCTTTTGTGAACTCCGATCATCCTTTGCAACATACGCTTCAGGACCTTGTTGATTGCTTCAACTTGTCCATTGGCTTGCGGATAATACGGGGTAGAGCTGTCGTGAGATAGCCCTAGCTTGGCAGCTAATTCAACCATCATGTGATTACGAAAATGCGATCCATGATCTATAACTATGGCCTGTGGTACGCTGAACCTGGCGACTACATGATTGAAAAAGAAAAGGGCAGCTGTTTCACCAGTGTTATCTAATGTAGGCATCGCCTTGGCCCATTTGGTAAAATAGTCAACAGCGACTATAATATACCCATGCCCCCCGGTCGAGGTGGGGTTACATTGCATGAAATCGATGCCCCATTTGGCGAAAGGCCCAATAGCAACTATTGGCTGCAAAGGTGCGGGTGGTCTTCTGGTTTTGCTATCAAAAATTTGACAAGCGTGGCAACTTCTGACTGCGATTATGCAATCTTTGAACATGGTTGGCCAGAAGTATCCTGCTCGTAAGATTTTTTGTGCTGTTGCATATCCAGATTGATGCCCCCCACACGCGCCTGAATGACACTCATTCAGGGCTTTTTCGGCCTCCTCATGGGTAAGGCACCTCCTCAGAACTGTATCGATACCACGACGGTAAAGTGTATCGCCGACGATCATGTAGTCTTTAGCTTGGTATCGTATACGTTTCTGTTCAGAGTGAGAAGTGTTAGGCCTGAACTTTTGGGTTTGGAGATAAATTATGATATCTCCATACCACTCATTGCTTGCAAATATCAGAAACAAACTCTCATCCACGATTGATTCTTCGGATGTTTCATCGTTGGACGACGATGGGAGATCGCACAATAATTCTGCGAAAACTAGAGCTTTCTTTGATTTGGATTTTACAAATTCCAGATCAAACTCTTGAAGGATTTCTATCCATTTTGAATATTTGCCCCCTAGCAACTGTCACGACAGTATATAAGTCATGGGGTTGCAATCTGATAAAATGGTAGTTTTCCGAAAGAGGACATAATGTCGAAATCTTTGAATCGCTTGAATAACTGCAAGCGCTAGTTTTTCAACATAAGAATATTTGCTTTCTGTATCATTTAAGTTCTTACTTAAATAATATATAGGATGTTCAATTCCATCGACTTCTTGAACTAAAACCATCGCAATGGTTGTATCTGCTGCAGCCAGATACAGGTTAAAATCTCTTTGATAGTCTGGGGCATACATTAATGATGCTTTTACTAGAGAATCTTTTAGAGCATCAAAGGAAGCTTGCGCTACCTGATCCCAGACAAAAGGTACATCCTTTTTCAAAAGACGAGTATAACCTTTAGCAAGTTCCGCGTAATTTGGAATGAACCTCCTCAGAAAGTTTGCTTTCCCTTGGAGTTTTTGAATCTGAAGCAAATTTGAAGGTGGAGGCAAATTAATGATTGCCTGAACCTTGCAAGGGTCAAGACGAATCCCATCCTTAGAGACTACAAAGCCAAGTAAATGACCAGAACCGACGCAAAACACACATTTGTGTGGATTGAGTCTTATCTTGTAGTGTTGGCAACGTATAAATATCGCTCTTAAATGTTGCGGATGATCAGTCCGCTTTCGCGAATGAGCCGGAAGGTCGTCGAGATATGGTTGAACGATGTTCTTGATGTCATGGAAGGCATAATTCATTGCCCTCTAAAACGTCACCCCTGTCTTCTTTAAACCAAAGGGTAATTTTCGATAAGCGAACGTGCCCCACGGACAAATGAATGCAGTCTTTGACTGGTCCTGTGGGCGGATATTTATTTGATTATACCCGGAAAATCCATCCATAAATGAAAAGATTTCACATCCGGCGCATTCATCAATTATCTGGTCGATGAACGGTGTAGGGTAGTTTTCTTTCGGACAAGCTTGGTTTACATCCCTATAGTCGACACACACTCTAATCGTCCCTTGTTTCTTCATAACAGGGACAATATTCGATACCCAATCGGTTAGAGGAACCAGGTAGATGAAACCAACATGGAGAAGCTTTTCAACTTCTGCTTTAATGGCAGCGGCTTTCTTGGGGTGCACCTGCCGAAGCTGTTGTCTTACTGGTTTGACATCAGGATACATCTTAATTTCATGTTCAACGATACTCGAGTCAATGCCTATCATTTCATCATATGACCAGGCAAAGACATCTCTGAATTCGCGGAAAAGAGCGTTATATATTTCCAGTTCTGAAGGGGAACAACCTTTGCCGACATAAATATTCTCTACAAGACTTGTTTTAGTCGAGATATTTATGGCTATAGTCTCTTCAATATTGGATAAGTTTTGCTCGGAATCCACCGTATTTACAGTATTTGATAGGAATTCAAAAACTGAAGGGTGATAAAGGTCATGTTGAGTATCTTCTTCATATTCTGGAGGAAGGGAACGATGGTGGCAATCATTCCGTGGTGCCCCCTCAATCAACATTGATTGTAGGATTCCTTCATCAGTTCCATGCACTTTCGACCAAGGATCTAATGGGGTACCATATTCTCTAGACCTATCTACCCAAACGCTTGACGAGCGCTGATTTGGGTTCGCCTCCCATGCCCGAAACATTGATTGCTACAATATTTCTATTGGGCTTGGGGGCAAAACCATTGCATGATCCATGTCGATATCGTCTTCTGCGACCTTCGTGGAAGATATCATGTTGCAGGTTGCTACTAACGCTATATTTCCTATATAGATGGGAGGCGGAAGCGCGAAAGTTCCCATCAATGTGGGGTCTTTCAGTAGGCCTACTCCGATATCTTGAAGCGAATGGTTGCTCTCATGGATCATGGGAATGCTTCCTGTAACTTGTGAACCATTAGGGAGGAAGTTCTGTTGGTCGACGACCGTAATCCCTCCTTGAAAAGGGAATGCAATCTTCCTAAAATAAGTCGACACTACAGCCACCATGGCATATATCCATGGTCTTCCCAGTAGGATGTTATAGTCAAGATTCCCATCGATGACTTCAACATCTATTTCCACTGTTTTTCCTCCTAGTTCAATATTGAAGTTATTTAGGATGTCGTACGGGGTGTACGTCCTTCCGTCGAATGCTTTTAGTGTCGTCGAAGACCACGACAAGGTTGGAGACCCTAAAGTTTTCCAGCAATTCATCGACATGATACATGTAGATGCCCCCTCATCAATAATTGTTCGGTGAACAGTTTTGTTGAGGGCTTTCACTTGAATAAGGAAAGCTAGTTGAGCTGGTAACTGAGGATCGTATCCTCTGTGGTCGAAGGATACAAGATTGGAATCCTTAGGATCAACCCCACCAATAGCCGATAACAATGCCTGCCTTTGGGATGGGCAATTTTGTAATACTTCAAGAGTCGACATAGCGGATGGCGATTGGGCCAAATCTTCCACTATGTTATAATGCTGCGCCGCTCTGGCGCGAGGATTAAATGTCGACTTGTGCACTACTCCCTTCGGCAGTTTAATTGTAAATTCAAGAATGATGGGCGGTACAACTTCTGTCGAAGTTGTTGTCGAACTACTTGGTTGATCTTTACCTTTGTCATTCGACATCGGTGGACTCCCGTAATCTTTGTTCCTCGTCGAAATCAAAGCATCATTTTGTTGCTTGGAGATCGACAACATTAGCACTTGCGACGGGGAAGCATTACCACTATCAACCAGATTTTGACCTGGGTTGGGAAACGGATCAGTCAACACAGCTGAGGTTTGGGAACTTTTGAAGAATCTTTTAAGCTCAGCTTTGTATGGACAATCGGCTGTCCAATGATCCTCGTCACATATCATACATGGCGTTTTTGGTTTCCCTTTCCTAGGAGGGTTTGAAGAAGTTTTTTCAGGGGATGACTCACCCTGTTTCTTCTTCTTCCCTTTGTTTTGCTTCTTCTTGCTTCCTGGTTGATTGGTTTCTCTGCCTTTATCTGCTGATACGGCATTTACTTCCGAAGCAAGAATTTCTTCTTTTGCATTTTGATCCAAATTCTTACGGGCTTTCTTAGACGAAGCCTTTGTCGATTTCGCGTTTGCCATGCCAATCACACCATCGCCGGCATGAGAGTCACTATTTGATTTAGGAGGAGGAGGAATTGAGAATTCCGGTCTAGGGGCGTCAGGTATTTTGTCGTAGAGCGTGCCAGACTGAGTGTATACTAAGTCTAGATATTGTGCATGAGCAATAACTTGCTCCTCTGTTACGACTCCCCCTTTGGCCACATCTTCCGTTATGGCAGGAAGTAACGACTTTATAAACCATTCAGCTAATAGCTGATCGGGAACGTATGTTTTCACCATCCTGCGACGACGACGCCACTCATGTATATGATCGGATATATGAGTTGCCGTCGTCTGCTTGAAGTTGGTTAAGATTTCCGTCCCCGTTTCATACCTTATTGGTAATTGAAAATGGGTTAAGAAAGTCGTGGCTAGGGAACTAAAATTGTCGAAAGAGGCTCTAGGTGAATCAATATACCATTTAGCCGCTGGACCTGTCAATGTCCTCTGAAAAAGGCGAAGCCTTATCGAATCATCGTTCAGGGTGTTCGACGAACACCACAGATGAAAAGTCATCACGTGATTTGACGGGTCTATGCCTGGATTTTCATTGAAACTAGGAATGTCTGATGGAAGTTTGTGAGGAATCGCTGGCCACCAAGGGGCGTAAGCAATTGGATCGTTCGTTAATCGGTGTAAATCCGGTAATTCTAAAGTTGCCACGAATGGTAACTGTTGATTCAGGTTAGGTGAGGCGTACCCAGGATACGATGGAATCGCCTGAGCAGTAGGCCTTTGCATACCAGCATAATGTAATTGATGTTGGTATGACTGATCCGGTTGGTGGACTTGACCACTGTAAAGCGGTTGGTTTTGACCGTTTTGAATATACGGTTGTCCACTGTTCGCAAAGATCTGCTGCTCAAAACCTTGGTACACTTGCTGGAATTGTGGTTGTTGGTATTGCACCAGCCAGGGTTGTGAAGCCATGCTCTGCTGCGCTATACTAACCGGCAGACCAAGATGTGGGGTAATTGTACCCGTTTGGACCTATGTCGCCCCACCAGTTGGCGATTGTGGTTGTGTCACAGGGTCAAGGGGCTATTGCATTACAACCTGAGAAATCTGAGGTTGACATACGACAAGCATCGTTTGAACTTGCGACACTGTTACAATAGCTGGCGTTGTCGGGATGTTCGACACAGGTACACATTGTTGCATAGAATACACAACTCTTGGCTGTTGGGGTAGCATAGGTACCCAACCACTTGTCGTAACTCCAGTATAACCTGAATACTGTTGAGAACTGCCGTATGGATATCCTCCCGAAGGGGGTAATGAAAGGGCATACTGCCCCCCATACGGTAGCAACCCGGAACTCAAGGGGATTGTTTGCCCTTGGGGACTGGATGGCCCAAATTGACCTCCATAGGGATCAATTTGTCGAGTCTCAACATAAGAGTTACCGGATATTACTCCGGAGGAACAAACTGGAACAGACCACACTGTTGAAATAATCCCTGGGTGGACTCCTTCTAGCGGTTGCGAGCTAGTTGGGACAAATGGTACACCGGCAAACATCGTCGGAGTGGCGGCAGGGAGTTCTGCTGTCGCTGTGTCATTTGACACAGTCCTAGATGTCGACGGTTGCTCAGACATTTTGAGTCTATCCAATAGATTGCCTAGTGATTCTACAGGAACTTCCACTGGTGATGGACTAACTTCTGATGTAGAAGGAAATAGAGTGACCCCTACTCCAAAATGGGTTGGAGTACTTGCTTGCGGATCCTCTACAATTTCCTCTATCGCAATCAGACCAGGTGGAAGAGGAAGACCGTCAGGTCCGTAAAATATTTCTGGTGCCGAAGAAGTGGTTGAATCGACAGCGACAGTTGTTTGAGGAACAAGACTCTCTGGACCGGTCACAGATCGAACTGGTTCAGTTACACAAGTACTTGTTCTCAGACTAGGATCAGTGTGACTGTCCCTTTGTGGCTGTTGAACTTCTTCAATAGAGGCAGGGTTTCCAGAAATGTTTGGAGTAACCGGAATCTCAGATGTTGTTGGAACACTTGTTCTAACTTTGATAGGAGATTTCGAACCGGTTAAACGAGTTCGCTTTGTCCGTACTATTTTCAATTCCGGAGACAAAGACGGTTGACTCGTAAGCCTCCGCGAACGACGGGGTTTCAATTGACTTTCTTCCACGATTGCGGATTACTTGATCAACTAAAATACAAAAGGGGAAAGTGTGTTTCCGAATTGAATGAATTTTTTAGACACTTTAGACACAACTTGCTTTTTCACTTTTAAAGAGTCGAGAAAAAGCTAAAGATGACTCTAGTCTCCTTCGATGTTTTAATGAGCCCGAAGTGACAAATGCTCGGATGGAATTTTTCTGTTATAGAGTCTGAAAAAGGCCAAAAGAAACTGCTTTGGAGTTCTAGGCAGAGGGTGTGCCAAACTTTTCGCAAAACCGCAGAATACTTTTTAAGGTACGGGCGGTCGATCTTCGTGAATGCTGTGTTCACTGCATTGCGATCAGTAGGGCGGCCGACACGGCTTACTAAGGATAAAGGATATATGCCTATAGGGGTCTCCCAATATATACACGACGGTACGTGGGAGCACAATCCGTACTAGCGCTATCGTCCCTCAGGAGGAATCACCCACCTTCCACGAGATCGACAGTCACTAGGCTTAACGACGCCGGAACACGTCTCTAGCCTAGACCTCTATGTTGTGCGTTATGTTGCAAAGCGTTGCTAGGTTCATTCAATTTATTTTAAGTTGATCTTTTTAGAAGTTTGCCTTTCAAGGTTCACCACAAGATGTATGATACAAATTCCTAAATGCAGTCTAAGATGATAAGCAAGCTTTATTATCTTTTCAACTTTGAAAATCCTAGCTACTAAGGGAAAAGAAAGACACCATCTTTTCTCAAAGAGCAATCAGCACACTCTAATGCACTGTTCCTAAATCAAGCATGCAAACTTATCAAAATGCAAATGCACAATGTGTATAGCTGTAACAAGGGCCTTTTTCACCTCTAGTTATCTCACATTACAAGTCAATCCGGGAGCGTTTTGTTATTGCAAAGGGTATCTCAATTTGAGGCTATTTGTCAGAGTAATGCTTAGTAGTATAGGTCTAAGAAATACAAGAGTAAACGGATGCTACGCTATAGCTAAATTACTTTTGCAGAAAGAAATCACACACAACAACCTTACCAGTCAAGGGTACGGAAATAGTAACCCATCCCTCTAGAAACTGATAAAGGAAAAGGAATTAGAGTATGGATCATGGATCTGGGAGCATAATAGCATCTGCTGTGTCTCACGAAAGCCTTGATCCTCCTCCCACACCAAACCAATGAATGCAAGTAAAAAGGAACGACAATTCAGAAATGGAACGGCAGTAAAAGAACGGCAGTAAAGAAACTAAGTCTCGCGAGTTCAACACTCTCAATTCTTGGCACCAACTTATATACAAAGAAAGAGCAATCTTTTGTACAAGCAGGCAGCTTAATCAAATGGAATAGCAAACCATCATAAACAGGAAACGTCAATCATATACAAAAGTAGACAGCTTAACAACAAATCACCATAAACAGGAAACGTCAATCATATGTATACATAATCTAAAATGATCACCAGTGGTCCGCACACAACGTTAATTCCATCTTCTTATGATCGTCACTCCAACCATATGTAGCTAAAACATTCCACTTATAAATTCTGTAACAGAAGTGAACAACTCAGAGCAATGTTATGTGAACAATCCTGGAAATATGATGTAAACTTGTTACAAAGATTTACAAAAGGAAAACTACCGATGAACGAGTATGGAACAGCATGTAAGTATATCAAATTATTAAGAGCAATAAACAAACCACACAAAACCAAGCTGTAATGATACAATCAGCCAGTGTCCGTTGGAGCCGGGCCCTTAGTTTCCAATGGCACACCGCCGTAGCTTACTTCAGATGCAGAGAGAAAGTAATACCAAATATATTATATTAACACATCAATGATAGTACAGAAAAACTAAGTCTCAAAGAGACTCAATAGTCTGAGTTTAACTGACTGTGAAGTCTGTAAATAGAAAGTAAAGATACAAGATAATCAAAAGTCCCTTAAGTCTTCGATGCTGCCCCTTTTTATACAAGTAATGGTGGAGTTAAATATACAACAAAATAATTGAAAGTAACGATCCCTCAGGATCAAAGATCCTGAGGGATCTGTTAAACTGTTAACTCCTCTCTTTTCTCTGCCTAGCCTTCCGAACTAACAGTCCTTCATCTCGTCCCGGATTGATCTTCCTTGATTTACTCGCCCTGGTCTGGATTTTATTTAGTTTTGGAGGGACAGCCGTTATCTCCTCATGGAACTCTCGTTTTGCACCGCGCCTTCCTACTTTTGTCTTTTCCTGCATAGAGAAGATAACTATTAGTGATTGGGTCATTCGTGCTCATTCTCATTACATTTTCCTATTTTATAACAAAGAAAAGGTTACAACTATTGCTTGAAACACCACTAAGTTATTCGTTAAAACATACCTTTCCAATGCTCTACACACCCCCCGGCTTACTCTGTTTCATGGCCTCATGAAAACGTTATAATTAACATGGAGAGCGGTAAGAGAATAGGCGGGAGAGGGTATCTCGTGAGGAGGTCTGCAACCATGGTGAGCAACCAGATTATCAAAGAAGTGATTCAATTGATCCGCAGGCATATTATACAAGGCCTGATACCCAGGTGCAGGGTGCCAAATAATTGGGCTACGGAACCGGTATCCTAACCAAGACGGCCCAGCTTGCAAAATGCGCTGGCCATAAAGGCTCAACCGTTTAGCAGCCAGCTCAAAATTCTCGTATTTGAATGGCTCCCTGAGCTGGATGCTTGGGGTAGAAATCCGATAGCGGAATTTGGCAGCATCCAGGGCAGAATCCTTAATAGCCAGAAAGAATTCCACGCTATTTCGGATCAAATCCTCATGCATGGGTCCTAACAGTTCCATGACGCCCTGGGTTCTCATAAGGCTTTTGTGTGATTGCCATAGGTGAACTGGGTCTCTAGGCTCGGCCCTGACCCATAGATCTAGGTTGTACTCCTGTCTCTGAAAGGCATTGTAAGCCCTGAGCCACTTTAACTGATTGACCCCAAATGAAACAAAGGCTTGTAGCTGTATATCTCCCACGAAAGGGCCAGGGTTTAAATCAGTTTCCTACTCAAGCACCATATTGTGCAAATAGAATTCACATAGAAACTGTTGGACTTTAACCCCATAATGTTTGCAACAATCAATAAAATCATTAACAGTATTAATCTGAATAGGGGCACCCGCCCTGACAACTTTTATTTTCAATCTTAAGTATCTTTCAAGGAGAAATAAAGCATAATTCTTTGTAGGGGCCCTGCAAGTCAAAAAATCATTATACAGCGAACATACATTGTCCAATTGTTTAATAACAGCATCTAGTCGACGTGTTACCTTGGCAGCCTTTTCCTGTTCCTTCTGCCATCCTTCAAAGGCCTGACTCTCTGATTGACTCATGTTCCGCAGTTGCTGCTGCAGTTCTTCATATTTTTCCCGAGGGATCATTTGTTCTTTTAACTGCTCAGCTTCCTGCTGCAACTCCTCGTATTTTTCCCGAGGGATCATTTGTTCCCTTAGCTGGTCAGCTTCCTGTCGGGCTTGCTTCATCTTGTGGTGCAAGGCCTTGGTTTTTGGATCCTTTTTCCATGATTTCTCAGAGGCAGGGAGGTTTGCCTGGACCTTCACGTGTCGCTGCCTGGAATTCGTATCCCGAATTATCCCTAAAGGTGATGCCTCAGTTTGGACTGCTTTGTTTTCCCTTTCTTTCTTCACATGAATAAAGGGGTACGATGGCCCCTCTGTAAATGGAATGTCGTCTTGCGGCTCGGTTTTGATTGGAACGACAGTTGGTCCCAACGGGCTATTTGGAACAACAGTCTGTTCCGGAACGGCATTCTGCTGTTCCATATAAGATGGAACGGCATTCTGCTGTTCCATATCAGATGGAACGACATTTTGTTCCTCAGTGCTGGTTGGAGCAGTCGTAGGTCTATCAGCAGAGTATTGACCTACGAGACGCCTATAAGCCCTTTGCCTTCTCATCTGACAGGACCCTGCTGCATTTGTCCTTCTTTTTCTCCTTATGGTCCTTCTTATCCTCAGACTGGCTTTCAAACTTCGAATTTTCTGCCGAAGCTGGGCTATAATATTCAGCAGTCTCTGCTGTTTCTTTCTCAATTTCTTAATTTCTCTTGCCTCGGTAGCGAGCGCATGAGTGGCCCTCAGTTCTGCTCCTCTTTCATCGAGGGTTTCTTCTGGCATTCTGGGAACGAACTATTCCCGACAAGCATTTTCATTTTCCACGTCATCAGCAGGTGGGTTTTCTTCTGGTGTCTTGGGAACGGATTGTTCCCGGTCGGTATTTACATTTTCTCTGTCAACAACAGGGAGGTTTTCTCCTCCCGCCATTTCCTCATGCAATTCTTCATGCATCTCTTCATGCAATTCTTCCCCAGAGGGTCCTTCGGGAGGGTCTGCTGGACTGGAAGGTGAAGCATAATCCCCCAGGCTGGCCAAGATGGTGGCCAGCTCTTCTTCCCCCATGGGGACCTGTGGAGGGATGTTCCCCAATTGTTCCATCTCCTCCTCCTGCATTGGCTGCTCAGTGGCTGCCTCTAGATAATCGGCCTCGGCCTTAGAGTCAAAGTGTTCATTTCCTTCCTCGGCTTCTGCTTCGTTCTCAATTTGTTCCACATTTTGCCTCAAAGGTTCCTGTTCTGGCACTGGTGGCTCATCTGTTATTTCGATCGGCTGGTCAATGCTTGGCTGGATTTTCTCCAGCCTGCCTTTTATTCTTGCCAACCGAGCTGACTTCCTAGGCCTCTCGGGCCGTTCAGGTGTGCTGGACACCTGTTCTTCCACCACCACCTTTCTGCGTTTTTCAGATTGTTCTGGCATGCCAGAGGAATGCCTACGTTTCGAGGCAGCACGCTCTTCTGTGGCTAGTTCCTTATGTTTTTCTGCATGTCCAGACGCTCCAGAGGAACGTTTCCGTTTTACTGACCCCGTGCGTTTCTTGGGTTGCTCGGGTATATCCGAGGGATGCTTGGGTTTTGGTGATTCTCTGGGCTCCTTGGGTGCCTCAGAGGTACTAGCAGGATGCTTAGCCTTTGGGGATGGTGATGCCACTCCCCCTCCAATTGCTGTAATAAGCTCCCCCCAGCTACTCTGCTGCTGAGTGAGACTGTAGCTCACTATCAGGCGAATCAACCCATGGTGGCTAACCACTGCGTCTTCATGGTGTGCCTTTTTCAGGCTCCGAGAGGCATCATGCAGTAATGAATTTAACAATGCAGGGAGATTCACAGAACATTTTCCTTTTAACACAGCCAGGAGCTTAAGGTGACGCGGTCTTACCACATCTTTTCGCCCCTCGCAGGTGATGTAGCTCTGCACCACCTTTGCCAATTCGCTCCAGGGTTCTCCTAGCGTTGCCGGCAGCACTCCTTTTCCCTTCACTGTTAGATTCTGTCCTTCGTCTTGGAAAATCTCTATGATCTTCTGCAACCTCTCTTTCTTTGTCGTCCATATTGGTCCTGAGGCTGGTAATCCTGTTACTTCCGCGATTATTTCCTCCGTGACCATTATCTACTTCCCACCTACTACGGAGTGTTCTTCCTGCAAATTCTGCAGGAATTCCATGGCCACAGTTTCATTTGATTCACGCAGGCGGCTAAAATAAGTTAGCCACCCCGCCCTTTCTAGGATTTCTCGAGCAGCTTCAGAGACTACTAGCTCACTAGGCTCGCTTCTGATAGCCTTGCCTCCCATGGTTCTGTTTCGGGCTCCTAGATGGAACAGCAATTACCTGTCGCAAAGAACGTAATCGCAGCAGGAAAAAAACACAGAGCATGCATGAAAATTGATTGTAAATAACAACTTATTGCAAAAATAGCATTGTCATGCCGTTAACCCATATTGTACCTTCGTACCATATCATCTCCAAATGGTGTGCTAACACGTGTCCGGCGGAGTAATGAGGTCACCTCCCCCCTCGCAATATGATAGGCTATCCCAGCCGTCAAATGGAGGAGGAGCCGCCATCCCGTCACCAAGTCATAAAGGAACAACATATAGAATTTTGCCATGATTCAGATTAGACAAAGAAATACCGAGATCGAGGCGAAAGGTAGATCGCGTTTTGCATAAGCCTGCGTGATGTGATGCAAAACAGGAGGATAGGACATCTGGCACTCATATAAGGTCTGAGGTAGTCATAGTCAATACCTTTGCCATGATTGGTGGTGATAGATATTCATGCGACGTATCCATCAAAGTGTAAGATATAATTATTACAAGGATAGAAAGAAGTATTTGATATGATCCAAATTGGTGTATATATTACGACTCCGATACCATTAACAGAGCTCTGCTGCCGACAGTGTTCATAACCTTGGCAGAGTTGTTTATTTCACCCTGGAACCATGGTCCTTTGTGTATTTTTGAAGAGCAATTCTTTGTCAAGATGCAGGCCATCATGCTGGCTTGGTAACCAGATAACCATGATGCCATTCACCAGAGAGGCGCGAAACGTGGGCAGGTCGGCTCGTAATGAGACCCCCTGTTCCAAGGTTTGTAGTGAACCCGTTGGACCATATCCCTGGTGTGGTGGCCATGATGGGAATGCCACTTCGCTTCCAATCTTATGATCATAGTAGGCTGGTTCTTTAATGAAACCCCCTATCCTGCATTTGACAAATAATTTCTTTTTATTTTGCTTTTGCCCTTTTTCTCTTTTTTTTTTTTTTTTTTTCAGACTTTGCTCTTGTATAATTATACATAAGGGTGGTTTAGCCCTCCTTAAGAGTGGGAATGGCGGAAGAAGTCTTGTCATCCCAATAGGAAGATATAAATCTTCTGTTCTTATTTCCAGGTAATAATAGAGAAAATCGTAGGAACTCAACATGATAAAATTTTGCAATAAGGCAGAGGAGGTGAGACTATGACAACAAAAATGATGAGTGTGTGAATCCTTCCTTTGTTGTTGCATCAATACTAGGGCTGTTAAAGATAGCGATTTATGATATGCTGATCTCGATATATCCTGACTTTTATATTTATTGCATAAATGTATAGCTGCTACTTATGGCCTCGGAAAGAGGATGGACAACACATCCTTTATATGAAAGGGCCAAGAGCATACTACTCTTTTTGAAAGGGAGGGTGAGGAGGAGTTCATCTGATGCATTGCCTTAAAAAAAGGCAGTAAAAGCACACAAATGCTATTTCCTTTGAAAAAGGAACAACCAAAAAACGCACAAGTGCTGTTCCTTTTGAAAAGGAACAGCAAAAACCCTCAAGTGCTGAAAACACTCAAGTGCTGTTCCTTTTGAAAAGGAACAGCAAAAACACTCAAGTGCTGTTCCTTTTGAAAAGGAACAACAAAAACACACAAGTGTTGTTCCTTTTGAAAAGGAACAGCAAAAACACTCAAGTGCTGTTCCTTTTGAAAAGGAACAACAAAAACACTCAAGTGCTGTTCCTTTTGAAAAGGAACAGCAAAAACACTCAAGTGCTGTTCCTTTTTAAAAAGGAACAGCAAAAACACACAATTGTTGTTCCTTTTGAAAAGGAACAACAAAAATACTCAAGTGCTGTTCCTTTTCCTTTTGAAAAGGAACAGCAAAAACACTCAAGTGTTGTTCCTTTTGAAAAGGAACAGCAAAAACACTCAAGTGCTGTTCCTTTTTAAAAAGGAACAGCAAAAACACACAATTGTTGTTCCTTTTGAAAAGGAACAGCAAAAATACTCAAGTGCTGTTCCTTTTAAAAAGGAACAGCAAAAACACACAAGTGCTGTTCCTTTTGAAAAGGAACAGCACGCACACATATATATACAAAATTTACAATCTTATATACAAGATGTGGTAATAAAAAAATGAATTTCTCACTGATCTATAGGTGAGGAAGTTTTTGCTTCCTCGCCCATAATCTCAATGTTAGTATCCTGGCGTAGCTGCTGACAAAAAGATTCCCGAGTGAGCGGTTTGCGATACAGACGAACTCGGTGGCCGTTTACCTTAAATGTATATCCAGACCCATCGATTGTGATCAGAGTAAGGGTCCCATTATCATGGACTTTTTGAATCTATTATGGTCCCAACCAACGAGTCTGAAGCTTCCCCGGGAAATCCTGAAATCTAGAATCATATAACAGAGCCCAGTCTCCTTCATGAAATATCTTGTTTTTGATAAGCGCATCATGCCATTTGGCTCGCTGCTGTTGAATGAGTGTTGTATTCTGTAATGCAGAGAGCCTTACTTCATCTAATTCATTAATTTGCTGTAATCGATTTTTCTGTGCTTCACTTAAATCCAATCTGACTTCTTGGGCCGTTCGCAGCGTTTGGATCTAGAATTCTATAGGAAAAATGGGCTGCTTTCCATACACTAAGTGATATGGTGAATAACCGGTGGTGCTTCTCCATGTGGTTCGATAAGCCCACAGTGCCTCGGGTAGTCGGGCGGACCAATCACGCTGATGTGAGGCAACAGTTTTTGTCAAAATAGACTCTATTACCTTATTGCTGCTCTCCACTTGCCCATTTGCCTGAGGATGGTATGGGGTAGTAATTTTATGCTGGACATGATAGTTATTGAGTGTTGCAGCTAATTGATGCCCCACAAATTGTGGTCCTCCGTCTGTAATTACTTCCCTCGGAAGACTGTAATGTACAAACAAATGGAACAAGAACTGTATTACTGAATTTTCTGTGGCTCTAGGCAATGCCTCCACTTCAACCCATTTGGTAACATATTCAGTTGCCACCAAAATGTAGGTTCTTTGGTTTGATGGCGGGCTGATGGGTCCGACGAAGTCCAGAGCCCAGCGTTCAAAAGGTTCGATCACTAATTGAGGCCGCAAAGGCATTTCATCGGCTGGACCAGGTCATCCTGCACGCTGACAGCTATCACAGGCCTGGACAAATTTTTTCACATCCTTGAAAATTGTAGGCCAGTAATATCTCGTTTGTAATACTTTATGTGCTGTTCTTCGATCAGCAAAATGTCCTCCACATGGCCCGTCATGGCAGGCTTTCAAGATATCAAAGATTTCGTCCTCTCGAATACATCTTCTGATTTCCATATCTGCTCCTGTGTGAAACAAATAGCCCCCAACCCACGAAAATCGATTGCTTCTCTGGACAATCTGCTTCCGTTCATTGGGGGTTAAATGTTTTGGAAGCTTACCTACTGCAAGATAGTTAGCAACATCAGCGTACCAGGGAGTCTGAACAGCGACAGCGAATAAGTGTTCGTCTGGAAATTGGTCCTCGACCGCTGCTGCTTCAACTGATTTTGGTATTCGTGAGAGGAAATCCGCTACAGGGTTCTCCTTCCCTGGTCGATCTCTGATTGTAATATCAAACTCCTGCAACAGGATCAACCACCTGGTTATTCTTCCATTTGTAACAGGCTTATTTGCTAAATATTTAATAGCAGAATGGTCTGTATACAAAATAACGGGATAGCCTGTAATATAGTGTCTAAATTTATTAACAGCGTGTATCACAGCTAAAAATTCTTTTTCGGTGACAGTGTAATTTAATTCAGTCGGAGCCAAATTTTTGCTGATGTAGTAGATGGCGTATGGTCTTTTATCCTCTTCTTGGCCCAGAACTGCACCGATTGCTGTGTCTGAGGCGTCAGTTGAAATTTGGAATGGTAGATTCCAATTAGGTCCTCGAAGAACTGGAGCTGTAGATACCAGCTTCTTTAATTCTTTGAAGGCTCGATCACATTTCTCTGTCCATAAGAAGTCAACATTTCCAATTAATGCATGTAAAGGTGCGGCAATATGTGAATAATGTTGTATGAATCGTCTATAATACCCGGAAAAACCAAGAAAATTGCGTACCTCTGTTTGATTAGTGGGGGTCGG
This sequence comes from Pinus tabuliformis, assembly GCA_031772625.1. Lineage (NCBI taxonomy): Eukaryota > Viridiplantae > Streptophyta > Pinopsida > Pinales > Pinaceae > Pinus > Pinus tabuliformis. The sequence goes on from CM062805.1 coordinate 113,239,559, forward strand.
AATAAGCAAAAGTATTTGAATTTTAGCCGGGTCTACCTAAATACCAGCTGCTGAAATATAGTGTCCCAGAATGAGTCCTTCGTTCATCATCATGTAACACTTTTTGTGACTCAAGCAAAGTCTGGTAGCGATGCAGCGCTGTAGGACTTTTTCGAGAGTATCTAGAGCTGGATCAAAGTCATCTCCATATGGCGTGAAGTCATCCATGTAGACTTCCAATCCATCATTGATTAAATCTGCAAAGATGCTAAGAACAGCCCTTTGGAATGTGGCTGGAGCATTACATAAACCAAAAGGTAAGACTCGATAAGCGAACGTTCCCCAGGGACAAGTAAAGGTAGTCTTATCCTGGTCTTCAGGGGCAATCTGAATCTGATTGTATCCGCTGAAGCCATCCAAGAAAGAAAAGAATTTCTTGCCTGCTAAGGTGTCCAGTACCTGATCTATGAATGGAAGAGGGAAGTGATCTTTTTGTGTGGCTTTGTTTAATTCTCTATAATCCACACAGATCCTCCATTTCCCGTTATTTTTAGGTACTACCACAAGTGGAGAGACCCATTTGCTGTCAGAAATAGGATAAATAAAATCAACATCTAAAAGTTTCTGAAGCTCAGCTTTTACAACATCTTTTAAATGGGGGTTGAGTCTTCTTTGCGGTTGTCGAACAGGTCTTGCATCTTTTTCGATATAAATATGATGTGTGCATAGCTGGGGATCAATCCCTTTCATATCGGGATAGTCCCATGCAAATGCCTCCTGATACTTTCGTAATAGCTGGATGAGTTTCGTCTCTTGATCTGGTGTCAGATTGGCGTTAATGTTTAAAGTTTTCCCCGGTTCAATTTGTACTACTTTGCTATTAGCGACAGAAGTCACAGGTATAATTTGGTCATGTTCATCTTTTAGAGGATCCTCCTCTAATTCATTATCAAATGCCGCTTTTATCATAAAACATTGTGTATACGATGTGGATTCTGTTTGATTAATGAATTTATTGATAGCATCGTCTTCCGTTTGATCTTTGAAATCTAGCGCTTCCTGGACTGTTAATGGGGGTCTAATATTGTCAGTGATATATGAGGCAGGGCGCAGGCTGGTTCTCATCATCGTGATGCTTGGCTACGCTGGAGGGTACAAGATTAGATTTTTGATATCCGGCCCTCTGGTTATGGTCATGTTTCCCTGCCGGCAACCAATGTAAGCGTCAGCAGTAGCAAGCCACGGTCTACCTAGAATTAGCGGATGTCCATCTAGTCGGGTTTTCGGATTAATTATCAGGAAATCGGTCGGGTATTCCCAGGAATCCACTGAAACCATGACATCATACAAGGTGCCTTCTGGTCTAATTACTGATCGGTCAGCTAGTTCTAACAAAGTGGAAGTAGGTTCTACCGATGTAATTCCGAGTTTCTGGCAAGTCGATGTTGTCGGGATGTTAATTGCAGCCCCTAGATCAACTAAGACGTTGGTCAAGGTCTGCCCATAGATTTGAACAGTGACAATTGGGTTTCCAGGGTCCTCGTATTTAACTAGTGTTTCTTTTCCTGATAGGAGGTCAGATAAGGTGCCGACTACCTGGACTCTTAGGTTAGAGGTTAGATTTCTTTTTGATTTTCTGCTACACAGGTCTTTTATGGTTTTCGCATATATGGGGATATCCTGTATAGCTTGAAGGAATGGAATTATTATATACAAGTTTTGTAGTTCTCCCAAAATATCAAAGTCTGGATATTGTGTTGGTCATGGAATGGCCAATCGTTCTGGGAAAGGTGGAGGAGATGTAATTACTTGCTGATGAGCCTGGTCTTTATTTACATCTTCCTGTTGTGATGGCTGTTCTATAGGTAACTGATCTTCAATGTGAGTTGTTCTATGTCCCTCAGTTTCTATTATTCGCCCAGATCTTAACTGAAGATCGTTGCACTCCCGCAGATCAGATTCAATCTCTGAGGATTCTATAATTTGAAGAGATTGAACTGGTCTATTATTTGGATTAGGGTTGGGTTGGGCTGGGAGCTGCGGTCTCAGATTAGGTTGGGGATTTTGTTGTAAGGCTGGCAGAGTTGGTTGAGGGAGTGGAATTGATCCTGCTGGCTGATATGTCGATCTTGGCCAGCTTGTCTGCCAAGGTGAACCTTGCGAAGTAGAAGGGGTCCACTGCGGAGGATATGAATTATTTTGCCAATATGGCGGGGGATAAGGGAAGTTTGGCCAACCAAATTGGGTCATCCAAGGATTCGGAGTAGGAAACATTTGAGGTGACCAATTCGAAAACGGGGGCTGAGACTGGTTTTGCCACGTATTCTGTTGCTGAGCATTGAACTGTGGAGGTTGAAAAGAAGAGGAGGGATCGGAAAACATACCAGGTTGCCTAGGCTACCATTGACGACGCTGGTTAATAAAATATGCTGATTCTGGCTCCTCTACTGCTTCTTTGTATACTTCCTTCAAACCAGGAAGTGAGGGGCAGCTTTCAGTCAGGTGGTCCTTGGTACAGATAGCACATATTTGGACTGTATCCAGCGGGCATTCTTTGTGGCTATGTTTCTTCCTGCATCGAGGGCAGAAAACTGCTAGATTCTGTTCCGCCTCCGCTTGCTTCTGTTTAGCCTGCACAATATCAAGCTGTGTAGTTAATGTCCCCAGGATATCAGTTTTAAAATTTTCTAGCAAATTTCCAAGTTCCACACGCGTTACTCCCTCTGTTGATGTTCTGTTATCTCTGGTAAAGCGATCATATTCTGCTGGTTTTATCCTCGTGCTGCCTCTTGAGCTCCTGATACACAGATCAATGATATCAGCAAAATTTTCCTGATAAATGTCTCCTTTCCCCATAATATTCAACGTTTCAATCCATTGTTCTTTCATACCTCTAATTAATGCGGTTTTCAACACGTTATCAGGCAGAGGTAACGATGCATAGGGAGATCTTTGCAAGTTATATTGAAAACGTTCCACATATTCTTCTAGAGTTTCGTTTGGTCTGGCTGACATTTGAAAGATTTCATCTTTTAGTTCTCTTGACCTACAGTAATCCTGATATTTCTTTAAAAAGGCTTCTTTCATTTGATCCCAATTTTTAATAACCCCACCACCTAAGCCCATAAACCATCTTAACGCAGCCCCTTTTAATGTGGAGGGGAACAATTTTAGTTTCTAGGGATCGGTGGTGTAATCGTATCCTCTACATAATACATCAAATTCGAACAAGAATGCATCCGGATCTTCTGATGTAAGGCCATGAAATGTGGGGATATGCTGGAGAGGGATAGCTTTCATGGGTGCATTTGCTGCAGAATCTACTATAGGATATTGCAATGTGGAGGTCTGGGCGTTTGGCTGATTCTGCGCCATGGGATCGAATATATGCCAGTAATCTTCAGGAATTTCTAAGAGAGTGTTCCTTGGTTGAGAAGGGGTAGTCTTAACAGGAATTGTTTTGACAACACTTCCTTTATCAGGGATGATGATGGTCCCAACTGTCTGAGGTGAATGAATTCCTTCAACGAGGATTTTTACAGCGCTTCCTTTATCCGGGCTATTTAAAGCCTGGTTTGGTTCAATAGGAGATCTAGGTTCCCCGATTTCCCCTGTTTCTCCTCCTCCTTCACAAAGGTTACTAAGATTCCCTTCGTGCAATAGTCCAGGAGTCAAATTTTCAATTTCTTGAAAGTCCTGCTCCTCTGTTTGACTGTGCACTTCAGCAAAGGCTTCAGATGGTGATCCCAAGGCCTGAAGGGAACTAGTAGGCTGTTTGGAGTTGATTTTCTTATAACCTACCGATGGCTGAGAGTCGGCTTTCTTATAGATTTCGTCTATGAAGGTCGTTCGTCCAAGGGTCACCGGCCCCTTGGCTTTGGGTGGAGGCTTTTGATCTTTCTCTGGCTTTTTCTGCTTAGTCATGCACTCCAATTAAACTGCTAAATCCTATTTAACCAATCAATTCTGCTAGGAAAGCGGACGGTGGAGCAGGGCTTTTACATGCTCCGTACGCAGGTTCTTACCTTCCGTTTTTAAAATCCAACTCTCCCCTAGCAGATTCACACACTACCCTGTTTAAAAGACAAATGGCTATACCCTTTCCCCGGCAACGGCGCCAAAATGTAGAGTTGTAACAAGGGCCTTTTTCACCTCTAGTTATCTCACATTACAAGTCAATCCGGGAGCGTTTTGTTATTGCAAAGGGTATCTCAATTTGAGGCTATTTGTCAGAGTAATGCTTAGTAGTATAGGTCTAAGAAATACAAGAGTAAACGGATGCTAAGCTATAGCTAAATTACTTTTGCAGAAAGAAATCACACACAGCAACCTTACCAGTCAAGGGTACGGAAATAGTAACCCATCCCTCTAGAAACTGATAAAGGAAAAGGAATTAGAGTATGGATCATGGATCTGGGAGCATAATAGCGTCTGCTGTGTCTCACGACAGCCTTGATCCTCCTCCCACACCAAACCAATGAATGCAAGTAAAAAGGAACGACAATTCAGAAATGGAACGGCAGTAAAAGAACGACAGTAAAGAAACTAAGTCTCGCGAGTTCAACACTCTCAATTCTTGGCACCAACTTATATACAAAGAAAGAGCAATCTTTTGTACAAGTAGACAGCTTAATCAAATGGAATAGCAAACCATCATAAACAGGAAACGTCAATCATATACAAAAGTAGACAGCTTAACAACAAATCACCATAAACAGGAAACGTCAATCATATGTATACATAATCTGAAATTATCACCAGTGGTCCGCACACAATGTTAATTCCATCTTCTTATGATCGTCACTCCAACCATATGTAGCTAAAACATTCCACTTATAAATTCTGTAACAGAAGTGAACAACTCAGAGCAATGTTATGTGAACAATCCTGGAAATATGATGTAAACTTGTTACAAAGATTTACAAAAGGAAAACTACCGATGAACGAGTATGGAACAGCATGTAAGTATATCAGATTATTAAGAGCAATAAACAAACCACACAAAACCAAGTTGTAATGATACAATCAGCCAGTGTCCGTTGGAGCCGGGCCCTTAGCTTCCAATGGCACACCGCCGTAGCTTACTTCAGATGCAGAGAGAAAGTAATACCAAATATATTATATTAACGCATCAATGATAGTACAGAAAAACTAAGTCTCAAAGAGACTCAATAGTCTGAGTTTAACTGACTGTGAAGTCTGTAAACAGAAAGTAAAGATACAAGATAATCAAAAGTCCCTTAAGTCTTCGATGCTGCCCCTTTTTATACAAGTAATGGCGGAGTTAACTATACAACAAAATAATTGAAAGTAACGATCCCTCAGGATCAAAGATCCTGAGGGATCTGTTAAACTGTTAACTCCTCTCTTTTCTCTGCCTAGCCTTCCGAACTAACAGTCCTTCATCTCGTCCCGGATTGATCTTCCTTGATTTACTTGCCCTGGTCTAGATTTTATTTAGTTTTGGAGGGACAGCCATTATCTCCTCATGGAACTCTCGTTTTGCACCACGCCTTCCTACTTTTGTCTTTTCCTGCATAGAGAAGATAACTATTAGTGATTGGGTCATTCGTGCTCATTCTCATTACATTTTCCTATTTTATAACAAAGAAAAGGTTACAACTATTGCTTGAAACACCACTAAGTTATTCGTTAAAACATACCTTTCCAATGCTCTACACAATGCAGGTGTTTGTTTTCCACTTTCTTAGTATTGATGCCTACAAAGAAAGCTTTTTGTACAACTTTGAATTTGCTTTTAAATCACAGATACAAACAAGTTTACTTTTTTCGAAATCAACAAGGGTAGAAGAGATTACAACACTTTGCGATTTTCGAAATGAACAGCTTGTTTCGACACTTAAAAGAGACAAACTCAAACCAATAAGCAAAAGTAAATGTATAATCAACTGTAAACAGCCAATGAACTCTCTCCTATGATCACAATCAACAGATCTGAATCAAGGGCTACAGGATGATTATTTCACTCATGCAAAGGAAAACTGTAAATGATGCCACAAACACATAAAAACACTCACAGTCTTTTTGTACAAAAGGAGGTGGAATTTAAGCAGAGAAAAGGAGTTATCAGACTGGTACCTATGCTGGTTACAGGCTGCAAAAAAAAACAGAGATCAAAACAGGGCAACAGAGAGCAGAGAACCCTAGCTACACAAGGCAAGACTGGTTCAGCACAACTTCAACACTATGGTTTTGACATTCAACGTAGGTAGCCTTCATGGGAACTGCGTTGAAATGCAGAATGCCTTCACAGCAGTTGCGCTGAAGGAGAAACTCTCGTTTCTCACTGGGTTCTGGGTCACAGATTGCTCAAAAATCAACAGTTTCAGGCCAAATCAGAAACACAAGCAAGGTATAATCAAAGGGATGCTTTGAGAGGGTACTAAGATCTATCACAAAGGATCATCAAGTCATTTGTGAGTCCATTGTTCAGATCATAGACAAAATCCAGTGAAGGATCAAGGCAGCAACTGTCTACTTTGCAACTGAGAATAGTAGAAGCAGTTCGATTGTTGCTGTTGAGTCTATGAGGTAAACAATGATAGAAACACAAATAAAATGACTAAAACAAATTTCCCCAGCGGATTCGCCAATTTGTTGTGGGGAAAAATGCCTATGCAGGACGATCTTGTCCACCTAAGGTGTGACAGTGCCTTAGCAACAAACAGAGACAACTATTCTGGTTTCTTCCTTTATGAAATGGGAAAGAAGAGAGATCAATGGACTTACCGGTGTCTTCCGTTTGTCCCTCGATCTAGATCCTCTTCTCTTTGGGTGTTCACAGCTGCTTGCCTCCTCGCAAAACCACAAGAGAACAGCTACTTGCCTTCCTGCAAGATCACAAGAGAACAGCTACTTGCGACAAGAGAACAGCTACTTGAGACAAGAGAAGAACACAACACAAAGGCAGATATTCATATTCATAAATGATTCAAGATTAGAAATAAATCAAATACACTAATGCAATCATACATCAAAGATACATCAGTATATAGGAGAAAACCAAGATAGCTTTATTGATAAATAACAAGGTTCAGGAAGAGATACAACCCAAAGGGATCCAATCCAGCATCTCCTTCCCAGCAGAATGGAATTCCTATCTTCACCTCCCTTCAAAGCATTAAGCACCCAATGATTACAGTCTCAAACCAACAACAATTCTTTGCAATAACAAAATTCCAGCCTCTGGATCTCATGGAGGAGAGATCCATATATAGATGTTTGGAGAGAGGATGAGTCAGCTTGAGATCTGACTAGTGTCCTCTCCCTCTGTCAGTTCTTGAGTCCACTTGGAGGTTCTTGCTTCCACTTGGAGATTTGGAACCTCTTACTCATCACCAGTCGAATTCCCTGAGGCAAGTGTCATTTTGGAAGCTTCTTGGGTTTTGACACCTTGAGGAATGATCCTGCCACATGTCCAATCTCGCTCAGCGCAGGTAGCCAGTGTTGGAGTTGACATTCAGCGCAGGTAGCCAGTGTAGCCATTGACATGCAGCACAGATGGTCAGTGGAGCAGTTGACATGATCCTGAATTGACTTGTTTTTGAGCAGTTTCAGGTGGAGAACTTCTGTGAATTGCTGTGGTTTGTTAGCCTTGTTCCTCTAGGGGTAGGAACAACATGTTTAGGGACTTTGGATCCCTAAGATTATGGACATTTCATGCTCAATGCTGTAAGGCACAAAAATGTCTATAACACCACACTCTCATATAGAGTATCGGTATTTCCCACATATGGAATGTTGCAATTTGAGGACTCGGAAGAGAAAAAGGATAATTGATTGACAATGAAAATTTTTCCTTGATGAGGAAAATGAAGCACCTGAAACAAAGAGGAAACCACATAGAACATGGCATGGGTCCAACTTCTCCCAAGTAGAAGGTTATAGTTCATATCAGAATCTACAACTTATACTTCTATCTCGATAGTCTTTCCTTCCAAAGTGATGGGAAAACTGGTGAGAATACCATAAGGACGGGAGCCTCTGCCATCAAAGGCCTCCAAAATGTTTGGGGACTAGTTGAGAGGTGGAGAGCCAATAGCTTTCCGACATGAAACAAACATGATGCTGGTGGAATCACCTTCATCAATGACAGTCTGATGGATCATCTTTCATTTAATAATGACTCAAATAAAAAAGGAAATATCATGAGGAAGACGAGGAACATGGTTTTCAAGATTGAAAGTAATCAAGCTTGAATCATCAAGATCAATGCCTCCAATAGTAGACAATAATGATTTCCACTGCATTGGATAGATTTGGATAACTTCCAAAGCAGACATTGCCAAAGGCGCTTGAGCTAAATCTTTAACAATATTTTAATGTTGAGCATCTCTAGCATTCGGATTATAATATGACTTCCGAAGCACACCTTTGGGAGGTGGTTAGATAACGGATTCATTATTAGGTATCTCAATATGGAGAGGACCAGAACTAGGTGGCACGAAAGTAGAAGGTATATCAGTGGCTTCCTTTTCCACCGTCCATTTTGGAGGGGTTTGATAATATTTCAATCGAGTGGCTACAAAGATAGGTAATGAACCCATCATCATATAAACCTAAGAACCAGAGGAGGCAGAGGATTGTGGTTTTTCTACCAACTGATTCTGCTGAGATGGGAATGGATCTTTCAAAACAGTCCGGGTCCCTTTCAATAAATGACTAACTTCTACACATCGGGGAAAATCCTTTGTATAATGTTCCTCCTAAAAAATGAGGCAATGATATTTTGGCTTTCGTTTGGAGGCATCATCACCAGATGACTTAGGAGGATCCTATTTCAGGGTCTCAGATTTTTCTTTACCTTTACCCTTCTTTTTACCTTTTGAGGCTTTATCTTCCATGGTAGACTAAACAACATTAGCATTAGAGGTTTTACCAGGATTCAGTGGGTTTTTAGAGGGGGAACTAGAACTAGTATTCGAAATAGATTTTTGCTTCGAAGAAGCTTTAGTGGAAGTTTGGGATATTGATCTAATGATACCATCAACAGGTGGTACATTGGGAGACTTTGAAGATGTTGGATCCAAATATTTTCTTGGAGCATTAGGCAACATTTCATATATAAGTTTTTTTACATTGTGTTTATTATTATAATAAATCGGAGAGATGTGAAGTTCTTTGTGTTAACTAGATAGAATGACCAATTGTTTGTTATAAATAATATTCTCTTATCACTTATTAATTGTAATACATCTTATACATATCTCACATAATATAATCTTACATAATATAACAAGCTGACTTTACATTTTGTTATATATAAACTTTATACTAGCATTTGCACCAAGAGGCGCAAATCAATGCCGATAAGACATGTAGACCTTGAGTTCATCACTGTTTGAGTAAAACATAGCTTATTAGGAAGTGACAAATGGTAGAGGAGGAGTGGTATCAAATGAATGGATATCAGAGCTTTTAAAATGAGATGAGACGAAATACGTGCGATATTAAGTAGGTCCGAATAGTGCCTTTTTAGTTATAAATCATATGTGTCTTTCCATAAAGTCATTGTAGTTTACTGATCAAATAATTTTGCAATACCAAAACTCTGATACATATAACATTGACCCTTTATAATAATAAACATATTATATAACCAAAGTTTGAAAATTTTAAAGTGGTTGTAGTTTATCGGAAGTACAAGATCTTCCAGAATCAACCCCCTAGATTATCCCTGTAATCAAAACAAAACATAGCAGTGAAAATTTTATTATAATTCACACAAAGCTTAACAAATCATAGAGAAAATCGTAACAATAGACCCAAACCATTAGAAAATACCCATACATACTTTATAACAATGATCAAACCATAGTGTGATAAGTGCCAAGCATAGATAGGTATCAGAGGTCTTAACATGACACACGTCACAATTTTGGGATATTGCAAAGTTCTGACACAACAGACACGAAGTCACATTAAAACATTATAAAAAAAATAATCTCATCCGCATATGATATCAACGATCAATGATTATCATAGGTGACATTAGATGAAATTTGTGATATGGGTAGATGTGATATCATGATGAATGTGTTTTAATAACGATATCGGGTCATTACTCGTCAAACTATAAGAACTTCTAAAATTTTGGTTCTGCAATCCAGTCTAGGAAAAATTGTCTTTCTTGCGACACGTGTGAGAGAGAGAAGTTGCCCAATGTTGTACTAACCAATGAGATAAGGAGAGAGAATGAGTGAGTGATGAATGTTCCAAATGAGGAGGAGGGACACTTGTATTTATACAAGTTGATGAGGGTGAAGGGTCATATGTATTATGCTCCATGAGCCTACATGATGATGAAGCCGACCTGAACAATCTGTACATAAATTGGCATAAATTCAAAATCATACTCCTACTTGTCTGAATGAGATTATCTTTATATCAATCTTGGTCCTCTCAAAAAGAGGAATCTAATGCAATCATCATATCCATCAGAGAGAGAGAGAGAGAGAGAGAGAGCTTGTTAATGCTCTGTATTTTCCTTTGAAGTCAAATCAACTTCAAATTCTCCATATAATGCATTGAGGTTTGAACAAAGTAAAATGTCATACTAAGCCTAAGTAAATGGTCCTAGTAAACTAATTAAGATAAGGGTCATTATATTTGTAGCAATCAATACATCTATTTTAACTACAAGAGATATAAAAATAAAGATTAGGAATTTCCACTCATTGATTTCTTAGTTCAAGTCAAGTGCCTCATATAGAGTCATCTATAAGGGGTTTTTCTTTTTCAAGGAAAATCTCATCAAAAACTCCTTATTCCCTAGAGTATCAACTATATGGAAGACGACTCAACCACCATCCAAAATAACAACGGGTAGCCATCTCTTAGCGCTCAACCAAGTTTTCGCCCATGCCCTCCACATCAACATGTTGTGATCAAATGGTTCAACTAATTGAGATAACCTTTTGGGCTAAAACATGTATGTGCATGTGTTATGCATAAAAGATACCCTTAATATCACTACCAATCCATCTACTTATATACATCCACTACAACACTGGATTTAAACAAAGTGGTAAGTCATGTGTTTGTGTGTGTGTGTTATACATAAAAGATACTTTGTCAATTCATCTACCTATATACAACTAGTACAACACTAAAGTTAAACAAAGTTACATATCATATTCCTTTATAAACTTAGCATATCCAAAATACTATATATATTGTTTTATAAATTACAAAATTTCATTTTTTCATTGCATTGATACAATCATGCTACATAAGTATTTGACAGTTGCAACCATTTCAAGTGATTGAGCTATGAAATATATACATTGCACTCCCCTATGATATTATCTCCATGTTTCTTATATAATAATATAACTTGTTCGAGAAGATACATCTTAGGACCAATATAATTTAAAGATGTGGTATAGGTTAAGTGCTTAAAACATTATAACCATATTTAGTGTGCTATAGATATTGTAATGTATAGATGAGATAATGGTATATCTATAGTGGGTATCCTACCTCAAGGCCCCAATAGTATACTTGCTACAATATTAAAATAGCTAAAATGCATGTGTCAATTACTGTATGTACTTGTACAATTTCTACAACATTAAACATGAATCTCTCCAACAATATTATACACCATTAGTATGAGAATATTTAACAGAATCGGGATAGTTTATTATTTAAAAAAAAATTGTTTCCTTTAAATTCCATTAAAAATACAACTTTACAAAAAAGGCATGTCACAATGATAGACATCTGCAAGCATAAGAAGGGAAAAAAACTTAACATTAGAAACACAATTATTGACAAGGGCATCCCTAAATGAAGTCACTATAAACCACAAACCACCCCTTTATAGAAAATCAACACCATGCAAGGGAGAAACATGGGTGTAAATAGAAATTTTCCCCCAAAATCTATTGATATAGTATAGGTAAGGCACACTCTTGAGGGTACAACAAATAAGAGAACCACCCTTTACAAGGGGGGTCACCCAACAAAAAAACCAACATAAAACAATGGGCTAAGGAGAACTAGCCAAACTTACCACCAAACCACACAATGATTCCAAATTTACCATGAAGCAACAAAAGCCTACCTACGTCACAACATCATGCCACCACAAGAGGAAAGCACAATCCATAGTAGTTCTTTGTCCCATGATCAATCCAAATAATGGGATCCTATAGTCACAACGCACCCTTCAACATCTTCTTAGAGGTGGCTATGTCATAGAGATGACCACACATAGGGTAAAAAGCCTACCACAAGTTGTGAGCACAAACCCGAACTAGAAACGAAGCCAATAACCACAAAGATCACCATACAAATAAGAGTTCCCTCTTGTATTTCACTTGGCTTCATCCTCTCCCTCAATAGGTGACTATTTGTACCTACAAAATTCATATTCCTATGTAAAACTTATTGTAATGTTAAAATACTTTTCTATCTATATTTAAAAACTTGTTATATGTTGAGTTGTAATTTGGCCAACTATTAATTATGATTGGCTTCTTACAACATCTTTTCTAATAGATCTCTCAAGTAAATGCCAAATAAGCCTTAGCTCTTAAAGCCTACAACCAATGAATTGGATTGAAAATGTGATTGAATGCTTGGTCATGAATCTAATAGAATCTAGGAATTTTATAGAATTGTGTTTTCAATGAGATACCTTAAGCTACTAAATTAACCTGAATTTTTATATATTGCTCATACTATATCAAATGCTCTATTTTAATACACAATGTTGTTACACCTCAATATGATTCATAAACATTTGTTTTCCAATTGCATTAAAAGGCAATACGAAGAAAGCCATGTCACTAAAATTTACGTTCACCCAATTCAAAGTATAACTACGATGCATGTGTGCCTTGTATGGAACTTCTAATCAAACAGTTGTATCCAAAAATTCTGACATGCTTTCCTAGGGTATGGGTTGAGCACCCCAACAAAGCAGAGGGCATACACCAACAAGAAGCAGACAAACAAGTAGCCTTAATACTTAAACTACTGAAGTAGGAAGAAGAAGTATTACCTGAAGGTCCTACGTTTGAGGTCATTCCCATAGGGTCCAAACCCTTTGCTTCCTCCAATTCCTTAAAACCTACAACTCATTCAAGAAAAGCATATACAACAATAGGAATTGAAATCATGTTCATGATATAATTGTTAGATCATATAAGCATATAAGTATAAAACATGAAATCATACATCAGTTAGATTAAAAAATGAATTAAAGCATTAAGATCTAACCATCAGGAACATGACATGGCTTCTTTATTGATGACAACAAAAGAATATGGAAGAATACAACCCGATCCTTCTCCGGCTCCAAGTGAAACCTTCCGCTGGATCTGTCCAGGCCAAGCCTCAACAATCATCTTTCAAACACATACACATGGGTGCCATATAAAGGAGATGGACATCACAATGAGAAAATAGGGGTTTCTTATGGCTAGGACTGCATGAGGCATAGGGTTAAAATTAGACCTAATCATGGACAAGTTACATATAATATCAATATGATATATTTGTATCCCCTTAGGACTTCCCCATGAGGTGTATTTATATGACCTCAAAACAGTTTTTTCAGTTGGGAAATAGTTAGACCATGGGCTCCTATAGGTAGGCTTCGAGTGTAACCCATAAACCCTGCCAAAAAAATAGGAATTTTATATTTTTTTGTATTTTAAATAATATACGCGGGTTGGGTATAGTTGAACCCACATGTGCATGCACTTTTTATAAGGAAGAGTCGCATATGGAATTTAAAATAAATTTTTTCAATATTTGGACCAAGTTTGAAGGGAAAGGACTGCCCAAGGCCATGACTCAGAGCATCAAGTATACAAAGGTGGTAAATGATGCTATAACAAATTCCCCGTAATATATGAGGTCAGAAGGGGTACATGATGGCTGAAATGTATTAAGTGTATATAAAGAATCATGTGAGGACTTGGAGGAGATCACCAGATTCCAGCCTGCCAAACCAGTGGAGGAGATCAGAAAGAAAGCTCATGTTTGAAGCGGGCGTACCCATGCTCAAAGAGAGTAAAACATGTCCACATATCAAGTGTGGAGCAGATCCAATATGTATACAAGTACAAAGGACATAACTGAAGTCACATAACTGATCCTCAAAAATACCAAGTCAAAAAGTGGAATAATGGTACTGCATGCAACTTAGGTGCCAACATATAAGATGCTGCTGTGATGAAATGCAACATATAAGGTGGATGGTGTCACTGGAAGTAAACTAGAGGGACTGACATGTGAACCATGAAATGTTGATGCAACTCGAGGTCTTCACCGACCGCCATGGTACATTTCTACACTATGGGAATAAATGAGTTGAAGTCGACCATGTGAGAAATCATTTGATTACCGGTCATTGATGTATACCATTAACAAATGCGAGACAACTCACTGATAATGATGATGAGAGTCAAGGTACCCCAGTACAATCTAACAAGTGCGAATAAATGAGTTGAAGTCAAACACTTGAGAGAATCTATCAATCAAGAGACATTGATGTATTCTCACTATCAATAGCGAAGGAGTCTGCCACTAATGACTACAAACCCTAAGGTACTGAAAAAAGGACTCTAGATCTTATTCCTAGAGCAATGAGTCAGAGTCGATGGGAAAAGATTTGCTGGAAGGAAGGAATTAAGGCATCCTACATCAATCCAGCGTGAGTGTAACCCACATTCTAATAATTTCGAAGGAATCAGATGAAGAAAGATGAAGTAACCAAATCGAATCATGTTTCCGGCGTACACAAGATGTGGCTAGTGCACGACAGAAACCCTCTGAACCAACCAATAATGAAAGATGACATAGAGGCAAGGAATCCACCAATAGGGTCAAATGGAAGCCAAGGTCTGACACGAATCCCAATGTGTGATAATGTAAGCTGATATCGAACACAAGGGAAACCAATCAGTCAAAGACCCTATTGTAGTGGCTACAACACCCTCCAAAATTTTGGCTCGCATGAAAATTTCAGAGCCTACCTTAGATCGTGCGATTGATAATCCTTGGTCACTTATCGGTAAGTTCATGATTTCAAGATCCCCTCCTTGAACCTAAGAGTTGTCTACATTCTCATCTTTATGCAGCATGTGTCATTTTCGGGCATAGGGGTTGTCATTTGTCATGCAAAGGGAATGTTGTTTTGCCTCAAGGGAAAGAATGTGTGCATGAGTGGTTGTCATCATATAAACATGTTTAACACTCACTTCACCCACTCTTGTCACAAAAGTGGTTGCATCAAGAAAAGTATGTCTTATGAATTCTGGATGATCTACGTTGTGTCACTAAGTGTCTATGTGTGATCACAATCAAGTCATATCAATGTTTACATATGTTTCATTAATCTCACACTTAGCCATTTTCCCGAGCAACCTAGCCTCATCCAGCTTCCTGGAATTGTGTGCTTTTCTTCTGCCACCATCAAGCTTCCTCCCTTTCATGTTGAAACACCACAGTGTGTAGAGACCCCAACATCCCTTGCCTATTGAAACCCCGCAAAAACCCCAACCAATACTGCTCTCCAAAAATGTGCTGAGAAGTCAGGCAGCCAACACTTCTCTCTAGAAATATCTAGAGCAGTCAAGTAGCCAGCATTGCTCTCCATAAATGCGCAGAGCAGTCCACTTACACTCCACTCAGAAAATGAGCAGAGGTGTCCTCCCAAGAACCCCATCCCACAACAGTGTCCTGTGCCTCAAAACTGTGTAGTGTTGTCCAAGTTGCGATGTCTGTCTTGCATGCATAAACTAGTCGACGGGCCTCGCAGGGCTTCATTCCGGAAACAATCACTATCCATTGAAATTGCATAGATCTCAATGACTACAGGAAAAGGTGACTTGCTGAAATAACTTCCAAGGAGTTGAGGAGAAGGACCAAGGAACCAAGTAATGGAAAATATTAGGACTGCATGCAAACTCTGTCAGATGCATGATCATATTGAGGGTAATCATGGTAAGTAAAGAACACCTTTTGTAGTACAACTCTTAGTTGAGTTTGCAGGACTTCTTTTCATTGTCATATCATCCTATCCTCAATAACATGAATGTGTACAAACATGAAAAGTCATTTTATGTGTTTCTTCTACATGTGTTGCTTCCTTTTCACTTGTTTGACCAACTATCATCTACAGCATGTTGATTTCTATGTCATGCTTGCGACCTTGTTCTGGTGATGTTAAAGGTTGTGTTTTAGTTTTGCTCGCTATGTAAAAATATATCACACTCACATAGGATTTTGTAAGCCCTATCGTGGAAGTGTCACCATGACCGTCTGAATTTTTATCACAAGTGTTGCGCTTGTCGTTCACACCCATCGGTCAGTCACACTGAGTGTATGTTGTCTTGTTGATTCGAGGTGTCTTGTCATTGAGTCATGTGGAGTGTGTGTTCGCAAGGTCATATATGCACAAGTTCACTCACTCACACATTTAGTCATTTCGCTGAAACTTTGTCGACCTAACCACACCCCAATAGCCAGACCTCCACTAAGTTGCACTGGATAGTCTAAGCCCTCAGTGATCATGTACTGCTGCCTAGAATTGCGTAGAGCTCAAGGCTGCCTCCTAGGCAGTCTACATTATGAAATTCTAGAATCAACCCAAATGACTATCATCCAGAATAGTGCGCAAGTTTCTCAGCAAGCCATCTCATTATGCACTTCCCGCAAGAAAAACCGCCAAGCCTCCAACTGGTCAACCACAGAGTTTGACCATGTAGTGACACCAGGCCTCACTCCTCAAAAATGTTTTGCAGAAGCTGCCAAGGATGCCTGCTTCCACTGACTGAAGAAATTGCATAGATATGTTGGACAGATACCCGATGCCTTTCACTGCACTGCCCTAAAAAATTGTGTAGTTTTCTTAGCCAGTCACCTTATCAGCCAGCTTGCTGTTCCTCCTAAAAACTACGCAGTTTTCATGGGCTTCCTCCCAGCTTTCCAACATGCCACTCAACCCAGAAACTGTGTAAGGATGTCCTGCAGGCTAGCCTCCCATCTCTACGCAGTTTTTTCTAGCAACCTCCCTCCAGCCTCCTCGAAGAATTGCATAGTTTTCACTACCAATGTCCCCTTGTTGCCTGCACTGTCTCCCTGGAAAAATTGCGCAAATCTTCCCTTCAGCCGAGCCATATGCCGCAGGCAGTTAGTGTTGATCCAAACATCCCATCTCAAGAACCTAATGACCTATGTGAAATTTTCATTGATAGTGCCCGAAGCCCCCATCCCAACTTGAAATGTTCTCCGCACTGTTTCAGAGTCTTGTCCTCTCTCCTGGTCACCTGCACTCGAAAATGAAAGATTTTGCGTCATGGTAGACTAGGAGATTTTTGGATTTGATGTCGCCTCATCATGAGTGATTGCAGATACAGGT
This sequence comes from Pinus tabuliformis, assembly GCA_031772625.1. NCBI lineage: Eukaryota > Viridiplantae > Streptophyta > Pinopsida > Pinales > Pinaceae > Pinus > Pinus tabuliformis. The sequence goes on from CM062805.1 coordinate 113,256,936, forward strand.
ACATGAATGAGACATGGCACGATGACGAATAGGATGAAAAAGGAGTGCATGCAGGGAGTCTTGTTAACAAACGAACGAGCACATGAAGCATACCAAGTAGCAAGCGAAGGAGACACATGTGCATGCATGAACTATCAAACGAACACCAAGACCATCGAAGACTTCATGCACCTTGCTATACGGAGGTGAAGCCATGATACACCAAGAGAAAATTCATCACTCAACAACACTCTAGCTCAACATGGACACCACTAGAAACACGAGTATACCATCTCTGTCGTGTCAAGTCATGTCATGAGTCATCTTGGCCACATCACTATTGTGGGCCATACTTTTGTAATCAATGTAATGTAACATGGAAGTCCAAGATACCCACATGTAAAGTTGAAGAGTCATGTAAAGTTAAAGATTCATGTAAGTCAAATAGTCATGAAGGAAGTCGAATAGCCACAAGGGTCAGTTTCACCCTTGGCTATATATACCCCTCATTTGTACATGCAAAAGAATTTTCACCTTGGCTCCTCCCGCATAGTCTTGAGAGTCTGTGATATTTTCTTTGAGGAGTGAGCAATGGATCCAATGGCCCGCTATTGGGGTTAGTGATGTAATGGTGTACGGATGTGTCTTGGAACTTTTTCTTAATTTAGAATCTTGTTAATAGGGCAGCACATTTTCACACATGTATTGTATTCGTTTGTAACACTAGTATTTGGACACTTGTAATGAATGTTTCTTTAAATTGTATTAAGACAGTTGAACTATTTTGGTTGTTTTAGTACATACGCTATTGGAATTTTGTTGTATCAGTTGTTAATGTTGTCTCGCCAGTGTGGGCTATCTCACGGGAGACTCGACTGATTCATTCTTGTAAACTTGTTATAACACCCTTCACACTCATGTGGACTATTCCTTTGGGTGTTGTATGTGCTATATGTTCATCGTGTGTTTGTGACTAGCACATCCATGTGGAATACTCTGCCAGACGTTATGCATGTCTTATTGTGTTGTGTGTCTCTAGCAGAGTTAGGACTATTCCCTTTCAACTTGAGACTCACTTCGACCCTCTCCCTCTACAGTGAAATAACTTTAACACAAGCGGCACTAAGAACTCACCAGGCATGCGAACCTCACTGTTTGAAGATAAAGAAAACCACTCTTATGTGCTAAAAAGCAAGAGCTAAGCAATATCTTTAAGATAATGGCAACTGGGCCATCATACCGAATGGGACTCCTACACCAAATGGTGTGAGGTCTAGTTGAGACTTCATATTGGGGAGATCCCTTGAATGTTGGAGGGTCCAAGACCGTCAACATTTCTGGTGCTAGAAGGAGGGTCAAATGACAAGTTGAGTCCTCATAATATGTTTTGAATCTTTGCACATATATCATGGAGTTTGTTATAGTTCACCCTCTGAAATGTCTGTCCAACGGACATAAATTTCACGTCGAGAGGGAGTTTTGGGATGACTTGTCATAAATCATGTATGATGGTGAAGGCAAAGTGGCCTGGCCTGAGCACTTAAATGATTTCCATGTGCTCATGGATATCATGGAAGGTTTTAATGAAACATAGGTATGTTCATTGCTCACACACACACTTCGCGACTACCCATTACGATGATGAAGTATCCTGCCTCGTAACTTCGTGCACTCATTCAAGCAGTTCAGTGATCTAATAGAATTTGATTTTCACCGTTTCGATCCTGAAGCACTTGATAAAAAAATGTTACAACAACATAAGGCCCCACATGAATCTCTAGAGGAATTTTAGGGGCACTTCCATCTACTCATGTTTGAAGCTCCGAAAAGTTAGATGAAATTCCAATATCACATGGACAGATTTGAATATTTCCTTGGTCAATTATCGGTAAGCTCATGATTTCAAGTTCCCCTCCTTGAACCTAAGAGTTGTCCACGTTCTCATCTCTATGTAGCATGTGTCATTTTTAGGCATAGGGGTTGTTTTTTTTCATCTAGAGGGAATGTTGTTTTTCTTCAAGGGAAAGCATGTGTGCATGAGTGGTTTTCAACACATAGACATGTTTCACACTTACTTCACACACTCTTGTCACAAAGTTTGTTGCATCAAGAAAAGTATGTATTATGCTTTTTGGATGATATATGTTGTGTCACTAAGTGTTCGTGTGCGATCATAATCAAGTCCTATCAATTTTTACATATGTTTCACTGATCTCACACTTAGCCATTTTCCCGAGCAACCTAGCCTCATCCAACTTCCCAAAACTATACGCTTTTATTTTGCAACCATCAATCTTCCTCCCTTGCCTGTTGAAACCCTGCAGTGTGTAGAGACCCCAACCTCCCCCCTGCTGAAACCTCGGAGCCCCTAGAGACCCCAGCCAACACTGCTTTCCAAAAATGCATAGAGCATTTAGGTAGCCAACATTGCTCTCCAAAAATGCATAGAGCAGTTAAGAAGCCAACACTACTCTCTAGAAATGCGCAGAGGAGTCCAGTTGCATTACACTTAGAAATTGTGCAGAGGTGTTCTCACAGGACTCCCATCCAGCAACAATGTCTTGTGCTTTAAAATTGCACAGTGTTGTCAAAGTTGTCTTGTCTGTCTTCAATGCAGAAACTGCGCAGACGAGCCTCCTAGGGCCTCATTCTGGAAACAGTCTCTGTCCACTCAAATTTCCCAGATCTACCTCTCAGTGATTACAAGAAAAGGTGACTTGCTAAAGTCGCTTCCAAGGAGTTAAGGAGAAGGACAAAGGAACAAATTAATGGAAAAGATTAGGATTGCATGCAAACTCTATCATATGCATGATCATCTTGAGGGTAAGCATGGTAAGTAAAGAAAACCTTAGATATCATTTTTGGGATTCAACTGCGTTAAGTAAGTCATTCAAACGTATGACCATTTCCATGAGAGGTAGTCGTAACTGACTAATTTCTCATGATTTTTGAATAGTTCACTTAGCACTCATTGCATCGGGTGATGGAAATGGTCATACGTTTGAATGACTTACTTAACGCAGTTGAATCCCAAAAATGATATCTAATATAATGCACTGCGTAATCCCCCATACTTAAAAAAAAAAAAAAAAAAAACCTTTCGAAATACACCTCTTAGTTGATTTTGCATGACTACTTTTCATTGTCATATCATCTTCTCCTCGGTAACATGAATGTGCGCAAACATGAAAAGTCATTTTATGTGTTTCTTCTACATGTGTTGCTTCATTTTCATTTGTTTGACCAACTGTCATCTTCGGCATGCTGATTGCTATGTCATGCTTGCAACCTTGTTTTGGTGATGTTGAAGTTTGTGTTTAAGTTGTGATCACTATGTAAACATCTATCACACTCACACACAATTTTGTAAGTACTATTACGCAAGTGTCGTCATGGTCGTCTGAATGTCTATCACAAGTGTCACACTTATCACTCACACCCATCCATCAGTCACACTGAGTGTATGTTGTCTTGTTGATTCGATGTTTCTTGTCGTCAAGTCATGTGGAGTGTGTGTTCGTAAGGTCATATATGTAGAAGTTCACTTCCTCACACATTTAGTCGTTTTGCTGAAACTCTCTCGATCGTACCACCCCCCAACAGCCAGACCTCTGTTGAGCTTCACTATGCAGGCTGAGCCCTCGGTGATCATGTATTGTTGCCTAGAATTGCATAGAGTTTAAGGCTACCTCCCAGGTAGTCTGCACTACACAATCCTAGAATCAACCCTACTGACTGTCACCCAGAACAACGCATAAGTTTCTCAGCAAGCCATCTCAATTTGCACTACCCTACAAGAAAAACCACCAAGCCTCCAGCTGGTCAACCAGAGAGTTTGATCAGGCAGTCACTCCAGGGCTCACTCCTCCAAAAAAATGTGCAGAAGCTTCTAGGAATGCCTACTTTTGTTGACCTAAGAAATTGTGCAGACATGCCGCATAGACACCTATTGCCCGTCACTACATTGCCCTAAAAAATTGTGCAGGTTTTTCAGCCATTCACCTTGTCAGTCGGCTTGCTGCTCCTCTTGAAAACTTTGCAATTTTAATCGGATGCCTCTAAGCTGCCTGGCATCCCGCTCAACCCAGAAACTGTGCAGGGATGTCCTGTAGGCTAGCCTCCTAGCTCTGCAGAGTTTTAGTCAACAGCCTCTTATAGCCCACTGCTAGCCTCCCCAAAGAAATTAAGCATTTTTCGCTGCCAGTATCTCCTTGCTTCCTGCATTATATCCCTGGAAAAATTATGTAGATCTGCCCTCCAACCGAGCCAGATCCCATAGACAGTCACTTACACTCTGAAATTCTCATCTCATCCTCTCAGTGACCTTTGCGTAATTTTCATTGACAGTGCCCGGAGCCCGCATCCCAGTCTAAAATGTGCTTTGCATAGTTTCAAAGCCTTGTCCTCTCTCCTGATCACCAGCACCCGAAAATGAAAGATGATGCATCATGGTAGACTAGGATATTTTTGGATTTGATGTCATCTTGTCATGAGTGATTTCAGATACAGGTACATGAATGAGACATGGTGCGATGATGAACGGGATGAATAAGGAGCGCATGCTAAGAGACTTGTTCGGGAATGGACGAACCGAAGAAGCGTACCAAGTAACAAGCGAAGGAGACACATGCGCATGCATGAACTACCAAGTAAAAACCAAGACCACCAAAGACTTCGCACACCTTTCCATGCGAAGGTGAAGCCATGATACACCAAGAGCACATTCATCACTCAGCAGCATTATAGCTCGACATGGACACCACTAGTAGCACGAACATACCAGCTCTGTCGTGTCGAGTTATGTCATGAGTCACCTCGGCCACATCATTATTGTGGTCCATACTGTTGTAATCAATGTAATGTAATGTGGAAATCCAAAAGACCCACATGTAAAGTTGGAGAGTCGTGTAAATTTAAAGAGTCATGTAATTCAAACAGTCATTTGGGAAGTCAAACAGTCACAAGTCTTAGTTTCACCCTTGGCTATATATACCCCTCATTTGTACATGCAAAATACTTTTCACCTTAGCTCCTCCCACATAGCCTTGAGAGTTTGTAATATTTTCTTTGGGGAGAGAGCAGTGGCTCCAATGCCCCACTATCGGTGTTAGTGACGTAATGGTGTATGAATGTGTCTCGGAACTTTCTCTTAATTCACAAGCTTGTTAACAGGCCAACACTTTTTCACACATGTATTGTATTCATTTGTAAGACTATTCTTTGGACTCTTGTAATGCATGTTGCTTTAACTTGTATTAAGACAGTTGAACCATTTCGGTTTTTTTAATACATATTATATTGGAAATGTGTTGTATCAGTTTTTAATGCTATCTTAGCCATGTGGGAAATCCTACCAGACACTCGATAGATTCTTTCTTGTAAACTTGTTATAACGCCCGTCACACTCATGTGGACTATTCCACTGGGTGTTGTACGTGATATTTGTTCACTATGTGTTTGTGACTGTCGCATCTATGTGGACTACTCTGCCAAAAGTTGCGCATGCCCTATTGTGTTGTGTGTGTCTAGGGGATTTGGGACGATTCCCTTTCAACCTGAGACTCACTTCCACCCTCTCCCTCTGTAATGAGATAACTTTGACACAAGCAACACTACACACTCACCAGGCACGTGAACCTCATTTTTCGAAGATAAAGAAAACCACTCTCACATGTTAACAAGAAAGAGATAAGCAATATATTTAAGATAATGGAAACCAGGCCATCATACCAGATTGGGACTCCTACACCAAACGGTGTGAGGTCTAGTTGTGACTTCATATCGGGGAGATCCCCTGAATGTTGGTGGGTCCAGCACCGCCAACAGACCCATAATACTGATCGATGTTGAGCACAAGGTCACCTATGAATGATGGAAATAGGTCCAAGGTGTAGCTCTAGGCCTACTCTCAGAGAAATATGTCGAAGCCGGTAAGAGCAGACCCGCCAGCGAGAAGTTAATGGAGACCTTCTCAAACCAGCATGGGCAAAGGACCAAATAGCTGATGTGACACTGAACATAACTCTGACAGACTGGGTATGGCTGATTGGATATGAGTCAAGGGACACCGTAGAAAGGCCGACTTAGGTTTACTTCCCTTGAACAAAAACATGACTCAACTGTGACTATATGGGAGCATATGATAACTTTGTATAAGTTTGTCATGTAGGAGGCATAAACAAGCTCTCTATATGATTGGAAGAGATAACCAACCAGAGGAGTACTCACTCAATAACAAGGTTATGTCTCTCATAAGTCAAAATGAAACCCATCCTGATGGAGGAAAGACTTGTTTTAAGTGATTTGTTGAAGGGCGACACAACTGACTTTTGCTTCCAACAATGATGGAAGTAAAATCCTATCCCTGCTCTTTTTTGGAATATATTATTCTTTTGTCTTTTCAATATTTTGAAAGCCTGCAAAAGAATAAAAGAATTTCTATGGTACAATGGAAAGAATGAGTGTCCAAATACAGATGTGCTATTTCCTAGGAGGGGAACATTCCTATGCTCAATGGAAGGTGACGAAATTGGTCAATGACACTCAAAGGAATGTTCTTTCCATAGCAAAAAGGTCTGAAGATGCAGAGGCTAAGTGATTGCAAGGTTGATTTGCAAAAATACATGGTCAAAAATTGGCTTATACACGAGTGAAAGTGAAGTCGGCTTAAGGCCAAAAGGTACAAATAGTCAACATGCAATGCAGTAGTACAACTCAACATGTGGGAGCCTCTAGGGTATAAAGCCAGAAAGACAACAAAGAAGAAGGAGAATGAAGCTTCATTGCAAAAATTCATGGCGGGACTAAAGAGGACTCCCGAGCCTACTCAATCTTTGCAGCATGGGCCACATATGTCAATGAGGATCTAACTAGGAAGCCCATGTAAAGGAAGGCTCTACCATCATGTCATGATTTTATAAGTCGGCGAGTGAAAATGGTTTTAAGAATCATAACACAATGGGGTCAACCCTAAGGCAACATATCGCAATATGGAGGCTAGAATGCATAATGCAATGGAAAAGTGATCTTTCCTAACCTATATGTCAATGACGAAAAACAATACCTGCCATGACGGGTTAGTGGTCATGGAATCGAAGTGGTAGAAAAAATATCAAAGTCTTCATTTTAACCTGAAAGACAACCTATCCTAGCACTCAAGGCCAAAAGGTCACAAAGTTTATAAAATTATTAAAAATAAAAGATAAACTTTGTAAAAGTGGGTTTTTAAAAGTTTTTCAAATCACAAGTTATAAATATACCTTTTGGCCCAACAAACCTCATTTTTGTTTTGAACAATTGAGAGAAGGAGCTTTGGAGCAAAAACCAACAACCACAATCCACCCTATTTCTCAACTCGAATAGTTACCAAACATTCAGGTATTCCTCAAATATGATCCTTTAATGAATATATGTGCATTTCAAACAATGTTTTAAGATTTTTACCACAAAGGATTTGTTTTTAGATTTTTTCTCTGCGCATATGTGGGTTGGGAAAATCCAAGTCGCGTATGAGTAAGCCCTATACGCGAATGTGTATGAAGTGAACCCGCGTGTGCACAATGAAAAAATTTAAACTATGATTTTTAATGGATGAAAATGTTTCAATTGCAGGATGAATATCACATGGAAAGAAAGAGAGCATAGTGTAGTAGACAATGAAGTAATGAATGACCCACTGTCACTGGATGCATTGAGAGGGTGTGGATTGTTAAAAAAAATTGAAATGCCTAATATGAAAACCAACACAAGGTTGTTGGAGATGCTTGTGAATTATTGGGATCCAAAAGAGGATGCTTTTATGATTGATCAAATTCCCTTGCGAATTGAAGTAGAATATATCTACTTCATCACTAGACTTTCCCGAAGAGGGGAGCCAGTTAACTTGCAAGGGAAGGCTCAAGGCAGTCTCAGCGTAGATGATTATATTCACATATATTGTCTTGTAAATAATGATAAGGTAGGGACATAAATCCCAATAAATAATGTGGAGAGTCTACCCCTCATAATTCTCCTTTTTACTATTGTGAGGGTAGCAGGTTTAGCTTCATTGCACTAGGCATTGCGTGTTACAATGAGCCTAGCAATGGATTGCCTCACCACATTCTTTGATTGGTGTACAACCCTCCTAATCAATCTGAAGAAGAAACTCACTTCTATAAAAGAGTAATACCAAACATTTTGGGTATGGTACCATCCTTCGCACTTTCATCTTTGAGAGGATACCAAGGCTTCGACCCAAAGTTCTCTCTAATATCAGCAACCCAAGGGATCCATGTATAGGTAGATGGGCTGATTTGATGAAGAGGCTAGGGGGTGGCAAGGTCCCTAGACCAACTTTTGATGACGAGTTTTTCCTTTGGTGGGAACAAAAATTCATTGCCATCGAGGACCACCCCTAAGCATGTATGGACTTTAGAGGGGGTCCAGATCTAGTGCTTCCACCAGATGTTGCATGGGGTTCCATAGGTAAAAATATTTTTAAGTGTTTTAAATTTATTTGATTTTTTTGGATTTCAAAACAAATATGAATTGAAATTATTTTTGATGAGACAAAGATTCTTACAAAATTATTTTATCATGATACAGATGTGGCACCAGTAAGACCTGAGGGTCTACCGAGGCATAGGCATTGTGGAAGAGACACAGAGAGTGCTGCAATGCAGACTGAGAGACTCATCTATACCATACAGAGGAACTTGGAAAGGTTAACTCACCAAGTAGCTATGGTCGTGATAGAGGATCTACCGGAGGCTATGCAGAGACGTGTGGTAGGGGTACCACGAGATTGGGTGTGGCTCTTCCGACAGGTGGCTAATGCCATCATCTTCTTTTGAGATGCACATCCGAGGATGGACCCTAGATATAGATTAGAGATGTGTAGATTTTGATAGGCATGAGTGGGCTTAAGCCCTAATTTTGTAGGACATTTTTGTCCTGATTTTGTATAACATTGTAGATTTGAGGCTTCTGCAATCTTCATTTTGTGTAGTGTTATTTTCTGGAGTTATCGCATTCATGATTTTATTGTATCGACATTTCGAACCAACCTCTGTGGTTCATCATCAGGATCAAATGTACAAAAAAGTCACTGAATAATGGACCAATAAATAGAGGACATTTTGAAAAAAAACTTTATCTATATACAGACAGTTTTATAATGTGATGATCATATATACAGATGATGTTCGATTATTTTTTATTTTTAATGTGATGAATGATTAATATGCCAATCTAATGCTTGATTATCTATGGAATCAACAAATGAATTTTCTAATCGTGGAATATGAATAAATGTGATAAAATTAAATGATCTTTGTAATAAACACACTCTTATAAATTGGCGATATAAATAAGGATATCTCACACGATAGATGTTGTTTAACTGAGAAACCACCAATTGTGAATCCAAGTATACTACTAATGAATCAATACCAAGAGACATTGCTTTAGATAGTAGGTTAACCACAGTAGTATATTCGAAAACATTATTTGAAGGAGGGCCGATGCATACCCCTCTTGAAGCCCAAAACTGACGGGATGGGTAGTAAATTACCCAAGCTACAGAAGCCAAATTCGGGGTATGTCGACTAGCACCATCCGTGAACCCTAGATATACCAAGTCATCCATCGATAAATGCCAAAGCAAATCAAAATATCGATATCATTATGAAACCTATAGACAAATATGCATAAATATATACAATATCTACAATGAAGAACATGCTAGGTAGAAACCTAAGCATATTAATTTTTAAGATAGAGCCCATTTCTGGGCTCCGATAGCTCATTTCCGTCAAAATCAGCCAATTCATAAAATCCCTTTTTTAAGACCATTTTAACGATAAAAGGACCATACCACATGGGTTTAAACTTACCTGCCCCCAAGGTGTATTTGTCTTGGTCATAGACCAGGACAAGGTCACCTTTAGAGAAAACCCTAGGACTCACAACCTTATCATACTGGATTTTCACTTGTCTTTTATGAGCTGCATTTATTGTTGCAACATCTCGACGCTTCTCATCAAGATGTTCCAAATGAACAAGGCATTATTCAAGACTAGAAGTGTCTGGAAGAAGTTCTACGGGTAATTTAAGAGAAGGAATTTCACATTCCATGGGGAATATCGACTCCAAACCATAAACTAGTTGAAAAGGAGTGAAACCCATAGTTGTCTTAACCAACATCTGGTATGCCCAAAGCATAGGTTATAACATGATATTCCAATTGGATCGAGCCTTATTAATTGTCATTTGTAGAGTAAATTTTAGGGATTTATTCACGGCTTCCACCTAACCATTGGCTTGATGATAGTAAGGAGACGAATGTTCCTGCCGGAAACCCAACTTGAGAGCTAATTCAGCCAGAATCTTGTTCTGTAAATGGCTTCCATGGTCAGTGACAATCTCCTTTGGAGTACCGAAATGATAAATTACTTGGTTGAAAAGAAATAGGTTGTTGTTTCACCATCATTCACTACAGTAGGCATAGCTTCGGCCCACTTGGTAAAGTAGTCCACTGCTACAATAATATACTTATGACCCTTTGCTGAAGGCGGGTTACAAGTTGTAAAATCAATGCCCCACTTCATGAATGAACCAACAATAATAACAGGAAAAAGTGGAGCTGGATGAGCATGAATTTTCCAAGTATAAACCTAACAAGGATGGTATATTTTGACCACTTCAACACAACCTTTGAAAATCAAAGGCCAAAAATACCCTACACATAAGATTTTTTTGGTTATAGAAAGCCCCAATAGATGACCACAACAAGATCCACAATGGAAATCATTCAACACTAACTCAAATTCTTCAAAGGTTAAGCAACATCTAAGGATTGAATCAACCACGCGATGATATAAAGTGTCACCAATAATAACATAACTTTTTTGCTAAGTGATGCAATTTTCTTCACTCATCCTTTGAAAAAGAGAGGGGAAACTTTAAAGTCTGAAGATATATAATGATATCTCCATACCAAGGATCTTGTGAAGAAATAACGAAAATATGCTCATTAGGGAATGCTTCCTCATAAACTATTTCTTCTTCACAAGGCAACTCTAAGATTAATTCTGCAAATACTAACAATTTCTCAGATGTTTTTGACAAGAACTCAAGATAAAACTCTTGTAAAATAATAATCCATCTGTTATATTTTCTCCCAATCATCCGCCTACTAAGAACAAACTGAAATGGATTGACAGCTGCCAAGACAAAAAATTTCCTAAGCAGAATGTAGTGTCTAAGTCACTGGACAGCATGAATAGCTGCCAAATCTAATTTCTCTATAGGAGAATATCCTAGTTCAAGACCTAATAAGCCTTGGCTCAGATAATAAATAATATGCTCGTGGAGAGCATCATCTTCCTAACCCAAAACCATACCAATGGTAGATTCTGCCGCAACAAGATATAAGAGAAAATCCTTGCTATAATCAGGTGGACTCAGTAATGGAGTAGAGGTCAATGCTTTTATCAAAGCATCAAACAAGTGTTGAGTGAAATTGTACCATAGAAACGAAAATCCTTTCTTCAGTAAACGCATAAATCCCTTTGTAATCTCAGCGTAATTGACCATAAATCTCCTCAAGAAATTAGCTTTTCCTTGGAGACTTTGAAGTTGATGGATGGTAAACGGGGGAGGCAACTAAAGTATTTCCTCAACCTTGAAATGATCTACACGAATTCCTTTAGTAGATACGATGAATCCCAATAATCGACCAGATGTGACAATGAACATGCATTTATTTGGATTCAACCAGATTTTGTAAAAACGACATCACTAAAAAACAATCGAAGATGATGAGGATGATCAATTCTCTTTCGAGAACAAGCAACTAGGTCATCCAAATAATCTTCGATGATATGTTTGATATCATGGAAAGCATAGGACATGGCCCGCTAAAAAGTAGCTCCAACATTTTTAAGGCCAAAAGGCATCTTTTTGTATGCAAAAGTACCCCAGGGGCAGATAAAAGTTGTCTTATGCTAATCTTCAGGATGGATAGTAATCTGATTATAACCTAAGAAACCATCCATGAAGGAGAAAATCTCATTTCCCGCACATTCATCGATAATCTGATCAATAAACGGTGTGGGGAAATTATCTTTAGGACAAGCCTTATTTAAATCCCTAAAGTCTATGCATACGCAGATCGTTCCTTGTTTCTTATCAACCAGGACTGGATTTGAGACCCACTTAGTCAATGGAATGGGGTATATAAAACCCACCTTGAGCAGCTTCTCAACCTCGACTTTGATAGCTGTCACTTTCCTAGGGTTTATCGGTCGAAGCTTTTGCCTTATAGGCTTCACATTCACGTAAGTCTTGATCTCATGTTGGACTATTGATGGATCAATTCTAGGAATTTCCTCATAAGACCAAGCAAACACATCACATAATTATTTAAAAAGATCAGTATAGATTTGAATTTCTTCAGGGGAGCATTCGATTCTGATGAAAAATTCTCAATTATATTGGGATTCCCGGAGATGTTCATCAGAATAGTTTCTGAAATAAAAGACATGTTACCTTCGGTAAAAACCTATGTTGAAGCCAAAGGGTTTAAAATTGTGTGAATATCATGATTCAATGAAGGACTAGAAAAACTTGATTCTACTTCATGCAAGTCTCAGAGAAAATATGACTGATGATGAAAATCATCCCACGGTCTATCTATACCCATCATTTCTTCTAGGATTACTTCCTCAGATGGTAAAACAGCATCAAGGCATTCCATAGAAGAAGTAGAGTCAAGAGTCCAAGTCTGAGCCACATCTCCATCCAATCCCTCTGGTGAAAAATGAGTACGATCGGAATCTACAGTGTTGACATTAAATTGATAAGAAATTTCAATTTTAGATATATGATATGCCATTCCACCACTTTCCTTGCTTCTAATGTGGTGGTAGAAGAGGGTAAGGGCCAAGGATCCAAAAAATAATGAGTTCTAAAAAACTCTGTTTGAGAGGAGTCTTGGACGATGAAATGGAATTTATTCGAGCAACAGGAGAAGGAAGATCAAAAGTACCCATCAATGAGGAATACATTCCAACTACTAAATTCTCAATAGGTTTCTTGGGATTATTCACCAAGGGAAGAGAGGAATCAGAGGATGCATTGGATTCTTTCAGAGAAGACTCCATCTAATCAATATTAAAAATTATGCCTTCATGGGAAAGGCATAGGATGTGAAATAATGATGATACAATGACATCCATTTCATAAATCCAATTCCGCCCCAATAGAAGATTATAATTCAAATTTGCATCGACTATTTCCACCTATATATTGACCACCTTTCCCCCAGCACAAATAGGAAAGGCTAGAATAATTACATGCGGCCTATGAGAATGTCCATCAAATGTAGTCAAGAGAGTAGGTGAAGGAAAAAATTGAAGAGATCTGATAACTTTGCAACATGCGATAGACACGACACATGTGGAAGCTCCCTCATCAACTACAGTTTCAAATATATTTATCTTTCGATATGTAGATTTAGTTCGAAAATCCATGTGATGAGGTAGTCTCTTCTTAATATTTGACATGTCAAACATAACAATAAGAGAGTTTTTTCGGATCTATAGCCTCGATCTCAGTGAGTAATGCACTCCTTTGCATCGAACACAACTGGAGCACCTCTAACACAAACATCACACAAGGGATTTGGGCCAGATATTCAAAAATGGAGTAGTTCTAGGTAGCCTTGGCATTAAGGTTAATCGTCGAATGTTTTACAGAGCCTTTTAGCATCTGAGGTATAGACTCAACTGCGGGCCTCTCAATATGGAGCGACTCTGAAACATTAGGAGAGGCCTTAGACCTAGAGGATTCTGGTTCACCATAATCATGTGATCTTGTAGCAACATCGACATGAGTACTCATCATATATACATTTGATGGATATTCCCCTTCCTCGCTGCCCCCTGTGGGGTTTCCAGTACTAGCATTCGTGCGAGCAAACATTTGTTACCCTTGGGGAGAAGGGTTAGACAGAACTACCTAGGAGCTAGAAGAACCCTACTGTACTAACAAACGCTGAGCGTCTTGAATATTAGGGCAAAGATGAGTTAAATGGTCTCCATTGCACAATTTGCAAGGGAACTTAACTTTCTTTTTAGACTCCTTTTTACCCTCCCCAATATTATTACTGGGTTTGTTTTCATTACCCTTCCCATCCTTATCTTTCTTCTTACCTCATCCCTTCTTCTTCCCATCGTATTGTTGATTTCCTTTGGGGTTGGAAGATTGGACAACATTAATAGCTAAAGGTTGGGAAGGCATAGACACTAACGGTGATGCCTGAATTGAAGAAGCAGTTTGTAAAGACAACTGTTGCAATTGAATTAGCAGGTTATCCATACTACTATCGATCGATCCAACACTTCCTTCAGCATGGGGACCTGGCTTCGGTTTAGCTAAATCGATCTTGGACTGAGTATAATTAGGAAAAATATTCTTAAGAATCCTAGACTGAGAATGTATAAGTTCTAATTGTTGGGCTCTAAATATAGCCCGTTCTTCGGTGAACACTCTAGAAAGCGATAGATCATTAGAAATTTATGGTTGTAAATATTTTAAAAACCATTCAAGAAGCAATTCATTAGGAATATAGGCTTTGATGAGCCTCTTCCTTCTCTGCCATTCCTGAATATGGTCTGAAATGTGAGTTTCCGTATATTGTTGGAAACTAGGCAATATATCAGTTCGAACATGATTCATATCGAATGGGAAACAGGAAATGGTTCAAAAACATAGTATCCAACTCACCAAATGAAGCAAAGGTACCCCCATTAAGCTCTATATACCATTTAATAGCATTTCCAGTTAAGGTGCACTGAAAAAATCTCAACCTGATTGAATCGTCAATTAGGGAGCTAGATGAACACCATAAATGAAATTTTGTTATATGGTCAATCAGATCCTCCACGGACTTTCCTTCAAATTTTGGAATATCCAATGGGATTTTTGTAGGAACCGAAGGCCATGCTGGATTATATCGGATAGGATCATTCATACATTTTCATAGATCTGACAAATTTAGGGTTGTTAGGAATGGTAAGCACAGAGGATATTGAGAATTCCACCCACTATGAGATGGATTCCCAATAGTTTGAAAACAATATCTTGGATTTGTAGAGGTACCAGGTTGCCAAGGATTGTTTGTAGAAGAAAATGAACTATAAGGGAAATGTCGTGGTCCAAATAAATTTAGAGTTTGACTAACTCCTGTCGTAAAGTTACCATAACCAGGAATATACCCCCCAAGCGAAGTATTAAAAGGAGAGGAGAGCCCTTGATAAGGGTTCCATGTATTAGCGAAGGGAGAAAAATCTTGAAAGGAACTTACAGAGGACTAAGGCATGTTCCCCTGTTGACCAAAACAAAATTGATTCCTAGTTCCTACACCACTGAAAGGAGGGTTAGTCCACCTCAAAAAGGATTATAACTTTGACCTTGAGTAGAAAAAGGAAAATATTCTAAATAAGGATTAGAATGAGGAATGTGGCCACTTCCAAAAGGAAAAACCTGAAAAGTGGTCGAACCACTAGCCATAGAAGTCATGGTTGTGGAAACAACAAATGGGAAGGATAGAGGAATTGAAGGAATTGCACTATAATGCATCCCAAAGGGGAATGAACTAGTGTGGGAAGCAGAAGCTTGGCTGGCCCCACTCGAAGATGAAATGGAAGAGCCAAATATTGCATTACTAGGAGTGATAGTAGATATAGCAATATTACCTCCTCCTTGAACTAAAAGAGGAGTATGCTTGCTACTAGCACTCAGCTGGATTCGTGCTCCCAGCAGTGGCCATCAAAGGAAAAGGAAAATAAAAACCAGGGCTTTCTGGCCTATGAGTCGGGGTCCCAACATACAAAAGAATATTTGGATAATTAGGAGGAAGAGGTGAAGAAGGAGTCATAGGTGACTCAGGAATCTCTTCAACCTCAACTTCATCTTCCGACTGGAAGAGGACCCTAGAAAGGAGAGGGGTATCCCTTGTTGGGACGAGGAAAAGGTATGATTTCTCCTCGTAAATAGCCAAATTTAACATTTGTCATCACATGTTTATCTTCGTTTTATGGATCAAAATAGAGGAAACAATAGAAGATGTTGGGTAAAATCAAATAGTAATGAATTAGATAAATCTAGGAAAATAAAAATGACTTTCACTATATTTGTATGCAAGGATGCAGATTGGACGATAGTTGTTCAATCAATAGGACAACAACAACCAGTAAAGGAAAAGAGACAACATCCTGAGCATGGAAGAAAGCAGAAGACCAGGAGGACCAATGCTATTTTATGATGAAATCAGATCGAGTATTGTGAAATCCTCATGATCCCCTGATCCTAAGGATTCACTTTTATCTATTTACTTTTCTAAATGTTATATAAAGCTGAAATGCGAGCTGAACAACTAGTTTAGGAATTCACAGACTGTAACTATACTTTTTGGACATATAATACTTTCATCCCAACGATGTTGTAACTCTATTATTGATTTTAATGAAGAAGACTGTGTTTAATTCATAATCGTATTCTGAGTATCTAACAGCGGGGACTTCTAGAGACTTTGGGCCCAGTCAATAGAAGATCTACTGCTCCAACTATGTTATAATTATTTCTATTTATTCTTCATTATTCATTATTATTAGTTTACAAAGTTAGTATCATTCTGATTACTGTGAGGATTGATGATTCTGATTTGCGTCGTTGTTCAGTGAAGATTCTAGATTTAGCTGTGTGATTATATATGTGTGATGCTCTTCATTGAAATGGTTATGTCATATGCATGATGCTCTTCATTAAATTGGTTGTGATCATTCCAGATTGTTGTTCATTCTAAGGTAATGTTATCATAGATTTCAAAGCTAGAGTGATTGCATTCCATGAGGTGTTTATATGGTTATTTGTTGTTGAATTATCATAGCTTTCTTTCATGTTAAATATTAGTTAGATTGTCAATTGTGATTCTTTCTATTTGCATTCTGATTCAGTTGCTTACAGAATAGATTAAGTAGCTTTGAAAGTGTGTTATGAATTCTTTTCAGAAGTGTTTGGATTGAATTTAGAGAAATAGACATTAGAAATTGCAACGATTCCAACATAGATTGACCTCTGAATTCACTACATATATAGTGCTGACACTCTTGAAATAAAAAGACTTGCCCTGGGTTGATAATGAATGTAGGTATTGAGATTTCTTGTAATAAGACATCTTAGTGCACCAACATTTTGGCCGTCGTTGCCAAGGAGAGTGTTTCAAAGTGATTTCCTTTTATCTTGCTATAAGAGAATTGGGTTTTAAAAATGAGAGGTAAGAACCTGCGTGACCAGCAAGTAAAGTGCTTGCTCATCAGCCCACTTTTCAGCAAAAGCATAGAGGTTAAATAGAAATAGTTTTTTTATGAATGACTAGGAATAAAAAGATAGAAAAAGATCAGAACCCCCCACCTAAATCCACAAAACCCAAGGGATCGGTGAACCTTGGGAGAACAAATTTTATAGACAAAATCATAAGAAAAGCAGAGTCTCGGGCATCAGTAGGATTCTGGACTGTCATTGGAAAAATCCCTACTATAATCCCTTAGGCAGCGGGTTCACCATCTGTGGCCTACCCTGAGATTCATAGCCAAATTGGAGGATCTAAATAGATTTTTCATGTTACAACAAATTTACATTCTGATCCTTGACAAGAGGGAAAATTTTGCAACTTAAAAGAAGGAGAGGGAGAAACCAGTGGAACTACTAAGGCAGGACCTCAGTTGTCTGAACAAGGATCTCCTGTGATCCCAGATCTAGGCAGTGTTGCAAAACCAATTCAGATTGTGAATCCTCTGCTTACTCAAATAGCACCCCGTGAAATCCGTGAAGGATATTGGCACATTTTTGACCAAATGGAAAATCTACCACCTCAAGGTCAAACCTTGACATTGGAATACCTCATAGTCGATCAAGTGGCCAATGCCCCGATGAAGACTATTCCCTTAAAAAGCATCCCAAATTTTCATGGGATGATTATAGAGGATCTAGATGCCTTCTTATTCGAGTTCGATGTCCTCTGCAGAGGATATGACTATACCACAGATCCTCAAAAACTAAAACTGTTCCCTTCTACTCTGAAAGGAGCGGCTTTGAGATGGTTCATGGGTCTAGGATGTTGGGTGTAGAGCCTGATTATCTTATGTATTCAAAGGTATTGCGGCATTGGACCCCAATTCGTAATGGGCTGGCAACGCCGCCCATAAAATATTCGCTGCAGGGGGGGGGTCCAGGGAGGGCAGCTGTGACCTTTGGGAGCCCCCCTTGGTGGGGGGATCAGGGGAAGCACCCCCGAAGCTAAGAATAGATGTAAAATTTCCTTGTAAAATGTTGTAATTTTGTAGTCAATCTGGGCTGTTCATTAGGCAGAGATCTGACGATAGAAGTTATGTTTAATATAGGGTTTTTCTACCCTAGAAGGCAACCCCTCGCTATATATGAGGGAATTCTATTGCATCTATGTAGATCGATATTCTGAGTGAGGAAGAGAGAGGAGATTGAGAGCGAAGAGGGCAGATCTGTTGTAGGTTGTATCTCTTCAATTTGTTGGATAATATAAAAAGAGGGTCTGGTTGTTTCTCCATGGACGTAGCCCAAACTGGGTGAACCACGTATATCTGTGTCTCTCTTGTTTTATACGTTTTCTGTGTTTATATTTTTGCAATATTTTATGTGTTCCATTGCTTTGTAATATTTAATTATCTAACATAGGAAGACGTACTATTAACTCTTGGGATGACATGAAAACTTATTTTCTCACAAGATACTAGGACTTTTGCAAGACTAGGGAATTAAAAGATGAAATCTTTAAGATGGCTGCAAAGGATAATGAAAGTCTAGAAGAATATGTCAAACAATTTCACTATAATTTGCAGAGATCCCCTCAAACCACTTTACCAAAGGAAGTCCTAAGAGCTATCTTAATTAAGGGAATGAAAGAAGAATGGATAGAAACTCTAAATTTGATGTGGAAAGGAGATATTTCTCAAGAAGATTATGATGAAATTGTTTGCTTGTGTATCAGATGTTCGTGAGGTAGCAAATGCACAGGGATAGGAAGCTAAGATCCTATGACCAAAGGAAGCAAACCACATAGCAGAGGCATAACAAGGATGGAAGTCGGTAACCTCTTGGAAGACTTCAAGATGGACATCCTAGGCACCCTCACAACGTAGTTGAACGTCCTACAGGCTAAACAGAAACAAGCTTTAGCATAACAAAATTTGGTCATTTTCTGCCCACGTTGTCAGAAGAAGCACAACCAACGGGAGTGTCCATTGGACATGGTCCAGACATGCGCCATCTGCACCAAGGATCACACCACTGAACAATGTCCATCACTTCTTGGGCTAAAAGAAGTTTTCAAAGAAGCGGAAGAAGAGACAGAGCCAGTATACTTAATGAACCAACGTCGACAGTGGCAGGCCAAACCTACAGGTATGTCACAAGACGCATCCCAGTTCTTTCCTTCTTCACCATTTAATCAGCAATAGAACCCAGGGGTAGCATGGCAAGGCCAGTCACCTTACTCGAATTGGCAATCCCAACCATTCCCTATGACACCTTGGCTGACTCAGTCCTTTCTGAGTAATGGCTGGCCAGATTCTCATTTTTCTCTTGTTTAGCAAGGTAATCCATATCCATCCCAGTGGCTTGCCTCTACTTCTCAAAATCCAAACTGGTCTTCGAATTGGCAGCGAATTTGGGGATATCCAATACACCTATGGGGACAGGTCCTCAACCTCAACCTGCATTATCAGTCCCATATCCATTACAACAAAATCCTCATCCTCTTCTGCATCCTCAATTTCCATCTCAACTAAATCTGAATCCCAATAACAGACCGGTTCAGCTGGTGCAAATTGTTGAGAGCTTAGACTATGAGATTGAACAAAAAGAATGTAATGAACTTAGATTGAGGTTAGGACGTATCATTACCCCTGGGGAAAATAGAGACCAACCATCAATTGAGTTGGAAACCCCACTTGTACATATACCATCAACTGTAAATGATACAAAAATAAAACAAGGAGAAGATACAAATCAACATAAAGATCCTAAGAAACTCATAGTCACTTCTCCCCCATTCCTCCAAAGGCTAACAATACCCAAACCAATTATTTGTCTAGATATTGATCTTGTAGGGGAACTAAAAAGTCTTTGTATTAAAATTCCTCTCTTCTAGGCCATCCAAGATATTCCTATTTATGCTAAAATGATTAAAGAGCTATGTGTAAAGAAGCTTGTGAGGAAAGCAAAAACTTCACCCACCATTCATGTTGTGGGGACCTTATCTAATTTACTCTTGGGAGGGGGAAATTTGGTAAAATATGAATATCCTGGGAATCCCATTATTACAGTTCAAATATATGGCCGGTCCTTTCCAAACACACTTGTTGACCTAGGGTGCAGCCATTAACATCTTAACAACAGAAACCTATCAGGGACTCGGTATTACAGCTCTGGAACCAACCACCACCCTACTAGAACTCGATGATCATTCAATGGTAAGGCTAGAGGGGACTTTACATGATATTACGGTTTATGTTGATTCATGGGAGTATTCAGTAGATTTTCTTGTTATAAACCCAAAAAGTCGATTAGATGGACACCCTCTGATTTTGGGCCAACCTTGGCTGGCAATAGTCGATGCTTACATAGGCTGCTGAGAGCGCAGCATGACTATTGTTAAAGGGGATGTTGTAAAAAATCTTGCTTTATATCCTCCTGCCAAACCAAGTTTTCCATTGTAAAAATATGTAAACAAACACCCGTATACCTAGAATTCAAGGATCAGACTAAAGATGATGTTATCAACAACTTTATCAATCAGTCAACTAATGTGAACAGTGTGAAATGTCAAATGTTAAAATCAATACTTGATAATGAAGCCTTGGAAGACCCTTTAAAAGATATTGATGATCAGCATATCTAGACAACAACTGTTCATAACACCAAACCTGTTGAAATTGAACCAGGCAAGGTTTTAAACATTAATGATAGCCTGGACAATGACCAACAACAAAAACTCATTTAGGTCCTACAAAAATATAAAGGGGATTTTTCCTGGGACTATCCTGACATGAAGGGAATAGACGCACAGCTATGTACACATCATATCTACACCGAAAAGGATGCTCATCCTATCCAGTAACCTCAACGGAGATTGAATCCGCATCTCAAGAATATTGGAAAAGAAGAGCTACAGAAGCTGCTAGATGTGAATTTCATTTATCCCATTTCAGATAGAAAATGGGTCTCTCCATTGGTAGTTGTCCCTCAGAAAAATGGGAAGTGGTGTATCTATGTGTATTATCGGGAATTGAACAAAGCAACACAGAAATATCACTTCCCTCTTCCATTTATTGATCAAGTCCTTGATACTCTGGCAGGGAAGCAGTTCTTTTCCTTTCTAGATGGCTTCAATGACTACAATCAGATTCAAATCACCCCTAAAGACCAAGACAAAACAACCTTCACCTATCCATGGGGTACATTCGCTTATAGAGTATTACCATTTGGCTTATGCAATGCCCCAGCTACGTTTCAAAGGGCCATACTCAACATTTTTGCTAACCTGATAAATGAAGGGCTTGAAGTTTACATGGATGAATTTACCCCATATGGGGATGACTTTGATCAAGCGCTACAAACATTAGAGAAGGTTTTGGAATGATGCATTGCTACTAGGTTGTGTTTAAGCAATGTCAAGTGTCACATGATGATGACCAAAGGCGTAATCCTAGGACATTACATTTCTGCAACAGGGATACAGGTAGATCCAGCAAAGATACAAGTAATTCTTTTACTACCTACACCCTATACTTAGATGGAGGTACATAGCTTCCTTGGATATACAGGCTATTATCACAGGTTGATAAAAAAATTTCACAAATTTTTGTGCCTTTATATGCTTTAACCAGAAATATTAACTTTAAATGGTCTAAAAAATGTGACACATATTTTATAGATTTAAAGAAACTAGTTTTGATGGCACCAATATTACATGGACCTAAATGGGAACTGCCCTTTCACATCTCCACGGACGCATCAGATGCAACAATAGGCACTGTCCTCGGCCAAGAGGAGGACAAAAAACCTTATGCTATATATTATATCAGCAAAAATCTTACTCCTGCTAAACTTAATTATACAATAACAGAAAAGTAATTCTTAGTTGTCATTTATGCCATAAAAAAATTTATTCATTATAAACTGGCTATCAAGTTTTTATGTATATTGATTATTCTGCCATTAGGTACTTAGCCAACAATCCTATTACAATGGTCAAGTGACTCGTTGGTTATTGATTTTGTAGGAGTTTGATATCACCATTAAGGATCGTCCAGGAAGGAAAACCCAGTCGCTGATTTTCTATCTCGAGTTCCAAAGGAAAATGATCCATTGGCAGTGGACGACCAATTTCTAGATGAATATTTGTTTGTTGTAGCAGTCAAAATGCCATGGTATGCAGATGTAGCAAATTATCTGGCAGTAGGGAAGCTGCCCAGGCACTTGATAGCAAGGGAAAGGAAACAAATTGTCCAGCGTAACGCCTAATTTTCTTGGATTAGTGGATACCCTTTTCACACAGGGTCTGATATGTGTATATGTAGATGCATTTGTGAGGATGAGATTTATGACATCCTGAAGGCTTGCCATGATAAGCCTTGCGGAGGATACTTCGCAATCGTAGGACAGGGCATAAGATACTACAGATGGGCTAGTATTGGCCCACTATTTTTAAAGATCCTAGGAAATATTCCTAGGCTTGTGATAGCTACCAAAGGATGGACCTACCTAGTCAATCTGATGAAATGCCTTTGCAGCTCCAATTGGTGATAGAACCCTTTGAATGATGGTCACTAGATTTTTTTGGTCCATTTCACCCACCATCAAACCAAAAGGCCTACATACTAGTTGCCACAGCTTATGTGATGAAGTGGGTAGAAACAATAGATTTTCCAAGAGCTACAGAAGAAGTTGTAATTAATTTCATTTTTGGGCTATTTGTGCAGTATGGTTTACCTTGGGAAGTGATAACAAATGGGGGAGGGAAATTTGTAGGACACAACATTACATCCACTCTTAGAAACCACCACATTACACATAGAATCACTTCCCCATATCACCCGCAGGTGAACGGGCAGGTTTAAAGCACTAATAAGGTCATCAAAGAAATTCTGACCAAGACAGTCTCAACACATCAACAAGACTAGGCTACTAGGCTACCAGAGCCCTTGTGGGCCTATCGCAAAATTTGGAAAAATACTACTGGATATTCTCCGTACCAACTTGTGTTTAGCAAAGAACTTATTTTTCCTATTGAATTTGAAATAAAGACTCTAAGAACGGCTTAGGAAGTGGGATTGGATCTAACAAAAGCCCAAACCAAGCGACTTCAACAAATAAATGAATTGGACGAGGCTCGACTACTTTCTCTACAACGTACTGCAATTATTTAGTAGCAAAGGGCAAAGTGGCACGACAGTCTTATAAAAAAGAAGACGTTTCAAAAAGGAGATTGGGCACTCCTCTATGACTCCAGATTCCAGGACTTTCCGGGAAAGTTACAAACAAGGTGGCTTGGCCCTTATGAAATTCAAGAAGTACATAACAATGGTACTCTCACTTTAACTACCATTGACGGGTTTGACCATTCTTTCAAGGTGAATGGACATCAGGTGCGTCTTTATCACAAACCACTCACCAAGGAGCATTTTTGCCAACAAGTACGTGATGACCCCACCATGAAAATTTTAGCTGCAAGGAATGATGACCCAGCAGCTTTGCTCTCGTAAAATTGAATCTTTCTTTAGTTGTAAATAATGTATATATTCCTTTACGGTTGATTGCGATCTAGTTAGGCATCACCATGTAAATACAAATATTTCTCTTGTTTTTTTGGGTGTGTTTCATAAATGTTGTTCAATCGATTGAACGATTGTTGTTCAATCAATTGAACAACACTTATCTTAATTTGTGTATTGTTGTTCAATTGATTAAACGAGTGTTGTTCAATCAATTGAACAACACTTATTTTCATGTGTGTATTGTTGTTCAATTGATTGAAAGATTGTTGTTCAATCAATTGAACAACACTTTTTTCCATGTGTGTATTGTTGTTCAATTGATTGAACGATTTTTGTTCAATCAATTGAACAACACTTATTTTTGTGTGCACATTTCTATTCAATCGATCGAATGATTGATGTTCAATCAATTAAACATCACTTATTTGTTTCTGTGTTTTGTTTGTTGTTAAATCAATTGAACGATTGATGTTCAATCAATTGAACAACTCTTTTTGTGTGTTTGTTGTTCAATCGATTGAATGATTGCTCTTCAATCAATTGAACAACACTTTTTGCATTTTTATGATTCTGTTGTTCAATCAATTGAACAACACTTTTTGCATTTTTACGAATTTGTTATTCAATTGGTTGGACGATTTCTATTCAATCAATTGAACAACACTTTTGCGTTTTTACAATTTTGCTGTTCAATCAATTGAATAACATTTTTTTGCCTTTTTACGATTTTGCTGTTCAATCAGTTGAACGATTGTTGTTCAATCAATTGAATAGAACTTTTTGCATTTTTGTATTGTTGTTCAATCGATTGAACGATTGTTGTTCAATCAATTGAACAACACTTTTTGAGTGTATGTTGTTCAATCGATTGAATGATTATTGTTCAATCAATTGAACAACCCCGATTTTGCTTTTTGTGTGTTTGTTGTCTAAATTGGTAGAATGAATAAATTGTGATTTATTTTTGCTATTTTATCACTGGCCATTCTTTTTTCCATTTTCTTTCTCTTTTATGTTTTGAATAAAAACCATCTGGTTGGATTTGTGCCTAAGATAAAGAAAAAAAATAATGTTAATACCATTATGACCTATGAAACCTTTTGATGGTTATCTTTATTCAAAAGCTGACATGGTGCATCTCTATAATGACTGGTTGAATATCTTCCCTTTGGACACATCATAAAATGATTTATTATTTTAATACCATGCTGGTTTATCTTTCAAATGGGTAAATCCCTTTGATATGATGATATGGGGGTAAAAGTATAATTTTCATTGGCATTTTTTTTACTTCTTACGCCATCCCTGACTCTTAAGGAGTAAATGAGCCTCCCTCTTTTTACAATAAAAGCATCAAAATATGAAAATATAGAAATATGAAAATGCAACAAACATTGTCTTAAAGAGGATAGGGGGTCTCAGTACGAGCCAACCTACCATGATCATAAGGATGTAATGGGTAACATTCCATTTTGGCCACCAAACTAAGGTAATGACCTTCTTTATAATTAAAACTGACAGAATGATAGGGGGTCTCATCACGAGCCAACCTGATCACTTTGTTATATCTTGGTGAATGGCACTATGATTATCTGGTAGCCATGCCAGCATAATGGTATCTTTATAGCAAGAAAAGAAAGAATCATCTAAATACTAAAAGGAGGACTCTGGCTCATTTGTGGGGTTAAAAAGAAACCCTGTCAAGGCTATGGACACCTGCTGGCAGCAGTGGCTCTGCTTGTGGTATTGAAGTACTATGTGACACTGCCAAATTCTCTCTATCCTATTACCACCCATGGATTCGTTTCTAAAGGAAAATTTCCCATTTGAACAACATTCCTAAAAATCCAACATGCATGGTAACTTATATCTTATATCCATTATATCATATTTGTCCAATCACTTTAATGACAGTCATTAATACTTACCGTCGATCATGCGTTTGATACTTTTCCACCTAAGGTAAAAATATTTTGACATAATGGTTTAAATATCTGTTTTAATTTACGGGCATTTCAAATCTGTTGATGTGTACTACTTTGATTGTCGTTGTCATATACTACACCGCTTTTATTGATTGGTTGCCTGCATTTATGATTTAATGACACTTTCTCTTATTTTTCCCATGCTTGGCGGACGTGGATGCCCTTTTCTGATTGGAGGGGGGATGGTATGCATATGAACAACATGTGTGACAATTTATGGATAGTCGTGTGATGATTATTAAACTGATTTCTGGTTAAAGGACTGCATGATGATTGTGTATGTGTAATAATTATCAAACCATTTCTGATTGGAGGAAAAAAGGAAACCATTATGGACAACATGTGAATTGATTATGATCCTACGTCAAATATTGTTGACAAGACAAATGACTTAATTGTCTGTGATATTAATTCTCAAAACAACGTCATTCTCCTATCAAAAGCTTTAACGTTCTCTGTTGTTGTTCCAAACTATGAAAGAGTGAGAGAAGTGCATGCAAGTGAACCAGCCACAGAAAAACAACAGCCATGGGAGGAAAGGCCATTCGAAATGAACCCACAATGCTCAGGGTATCAGACTAGGCTCGGGAAATTCTTGAGCGCACCAGCTGGTTACAATATTTGACCAGATTACAGGGATTTCATGAGGAGGTGACA
The DNA here is from genome assembly GCA_031772625.1 of Pinus tabuliformis. Lineage (NCBI taxonomy): Eukaryota > Viridiplantae > Streptophyta > Pinopsida > Pinales > Pinaceae > Pinus > Pinus tabuliformis. Next base: position 113,283,415 of record CM062805.1, read on the forward strand.
CTTGAATTTCTGCAGAATTTGCAGAATGGCCACACAATGGTGAGAGGCAAGAACATAATAGTCTCCGAAGAAATCATAGATGAAGTCACTAGACTACCAACAGAAGGAACAAGATGGATAGACAAACATGTTCTTTTGCAGGAAGTCGTCACAATCTTTCAGGATCCAAATGAGAAATTGGTGTGAAAAGGGAAAGGCGTTCACCCTACAGATTTGAGGCAGCCATGCCAGAAATTAGCAGCCATTGTGCAGAGGTACATCACGTTCGACAGACAATAGGACGTGGTAAAACCTTGCCAACTCAAACTATTAGCCATTTTAAAACAGAAAATTACAGTTAACCTGCCATTTTATTTAAATTCTGTATTGCATGATGTTGCCTATTGGGTTAGAAAAGCAAAGGACCCACATACAGTCATCAACCATCATGGGCTGATCAAACTAATCATCACTCATGGACTGGCCCAGCAGCAACTAACCTGGGATAACCTTGTGAATCCTACTCTGGCCCCACCTATAGAAAACCCAACAATTGAACAACAAGGGCCAAGAGTGACAGGTCTGAAAAGGACACAGAAAAGGAAGAATCCCTCTTTGGCCTTGGGCCCAACAAAGCGAAGATGCTCTATGAGGGTAAAGTCACAGAAACACACCCCAGTTCAAATAGATGAGGCAAGGCCATCTCACATGCCCCCTCCAAGTCTATAAGATTTCTCTCTGCAGGACTATGAGGAAGAGGTTTCCCGAGTGCTAGAAAATATGGGGATATTTGGTGAAGGAAGGGAGAAATCTGGGAATTTTGAAGGGCAAAATTATGCCCCCAACTAGTTTTCCCTTACTGGCAGTCCTGGTCATGATGAAACCCTGTCATTTACTGATAATGTGGAAGAACAGAGGGAACCAGTTCTTCCTACGAAGGAGCCCCTTGAAGCAGACATGCATGCAGAGGAAATCATTAGGGAAGGAAATCAAGTAGAAGCTATTGGTCCACTGGACCCCCCAGATAAGGAAAACCTTGCAAAAAACCCTGGAACATGAAAGTCAACTAGGGAGCACCAGTTTTATGAATTCCCCGGAGGACAAGGCCCACCTTGATGTAGACCTTGAAAACTATAATTGCTTAGGGGACACTATTCCATTGGGGTCTCCTGAGAAGGAAGCCCATGGAGATGGAGACCTGGAAGGTGAAAATCCATCAGGGGACATAGTCCCATTAGAACCCATCCTGATGTTGATACAATTCCACCTGGACAGGGACCTGAAGTAAATACAGTCATGCCACCGTCGGTCAAAAGCCTCACAACAAACAAGACATACAAGGAAAGACTCAGGAAAATGCTCAAGAAATATAGGAGGCAAAAGAAAATAATTAAGCAGCTAAGATAGTGGTTGAAGGAAGCAGTCAGGGTTAAGAAAGTGAAAGCAGAATTGGAGACCACAGGGACCCAAACTAAATATTACCCTAGGGAAGATGTTGGAACCTAGACTGAGACCTTGTTCGTTTATTAAAAAAAAAACCAAACAAAGCCATGTATTCTAGAAGATAGTGGAATGCAGACAGAGGATCCTTTTGTTTTCCCACAGGAAAATCAAACGGACTTCCCTACTGTTGATGTTGTCATTCAAACTTATACTAAAGAAAACACCCAAGCTGATTGTTTCATGATTCGAGAAGCGGTCGAGGCTGTTGTTCAGACTAACCCAATGGAAACACAGGACGATGAGGTCCAAACAGAGGAGACGCCTCCCTAAATTCCCTTGGTAAGGGAAGCGATCATTAGAAAATTGTAGAATGAGCAAGTCAAGACTCAGAAGGAATTGACTCGACATAAAGAGGAAGTAGTGCCCCTACGAGTACACCAAGAATTACGAAAGAAACTTGAGGCACTCACAGTCACAGAGGATGAGACTTTTTCAAATTATAAGCATTATCAAAGGAAAGTTGAAAAAGCATAGGTCAAGTTGCAGAAAGCTAAAGAGAAATTGGAGACTATTTACTCTATTTATTCAAATGCCTTGTCATGCCGAGATCCTACTACCAACTACGCATTGTTCTTACTAGAGAGATATCTCCTATTGAAGGTAAAAGTTGTTAAAGCTGGAAAGTCAGTAGAAATTAGGACCACCCCAGATTTTGTTAAGTGTTTCAAGGAGAAAAATGAACAGGTGTGTCGCCTCCTATGTGAATTGTACATGCATAATTTCTTTTTAGAAGATGACTTAGATAGAAATCTTTGCCCCTTCATAGGGGATATTCAATTACAGGCTTTTCTTTCCTTTTCCACTAACCAAATCAAATGGGCTAAGGCCCATAATACTTTTAGAAAATGAGAATATGGCATAGACTTATGGGTAAGGGGAGAGCCTATAAAACCCTTGCACCTCGTTGTCCATAACAAATAGTTTATGAAACGAACATGTGTTGTGGAAAAATTAGGACCACTGCACACAGACATTATATAGGCCGGGAAGGAGTACTTCCAGGAAACAAAAGAAGAAGCTTTATCTACAGCTAGATAGAGATGGGAAGCCTCCAGAAATACTATCAGGAACAAAGAACCATTTGGATTCAGGAATTTTAAAGTTTCCTCCACTCGGTTACATAAATACAGTAACGTGGTCTTGAGCATGGGCCCTAAGTGGATAGGGTGCTAATATAGAAGCCCACTTATCTGGTATCCCCCAGATGGGTACCACAATTATTATAACTTGACATAACAACAAGTCAACCAGGCTTTCGCAGTGCTTAAAAAGAAAAACGGTTTCAGGCTATGGAAGGAGGAAGTATATCCAACCTATTCCTTAACTCAACTACACCTTAACCATCTGATTACATAAGAACATGCAATAAAGTAAGCTGGGGAGTATGTTGGGACGAGGAAAAGGTATGATTTCTCCTCATAAATAGCCTAATTTAGCATTTGTCGTCACATGTTTATCTTCGTTTTATGGATCAAAATAGAGGAAACAACATCAAAAATTGGGTAAAATCGAATAGTAACAAATTAGATAAATGTGGGCATTGAAAACTGACTTTCACTATCTTTGTATGTAGGGATGCAGATTGGACGATAGTTGTTCAATCGACAAGACAGCTGCAACCAGTAAAGGAAAAGAGACAACGTCCTGAGCATGGAAGCAGGTGTAAGCCCACGAGAACCAATGTTATTTTATGATGAAATCAGATCAAGTATTGTGAAATCCTCATGAACCCCTGATCCTAAGGATTCGCTTTTATCTATTTACTTTTATAAATGTTATATAAAGCCAAAAGGTAAGCTGAATAGCTAGTTTAGGAATTCGCAGATTCTAACTTTTCTTTTTGGACATATAATACTTTCATCTCGGTGATGCTGTAACTCTATTATTGATTTTAATGAATAAGTCTGCGTTTAATTCATCATCGTGTTCTGAGTGTCTAATAGTGGGGACTTCTGGAGACTTTGGGCCTAGTCAATAGAAGATTTACTGCTCCAACTATGTTATAATTATTTTTGTTTATTCTTCACTGTTCATTATTATTAGTTTGCAAAGTTAGTATCATTTTGATTACTATGAGGATTGATGATTCTAATTTGCATTGTTGTTCAGTCAAGCTTCTAGATTTAGTTGTGTGATTATATATGCGTGATGCTCTTTATTGAAATGGTTATGTCATATGTGTGATGCTCTTTATTGAATTGGTTGTGTTCATTCTAGATTGTTGTTCATTCTAAGGTAATGTTATCATAGATTTCAAAGCTAGAGTGATTGTGTTCCATGAGGTGTTTATATGGTTATTTTCTATTCAATTATTATAGCTTTCCTTCATGTTAGATACTAGTTAGATTGTCAAGTGTGATTCTTTTTGTTTGCATTCTGATTTAGTTACTTGCAGAATAGATTAAGTAGCTTTGAAAGTGTGTTATGAATTCCTTTTAGAAGTTTTTGGATTGAATTTATAGAAATAGACATTATAAATTGCAATGATTCCAACATAGATTGACATCTGAATTCAATGCATATATAGTGCTGAGACTCTTGAAATAAAAAGACTTGCCCTGGGTTGATAATGAATGTAGGTATTGAGATTTCTTGTAATAAGACATCTTAGTGCACCAACATCCCTATCCAAATCACAACATGCACTAGGTCTACCCTATGAAACTATAACCTAATGCAGAGGATCAATCTCTGATGCATTTGCTCCTACTAAATGGAAATCACCAGTAGAATTGCTCCTACGCCTTCTAGAATAAGGCTTGACACTCATAGGTGAGAGCCCACGAAGCCTCCTAGACTGATGAATTGGGCGATCAACCACTTTTAATTATTATGAGAACTTGTAAATACTCAAAAATTATAATGCTATGGAAATCTAGGAGCAAAGAGAAATCACTGAAATATCCCTAAAGATACAATCAATCAAGCTACTTCCAGGTATTTCTGCTCCAGGTGATTAGGGTTGGACACCAAAATACAAGAAAGTGATATAGATGACCTTCCAAACATAGTTTGGGATAATGATGGCCCAAGCCTACGAGTGAAGGTAACAGAAATAGTTACACTAACCTCCAATCAAAAGCCTTTGCCGATGCAAGTACCCAAGCTTGGCAAGGGCACCCTCCAGAAGTACTAATGAGTGTGATACAACGTCTACCTCAAGTACCATGGGTATTCCCCCCCACAGTCACCAATGCAATCCCTAGGAAAGGAAAATATGTTCACCATTTCATATTGGCAGCCGAGCGGAACAATCTTTGGTCGAGATCCAACAAGTCGGAGAGGGGGTATCTCTCTTTCCTATCTTCACTCGGCCTCGTGCTTAACTCCCAAAAGAGAAGATCTTTCCAAAACAACTTCATGACACTATATTTCACTCTTTTAATTAATTTCTACATTTTGAATTTAGAGTGGAATGGGAGAGTTAACTCTCCACTCGCCTATTCCAAGGCCTTAATATGACCTAGACTAGTTGATGTTATTAATGAAAAATCAAAAAATTCTAGTTCATTTTAAATTAGGTGCTTGATTTTAATGGTTTTTTCTTAAGTCAGGGGTAAGGTGGAAGTGCAACTTTATGGTTTTCTGGACACAAAATGAATCTATAGAAAACCTAGCTATATGCACATGAAACTTTTTTTCTTTCGATGAAAAGCGATTTCTACAAGGTTCTACGAACAAACTATGAAAGAAAAAAAATATTTTTCTTTTCTCAAAACACATGCTCACACATTAAAAATCTACAAAAAAGGACTAAAATTATTATAGTGCAACTATGTTAATGCAAACTATATTTTTAATGCAAGATTCAAAAGACTACTCTAAAAAGAAGCAAACGTGTTTCTTAAAACAAACAAGAGGCAAAACTTGACAAGATCAAGAACAAATTCACTCACAAAATCTTCCCAAAATCAAGCGAATTCAACCTAATCAAAAGAGTTCACAATTTCTCAAAACGATAAAAAGACCAAAAAGGAAAAAGAAAGGCAACAAAACAATGTTTTTATCTTTTTATTTTTAAGGACACAAAAGAGTTTTCGAGAAAGAAAAAACTACTAAAGGCTTCTAAATCAAATTCAAGCATAAACAACTTCAAACTTCACAAGCCATAGATATCACAAGCATGATAAGACTTAGAATGTCAAGAGGATACAAAATCAAAAGAAATGATCTGAAGAGCAGCATACAAACTCCAACAAACAATAAAGAATTCAAGAAAACCAAGAAACTTTGCAAGATAGCAAGAAAATCTTTCTCCAAAATCAAGAAAAAACCAAGGACACCAACTTTTAGGAAAGCAAGGCAAAGTAATGCAAAGGCTGGGTTATAAATAAATTGAAACCAATTCTCTATTTCAAAGACTCAAAACATCCAATAACTTCACTGAGAAGCCTTGAACCCAAACACAGAAACCAACACCTTACCAAAAATCAAACCCTAGCTTGACTAGGTCTTTTCGCAAAGAGAGACAAGAAACTGATAATCTACCAGAAGCAAGACTTTCCAAGGCAATCAATGACTAAATAGAAGCAAGAAACATCAGAAAAAACTAATTACTGGACTCAGCATTTGAAAAATTCAAATAAAACTAGGCATACGTGACTGTGCAGTGATAGACCCATGCATATATCAACTGTTCTCAAAGAAACATGCATATACACGTATTTATTTGGACAAAAACACATGTATACGCGACCGTCTAAGTTGAAACTGGCGTATAGAAAAGTCAGTAAGGAAAAATAAAAAAATTAGGTCTAATCCAGAAGATCAGACTGTTTGCCCAGGTTACAGACAAGTCAAAGATACTAGAAAGACAGGAAACCAAACAAGAAAGCCCATATCAAGCAATAAAACAACCCAAACTAGGAAAAACTAGAAGTATTCCCCAGTGGAGTCACCAGTTCTATTATGGGAATAATACACCTTAGGGTATGGGTTGAACACCCCAATAGAACAGAGGGCATACACCAACATGAAGCAGACAAACAAGTAGCCTTAATACTTAAACTATTGAAGTAGGAAGAAGAAGTATAATACTCGAAGGTCCTACATTTGAGGTCATTCTCATAGGGTCCAAACCCTTTTCTTCCTCCAATTCCTTAAAAACTGCAACTCATTCAATCAAAGCATATACAACAACAGCGATTGAAAGCATGTTCATGATATAAGTGTTATATCATATAAGAATATACATATAAAACATGAAATCATACATCAGTTAGATTAAAACATGAATTAAATCATTATGATTTGATCATTAGGAACAAGATATGGCTTCTTTATTGATTAAAACAAGATAATATGGAAGAATACAACCTGATCCTTCTCCAAATCCAAGTGAAACCTTCGTCTGGATCCCTCCAGCCCAAGCCTCAACAATCCTCTTTCAAACGCATACACATGGATGCCATATAAATGAGATGGACATCACAATGACAAAATAGGGGTTTCCTATGGCTGGGAATGTAGGAGGCACAGGGTTAAAATCAGACTTAATTATGGAAAATTTGGATATAATATCAATATGCTATCTTTCTCTCCCCTTAGGCCTTCCCCATGAGGTGTATTTATATGACCTCAAAACAGTTTTTTCAGTTGGGAAACAGTTAGGCCACGAGCTCTTGTAGGTAGGCTTCCAGTGTAACCAGTAAACCCCACCCCAAAAATAGGGATTTTATATTTTTTCATATTTTAAATCATATATGTGGGTTGGGTATATCTTAACCCGCATGTGCACACTATTTTTACGAGGTAGTGTTGCATATGGAATTTAAAATAGCATTTTTCAATATTTGGACCAAGTCTGAAGGTAAACGGCTACCCAAGGCGATGACTCAAAGCATCAAGTATACAAATGTGGTAACTGATGTTATAACACTTATGATATAATAAAAAAGGGATTTAATAAAATGCAAAAAACAATGGCAAATCCATTATAACATACAATAATTTTGGCTAATTTCCTTTATAAACAAAATTTAAGTTTTACAAAATAGAGAAGAATCATTCAACTTAATAATCAAAACCATTAGCATAAAATCCCAACCAATCGTTCAAAAATTCATAGGAGAAGTGGATGCACCTGAAAATATTTCGCCTCTCCTCTGATTATTGAGAAATACTGGTATAGGCTTGCTGGGAATCTTGAAAATTATTCATGGGCCGGTGACATGAATGATAATTATGGGGACCTTTTTGAACAGACTAATTTGATGTACGGAAGGCTATAAAAAGGAGTAAACCAAATTTTTACATATAACACAAATAATAGCACAAACAATATTATAAAATAATATAATAAAGCATATCAGGATTTTTGGCTATCTGAGGATTTACAACGCAGCCAAACTTACGATTCCTAAGTTTTCCGATATACCATTCCAAAGCCACGTGTCATTTCATATCAACTATAGGAGTTTTTAAACGTATTTCCATGCCAAAAATCTCGATAACCTGATACTGTCGGACTTGATATGCCATACATTCCAATTAATCCAAATATCGGATCCATTCAACTATCAGGAATTTTCTAACAAATGAGCTTGAAAAAATCTGATACAACTTTTGGACCCAATTTGTTTCAAAGCTCTAATTTATCATGGTTTCTAGTCTTCCCTCTTTCAGATGTTCATAAGATATCATGGTTTTTCGTTGCGAACTGGTCCAAATCCTCTGATAGTCGAATTCCTCTGATAGGCCATTCACATTCCATATATGTCACATTCAGTTTTGGTTTTCGCCGCAATTCTAAATAAGCCACTTGTTATGGTCCCAAGATCTATTTTGATTGGTCAATATGTTTTGTTATGATTCGAGTTATTTGATAATCAGTGATTGAATTGCTGATTATGGATTGCAGGGCTGATTCTGGAAGAATCATTCTGCTCTGATTTTGTTTCAACAATGTAACAACTACTATTCCAAAGAAAAACCGAGGCAGTTAACAGATTGCTATTCAGGGAATTTATTAAAACAACCCTTCGGCTGGTTTAGAATTTGTTAGACCGAATTCAGTTTTGATTTCTAAAATTTGTAAATATTAGGCTCATATATATCCATTAGGATTAATATACAGTTTGATTTTCTTTTTATGTAATTTTTGGTTAAGCGATTGGGAAAAATGGTTATGACTGTCAAATGTATAAATACCCATCTTGATTGTGAGATCAGGGTTCTAAATTCAATTCACAAAAGACACTTATTAGTGCACTATTGACTATAAGCGATCTTTTCATATTTATGTGAAACCATTACATAGTTATGGAGAAGGAATATTGGGTTTAATCTTGGTACTATTATCTCAATTTTCTTTGTTCGGTTTTTAAACAAATTGTGTACTCTTTCATCTCTGTATATTGTATCAGTTTAATATTTTTCACTATCAAGGATATTAATCAAAGCGATGTTGCATTGTTATGGAAAAACCCAAGACAATTATTTAATTACATGTCAAATGAAGATACAACCACAATAATAATGGAAGAGTCTACGGTGGGTATGGTCAAGATAATACACATCAGACTGTTGGCAATTTCAAAAAAACAAACTTATTTACATATTAAATAATAAGCTACTATAGAGTTTAACATTGAAGCTACCAATATAGTCATCATCACTTAACCCAAACCACTACCACAATTTGGTTTGAGAAGATTTATCCCGACCATAAGGTCATTGAAAACCCAGGAAGGGAGGGATAAAAAATGCCTTATATATCAACAAATGTATTAGCATGCATATCATCTTAGGCAGGGCCCACTAGAAATACCAATTACTGCAAGCCTTGAATTACTGACTAGCTGCATGAGAAAGTCTAACAACATCAACATGATGACCAAATATTTTCATTTAACCCCAAAGGTCCACCTATAAACCATATATTATTGACAAAAAATAGAGGGGGGATGTCATTGATAAAGGGTTTCAACTAATCTTGAAATATGGAACATATAACATGTTAAAAGCATTAGACACTACCAAACCCAAATAATAGTTTCCTGCAAGGGCACAACTTCACCACTCAGGAATGCTTTCCTCCAAAACTTAGTGTATGAACCTACATATAAAGAAACTTATGAGAAAAAACGAAAAGTTCCACGTCGGATTTTTAACAAACCAATTCATCATTTTGCCTATTTCATTGATCTTTTTTGTCATTCCCATCACTGGCACTTCCAATACAAATACTATACAAAAATGTTGACATCAACAAATCTTCCTTTATCTTCAACTTCTTAGATTTCATGTACAGAAAGGATGGATAAAGGAAGGAAACTGTAGACTCTCTATATAGAAATAAGAAAATGAAAATAATGCATCATCATCATGTGAGACCATTCCTTGTCGCCAAAAATGCTACCATCAACTATTCACAATGTTAAAGGGGCAATTTGATCAACATTTATCCGAGATATCCAACCACCTAGGCGAGTGGCCTCCATCTGTACAATGTTAGCTATATCCATAGAGCAACCCATAGTCCATCGTTCCATTGATTCCATTGGTGCTTCCTTAAACAATTTATGAACCCAAGAAAAATTTGGTTCATCTGAACTTCGGATACCAAAAGAAGCTAATTTTCTGAATTTTTGTAGCTCCTCCCCTTGAATTCCTCAATTTACTTTACCAGTTGGAGAACCCCATTCTAACCAAGTTTTAGCACCTCCAAGGTCTCCAGACCTACGACTTCATTTGTCTCTTTGGGAAAATGCAACAGCCATAGAGTCTGCACCTGCACTCATAATCGATGACACCCAATTTAAAGTATGACTACGATGCATGTGTGCCTTGTACGACATTTCTAATCAAACAATCGTATCTAAAAATTCCAGCATGCTTTCCTCTTTTACAATCATGTTTTTTCCAAGTCTTCATAACGTTTTAAAGTGTATTCTCCTTAAAACAATTACATAATGGTGCCTAAAGAATTTCTCTAAGTAAGAATCTAATATATTCTTCTATTAACCACATCTTATGATATAAGAAAAAAGGGACTTAAAAAAAATGGAAGAAACAATGGCAAATGCATTATAACATATACTAATTTTGGCTAATTTGCTTTATATACAAAATCTAAATTTCACAAAATAGAGAATAATCATTCAACTTAATAATCACAACCATTAGCATAAAATCCCTCACCATCCGAGCATTCAAAAATTCAGAGGAGAAGTTGCCTCACCTGAAAATATTTCGCCTCTCCTCTAATTATTGAGAAAGACTACTACAGGCTGGCTGGGAATCTTGAAAAATATTCATTGGCTAGTGATGTGAATGATAATTCTGGGGACCCTTTTGAACAGACTAATTTGATGTACAGAAGACTTTCAAAAGTAGTAAACCAAATTTTAATACATATAACACAAATAATAGCGCAAACCATATTATAATAAAGCATATCGGGATTTTTGTCTATCTGAGTATTTACAATGCAGCCAAGCTTATGATTCCTAAGTTTTTCGATATACCATTCCAAAGCCATGTGTCATTTCATATAAGCTATTGGAGTTTTTAAACATATTTCCATGCCCAAAATCGTGATAAACTAGTACCGCCAAACTCGATATGCCATACATTGCAATTAATCCTAATATTAGATCCATTCAACTATCAGGCTTTTTGTAACAAATGCACTTGAAAAACTACGATACAGCTTCTGGACCCTATTTGTTTCAAAGCTCTAATTTATCATTCTTTCAAGTCTTCCCTCTTTTAGATTTTCATTAGATATCGTCATTTTTGGTTACAAAGTAGTCCAAATCCTCTGATATTCGAATTCCTCCAATAGGCCATTCGCATTCCATATGTCACGTTTAGTTTTGGTTTTCGCCCCAATTCTAAATAAGCCACCATTATGGTCTCGGGCTCTGTTTTGTTTGGTTTTTCAATATCTTTTGTTATGATTCGAGGTATTTGGTAATTTCATATTGAATCAGTGATTATGGATTTCAAGACCAATTCTGGAAGAAGCATTCTGTTGTGATTTTGTTTCAACAATGTAACTACTACAACTCCAAAGAAAGACTAAGGTAGTTGAAAGATTGTTTTCAGGGAATTTATTAAAACAACCCTTCGACTGACTCATAATTTTTTGGACTGAATTCGGTTTTGATTTCTAAAATTTGTAAATGTCAGGTTTAGATATATCCATTAGGATTAATATATAGTTCGATTTTATTTTAATGTAATTTTTGGTTAAGCGATTGGGGAAAATGGTTATGACTACAAAATGTATAAATACCCATCTCAATTATGAGAGTGGGGTTCTAAATTTAGTTCACAAAATACACTTATTAGTGCACTATTGTCTATAAGAAATCTTTTCATATTTATGTAACCATTACACAGTTCTGGAGAAGGCATATCAGGCTTAATCTTGGTACTATTGTCTTGATTTTCTTTGTTCTGTTTTCAAACAAATTGTGTATTCTTTCATCTCTATATATTGTATCAGTTTAATATACTTGTGTGTTAAAAGAGGACAACGTCTGAATTTGGAGTTGTGGGGATAACAGGGTTGATTTGTGAGATTGAACCTCTGATAGAAAGGCAGATTCAGAGGTTGTCATTTTAGGAAAGAATACTTTAGATGTAAACAAATCTTCAAGGTTAGTTGGAACAACATTATGAGTCTTGAATTTTCTAGGCCTGCAAGGGGTATTTCCACTACTAGATACAATAGCCATAGGACCATTTCCTTTGGCTTGGGTGGAGAGACAAGCAAATTCATTTAGAAGTTGTCCTTCATAATCACCACTTTCAATCAAACACTATGGATGCATGTCTCTAGCATTAACTATTGTTCGCATGCAACTAGCTTGGAGAACACCATTAGTAAGGTGAAAAGTTAGTAAGTTTGGATGTGCCCAAGATCCACCACCAAAGGAAGAATGAGAAGATGTATTTGCAGATGACAATGGTGACATTGGAGAGTTGGGGAAACTACTTTGTCAAGAATTGGAGGAAGACATCATTAAGACATAAGAGGCAGATCTAGGTGCAAGAGGATTCATGACAGCCATCTTATTTGATGAATTCATTGTGGTTCTCTAAGAAAAAATTGATGAACAAGTAGGTGGATACAACGGATGAAATTCTTCAATGGTCTATGCAGAAAAGTACACTCTGCAAGAGAAATTAGTCCCAACTTTGCAAAGGTAGGTTTGATATTGGGCATGGTATAGTGAGCATTCGGAAACACCATGTGCATACTCACAAACATCACCCCTCCTACAAGCCCCTTTACGAAAATTAGGGCAAGGAACACAACTATAATGATACTTTCTAGGGTCCCTTCTTTGAGCATTTTCACCCAGGTGCACAAAAGGGCATTCAGTTCAATCATGAGAATAAGCTTTGGAACAAGGCCTTACCTTAAAAGAATACATATGAAACTCATCAGAATTTTAGATTCTATTCTTGATGTCAGGTAGAGAAGAATCCACTACAAATTCTTTCTTCTCACCGCAATCACACAAATTCTTTGAAATGTCTAAAGATGTTGGGGGTGATGATAATGGAGAATTGAAAGTTGCAGGGCTTGTTGAATCAGGGGATGAAAAGAGAGGCGACAAAGTAGACACAAATACTACACATCCATGCTCATCAAAAAAACACCTACCACCCTCTAGCAAGTAGAATCATGAACTTTCCCTATAGGAGGAGTTGTCACAGGCCCCTCAGTGCGTGTAGGAGGAGTTGTAACAGGCCCACCAGTGCGTGGAGCAGAAGGAAATGGACCTACACTCTAACTCATTTTCAAATTAAATTAGAAATAACAGTTAAAGTCTAAATGATTCTGATAATTATGTAAGAGTTTTTAACCTTCAAAACAAGCTACAATTAGGACTCCCCCCGTAAGGCCTTTCAGGACCAATTCTAGGAAGGGAAAAGCTTCTAGTCAGGATAAAATACACTTATCTGAAGAAAAAATATATGAAAATATGAATAAATTTCCTTACAGGCAATAGAAGCAAGCCCACATCATACGATATTGTCATATTGGGTTTAAACAACCCATAATTGGGCTCTAATCTTGATCCTACCTTCAGGTCCTCATTGAAGAGCGCAAAAATATAGGTTTGAATGTACCTATTTGGTCTCAATGGGGTCCCTACCATGGAGGTCACATGTTTGATTAGATTACCATTGTAAGTAATTGGATTCTACAAGCTCACCCCTACCTATGTAGGATCCCCAACAGATGGCCATCTCGTTTCTGCCACCACTATATCAACACCAGGGTAACCCAGATATTTCATGGGTGAGGACATTGCATCAATATGATCATCAAACATGTTCTAATAAGTGAACCCAATGTTTGAGTCATAAAAAATAGAGTTGGTCTTGAAAAGTGCATATGCTAGGGTTTGATCGGTGGGATTACTCTTGTAAGAAAAGAAGGGGTATGAGTTGATCATTAAAGGGGCCCCCATCTTCTACAGGAAGTTAAGAAGGGATTTCATGTCAAAAATCTCATTGAAACAACCAGCAAAGGGGGGAACAAATGTAGAAAGTATGGCCATAGAATAATCTATAGAGACCTTAATTTGCATGTCAAGTGAAACCCGAGCAAGGGCAATGTGCAAGTTCTACATTGCAGGGAGAAGATGGGAAATCAAAGCTCTATCCTCGATGAACAAAACCTCATTTCGTATTGAGATCCCAATGATATCAGTGACATTAACAAAAGGAATGATATTGTTCTTAATCCAATTCTGTGCTTTAGTCAGTTGGTTCAGGGATGGGATTTGGTCATTACCAATGCTTACAACTAACCCAATTCCTGTGTTAGAAAAAGCTTGAATAATTAGAGGATTTGCTCCATACAATTTCACTTTTTAAATAGTTGTATGTTGAACCAAATTTGCAACTGCAGATGGTGGAGGAATATTTTTTGTAGTTTGTCCATAGTCAACAGCTAGGGCTGGTGATCGGTGCACCAAACTCCTGCCTTTGGGTCCCCAACAATTCCCATTAGCAAACACAAAATGAAATGAAAGTTATACAAATAACAGAACCATATCAATACCCATATTGAAATTCATATAAGAAGTGGATGTCCTGGATATCAGTCTCATAACCATGATAGTGCCAATAATGAAATTCATATCAATGGCATAACCAAAAGAAGAAATCCCAAACATATTCAATCATCATGACAACAAATATTGAAAATCCTGTCAACAACACAACGGTATGAATACTAACTCATACAATTTCACAAACCCACATCAGTATCATGTGAATACCAGCATTCATAATCACATTAATACCTATCATAACCATATCAGTAACCAGTAACAAATATTGAAAATCTTGTCAACAACGCAACATTAGGAATGCCAATTCATACAATTTCATAAACCCACCTTAGACCCGCTGTTGCAAATCTTATCAATAGAAGAACCATTTAAATTCCAACATTCATAACCACACTAATACCCTTCATAACCATATCAATCACAAATACTGAAAAAATTGTCAACAACACAATGGTATGAATACCTACTTATACAATTTCACAAACCCAACAAGATTATTCAACAAATCCACATGCGAATTTTGTGTGGAGAATACCCTTTATGTTCGGGGTTGTGCCTGCTACACTGACATATTATTGGTGGATGAAAATGTCGGAGACTACTTAGTTCACTACACTAGTTGAGAGAAATGCTGAGAAGGCCGCCACTGACATGTACAAGGTACTGCAAGTGGGCATCCATGAAGATCAAAACGTCATAACAAGCATTACATTGGGTGAGGATATGTGATTCAATCTGTTTTTGAGGGAGTTTTTCAAGCGCCACAGTTTGCATCTATTTGGTAGTATGAATACATGGTTTTTCCTGGATATTTCATTCTACAACTAAACTATGTTTCAGAGCGTTGTCTACGGTGCCATCGGTTGGTTGCCTGAAACGAAAAAGATGAACGTCGTGGATGAAGTTATCAAAAATCGATGAGTGCAGTCGTTGATCGCCCTACACATGTCCGAAAAGCATATTAGTTTTAGGTTGGTGAATCTGCTACAATGTCGTGAGGAGGAACCTCACGATAAAAAACCTATCAACTTAATCAGAAAATTAACATTATAATTTTCTGTGTTCTTATTTTCTAAATTATATATATATTTCTTTTTTCTTTTTTCTTTTCTTTTTTTGTTAAATACTTTGTTTTGGTTAAATTTAAATAAGGTAAAAAACAATTAAAAATAAAATAAAATAAATAATTTTTTAAAAAATGTATTTTTCATATATAAAGAATATGGAAAAATAAATTTTGTTTTTTTTACTTTGAAAACATTATAAATAATAAAAATTTCGTTAAAAATGATTAATTAATTTTTTATTTTTTTTTTAAACTCCAGTTTGAATGTCATAAAGATGTCCCATTTAAAATAAATTATTGAAAAAAAAATAGATTTTATTGGAAAACAAAAATAATATTAAAATATACTATAGTAAAAGTTAAGGAAATATTGTGGTTATAAAAAGTCAAAAAAAATATCATTAAAAAATTAATAATTATTATTATTTTTTTAAACGGAACGGTAAATGTCATAAAATTGTCCCATTTAAAATAAATTGTTGAAAAACAAAATACAGGTCCTGGATACATCATTAATATCTTAAAATCTATTGATGCATCCCCTAATGATGGACTCACTTAGTAGTCCAAAACATTGGGTTCACAAAACTCTATAACGGGTCATTCCTCCTCTATCAACAAAATTAATTTTATTGTAAAACAAAAATAATATTAACATATATTATAGTAAAAGTTATGGAAATATTGTGGTGCTCTAAAAAGTTAAGAGAAAAGAAAATTAATAATTAATATATTATAAAGAGTTGATCAACATTTAATACTAAAAGTATTTGTGTCTTTTCATTTTGAATAATATAAGAAATAGTATATGTTGGGAATAGGTTCCCCCAAGAGCCAGTTTTGGGGCTAAAAGCCCATGTTTTGGGGTAGAAGGCCCAAATTTTGTAATAAATATGTAAAGTCTCCACATTTTATGGTCGCAGAGCATGAAGAGGTCAAAGGGTTATCTGCCCTTGTTTTGTGAAGTATCATGTTGGCTGTAAAGATCTACCCATGGTCCGCGGACCATGGGATTGTATAAAAAGGGAGTCTTAGAAGAGTCTAAGGGAGGAGTAGTAATGGAAAGAGGGATTTTGGGTAAGAAGTTCTAAGTGTTCTTGAGTCTTAGCATAGGTAAAGGCTCTGCAGCTGAGTGTACAAAGGCCTAGGGTGGAAGTTCGCAGCTGAGTGCATGGACCCCTGCAGCTATGTGCGTAAGGCGGATAGAGTCTATACTAAACTCAAGATATCAATAAAGAGAATAATTCTACAATCACTGTGTATTTTGTCTTTATTTAATGCATATGATTATATTATGTTACAATCTAGGTCTACATTATAATGCTTATTTGATGTGTGAATGTATTTGATTATATCTGTTAATTAAATGCAAGCAAGAGTAAAGGATTATGTGAAGGTAAATGTAAATGCATGGTAGATTAGGTAAAACTTAAGATAACTTGGGAACTTATACGGTAACACAGTCACAGAGGCGCATAAGTGCCTGGGCCTCGAGTTAAGGCTGCACAAAGATTTGTTGAGTACCTTCATAAAGGTCTTGAAGGATAGAAGAGTAGGAACATCAATAAGCCTTAAAGGCTTATCGATCTACACATAGGCCAGATCAAGAAGTATAAACCAACATCACGACCATCTCAGGGTGCAGAAAATTGGTTCCTTCATCCCCCCATACTGCTTTGGGTGACACTTTGGTCCACGCTCTGCGGGATGATGCCAAAAGGGCTAGTATTGTAGGGATTTTCTTGGCTGACTAACGTTGAACTTGGGTTAGGCCCATCAAGCCAACAAATGGTTCCATTGCCAGGACCAGGATCTGCATAATGAGATGTGTGATGTCATATCACTGGAATCCAGCTAAGAAAAAAATTGAAACCTGTTTGGATAGAAATATCCACAAATTCACGGCACAAGAAAACAAGAACCCACGATTGACGGAAGAACAGTGGTTGGAAAAATAATTGTACACAGAAATACACGAAATCTTCTTCTGTTCCTTCCCGGTTGAGTTATACGAGTGGATCGCGAAGTTGGCAGATGGTCAAGGAAGGTGGAGGCTTGACAAGCTGATTGTTTGGACACCGGAGTTAGTAAGGAGGTTAGAAGCTTCTGAAGATAAGATCGTGTGCACTATCGACCATTGGCTCGACCGTATCATAGGATGATTTGTGACCGAGTTCACAGTCGATACCTTTTTCAGTTACAGTGAAGCATTGTGCCGCTTCTTCAAAGGAGCGTGAGGTAAGTATTTAAAATCACTGAATACATGGATTAAGATGCTCTTGTGTGAACAGAGGACTATGCGGTTACCTTGACGTTTGGAGCTACGCGAAGTGAAAAACCTTTCAGGGATGGAGGAAGAAAAGGTCTTGAGTATAGCCCACTGATCGAACTCCCTTTAAGTGACGACGAAGGGACACTGTAGATTTCTCCCCTGAGCGCTAGTCAATTGATAAGATGAGGGTTCCCGTGAATACCTACACCACCTCTGCCCTCATCACATCCATCCACACCACCTCCATCCTCACCTCCACCGCTCACCCCATCACCCACACCACTGCCACCTCCACTGTTCAATATGGCGAACTCTGTAAAACTACCTATATTCAAGGGCATAGGGAATGAGGACCTAGACCAATTTTGGTTCATCATAAAGGTTGTATGGGAAGCTCAGGGTGTTGCGGATGATCACATGAAGAAGGTGATGTTGGTTAGTGCTTTGCAGGATCGCGCGCTAACCTAGTACATCAAGTACTCTAATGACAACCAGGCAGCTACGCTAGTAGAGATCTAGACCACGCTGAATAAAGAATTTAGTAGGCCTAATTCTGAAGCACAGTCAATTGTGGGATTCAAGGAAATCGCAATGAAACTAGGTGAGACCCCTTGGGAGTTAGATCAGAGATTGAAGTGTAAAATCTGTGAAGCCAATATGAATTTGATGGATGGGCAGCACCGCGAGTGGTTTGTGGCTTCACTCTTGCCTCACCTAAGGGTTGTGCTGTCACAACCGAAGATTATGACTCAGGCAGAAGCCTTGGAGATTGCAATGAGACTGTATGAAACACTGATGCAAGATCCGAATCTGGGGGTTTAGCAGATTCATGCATAATTGCAAAACCTTTGTCTTGAAATGCAAAGTCTGAAGCAGGAACTGCTTGGCCAGAGGCGCGCAAAGAGGTTTGGTGCATAAAATGCAAGGGTCAAGGGCATGACAAGGATCACTACCCAGTGTTTGTGAACTACGTTGTAGCAGGAGGACCAATACCTCTATGACTTGAGGCCGTAGTAGGGCCAAATGCAGGGCGTGTGCTTTGGTGTGTACATGTCAGGTAGGAGGGAAGCACACGACTGATAATTGCCATTTGCTACAGAAATTTGTACAAACACCGCAACAACTGTTATACAATTTCTGTCAATCAGTAGGTCATGACAAGCACAATTGTCGAAGTTACGAACTAATGATGGATAGGACACCCACATACATAATGCAAACAGAAACATGACCTCTAGACCAATGCGTTGGGGGAACGCGAGGTGAATATCAAGGGCGCGGCCAAGGTGGAGGAGGGCCTGGGAGAGGCCGAGGACAACTGATTTGTTACAATTGTAGAGACCGAGGACACTACACGAGGGACTGTTTGAATCCGACACGATTTTCATGCCACTATTGTACTTAGTTTGACCATGCAACTGAGGATTGCCCAATATTATTGTCTAAGATTCACGAAAAGGGGGCATAGCCTCTGCAATCGATGCAGAACCTCTAGATGATGAGGGTTGAGCCTCACGAGGAAGACCCTAAGGTAAACATTATGTTGTGGAGCGGAACCACGACTGGGGAGGATAAAGGGAAGCAACCTACAGAAGGTGTATGGGTCTGCAAAGAACTAGAGAAGGAGACTGGGTTTGATTTGGAGCACGCAAAAGAAACATTTATGGAAGCAAAGAAAAGCTTCACTGAGGCATCTACCTCTGGAAGTCAGGAGAAACCAGTTGAAGAAATGGACCCGTCCATGCTTACCACATTCTTGGAGACCTGCATGAAGCTGCTCCGTGATAGTAAGGCTATGAAGGGCCTGCAAGAATTGATCAATTGGTGCACTGGTAAGGATAGCGCTACTAGTGAACTGTGCGTGGTCAGGAAGCTTGGCAAGCATAAGGCAAGGACCGGGCAGGAGATGAGACTCTCCGCACAGATAGGGGAATACGAGATGGACCAAGTTATCCTAGATTTGGGGTCCAATGCAAATGTTTTGCCAAACAGACCTGGGAGAGAATGGGGAGACCTACGCTCCAGTGGTCTCCGATATAGTTAAGGATGGCAAATCAACAGAAAATTATCCCAATGGGGAGGCTGCAAGGGGTCACAGTTGACATTGAGGGTGCAAGCGCGCTGGTGATTTTGAGGTAATAGAGATTGTGGATGATAGAAATCCCTACCCTACACTCCTTGGAATCGATTGGGCCACTGACATGAATGGGGTAATCAACTTGAAGAAGCGGAAGATGATATTTGAAAACAAGTTGCTCCGCATAGTGGTGCCACTGGATCTCGTGGAGGGACCGTGCTATACAGAACCAGTCTGAGATTACGAAAGCGATGACGATCTGGACCAGATTTACAAGATAACAGCACGAGACCAGGATTGGGTGAATCCAACAGCAGACAGATGCATTGCATGGGATCACGAAAGCTCCTACACGTCAGATTCGGATGAAGAATTGGAGCATTGGCAGAACTGGCTGCATGAAGTCTCGATGCTACATTGTAATATGATGACCAAATCGTTGTGTTGTGTGTCATCCGAAGTCAGGAATCTGCCTCATTATGATGGGCTAACTGATGTTGATTGCTTTTTGGATGCATTTGAAAGGGAAGTCCTGGAGAAACATCTCTTCCAGCCCTTGGACTAGGTACTGGGCGCTATGCCTGCAAGATGGTGGGGTATGCCGAGGGATAGTTTTAGTGATTAGCGTGACTATAGGAGGATGATGAGAATACATTTTGGGCAGCCAAAAATGTGGATGATAGATAAGTATGATGGACGAGATAACCCACGCGATCACCTAGCTAAATGGAATAAGGCTTATGGTGAGGAGCCCCAACTTGAGTGGGTGCATCTATTTTGTCATACCCTGGGCGTCATACCAATGAATTAGTACTTGGAAATTGACCTCCACCATGGCACAGAGGAATGGGACATCCTGTGCCAGGAATTTTTAATGACATTCAGCTTTGAGGATGGGTTTGACTGTATTGACGTGGCGCTATAGGAGGTTAAAGCAACGATCTTTAGGATACCACAAGATCCTTTGGACCTGATCCAACCTGATTAGACTACCAAGTTGATTCATGCACTAGAATGCTATAACCTGACTGTTGGATAAGAAGATGAGGATCCCCGAAAATTTAATATTCTGGAAACTGAAGATCACCGCGAGGTTGAAGGTCTACAGATAGAGGATCCTGACATAACCACACTGCTGAATACTAGGCAGGTCAACATTGGCACAAAGGCGGAACCAAAATTTGCAAAAATTGGGGCCTATTTGGATGATGCGACAGTAGACAAGGTCGCTGAGCTCCTCCGTGAATATCAGGTTTTGTTCCCCACAAAGTTCTCTGATCTAAAAGGGATAATAGGAGACCTGGGTGTCATGAAGATCACCTTGAACCAGATGCAAAGCCTATAAAACAAAGACCTTACCACCTTAATCCTACGTATAAGGCAAGGGTTCACACTGAGTTGGATACGATGCTGACAACAGGAATTATTGAAATAGTAGAAGAGTTCGATTCGGTAAGCCCAATAGTGGTTCAGGAAAAGAAATAGAAAGAAGAAATAAGGATATGTGTGGATATCCAGAAGCTGAATGATGCTTACATGCATGATCCCTTCCCAACCGCGTTCACTGATGAAGTCCTAGATAATGTAGGTGGCCAAGAGGCATACTCTTTCACTGATGGGTTCTCTAGGTATCATCAGATCAAAATTGCGCTTGAAGATAGAAGTAAGATGACCTTTGTGACGGAATGGGGATGTTTTCAGTATACTGTAATGCCTTTTGGGTTGAATAATGCACCAGTAATATTTTCGCGCGTAGTCATTGCAACATTCAAAGACTTCATTCATAAGTTCCTGGAAGTGTACTTTGATGATTGGATAGTGTTTGGATTGGTCAAGCGTCATGTGGAAAGTTTGCGCTTAATGTTAGATACGTGTCGAAGGTACCAGATCATGCTCAATCTAAAGAAGTGTCTGTTTTGTGTCCCTTTTGGGATCCTGCTAGGGCATGTGGTCTGCAGAACAGGATTGATGGTAGACCCCATGAAGATTGTGGTGATAATCAATTTGGAGGTGCCAAGGAATGTGAAACAGTTGCATGTGACCCTGGGGCATACTAGATACTATAGAAAGTTCATCAAGATCTATGCCCAGACCACCGCGCCAATGGAGTAGTTGTTGAAAATGGATGCTATGTTCTGTTGGAGTGATGAATGCCAAAAGAGCTTAGACATGTTGAAAGAGAAAATGGTCACCGTGCCGATCCTAGTATTTTCGGATTGGAAGAAGGAATTTCATGTGCACATGGACGCCTCGTGTATTGTGTTGGGGGTCGTGCTAACACAGGTGGGCGAGGGGGAATTGGACCATCCTATAGCATTCGCAAGCAGGAATTTGTCCAAGGATGAGAAGAACTATTCCAGTACAAAGTGCGAAGGACTAGCCATGGTATACGTGCTCCAAAAGTTCAGGAACTATTCGCTGGGTGGACATTTTAAGATGTACATGGATCATTTTGTGTTAAAATACCTAGTTAATATGTTGGGTTATATTCTTTCCATGACTAGCCCACGTGGTTAACCGGGGGTTAGAGGGGGGGCGGAGCCCCCCTTCATTGCGCCGATTGTGTAGCAGGGGGGTCATAGGGGGTTTGAGGCGTACCCGTAACCCCACTTTATGGGGTCCAGGGTAGCGCCCCGAAAAATTTTGGTTTTGGACCCTATGTTAGGATGGGCGGACCCACCTATGGTTTTGTGCATGATTTTCGCACATGTTTTTTGGACATGATGGTTTTCGGTCCATGGTATTGGATGCTTTAGCATGTATAAATATGTATTATAACATTGAAAGGAACATAATGAAAAATCAAGCTGGTAGTCCCAGTTTTGGGATCTAGGGGAAAATCTTTGTGTATATGTGTTTTATGTGTTATGCTCTCACATTGTTTACTTTCTATGTTTTAGAATTCGTAAGAAGGTAATTTCTGTATGGGGTTAAAACCTACATAATAAGCATGTGTTGGGGGGGAAGATCTATAGGTGGTTGTTATTATTTCAGAAGTATGATTTTGAAGTTATTGTGAAGCCTGGATGATTGAACGCAGGACTAGATCATCTATCGCGCATCGAAACAGGAGAGGAGCCCACTAATTTGGAGGAAGGACTTCCTGATGCGCAACTCTTTACGATATGTGTCGCTGATAGAGACTTTGAGGATATCATACAATTCCTGACAACAGGGACTGCTCCAGAAGGGTATACAAGCCAGCAGAAGAAGGAGTTAGTAGTGCGCGCAACAAACTTTTCTGTCATTGTAGGACATCTATACAAAATGGGGTCTGATGAAATATTGTGATGCTATGTACCTGACTTTGAGCAAAGCAGCATCCTCGTGGAGGCTCATGGAGGAGCTGCAGGAGGACATTATGCAGGAAAAGCGATAGCGCAGAAGGTTCTGCGTGCTGGATTGTGGTGGCCAACTCTGCATAAGGACGCGAAAGCATATTGTAGGGCTTGTGACGCATGTTAGAGGACTAGTAGGCCATCGCAAAGGGATGAAATATCGTTGACACCACAGGTGACATTACAACTATTCTAGAAATGGGCGATTGACTTTGTGGGACCAATTTAGCCTCCGGGGAAGAAAATAGGTGCACGGTACATCATCACCGTGATAGAGTACTTGACCAGATGGGTAGAGGCGTAGCCTGTGAAGGACTGTACCGTCACAACAGCAGTGATGTTTCTTTTTGAATACATATTGACGAGATTTGGTTGTCCCAAGATTTTGATGAGCAATCGTGGTATGCACTTCCTTAATGAAACAATCAGCATGTTGACGGAAGAATTTCAGGTGTATCATCAGAAGAGCATGCCTTATCACCCATTGGCCAATGGGACAGTGGAAGAATCCAATAAAATACTGGAGAATGCATTGACAAAGGTCTACAATGCTCAGAGAAGTGACTGGGATATGTGCATACCAGCGGTGCTATGGGTCTACAAAATGACTTGCAAGAAGTTCACTAGGAAAACAGCTTTCAGATTTGTGTATGGCGTAGAAGTTGTGATGCCAATGGAATACATTGTACCTAGTTTTCACATTGCAGCACTCGCAGGAATGATAGACCGCAGAGCCTTGGAAGAGAGGCTCGCGTAGCTAGCAGAGCTTAAAGAGGGCAGATTTCTAGTTAGATTTCATCAACAAGTTCAAAAGGAGCGCAAAAAGGCATAGCATGATCGGCACATTAAACTGCACACCTTCCAGGTAAATAATCTAGTTTTTCTATATGACAGCAAGTTGATAAATTTCTAGGAAA
Organism: Pinus tabuliformis; assembly: GCA_031772625.1. Taxonomy (NCBI): domain Eukaryota; kingdom Viridiplantae; phylum Streptophyta; class Pinopsida; order Pinales; family Pinaceae; genus Pinus; species Pinus tabuliformis. The sequence continues at coordinate 113,307,610 of CM062805.1, forward strand.
ATTTAGGATGCACTGGCTGGGGCCTTATGTCATCAAAGAGATTACCGACAGTGGAGCAGTTCCGTTGGTTAAGTTAAATGAGGAGCCCTTCCCAAGAAAAGAGAATGGTAGTTGATTGAAGCCATACATTGGTGACCCAGCTAGGTGACTATATGAAGGAAGGAGAGTCTTAGTGCTCCAGGCAGCTGAAAGGAGGCATGGGACCATAAACTACACTGCATGGGTTAAGGAATTGTGCGATGAAGGAACTGCACGGAATGAGGAGATGTCACAGAGACCACACGAGCACGTAGAAGGCTACACTACCTAGGATAAAACCATGCAGGTCAGCCAAAAAGTGATCATTAAAGTCACTGTTCATGATTTGACGATGGAAAAATGGCCAAATGGAGCGGGGGGGGTGGCATTTAAGACGAAATTTATGGGTGAGATCCTTGAAAATCTGCTGCCAATCTAGCATTAATGAATCAATTTTGGGGGGAATGGTCTGATTTGAATTCAAAATGGTCTATAAATTACATGTGGCTGCCCAACGAAGAACACTTGGCATTTTGAGCATTGAGTTGTTGAACTCTCAGACGTGTATGAACCGTGAATTCTTTTAAGCTTTGATAGTGAGTTCAATGTTTGAGCAATTATCAAATGAGACCCAAGAAATGATGGATAGCATCATGTCGGCACCGGAAGAAACCGTAGATATTGGGGAAGCAGTGACAGCCAAAGGGGTTGTGCCAGAGGTTGCTATGGAAGCAGAGGGAACTGCTCTGGAGGTTGCAGAGATACCCAAGTCACCACAGTTGCCTAGACCAATGCCTACCCAGACCAGGAAGGCGCAAAAGGCAAGAAAGGAAGGCAGGTCATAACACCACCAGTGCACACGTCACCTAGGAGAAACCCATTGGAGGACAATCCACTGCTCAGGAAAAGGGAAAAGCCATTAACTTGGACCCGGAGGAGGAAGAAATTGGGGATATCTCAATGGACAATGAGGATCTTGGGATCAACACAAAGGACTTTGAAGTTGAGGGGTCTGACCCCATTACTAAATTTCCTGAGTACGTCCCTCCACGTAGGGGCAAGGTCAAGGTGCCTAAGGACATTGACGAGAGCAGGGTCACCTTGTACACACCTCTACTGCCGAACAAGATTGTTTTTGAAGGACCGCACTTGGCATGAATTCTAATGTTGAAATTAGAGGACTAGGACTTAGCTGATACCGAGTGATTCCCTCACTTAGCAACAGACTAGCTGATGCACCATGTCCTCCATAAGACCACTAGGGTGACCGCGTTGGAACCACGGAAGTGGCTCAAAGGAGTAGATAAGGCAGGCCTGCTCAACCTGCTATGGGTGCGCACTACAATCACACACCCATTACCTTGCTAGTAATCAAGCAGTTGTTGTGCTTGGTACATGATGGGTGTTTGTGGCTGGAGGAGCCAATACCAATCACTGATAGGCTGATCCATAGAATCTTGAGGTTGCCATATTCAAGGGAGAATCCGGCTATGATGTTTGGTGGAAACACAGGCGAACTAGCCCTCATGGAGGCCATGAAGAAGAAGTTCGAATTCGTAAAGAAGCTGCGCAGCTATGCAATTACAAGTATTTCCAACCCTGTGGTCAAAGTGGCCACACAAATATTCATAGGGAAGGTCATGCAGAAGTGTTGATTCGATGAAGTACCGACACCCGTCGTAGCTCTTGCGGCCCAATGTAAGGAGGGGGTTTAGTTTAATTAGGTGTGCTACCTCTATGGTGAGTTCCTCATGAACTACCGCGAGGTGCAGGATCTCAGCAAGACCTTCCACTATTCATGGCTCTTGCTGTCCATCGTGTTGGTAGCCTGGGCACTACCCGAAGACAGCCAATTTCCCTCAGTCACGTCGGACCTACCTAAGGCCGCGAAGTATGCTTCGCTATGAGCGACTAAGGTTCCTCAACGAATCAAGGACAACAAGATCTTTTGGATGTTGATGGAGATGAACGTGCACATGACCATCAACCACAAGCCACGGTTGTCGCCTACTGTCTTTGATAAATTGCAGCCGTACGCAGAGTTTAAGGCTGATTTCCACCATGTATCCATAAGGGCGTGAAAGGACCCTAAGCAGAAGTGGCATGACTTTCCCTACTTAGCTATGGACGATGCGATTCAAGTAATTATTGACAGATGGTCAGCAGAATGGCACACTACCTCAAACTTAATGACAGGATCCAGCAAGACAGCCGCATAGTGGAAGAAGGATGAAGCCAAGCTCAAGATGGAGTAGCAGGCTGAGAAAAGGAGGAAGGAGGTTGAGGATAAGGCTAGGGCAGACCGTGCTACCACACAAGAGACAAGTGGACAGACAAGAGGAGAGGAGCATGGCTCCGACAAAGAGAAGTTACCCTCCCCAGAAGAAGAGGAAGAAGAGGACGATCTGACAGAACAGGGAGGAGCGGACCTACAGACACCTCCATTCTGTATCAAGTGTCCAAGGGGACAAGAAAAAGTAGGGCCGTGGAAGAAGTCCAAGGCTAGAAAGACATCCATGAACCCGATCACTCTAATAGAGGGGGATCTGAATGACATTGGGGATACAATGTGGTATGCAGGCATTGGGGGCCATTCAGGCGAATCTGCGAGAGCTGCAGATTCGAGCAACATAAGTTGGCACGACATCCACCAGTTTGGCCATTCGTACTTCAGAAGTCACTGAGATGCTGCGTGTGAAGGACTCACGAGCCATAGTGCTACTAGATGGAGCATTGATGATAGAGACCGAAGTTGACAGGCCCACTGTCAGTGCACTCAAGGGAGTAGGGTTAAACTTGGCTGTGCTTCCGAGCGAGGCACTCCACTTGCTGTAGGATGGGTTGATCGCAGAGCTGAGGGCCTGCGAACAACAAGCTTTACAGGTTATTAGCGAGAAGAAGATCAAAAATACTCAGATGGGTGTGTAGCGAGACTTTGTCCTCGCATCCATGATGGAACTCACTGACACGAATCAGCGCATGATTAATGTCATGGAGGAAGCATGCCGAATGGTCTTGGATTTGGCCATTCTTGTAGATGAGACAGTAGATGTGTGTGTTCGCAAACTCACGACGGGGGTGCACAAAGCCCATGCAGAATTAGCAAAGGTTAAGTTGGAGTTGAACCTACAAATTATAGACTTGTATTTGAGGGCCCAACACTCAACCCCACCAGAAGTCAAGGAGCAACGTGCGACTACTATAATAGAGGCAATAATGGCAATATAAAGTGTAGTGGTGGACTGCACAATGCTTTTTGAACAGTAGTTCGAAGTACTAACCAACATACAAGAAGACCCTATTGTGCAGAGGATGGAAACAAAGGCGCGAGAGCTACAGGAGACCAAGGCATTGAATGAGAAGGTAGATGCATCTCAGCACAAAGAGGCAGTGCTGAAGGTGTGCTTGAAGCCTTGGTTGGATGAGGCCTACTTGATCACGACCTCCATTGAAGGCAAGCTAGCTAGTCTGTATGAGACTCAGTAGAAGCTTAAGGCTAACAGTGCAGGGCCAACAATAGAGCAGTTGGTCGAGGAAATAAAGCAAGTGGTCATGACACTGAGGTAGCAGTCGCACAGGATGAGCTAGGAGGTCTTCGCGCCAAAATCTCTATGCCCGCAGAGTGACTCAAAGGCGAGTCACCATTTTTGTGTTGGGGGCTTGTTGGGAACAAGTTCCCCCTAGAGCTGGTTTTGGGACTAAAAGCCCATGTTTTGGGGCAGAAGGCCCAAATTTTGTAATAAATATGTAAAGTCTCCACATTTTGTGGTCACGGAGAGCGAAGAGGTCAAAGGGTTTTCCGCCCTTGTTTTTTGAAGTATCATATCGGCTTAGAAGAGTCTAAGGGAGGAGTAGTAATGGAAAGAGGGATTTTGGGTAAGAATTTCTATGTGTTATCGAGTCTTAGCATAGGTAGAGGCTCTACAGCTGAGTGCATAGAGGCCTAGGGTGGAATTCCACAACTCAGTGCACGGACCCCTATACTTGTGTGCACAGGGTGGATAGAGTCTGTACTGAACTCGAGATATCAATAAAGAGAATTATTCTACAATCACTGTGTATTTTGTCTCTGTTTAATGCATATGATTATATTATTTTATGATCTAGGTTTACATTATAATTCTTATTTTATGCAGGAATTTATTTGATTATATCTGTTAATTGAATGCAAGCAAGAGTAAAGGATTACGCGAAGGTAACTATAAATGCATGGTAGATTAGGTAACACTTAAGATAACTTGGTAACTTATATAGTAACACAGTCACAGAGGCACGTAAGTCCCTGGACCTCAGGTTAAGGCTACGCGAATATCAGTCGAGTACCTTCGCGGAGGTACTAAGGGACGGAAGAGTCGGAACATCAATAAGCCCTAAATGATTATCAATCTGCACATAGGTAGGATCAGGAAGTATAGACTGACATCACAACCATCTCAGGGTGCAGAAACTTGGTTCCTGCATCCCCCCATACTACTTCGGGTGAGACTTCAGTCCGCACTCCACGGGCTGATGCCGAAAGGGCCAGTAGTGTAGGGATTTGCTTGGCTGACTAACGTTGAACCTAGGTTAGGGCCCATCAAGCCAACAGTATAACATTATTAAAATAAAATATTATAATTTTGGAAATATTATAATATTATTATAATTTTGGAAATATTATAATATTATTATAATATTGGAATATTGGAATTATTATAATATTAGAAATTGGTTAATTCTCAAAATACTATAACTTATTACTTTTACTATGATTAGAGATTTATATCCATCTTATATTTAAATTATTCTTATTTTTAAAGTGTTTATCACATTACCAACTTTTTCAACATTTTAATTAATATTATGGTGATTTGAATATTTCTCTTAATGTTTTTTAAACATAATTAATTTATATTTATCATTTATTTTTTTAAATTTGATTGACAAAATTACCCACATGGCATAGAATAGATGGCGATGGGGTGTATCATTATGGCACTTTGTGATGTGAAGGACATCGATTCAAAACTTTGTGGGAAAAAATCCATTTATATTAAGGGTTTGTGTGGCCTACGTTGGGTGCGATCCCTGGTGATTTTTATGACTTAGATGTCCTCGGGTCACAGTTTCTCAAGCTAAAGGTTAAGAATGCAGTCATATCAAGACTCACAACTTAACAAACAAACAAACAAACAAAAATGACTAGAAAATTTTAATTTCAATGGACACCAATTTATAACAACAATTTTTCATTTTATTTTTTGCATCGAGAGACACTCTCCAACCTAGTATGGAAGCGATGTTGTATTTTGGTGGATAAATTCCTTCTATGGACATAAGTAATCTCCCTAGACCTAGTGGATTAGCCTAGAAACAACCAAGACGAAACTACAATGTTTTTCCTTAGAGATGTTTGAAATATGAAAGGAAAACCTACTTGGAATCCAATGCAAGTTTCCTTGTTCTCCTTACTTGTTAGCTCCAAATCCAACTCTAATTTCTAAAAGTGGAATCTGCAAATCGTCCAAAACAAGCAAGAGAACAAAATATACAAGATGACATATACAAACAACTATAAACAAGAAGTCAAAGATTCATGTTCTACATATGCATAATCAAGACATAATGTATAGGAGAAACAATGCACTTTTGTATTAATAATGGCAGAAAAATATTACAACCCTTGTAGTCCTTGAATTTGTGAATCTCTCCCACCTTTCTTGACCTTCCTTTGCCATAATGGTAAGCCTTCAATCACACCTAAAGCACATGGATGGATTATGGATGTCTAGAAACAAATAGGCATCATAAAGGCATAACCAGTGTCTCCAAAATCCAAACGAGACTCTAAGGTAGGTGTTGCATTGATAGGGTAAATGAGGTAGTTTTGGATTTACCATACTAGGGGTTAGATCCACTTTAAAAGGAGATAAGCTCTATGAGATAAGAGATAAGACCTCATGATTAGGATTTCGAGGTCAGATCCAATAGTAAATGGTTAAACCCACTCCCAAAGCTTCTAGGGAGAGAAACTTTGAAATTATTTTTAATTTTTACTCATTTCTAGGTGTCATCGCACTTTCTGTAAGAGCAATCTATGCTAACCAGTGAAAATTCCATGTGTGTAGCTTTCACCATCTTGGTTTTTCAAGAGAGTAAGTGCGATGAGGTCTTAAATCGGGGTTTTCATTGAATGTAATCCAGGATTCTTATAACTTCTAAATAGAGAATGCTTTTGCCTTTGTAGGGATGATTGCAACGTCTAAGTGGATGATGTTAGATATGGGTTCAGGGAAATGTGTTTGAATACGACAAAATGACCTGTAATATATTCCCCCCTAAAGTACAAAGTCAAAAGTTTTGGCTAGGGACTAAAGTGCTTTACCACGTGAAAATTTTGGATCAATAATCCACTGGTTGAGATCACCAATTGAATGTTACAATACATTATCATCATGATATCATTGTTGAGGTAGGAATACCCACAATCAACATATAAGCTAGTTTACATGTACAATGATCAAATTCATGTCCACTAATTACACATTTTGGACCCATTCTTGGATTACCTTTTGTAAAATCATAGCCATGATTCATACTTTGTAGATCTTGTATGAATCTTAAAATCACAGTGCAGATGGATAAAACTAGATCAGGGGTCTTCTACCTCATCACTTGATAGTACGAGTCTAACCATGTGAATAGATGTGCTGGAGTCTAACATGGTAGACACCATTTGATTACTAGCCAATGATGAAAGCTGCTAACAGATGCAAGAGGAACCACTGGTAATAACAATGGCCCTCAAGGTACTAACTGAAATTTATAGGGTGTGAATAAATGAGATGAAGTTGAACACTACACAAAATATTTATGTTGAAGGCCAATGATAAGAACCTAGCATTGAAAGAGAGGAAACTTTCCATTATGGTATGAAAGTCCCAAGGCACCGAAGGAAGTTTCTATATAAAATTCCTAGATAATGTGTTGAAGTCAATAGGAAGAAACCTATCATAGGAAGGACTTGATGTATCCCCCATCAACGACACAAAATGAATACCAAGATTTGAGACAGAATGTGATGACTCAGATCTAGTTGAGTGGTTGCAGACATGAAGGAAGACTAAAGGTATTGTAGAAGATGTTAACTGAGGGTGGAATTCTCTTGAACATATTAACGATAATCGATGGAATTGGAAGCATTTGATTCAAAGATCCATTATGAATGTTTTCAATAAGGTGTGATCAGTAGAGAGGAAAGCATATTCCCCAACCCAAAATAGTCACAAAGTTAAAAGAGTGTCATGTTCAAGAGTGACTTACTGCCATAAACAAGTTTCATGTATCGTTTCACTAATTTCCCCACCATTTCTGGGAGGAAAATATTCTTGACTTGTAATTTCGTCCTTTAGATGAATCCTTCTGGGTATTTTTAACGAACCTTGAGAAGTAGTGGTTCGGTCTCGCCATGCTTGACGAGTCCTATGCTGTTTATGTTTTTACTAGTCCAACGAAGGGGTAACTCAACTTATTTATCCTACTTAGAGAGTATGAAAAAGAGGCAAAAAAGAAAACTCTGAGAGGTTCATTTTCATAAATTTAGTCCCTTAGATCTGAAAAGGCATAAAACAATACCCAGGAGAACCTTTTAGTCATGCTTGACTAAAGTATTCCTTTTTTTGTAAATATTCCATACTGTCCAAAAAAAAGGGTTAAACTTACAATAGGTAGACATCCTTTTATTTACTTTAATGAGTGTGAAAGAGATAAGTTCTCAACATTATTTTCCTACTTTGGGAGTTTGAAAGGAGCTTAAAGAGGACTGCTCTTGGAGGAATGAGTTGTATGAAGGGTAGAAACTGGTTTCGGACATGATGGAACTACTCAAAACTTGCAGAGGTCAAGAGTTAGGATAATAAGGCCACTCACTGTAGTGGATCCTTCAGCGAAGTATAAAACAGCACGTGAAAGTGAATGATAGACAAAGACAATGGTGACAATGGAATGATAAAAACAAGGCTCATCTTGCAGAAATAGGTTGATAAAAAGTGGCAATCATAAGGGATAAAGTGTGGAATCCTTCCAAGATAAAAAAGAGGACAAGGGGCTCAGATTCTAGGTCATGGCAGGTCAAAAGAAGGGATGTCAAAAAGATAATAAAATTGATTGCATGGATACCAAGACGGAAAAAAGCTACTATACTAGGGAATCCATGATCATGTAGGCACAATGATGGCAAATGAAGGCACAATGGTGACTAACCAAGGCTAAGATCATAATAGGTTTCATTTTTACAAAAGCTATACATAGAGAAAAGCTATGCTTGAGATAAGTATATTTCCCTCACCATAAAGGTTGAGGCATGTACCCCCAACTTTTTTTTGTCCGCAAACTCTCCTCATGGACTTAGATAGACTGCTAGTTATTAATAGGCACTTGAAATGAATGTTCATTTATGATATTAGGTGAGAGACTCAACTCAACATTTACGAGATCTAGTGAAAGAATCGAATTAATTAGAGGGGGATTTGTTTCATTTTTATCCGAACTTGAAATGTAGAAGAAACTATGCTTATGGTGACCTGTTTCATTTTTAACGAGCTTCACATAGTAAAATAATTATGTTCGTGCATTATTTACCTTGATCATGGCTCCCAATAGGCCAAGGATCTGGAAGGAATACATGTCAAGGGTTTGATCATGGCTTCCAAGAGGTTTTCATCGGATGGAAGAACAATTATCTGGAAGGAATACATATCTAGGGACCCAATAGGGGTAGGAAGATTAGGTTCCAATGCCCCCAATAAATAATTTACCATATTACTTATTGGATATAGGTTAAAATAATTTGAGCAAACAATGGGAGCTTCTTCTTTGTTGGTGTTATTGTTCTATGATTTTAAAGATTGACAAGACAAAATTCACAAAAGATACATCAAACCGCTTAGGAGTCTAGGATCTAGCCTTCCTAGACTCAGAGAGGGATCTCTCTGTATTTTTATAATTTGACTTTATTATTAGAGTTCTAATGTGTTAGGCTAGATGTAAAAATGAAGGAGATTTAATAATTAATTGCTTGTTCTTTTTTGTTTGGTTGGGGTAGATCGTATATGAATCCTTTCCATTGGGCTATGGAGTCAAAGGCTAGGTGGTAACATCAATTCTCCAAAGCATTTACAAGGAAAGACAACTATTTATACTGGATCTAAAAGCAGAATGAGAAATGAGATGACAGAAAAGTGATATCAGTAATGATTAAAAAGCAGTTAAGTATTTCTTAATCATACATCAGAAGGAAACATTTGTAGGTTTTAACCCCATACAGAAATTACCTGCATACGAATTCTAAAACACATAAAATAAAAAATGCGAGAGCATAACACATAAAATACATATACACAGAGATTTTCCCCTGGATCCCAAAATCGGGACTACAAGATTGATTTTTCATTATGTTCCTTTCAATTTTATAATACATATTTATACATGCCGAAGCATCCAATACCATGGACCCGAAATCATCGCGTCCAAAACCATGGACCAAAAACCATCGCGTCCAAAAACATGTGCGAAAATCATGCACAAAACCATAGGTGTGTCTGGTAAAACTAACATAGGTTCCAAAACCAAAATTTTCCTGGGCGTTGCCCTAGACCCCATAGAGTGGGGTTACCTGCACCCCTCAAACTCCCTGTGACCCCCCCGCTATGCAATCGACGCAACGAATGGGGGTCTCTACCCCCCCTCTAACACCATGGTTAACTACGTGGGCTAGGCGTGGAAAGAATATAACACAACCCAACATTCTCCCACATGTTGTTTTCCTTCCACAGGGGGCCACAAGAGAGCTTAATCATTTATCCAGCCCTGCAACACCCATTGTTTCTCTACACCAAAAGAACTTCTCAGATCTCACAGATTTTTTCAATGCATCTATAGTATTCTTCAAAGTGTCCACCTTTACCAGCAACACCTTTTTGTCTTCTATCATATCCCTCAAAGTGATACTGAACATCAATGTGCTTTGTTTTTGAATGATATGCAGGGTTCTTTGCCAAGAAAATTGCACTTTGGCTATCATAGTCTATCCTTATAGCTCCCTGTACTAAGCCCATACTTGAACATAATCTCTGCAACCAAACTGCTTCCTTACTTGCATGAGTGGCTGCCATGTATTCTGTCTCTGTAGTTGATAGTACCACTACAGATTTTTTCTTACTAATCCAACTGACTGCAACTCCAAATAGGTTAAACACATACCCACTTGTAGATCTTCTCTGATCCATATCTCCAGCCCAATCTGCATCAACAAAGCCACAAATATCCAACACTCTGTCCAATCCTGGTCTTCCTTGGTAGCACAAACCATAATAACTGGTGCCATGCAAATACCTAAAAACTCGCTTCACTGCTATCCAATGCTCCTTTCCTGGTTTTGACATAAACCTGCTCAATACTCCCACTGCATGTGCAATGTTTGGTCTAGTATAGACCATTGCATACATCAGGTTACCAATTGCACTTACATATGGAACACGGGACATGTCCTCTTCCTCTTCTTGTGTCTTGGGACACTATTCAGTAGATAACTTTACACCTACAAGAATAGGAACCTTCACCGGTTTACTATCCTGCATATTAAATCTCTGCAATATTGTCTCGACATACTTCCTCTGGTTTAACCAGAGCTTCCTCTTTTCCCTATCTCTTTTAATTTCCATGCCCAAAATATAGTTTGCAGCACCAAGATCTTTCATGTCAAATTTGTAGGACAATTGGGTCTTCAAATCCTAGATAATTTCTTTGTCATTTCCAACCAGCAACATATCATCCACATACAAGACCAAATAAATAACACGGTCACCAATTAAATTAAAATACACACAGTGATATTCTTTTCTTCTAGTGAAGCCAAGTCCCCATATAAATATATCAAATTTATGATACCACATTCTTGGTGGTTGTTTTAACCCATATAGAGACTTCTTTAACTTGCATACCCATCCTTTCTTACCCTTCACCGCAAAGCCTTCAGGTTGCTTCATGTAAATTTCCTCTTCCAGGTCCCCGTGAAGAAATGTTGTCTTCACATCCATCTATTCTACCTCAAAATCAAAAGCAGCAGCAACATATAAAAATAATCTAATAGAAATTACCTTGGCAACAGCAGAAAAAAATATCACCAAAATCAATTCCCGACACCTGGGAATAACCTTTTGCTACCAACCGAACTTTGTATTTCTCCACCTTTCCTTCTGCAATTGTCTTCTTCTTGAACACCCATTTGTTGCCAATGGGTTTCCTTCCAGTCGGCAACTCCACCAAATCCCAAGCCTCATTTTTGTGTAAAGATGCCATTTCATCAACCATGGCCTCTTTCCATAGTTTTCCATCCTCTGAATCTACTGCTTCCTTCACAGTTCTGGGATCATCCTCAGTAATAGATAAAGCAAAATTTGAAGAGAAAGCAGATGGACTATACCTTTCTAGCTTCCTTCTTTCTCGAACTGATCTTCTCACACTCGGAGTTTGTGGCTCTTCATCTTCTGATTCCTCCTCTACTGTAGAGTCTGATTCTTCCTCCTTTAGCTCAAACTCTATCTTCTCAGGTTCCTTTGGTTGGATTTCATGTTTAATAACACCTTTCACCTCTCTGAACACCACATCTCGGTTGTACACAACCTTCCTTGTTACTGGGTTCCAAAGCTTATAACCCTTTAAACCATCCTTATACCCAATAAAGATGCACTTTTTAGATTTGCTATCCAACTTGGTTCGTTTCTCCTTTGGAACATGTACATATGCATCACATCCAAATACCCTTAGATGTGAAAGAAAGGGTTTCTTACCAGTCCATACATCTTGTGGAGTTTTATCCTCCAATGCTGATGAAGGTGATTTGTTGACCAGGTAACATGTTGTCTCCACCACCTCTGCCCAGAATTCCTATCCTAACCCGACACCACTGAGCATGCTTCTTGCCCTTTCCATCAATGTCTTGTTCATTCTTTCTGCAACTCCATTTTGCTGAGGTGTATATGGAGTAGTCTTCTACTATTCCATACCACACTTCTTACAGAATTCTTCAAATTCCTTACTGCAAAACTCTCCACCGTTATCTGTTCTCAGCACCTTTATCTTCTTCTTTGTTTGTTTTTCCACCAGAGCCTTGAATTCTTTAAACCTGTCAAAGACTTCAAATTTCTTCTTAAGGAAATATATCCATGTATTCCTTGAGAAGTCATCTATAAATGATACATAGTACACAAACTTACCCAGTGAGGGAACCTTCACAGGTCCAAACACATCACTATGCACAAGCTCTAATATATGTTTTTCCCTCTTACCACAAGAGGGGAAACTCACTCGATTCTGCTTCCCATATACACAATTTTCAAAGAAATCAAAATCTAGAGAGCTATTACTCATACCTTCTACCATACCTTTACCATGAAGTATTCGAAGGCCCTTCTCTCCAATATGTCCAAGCCTTTGATGCCACAGCATGGTCTTCTCTTTAGAGACCACTATATTTTCTGCTCCACTTTCAGGAACCACAGAACTATTACACCCATCAACAACCGTGCTACCTTGCAACTTGTACAGAGTTCCAATCCGAACTCCCCACATCAATACCAGTGCTCCCCGAACCATCTTGCAGGTATCCTTCTCGAACATTGTTTTTACACCTACATCATCCAACTTGCTTACAGAAATAAGATTTTTGGCCAATGCAGGAATATGCAGAACACCCAGAAGTGTTCTAACCCTTCCACCTTGCAACTTCAACTTTACTTTTCCACGACCAACGATTCTAGCCTTCCTATCATCCCCTAAGAAGACATCACCACCATTGTATTTCTCATACTCGCAAAACCACTCTCTATGGGGAGTGAAGTGAAAGGATGCACTTGAGTCAATCAACCATGTCTCATGATCTACATGTGTACCTGAAGAAGCCAAGTACACATCCTCACCTTCATCTGAGGTGTTTTTCACCTCTGCATAAGGAGCATCATCAGATCCCTTTCCTTTATTAGGAGCTTTATATTTATAGTCCCTTTTGTAGTTCCCTTCCTTTTCGCATTTCTATCACACCACCTTTACAGGTTTTCCTAGAGATTTAGATCTCCCTCTAGATTTAGATCTCCCACTCGATGACTTATTTTTGATTATGTTCTGGGACCGTCCGCGTACAAAAAAGGAATCACCATTCTAGCTCTCCATATTTTTCCGTCTCATCTCCTCTGTCAGCAAGGATGAGACTATTTCATCAAACTGCAAGGCAGTTGCATTGCTACCTATTGCAATAACTAGAATATCCCACGAATCTGGTAGAGAACACAACAAACTTATGCACTTATCTTCATCTGAAATTTTAATATGAATAGATGCTAACTGACTTACCACAGTATTAAATGCATTTAGATGCTCTGTCACCGAGTCTCCATCTTTCATCCTCAAGTTATACAGCTTTTTCCATAGGAATAGTTTATTCACCAAAGACTTAGATTGGTACAAAGTCCCTAAATTGTCCCACAAATCCTTTGCCGTAGCTTCCCCCGATACATTCACCAATACTAAAACTGAGACACACAATCATATTGTGCTCTTTGCCTTCCGATCCAACTTCTTCCATTCTTCATCGGCCACTCTCGCTGGTTTAGTACCTGGATCTACCATGATCCACTGATCTTTATCCACCAACAGATCCTCCATCTTGAGTTTCCACAACTCAAAACTCTGACCATTAAATTTCTAGATCTCTATCTTTCCACTGCTTGCCATCTTCTTTCACCACCAGAATCGATCTCACAGATCTCCCACTGAACAGGGTGTACCATAGGCCCGAGCGAAACCCCTCAGCAACAAAGGCGTCCCATTGAATCCAAAACAACTTTGATACCAAATGTAGGTTTTAACCTCGTACAGAAATTACCTGCATACGAATTCTAAAACACATAAAATAAACAATGCGAGAGTATAACACATAAAATACATATACACAAAGATTTTCCCCTGGATCCCAAAACTGGGACTACCAGCATGATTTTTATTTATGTTCCTTTCAATGTTATAATACATATTTATACATGCCGAAGCATCCAATACCATGGACCGAAAACCATCACGTCCAAAACCATGGACCGAAAACCATTGCATCCAAAAACATGTGCGAAAATCATGCACAAAACCATAGGTGGGTCTGCCCAACCTAACATAGGTTCCAAAACCAAAAAATTTCAGGGTGCTACCACGGACCCCATAGAGTGGGGTTACCTACACCCCTCAAACACCCTGTGACCCCCCTACTAATCAATCAGTGCAACGAATGAACCCCCCAGTTAACTACGTGGGCTAGTTGTGGAAAGAATATAACACAACCCAACAACATTTAGATTGTAAACACAGATAGAAATAAGGTGCTCCAACAACATATCTTAATCTATAATTTATGCTTTACAATAAGACTTAATGATTCATAAATTAATAAAAAATAGATATATTCAGCACAAAAGGGAAGACATCACCAGGTCAAAACAGATCAAGTATCTTGCAAACGGTCCTTTTTTATTGATTCTCCAGCTCAAGATTACAATACTCCAATGAAAACGGATAGTTCAAATGACTTGGGTCCAACCCCTAATACTTCCAATGCATGAAGTATTTAACTCAAAACCTACAATGATTTGCCTTATACACTTGGCAATCTGTTATTAATTACAACAAAAGAAAATTGACTAGTGTAACCACGAAGTGGCCATGCTGAGAAAACTAGGACACCTGGTCCTCTTTTTTAGGGATGTTGTTGCTGAGAAATTAATTTTGTTGTAGTGACTCTACTGACATGGCTGGTGCTGACTCAGATTTGTGTTGTCACTTCAATCATCTTTGTCTTGTTCCTCCTGATAATCACACAAGTCACTCCATGCTTCTTCGTTTGAAATCTTGATCTTCATTAGCCACTTGTATGTTTCATCAGCTTCAGTGTATTTTGCAAAAGTGGGTTAACCACAAAAAAGTGTTTTAGCTCATGATCAATGTAGATTTGATTACTGATAGCTTCTAGCAATGCCTTTCCTATTATTATGCCTTTGATGTTGGAAATATTTGCAGCATCCATGTCTATACCCTGGAGTTCCTTGACATAATCCTCTCTGGCCATGAGTTTGTCATTTATGACAAACAGAGAGGGGAGACCTTTCTGATTTAAAGGCTGAATTCTTTGAAGAACCTGTTGACTGTCAGCTCTAGGTTTTGACATTTTTCTTCTAGCTGCACATTTAAGATCTTCTTAGTCAGTACCTTCTTGACTTGAAGTATATTCTTTGTCCTGTCTTCCCCTCCCAACTCTTCCAGCTCATACATGTTTCTTGAGTTTAAAAATTTTATTATCCTGTTAGTTTTTGTTGACATGTCTCCCAACTCTTCATTAGTAGCTGAAATAACTTCTCTAGCCTTCTCCACTAATCCTTTCTACTCAAAGATAATTTGAATGCTAAGCCAAATTTCATTCATACCATTGATTATGTTGTTCCAAATAATCTCTTTAACTCTTCCTAGAGTGTTCCCAATGGATGATTCTTTCTCTGAGTTTTGCAGCCTTTCAATCAAGTTCCTTACCCTCTGCATCTCTATTGAGTGGTCACTTTCAACCTTTTTGATTTGATCTTGTAGCACATTAACTTGAGTTTCCAATATGTTAATTTCTTCAATCTACAGATTCATGCCTTCCATTAATCTGGCCAGTTGTTATGTGCTGCTTCCTGCTCCTATGGTAGCACTTGATGGAGTGGTTATGGGAAGAGCTGTTAGAGGAAGGGCCTCTATTTTTGTGTTGGCCATCTGTGCTACCTTTTCTTTCTGTTGCACCATCTTCTCCATCTCTATTTCCATTTGTTTGATCTGGAGAGACTACTCCACTATTAATTTCATCATATTAGCCTTTTGTCTCTCTGTTTCCTCTATCTCCTTGGTCAGTGGATCATGTGTAGAAAGCATCTTGAGTTGCTTCTTCAAAGCTGCTATATCCATCTCATTTTTCTTTATTATTTCTTCAGTTTCTTTCACATCTGAGGGATCATACCCAATCTTCACTACTAAGTCTTCTAAAGACTTAATTTTAGTGTCCTTTGATTGTGATGAAATCCTTTCCATCTTTAACTGGGATTGAGCATTTGATAGGGCTACCTGCATTTTAAAAAAAATCATGGAAGTATTGGTTAGAGTAGATGAAATCATTTCACATGTTTGTTTGTGCATTTCCAATTGATCAATTGGATGAACACTTCTTGCATCAAACTCAAAAGAAGTTTGCTTGTAATTTGCTGGAGTTTTAGGCTTTGATGTCTATGCTTCTAAAAATTCCATATGCATTTTTCCCTTTTCTGAATCAAAGGCAGAGAGAAGTTTGCCCTGTACAATTGCACTCTATTTCCAAAATTGAGCATAATTGCTCTTTTTCAATATTTCATTCCTGATTTTGATCTCCCTGAATGTGTCAAAGACTATCTCTTCCTTTTGTCCAGTCACATTTGTAGATGATGACACTTGAAGAGACGGTTTCCTTTCTGGAATCAGAGTGGTAGGAAAGGATTGCCCCCCAGTTGGGGATGAATCTAGAATATCGATTATATTGGTGACTATTTTTTGTGGTGATCCTTTGTCTATGTCCATGTGCTTTTTGGGTTTTTTTCCTGTATTTCAGCTTGAATTCCCTCATAGAAGTATTAGTCCTTGGTGACTAATCTTCTCTAGGCCTTTTCCCTGTTACTCCATGTTCTTTCTATTTTCCCTTTTTTGTTTTGTCTACAGTGGTTTGATTTTCCTACTATCTTGGAGTTTGTGCACTGGAAGAAGAAATCACTTGTTCCTCAACCTCCTGCAATGTGTCAGGCATCCACTCAATCTGGTTCATGTATTTTTCAATTTCAGGCCTTTGAGTGTGAATATAGGTTGTTGACTTGTTCTCCACCCTCTTCTTGGAGATGATACCCCATGGGTCATAGGACCATGTAAAACTATGGGTGAAATTCATTTCTTTCAGTCTTTTATCTACCTCCTCCCCTGTTGCTCTGCTGTTACAAATGAAGGGACCAATCTGAGATTTGATCCTGAACTAGGACTTTTTCTTAGCTACTAGAAAATGCACTTCATCTGCATTAATCATTTGTTTGATGTATTCAAGTGCAAATATCCTCATGGGGAGGAACTTTGGAAGCTTAGAAGGGTCCAACTCATAGCCATATACTCTTAATTCAGTGTAATTTTGGTACAAGTACCAATCACCTATTCTTGCTTGGTCTATTAACTACATAATTATTCTTATTTCTTCACTAATATTGGGTTCTACAGTCCCACTGAGGAGGCCCATTGCTGGGTGAACAAACATTTCTACAAATGTTTTATAGTTGAATTATTTTGAGTCCTTCATCACTAATGTTGTCTAGAAAATAATAGATTGGGGTTCATCTTCCTCATTCAACTTGCTCATTGAAAACTAGAACCTATCCACTTGAAAATA
This sequence comes from Pinus tabuliformis, assembly GCA_031772625.1. Classification (NCBI taxonomy): domain Eukaryota; kingdom Viridiplantae; phylum Streptophyta; class Pinopsida; order Pinales; family Pinaceae; genus Pinus; species Pinus tabuliformis. Next base: position 113,325,131 of record CM062805.1, read on the forward strand.
AACAAGCATATAAACCAAAACTGAGGAGTATTGAAACACCTCCTTTGTGAAGAAATTGAAAAACCACTCATGAATGGCATCTGCTAAAAATTGGTTGAAATTGAAGAGGACAGAGGGCTTGGATTCTGTTGACAGAATAGACAGGAAATATATGATAGCTTCATCAAGCCATTGATCTGAATAATAGCCAAGTAAATAAGAAAGAACAGTGACAATGTGTCTAGTTCTATCAGGGAAAATAGAGGAGGAATAAGGAGGATTCTTGTTTGGCAGAGGTGTGTGCTCAGTCATGAAAAGTTATAAGGTTTTGCTTCTCTTACACAAATCAAATTTCTGATACATTTTAGTGAGAATCTCATGGGAAAAGGGAGTAGTTCCTTCAATAATAAGGGTCTGGATCATCTGCATAATGGACTTGGCATCAATGGTAAACAATATATGTCCTATTGGGGCCATCACTGCCCTTTTCTGTGGATTGTAGCATGAGTGGAATTTCCTCATCAGTTCTAGGCAACTATGTGTTTTAGGAAAAATGTAAAAAGGTAGATTAGTCTCCCAGAGGCCTATGTCATCCATCTCCTCCACAAATTTATCCTCCCACTAGCAATATATGTCAAATAAATCGAAATCTGAGAGGGTTTCATGTATCTTAAAATCCCTATCTACAAGTGGTATGTGATCCAAATCCAATGGTGGGTGCACCATTGGATTAAATACTTCTTGTTCCTTTTTCTTTGGTGCCATGGTTGTCTTTTGCAGAAACCTCTGAAAACTGACCTGTGTTGAAATTATAATAGAAGGGGATAAGAAGAAATGGGAATTCAGAGAGGGAGAAAGAAAAGGGATAAACCAGAAGTGGGATTCGAGAAAGGGAATATGTGATCACTGCAGAAAAATAAATTCTCCTGCAACTGTACTGCTGTTGGAGTGAGCTTACTGCACTTTCTGCATATGACTGAATGGAATTGAATTGCGCCTGATAGTAGAGATAGCAAGTTAAAATTTGAAAATGGTGTGAAATGGTGTTTTTATGGCTTTGGAGTGTTCCCGTTGGGTTGGTCTGACTTGGCGTGGGTCTGTTGGCTAATGGTCTAGCCAATTGAATGCACAATGGCGAGAACAGAGGTGGATGGGACGGGTTGGTGTTATGAGGTGGCGGGAGCAACAAATGGTCACAATAGAAAAGAAGTTTAAATAACGACATAAACCATTTTTCAGGGGGCCAGGGGAGTGGTAAGCCATATGAGAGGCAGGGGTGCGAAATCATGAGAGCGCAACACTTCAGTGGTTTGAAACCACTGATTTCGAACCCCCCTAGGATTAACTTTCAGGAGGGTGAGGGGGGGCTGGAAAAGAACACGGGTCATTGGATCATATGGGATGAGTGGGGATTTGATGAGAGATGGGGGATATGTAAGATGGGATGTGATGGGTAAGCGAGTGGTGGGGTAGGGAAATAAATAGGGGGTGCACTATAGGAAAATAGGGGTATGGAGTAAGGTTAGGGGAAATAATATTAATAAACAATATAAGACCCCTTCTCCTTTTAATTTCTTCTCCCGACCTTAGAAACAATAAGATATGTCTTCCAACCTTAAAAGAAAATTAATGTATTTATTTCTTTGTATTTTCCTCAATCTACCTACCCTTATTTTTCTAATCTAGCATTTTTTTCTTTTTCATTTGCAGGGTGCACTTGGACTGTCATACATTTTCATTTTTTCCTTTTATTTCTAACCTACTCTATCACTTATTTCTTCAGTTGGTCCAGATTAAACAATTGAACCAATTTTATTTCTAACTAGCTACTGATTTGCCAAGATTAAACTGTTTGGTAGATTTTTATTTTCTACCCTGTCAACAAAAATTGAAATTTGTTCAATCATGCTTAGACTATATGATTTGAACAACATTTGGGGTTTTCTTTTTCTTCTTATTTTTTCTCTTTTGTTCTTTTTCTTCTTTTTATATACCCTCTTTTCATTTCTTTTCATTTCTCTTTTTTATTATGAAATCAATTGAATATTGGAATCTATGAACAATTTGAAATCTGCAGACTGTGAAATAATCAATCACCTTGAGATCCTATAAATTATATGTTGGGTCCCTATAATACTAGTGATTACCCCATTACTATTGTAGTTCTACCCCTTATTAATATTTTTGTGCCCCTATTATCCCCATATTGTTATTACTGTGCCCCATAGAATCCCTCTATTGTTATTTTTGTGGCTTTACATTATTATTGTTAGGTCAGCTGGGTTATATTGTGATTCCTTAGACTCCTATATATAGAAAGGAGGTTTTGTCATTTGAATCATCGAAGAATTGTTCATTTAGGTAATGTAAAGGAGGTTGCCCCCTCGAAGAGGCTGAATTCTAAGGCGTTGATATATCTTTTCTATCTTTTTCTTGAGCTGATTTCATAACATTTGGTATCAGAGCTTTGGATTCTAGGGTTTCGCTGCTCCAAACAGGTCATCGTGGAATTTTCGCTATAACCTTTTTTCTGCAACGTTTCAAAAGTTGCAAAAGAAACCCATTTGAGAAGAAATCGTTCTAAACCTCGGGTCCGAATTTCAGAGCTTTTCGCGCTATATTTGCGGAGATATGATCTGAGGAAGTTGGTCTTTTTGCAGACTCTTGAATTAAACTCCAAACAGGTGACCTGGGGAAAAGCATCATAACTTTATCTCTGGGGATCAGATTGAAATTGCGTAGAAGGTACAGAAAGAGAATGGACCGTAGTTTCTTGTATGCATCTCTCAGATCCAAAGGTCGAAAAAGTGACTCGTGGCACATTGTACAAGTTCGCTCTACTGAACTAGTCTATAATCAAGTCACTGTGGGAGATTTCGTATAACTCTTCCTTGGAGAATCCAATTTGGGTCAGACTTGTGGCATTGGAAAGAAAACACAGAGGGCTACTGCAGGTCACAAATTTGGATCTAGATGATTGGAAAGTACAGAGATACATCAGAGGCAATATCGAGCTCCTACAAAGTGAAAAAAGGTGTGTAGATTTTCTTAAATTTTTGCTTAAGCTTGGTTTGAAAATTTATTTTGAAGGAATTCAAAGGGCATAGTAGAGCATTATTATCGGTAACTGATGCCCCGAGGAAATAAAATGCAAACACCTAGTAAGGAACCTGAAAGCTCTATTATGACTCATGAAGAAGAGGAAGAAATGCAACATGATATATCAAAATTACAAGACCAAGTGCAACAACTGTCCCTTGCACAAAAAGGAACAGAATCTAAGATGGATGGTTTAAAGAAAGGTGTAGAAGCTAAGATGGATGATTTGAAGATAGATTTGAAGACAGACATGGAAGAATTGAAGATAAATATGAATAAGTTGCTACAAGAAAGGGTCACTAATGGTGAAAGGGTAGTAAAGGAAACTCATGATGAGAACAAAAGAAATGTTAATCATAATTCCATAGACTTTAATGTTGGATCAAAGACCCAACATATTCCAAAAATCGATATGAGGAAGTTTGATGGCAAGGATCCCGCAACATGGATATTACAGATGGAGCAATTTTTCGATCTCAATAATGTGAAAAACACACAAAAGGTACGTATTGCAACTTTATATTTGGAACCAAATCAGTTTGTATGGTATCAATGGTTTTTCTCTCGTAAACAATTTATCACTGGGGCAATTTTTACGGAAGAATTGATAGCACATTATGAGGATACAAAAAGCAACACTTTTTTTAGCCAATTGATAAGTCTCAAACAAAAGGGTTCAATAATGGAGCACATTGAGGAGTTCCAAAAATTGAACATAAGGGTAAAATATATTCCAGAGGAGCATAGGATTGATGTGTTCATAGGGTCTTTAAAGGATAATATCCAACATGATGTTCGCCTTTGGGAACTTGATTCATTAGAGAAGGCATTCAGGTTAGCAAGAAAAATGGAAAGCAAAATTATGGCAACCAGGAAGCATACCACTCACAACTATAAAGACGGAAGTGTTGTTGCCGCTAGTCTTCCACAACCTATAAGGTTGACACCACAAAAATTGGAAGAAAAAAGAGTAAAAGGGTTTTGTTACAGTTGTGATAGCAAATACACTAAAGGTAATAAGTGTGCTGAGAAGAAATTATTCTACATAGATTGTGAAGAGGAAGACGAAAAGGAGCAAGAAAGGTCAAAAGAAGAGGATATACTCCAGGAACAAAGCCTAGATAAAGAAGAAATGAATCTGACCATATCTTGTAATGCATTGGCAGGAATTACCACTCCTCAAACCATCAAGATAGAAGGACAAATCAAGAAGAAAAAGGTAATAGTGTTGATTGATTCAGGAAGTACCCACAATTTTATTCATTGTAAGGTAGCAAGAGAATTGAATTGCTTCTTATATCCAGCACCAGAGTGTCAAGTGATGGTTGCAAATGGAGGAACAATAAATTGCTCGATGTTACAGGGAAAAGTGTCTATGTAGAACTGCTAATCCCACTAAGGCTGGTAGCTACCTTAGAAACAAACAAAGTAAAACTACTTTCATTTTCCTTTATGAAAAATAGATGAGAGAAGAATAAAGGAGACCAACCTCTGTCTTGCGCTTGGTTCCTTGCTCGATTCCCCTCTCTTCTGATAGTCCTTTGCTACTTGCTTTCTTGTATACCCAGCTTCACAGAGTATCTGTAGAATCAAAGCAACATAACACTATACGAGAACATGGATCTATTATCATAAACAATCTAGGATCAGATGTAAATTGACCATACAAATGCATAAAACATAAATCACACAAGAGTATGGAGGAAAACTTGAGTAGCTTTATTGATAATCAAGAAAGAGCCAAGATAGTTACAACCAGTTGTTCTGACCCAGCATCATCCTCTCAGCAAGTAAGCCCTTCTTCACCTCATGAAAAGCTTAGATCACCCAACACTATGATGTTGCCTCATGAAACCAACAGCAATTCCTTACAAGATGCAAAATTCCAGCCTGTGGATCTCTGGGATGAGGGATCCATATATAGATGTCTGCAAGGGAGATGAGTCAGCTTGTGATTTGATTAGTGTATTCCCTCTGATAGTTCTTGCTTCCACTTGGATATTTCTGATCTCTTACTCATCCTTGGTCGAATTCAGAGAGGCAAGTGTCACAGGAGAAGTTTTTGGAAGATTCCATGCTTCTCCACCTCGCGGATTGACACTGCCATTTGTCTCTTCTCACCCATCGCACCCCATAGAAGGGATTTTTGAAATGCAACGCACCCACTGTGTGTACTTAGGTGAGATGAAACGCACTTTGCCTATGGAGCAGGTGAAATGATCCAGTTTTGACCAGTTCTGAGTAGTTTTTCATGGAGAACTTCTGGGAGAAGTTGTAATCTATTGACCTTGTTCATTTAGGGGTTGGAACAACACTTTTAGGGACTTAGGAGCCCTTGGTTTATGGACATTTATGCTTGGGGTTGTAGTGCCCAAAAATGTCTATAATAGTTGCCCCCTAAAGCATGAGGTCGTTAATCTTTTTTGATGTTGGGTGAAATGCTTTATCATGAGGATCCGAAGTTCTTTCAAGCTGGAAGGAGACCTGTAATAAGATACAATACAATACATTATCTTCATAATATTTTCATGATCTAGCTGAGTCGGGCATTCCCATGCTCAGCTTTATAAATTCATTTTCATGTACATAGGACAGACAATCGTCTGAGTGTAGACTGATGATTCTGGTAGAGCCATCATCCCTTAGATTGGATGATTATTTGTGCAGCAACGATGTACATTTGATGTCTTTATTTTCCTGAATATATATCGCAGCCTGGATGGATGAAACTGGATCCGAGGTCTTCAATCTCGTTCGATCTTCACTCAAAGTACAAGTCGATCCACGTGAGAGATGTTCTGGAGTCAAACATGGAAAGACATCACCTGATTACCAGCCAATGATGTAAGCTGTTAACAGGCGTGAGAGGAATCATCGATAATGATAATGATCCTCAAGGTACTGCAGTACAATTCACGTGGTGTGAATAAGGGACTTGGCGTCGAACACCACGCAAAATCTTTCAGTCGAAGGTCATTGATGTAAACCTGTCGCTGGAAGTGAGAAACTTGCCATTGAGGCATGCAAGCTTCAAAGTACTGAAAGGGGTGTTCCTAGATCAACTTCTTGGATAATGAGGTGATGTCGACAAGAACCGATCCGTCATAGGAGGGCCTTAATGAATCCCACATCAATGACACGGAATGGAGCAAATGATTTTAATGGAGGTAAAAATGATCTGGTGATATAAGGTTCAGGGTGGCGATCATGAAAGAATGGAGCGTAAATGTATTGCAGTGGGTGAGACATAGGTGAATTCTCTGAGTGACTTCTCTTGAACATATCGGCGACACTGACATGATGGATTGGTAGCATTAACCCCAAATGTGGATGGTGTGATGTGACCATGGTGATGTGACCGGTGAATGAAACAACCCAACCCGACTTGGATGCGGAGTGAAAGTGTCATGTTCAAGAGCGACTTGCTACCAACAAAGTTTCTTCAAGTTTTCTTCCCAATTTTTCCCCAGTCATTGCTGACCAGTACCTCTTTATTTTTGTCAAGCTTGAGGAGGATAACATATGCTTGTTCTATAATTTGCCCTTCGGGCAAACCCATCGCTATGTTTTAACGAGCCTAGCGATTGTGAAACTTGTTCTTGTCTGCTATGGACAAGTTTGTCGCTATTAGGTTTTAACGAGTTTAACGACAAAGATAACTCAGTCCTTTTCAATTTTAGAGAGTCTAAAAAGGGATGTAAAGGAAACTCCAAAAATCCTTTTTCGTCATCTAATCCCTTAATTCCGAAAAAGTATAAAACAATACAGAAGGGATGAATTTTCGATACTTTTAACGAGCCGAACAAAACAAGCGCTCGATATTTTTGTTTAATAATCCCTCAGGTCCAAAAAGATTAAAATCTAAAGGAGGGATAGCACTTCCGGTCCCTTTAACGAGCTGGAGAGGCCAATGGCTCGGCAATCTTTTCATATTTTATGAGTCAGTTGAAAAGAGCTTAAAGGAGACTCGTTTTTGAGGAACGAGTGATAAATTTGGGTAGCAGTTGATTCCAGGTAAGGTTTGGAATTTCCTAATCATGGCAGTGTTACAAGGATGGCCAACATGATCCCTCTTCGCATCTGTTCCTCAAAAGGGGTAAACAATCAAATGGAGGTGAATGATCGGCCAATACGGAGTGGAGGTGATGATGAGAACACGACCAAGGCTTTAAAGGCTGAAGTACTACATTCACGACAGTTATTTACCAGAAATTGGTTCATTTTTTATTGAGCTTAAACGCTGGGGGAAACATTTGCTCATTACTTATGTTTATTTTTTAACGAGCATGAAGTCCGCGTTAAAACTGCTCGATATATCCAGTCGCATAATAAGGATGTCTCATATATAAAAATGGCAATTTTTCAAATCTTTGCCCCACATCCTTTCTTTATGCAAGTTAGGAAACGACCAATCCTACGAGTTTAAAGGGTTAGAGGACCTATAAATTTAAAAAATAAATGGTCGCTCTTCGCTTGCACGCCAAAAGGTTTGCATGCCCCTAGGTATAAAATAGAATTTCAAGGTCACCTCTCAATCTACCGACAAAACATTTGTTTCATCGGGAAAGGCCTACCTCTTTCAGGTTACCAAAGATTGTTCTATCTGCACCGCAAACAAAACACTTCTTCAGTGATGCCTACCGAAATAGACAAAGGTGAGTGGTGCAGACGCCTCCACCCACATAACTTTGACAAGGGAATCTTATTCCAGTCTAACCCCCTTTTCCAATCACAGACAGGAGTGTCAGACTAGTCATATATCTCTCGCGGAAACCTATCCTATACCTAAAGCTTTCCTGCCGAAGCAGACCAGGGTGCATGCCCCCTGGGTTTCAGGCATGTCCCCGAATTACTCGCGCTCATCAGGTGGACGGACTGGAGATTGATGAGACATTCCTTGCGTAAAAAGACCATTTAGGGATGGTATATGACTATTTGCCATGTGTGAACCGGGAAATGAAAGCTGGTCTACGAGCTTGACCACTCTTCCTTCGTGCGGAAAACACATTACTCTAAAGAGTGATGAGACAATGGCTCCCATGCAATAAATATAGTCTCGTCCAAGGAGTAGATTATAATCCAGGGGTCCTTGGACTACCATTACATTCATTTGAATGGTTTTCCTTCTCAATGTTATGGGCACATTGGGAAGGATCCCTAACAGTCGACTGGTTCCTTTGTCGAAGCCTGTTAGATTTCTCATCTCAGGAAAAAGTGATGGCGAACCAAGCGCTTTCCAAGCAGTCGAGAAAAGGATACTCACAGAAGCCCCTTCATCTATGATGGCACCGACCATAACCATTCTATATACTTGAGAAATGATTTAGAATTGTACACTAGCCGGTAAACGGGGTCTGCCTAGCTGATTCCAGTCGAAGGAAACAACTAGGCTGCTTGGAGATGGGACCGAATAGACGGCCGGGTATGACTCTAACAAACTTCCTTCCTTCGGTAAAGGAATGGGTAAATTGCCCCCATGTTCATCGGAGTCTGTGTTTATGAAAAGAATTTGGACGGTGTCATCCTTGTTCTCTCCGGTGACTGTATCATCTGAAGATGGAACCTCTGAAGGCAAGACTGGGTCAACTGCTGCCTCGACCTTTTGACTTTCATCTGGTATGGGTTCAGATGGTTTATCTTCAATGATAGATGCTTCGGCTGACCACCTAGGCGGGTCAGTCGGATTTGCAACTAGCGACGGACTCGGCAAGAGTTTCTTATATCCAGGAGGAAGTCATAACGGTGAAACCGGACGATCGTCCAAAACTCTTTTAGCCTCATCTAAGAAGGGACAACGGTGGATGGCGTGATCACCTTCACACAGTTTACAAGGAAATTTTCACTTTCCTTTTTGTCCAGGGGCTTCACTTTCACTAGTCAACGGTGTGCTTTCAACATGATCATCAGAGGTTGTCGACACCGGGTTGTGCAAATGAGGAGACCAGTCCCTTAAGATCTGAGGGATGCAGGGACAATCTCTATGATAGTGGTCTCCTTTGCAAATGACACATGGCGATTTAGGCCTGGTCGGTGCAGTGTGTGGATTTTCGCTAGACGACACTTGGTTGCCCCTTTTCGCCTTTGGTTCCTTCTTCTTCTTCTCTTTCTTCTTCTTTTCCTTCTTCTTCTCAGGTACTTGATTTTTGGATTTACCAACCTCATCAAGCGAAGAGGAAGGAGGAGAGGAAGAATTGGACGAAGTAGAGGGTTGGGGGGTAGCTCTAGAATTGTCTAGTTGTTGACTCGATTATTCAGGAATTGCGGTGTTCTGAACGACGGAGGTTGAGAAAAGCCATACGGGCAAGCCAATTGTCAATCCTGGAAGCGACAATGTGGCCATATGGGGTGCACCAACATCTCCCCAAGATGAGAAGGGACTAGGATTTCCTCCAAGGGGAACTCCTTGGTTGGTGGACTCCATTCTCTCAACCTAAGACCAACGTAGGAAAGGTGATGATTATTCCATTTAAAATAAATTTTAGACACTTTGACACAACTTGTTTTTTCAATTTTAAAGAGTCGAGAACAAACAAAATATGACTCTAGTTGCCTTCGATTTTTAATGAGCCTGAAGTGACAAGTGCTCAGATGGACCTTTTCCATTAAGGAGTCTGAAAAGGAACGAAAGGGACTGCTCTGGAAATCTAGGCAGAGGGATTACCAAACCAATCACAAAATTGCAGAATACTTTTTACGGTACGGCAGTCAATCTTCCCGAATGCTGTGTTCAGTGCATTGCGATCGATAGGGCGGCAGACACGGCTTCCTATGGATAAAGGATTAAGCCTATTGTGGTCTCCCAAAATATACTCGACGGTACGTGGGAGCACAAGTCCGTACTGGCACTTATCATCTCAAAGTGGAGGAATCACCCAACCAACAGTGAGAACAACAGTTACCAAGCTTTACGACGCCGGAATACGTCTCTAGCCTAGACTTCTAGATGTTGTGCGTTAGGTTCCAAAGCGTTGTTAGATTCATTAAATTTATTTTATAGTTGATCTTGCTTAAGAAATTTTCCTTTCAGGTTCACCGCGTGATGTATATGTACAATTCCTAAAATGCAATCTAAGATGATAAACAGTCGTTTTATCTTCTTTGTGCAATGAAAATCCTAGCTACTAAGGAAAGAGAGATAGTATTCTTTCAACAAAGAGCAAAGAGCACACACTATATGCATTGTCCTAAATCAAACCAATCAAACAGTCTAAATGCAAATGCACGTGCATGTATTTGTTTTCAGCCTTCTTAATATGTGAATGATAAAAAGAAAGCTAATGCGCAAATCTGAATTACTTTTCAAAGCGAAAATTACTAACAAGTTTCTTTTCAAAATCAAAATGAAGACAACGACAACACTTTGCGATTTGGAAATGAAAACTTGCTTTCGACACTAGAAAAACTACTAATTCAGATCAAATACAATAGTAACAGGGTAATCGACTATCAAGAACAATCATGTCCTCTTCTATGACTAAAAACGACACTTGCGACACTTTCAAATCAAGAAACGACAGTACAATTACGTTACTTCTTTGCAAAGGAGAACTGAAAATGACTCAACAAATACACAAAAACATTTACAGTTATTTGCACAATGGAGGTGGAATAACAACAAGGAAAGGGGTTTCAAACAGAGGTGTACTGACTACAGGCAGCAAAATTCTTGAATAGATCTGAAAAGAGTGAACACAGAAACCAAAATTTAGGAACAATGCCTAGTCTGATCAGCGCACCTGTAACACAGTGAATCTGAAATGCAACGCACCTTCTACACTCGAGAAGTGCACTGAATTTGAGATTCACAGAACAAACAGTGCGCTGCACCAGGGACGATACTTTGCTTGGGTTCTGGGTCACAGTTTGCAGTTCAGTTCAGGGATTTTGGCCGAGCAAGTGGTAATCAGTAAATCAATCACAGGGGTAGATCCAAGGAGGTTACTAGAGCCACCACGAGGGCAATTAGAAAGCTTGTAAATAAATTGTTTAATTCATAAACAAAACCTGGAGATTGACTGAAGCAGTGTTGATCTACTTTGCACTTGCATAGCAAATGCATTTTGAGGGCTAGCTGGCTTGACTTCAGGCTCCGTCTGTAAGTTTATAAAGTAAATAAATGTAGATAAACAATCAATCTATTCGCTCCCCAGTGGAGTCGCCATTTTGTTACAGGGAAAAGTGTCTATGCAGAACTACTAATCCCACTAAGGTTGGTAGCTACCTTAGAAACAAACAAAGTAAAACTACTTTTGTTTTCCTTTATGAAAAATAGATGAGAGAAGAATAAAGGAGACCAACCTCTGTCTTGCGCTTGGTTCCTTGCTCGATTCCCCTCTCTTCTGATAGTCCTTTGCTACTTGCTTTCTTGTATACCCAGCTTCACAAAGTATCTGTAGAATCAAAGCAGCATAACACTATACGAGAACATGGATCTATTATCATAAACAATCTAGGATCAGATGTAAATTGACCATACAAATGCATAAAACATAAATCACACAAGAGTATGGAGGAAAACTTGAATAGCTTTATTGATAATCAAGAAAGAGCCAAGAGAGTTACAACCAGTTGTTCTGACCCAGCATCATCCTCTCAGCAAGTAAGCCCTTCTTCACCTCATGAAAAACTTAGATCACCCAACACTATGATGTTGCCTCAAGAAGCCAACATCAATTCCTTACAAGATGCAAAATTTCAGCCTGTGGATCTCTGGGATGAGGGATCCATATATAGATGTCTGCAAGGGAGATGAGTCAGCTTGTGATTTGATTAGTGTCTTCCCTCTGATAGTTCTTGCTTCCACTTGGAGATTGATGATCTCTTACTCATCCTTGGTCGAATTCAGAGAGGCAAGTGTCACAGGAGAAGTTTTTGGAAGATTCCATGCTTCTCCACCTCGCGGATTAACACTGCCATTTGTCTCTTCTCGCCCATCACACCCCATAGAAGGGATTTTTGAAATGCAACGCACCCACTGTGTGTACTTAGGTGAGATGCAATGCACTTTGCCTATGGAGCAGGTGAAATGATCCAGTTTTGACCAGTTCTGAGTAGTTTTTCATGGAGAACTTCTGGGAGAAGCTGTAATCAGTTGACCTTGTTCATTTAGGGGTTGGAACAACACTTTTAGGGACTTAGGAGCCCTTGGTTTATGGACATTTATGCTTGGGGTTGTAGTGCCCAAAAATGTCTATAACACTCGGGAAAGTGCCATAATATCAAGCTATCCATGGGAGAATATGTATTGACTAGCCCAATGCTTTCCATTCCAATGGGAGGTGCTAATGTTGTACTAGGAGTCCAATGGCTATAATCCTTGGGTACAATAGCTTTTAATTTTCAAGAACTTTTCATGAAATTTTTTGTGGAAGGAAAGGAAGTTGAATTAAGGGGTATTGCAGGGAAACTGGGAAAGATAATCAACTCTAACGGTATGACAAAGCTTCTAAAAAAGGAACAAAGAGGTGTAATTGCACAATTATGTTCGCTAGATGTGTCCACAGTGGAATCATATATTTATCTAGATCTCCAAAAAGTCTTGGACAATCATTCCAAGGTATTTGAGACTCCCAAAGGTCTCCCACCTATTCGTGATCATGATCATGCTATTCATCTGATTCCAGGAAGTGTTCCTCCAAACATCAGGCCGTACAAATATCCATATGCCCAAAAGAGTGAAATTGAATGTATGGTTGCAGAAATGCTAGAGGCTGGTATAATTCAACCAAGTCAAAGTTCTTTCTCTGCTCCAGTCATATTGGTGCACAAGAAGGATGGATCATGGCGCATGTGTCCGGATTATAGGGAGCTCAACAAGCTCACTATTAAAGATAAGTTTCCCATTCCTGTCATTAATGAATTACTGGATGAATTGCATGGATCAATTTACTTCACCAAGTTGGATCTTCGTTCAGGATATCATCAAATCAGAATGAAGATTGAAGACATTCCGAAAACAACGTTTAGAACTCATGAGGGTCATTATGAATTTTTGGTCATGCCTTTTGGCCTTACCAATGCACCTTCAACATTTCAAGGTTTGATGAATTCAATTTTCAAACCATTCCTTAGAAAATTTGTGTTAGTATTTTTTGATGATATACTAATCTACAACAAGTCTTGGAAGGATCATGTTGAACATGTTGACAGGGTGCTACAACTATTGGAGGAGAAACAATTATATGCAAAAAGATCCAAATGTTTCTTTGGAGTACAAGAGGTGGAATATCTGGGTCATATTTTATCTCATGAAGGAGTTAAGGTAGACCCTAGAAAAATTAAAGCCATTAAGGAATGGAAAATTCCCACATCCATAAAGCATCTGTGAGGATTTCTCGGGTTGACAGGGTATTATCGCAAGTTTGTTAAGAATTATGGGAGAATAGCAGCACCTCTAACAACATTATTGAAGAAAGATGCATTTTCATGGACTCTAGAAGCAACAAAGGCATTCGAACATCTTAAAGAGGCAATGTGCCAAGCACCGGTCTTAGCTACACCAGACTTCACAAAAACCTTTATTGTGGAATGTGATGCTTCAGGAAATGGAATTGGTGCTGTTTTAATGCAAGATGAAAGACCCATTGCTTTTGAAAGTCGTCCAATCAAGGGAAATTTTTTACATAAAGCTATTTATGAGAAGGAAATGTTGGCAATACTCCATGCACTTAAGAAATGGTGACCCTACCTAATGGGAAGACACTTCAAGGTAAAAACGGATTATGATAGCCTTAAATACTTTTTAGAACAAAGATTATCCTCTGAAGAGCAACAAAAGTGGGTCACAAAGATGTTGGGTTATGACTTTGAAATCATCTACAAAAAAGGGAAGCAAAATGTGGTGGCAGATGCACTCTCAAGAAAGGATGAGGATGTGGAAGCATTGTTGTGCGCCATTTCTATTATCCAACCAGATTGGATAAATGAAACAAGGGAGGAATGGAAGAATGACGAAGAAGTGTGGGCACTTATTCGAAAGTTACAACAAGATTCCAGTATGTTTGATACATTTAGCTGGCAAAATGATTCATTATGGTACAAAGATCGCTTATACCTCTGTAAGAATTCCCAGTTAAAACAAAAGATTCTTATGGAATTGCACACTTCTGCCTTAGGAGGGCACTCAGGATTTTTAAAAACTTACCACAGGGTTAAGAAGGAATTTTTTTGGGATGGCCTTAAATCAGATATTCAAAAGTTTGTGGTGGAATGTTTGGTTTGCCAACAAAATAAAGTTGAAACAATTAAGACACCGGGTCTATTACAACCTTTATCCATTCCAAGCCAACGTTGGGAGGAGGTTTCAATGGATTTTATCACAGGTTTACCCAAGTCTGAGGGAAAGAGTGTCATCATGGTGGTAGTTGACAGACTTACCAAGTATGCACACTTTTTTGCATTATCACATCCATTTAAAGCCAGTACAATTTCTACTGCATTTATGGAAACAATTCAAAAGCTACATGGAAACCCAAAGATTATTGTAAGTGACAGAGATCCCATTTTCACTGGAAATTTTTGGACAGAATTATTTTCTTGTCTGGGTACTCAGTTAGCTCATAGCTCATCTTATCATCCTCAATCTGATGGGCAAACTGAGATAGTAAACAAATGTTTGGAAGGATATCTTCGTTGCTTTGTATCTGATAAACAGACACAATGGGTCAAATGGTTGCCTCTGGCTGAATGGTGGTATAACACTTCCTTCCATACAGCAACAAAAATGACCCCATTTATGGCACTTTATGGGTATCAGCCACCATCCATCACATCATATTTAAGAGAAAATTCTAAGGTTCAAGCAGTGGAACATCACATTGAACATCAACAACAAGTCCTCCAACTCTTAAAGGATAACCTCATGTTGGCACAGAATAGAATGAAACAACAGGCAGATCAACATCGTAGCGAAAGAAGTTTTGATGTAGGTGATTGGGTATTCCTACGGCTAAAACCATATAAGCAAATTTCCCTCCAGCAAGCTAGGAAGGATAATAAATTATCACCAAAGTATTATGGTCCATACAAGGTGTTGCAAAAGATTGGTACTATGGCATACAAATTGGAGCTTCCTACAACTTCTCCATTTCACCCAGTTTTCCATGTTTCATGTTTAAAGAAGGTTATAGGCGACAAGCTCCCAGTTCAAACAGTATTGCCAGAACTTGACGAGGAAGGAAAAATTATATTGGAACCGGAAGCAGTCACAGAAACAAGAACTCGACAGCTACGAAATCGATCAATTTCGGAGTATCTTATCAAGTGGAAGAACTTATCCGCTAAAGATTCCACATGGGAGGATGAGAATTTTATACAGAAGCATCCAGAACTTCTCAAGCGTTGAGGACAACACTTTTTTGAAGGAGAGGGGCATGTTGGGTCCCTATAATACTAGTGATTACCCCATTACTATTGTAGTTGTACCGCTTATTAATATTGTTGTGCCCCTATTATCCCCATATTGTTATTACTGTGCCCCATAGAATCCCTCTATTGTTATTTTTGTGGCTTTATATTATTATTGTTAGGTCGGCTGGGTTATATTGTGACTCCTTAGACTCCTATATATAGAAAGGAGGTTTTGTCATTTGAATCATCGAAGAATTGTTCATTTATGTATTGTAAAGGAGGTTGCCCCCTCGAAGAGGCTAAATTATAAGGCGTTGATCTATCTTTTCTATCTTTTTCTTGAGCTGGTTTCATAACATTATAGGACCCTAACAGTGGCTCCAGCTGGGGATGGCACTTCTCAGCTTGAAGTGTCAAGAACACATGACTAGTAGCCTTAAATCCTTCAAATTATCTTCAATCTGATTTCTTTTTGTCAAATGAATAATCTGTTGGGTGTGGAGCTTGATCCGAAGCTAAAAACAGATGTAAAATTGCCTTGTAAAAGTATAGTAATTTCTAGTCAATCTGGGCCGTTCATTAGGCAGATGATCTGATGGTAGAACTTATGTTTAGTTTAGGGTTTTTTTCCCTAAAAGGCAACCCCTCTCTTTGTATGAGGGCATTGTATTGAGTCTGTGTAATATATGTGTATTCTCTGAGTGAGAAGCAGTGAGGTGAGATTGTGAGAGAAAACAGAGGATATTACAACAGATCTACTATAGGTTGTGTCTCTTCATTTTGCTGGATAATAGAAAGGAAGGACTAGCTGTTCGGGGTGGACGTAGCCCAAACTAGGTGAACCACATATATCTATGTCTCTCTTGTTTTATGTGTTTTCTGTGTTTATATCTCTGTAATATTTTATGTGTTCTGTTGCTCCATAATATATAATTTTCTAACAACTGGTATCAGAGCCGAAGGTCTATTTGGCTGATAAACTCGCAGGAAAGAAGGGTTCCTCATTCGAGTGGGAGAAATGGCGGAAGATGGTAAGTTTATGGTCGAGAAATTTAACGGCCAAAGCTTCTCGCTGTGGAAGATGCAGATGGAAGATTATCTGTATCAGAAAGATCTGTACCTACCATTGGGCGGAAAAACAAAGATGTTGATGGGAATGATAGATGAAGAATGGAACCTTCTCAATAGAAAGGCACTCAAAACAGTACAGTTGTGCCTCGCAGCGTCAGTCGCCTTCAACATTTCAAAGGAAACAATGACAGAGGGTTTGATTAAGGTGTTGGAGAATCTATATGAAAAACCCTTGGCCGCAAACAAGGTATTTCTTATGAAACGGTTATTTAATATGAAGATGTCGGAAGGTGGATCTATTGTAGACCATTTAAATGATTTTAATATTGTTACAAGTCAGTTATGTTCTGTAAGGGTAAACTTTGATGATGAAGTTAGAGCTCTATTATTCTTGTGCTCATGACCAGAAAGTTGGAATGGTTTAGTAACGAGCATTAGTAACTCTATTTTTGGATCTAGTACTTTAAAGTTTGATGATGTTGTCAGTGCTATCCTTAGCGAGGAAATGCGACGGAAAATCTCTGGTGAGACATCGGGTAATGCTTTGAGTGCAGAGTCTAGGGGAAGAAAAATGGAAAGAGGAAAGAGCTCAGGATATCGCAATAAATCAAGGAAAGGTAGATCCAAGTCTAGATTGGGGATAGTGTGTTGGAAATGCGGAAAGAAAGGACACTTAAAGAAATACTGTAGATCTTGGAAGGGAAAAGAAGGAGATGCACAGCAATAAAATAATCATGAAGCAAATGTGACAGGTGAGGTGTTACAAGATGCTTTGATTCTTTCTGTCGAAAATATTACTGATTCCTGGGTGGTAGATTCAGGGGCCTCATTCCATGCCACACCTGATAAGAAATACTTTCATGACTATGTTCAAGGAGATTTTGGACAAGTTCGTTTGGGTGATGATAAACCCTATAAAATTGTTGGAATGGGTAAGGTTCTTGTAAAACAACAGAACGGAAACCAATGGCTACTAAAGGAGGTAAGGCATGTTCCAGATCTAAAGAAAAATCTGATTTCAACAGGGCAGTTAGGCAGTGAAGGTTGTGTGACAACTTTCAGAGATAAAGCTTGGAAGGTTACCAAAGGAGCCCTAGTAATAGCAAAAGGCGAAAAGGTTGGTACATTGTATTTATGCAATGGTATTTCTAACTCTGTTAATGCTTTAACTTCCAAAGGAGTAGATGTAGCATTTTGGCATCATAGGCTCAGACACATGAGTGAAAAGGGGATGAAGATTCTTCACTCAAGGAATTTGTTGCCGGGTTTGAATAATGTTGATTTGGACTTCTGTGAGAATTGCATTTATGGAAAACAGAAGAAAGTAAGATTTCTTAGAGTTGGGAAAGAAAAGAAGAGCGAAAAATTAGAGATTGCGCATACAGATGTATGGGGACCTGCTCAAGTATCATCTCTCGATGGCTCTCGTTATTATGTTACTTTTATTGATGATGCAACTAGAAAAACTTGGATTTATTGTATTAAGAATAAATCTGATGTATTTGATACTTTCAAGAAATGGAAAGCTTTGGTTGAGATTGAGACAGGAAAGAAATTAAAGTGTCTCAGATCAGAAAATGGAGGTGAATATTGCAGCAAAGAGTTTGATAGGTACTATTCATAGCATGGAATTCGCAGAGAGAAGACAGTTCCAAGAACACCACAAGAAAATGGTGTGTCAGAAAGGATGAACAGAACAATCATGGAGCGTGCAAGGTGCATGAGATTGCATACAGGATTGCCTTTACAATTTTGGGTAGATGCTGTAGATACTGCTGTTTATCTAATAAACTAAGGGCCTTCAAGTTCCTTGGATGGTGGTGTTCCAAAGGAAGCATGGATAGGTAAAAAGGTAAACTACTATTTTTTAAATCCTTTTGGTTGTGAAGCCTTTGTCCATATTGATAAAGAAAATAGAACAAAGCTTGAGGCAAAGTCAAATAAATGTACCTTTATTGGATATGGTGTTAATGATTTTGGTTATCACTTATATGATTACGAAAATCACAAAATCATTAGGAGCAAAGATGTAATATTCAATGAAAAGGTCTTGTATAAGAATCAGTTGCAGGAAAAGAAACAGGAAAAGGAAAACAAGGAATATGCAGTTCTTGATGAAATCACTAAAAAAGTAAAGGTGCCTAAAAATAATAATAATCAACAACCACAACAACAGCAACCACCACAACAGCAACAGGCACCCCAAACACCTAAAAGTGGTGTTAGAAGATCTACCAGGATAAGTAGACCCCCTGAACGATACTCTCCTTCACTATATTATTTATTGTTGACTCATTATGGTGAACCCGAATGTTATGAAGAAGCAATGCAGGTTGAAAGCAGGAAGAAGTGGGAGGTAGCCATGGAAGAAGAGATGGACTCCTTAATGCATAACCAGACTTGGGACTTAGTTAGGTTGCCTACAGGAAAAACTAAATTGAAGAATAAATGGGTTTACAGGCTGAAGGAAGAAGATGGAGGAAAACAAAGGTACAAAGCTAGACTTGTGGAGAAGGGGTTTGCACAGAAGAAAGGTATTGATTTTGATGAAATGTTTTCTCCTGTTGTTAAAATGACTTCAATCAAAACTATTTTAAGTCTAGTAGTAGTTGATGATTTGCATCTTGAGCAGTTAGATGTAAAGACAACCTTTCTCCATGGGGATTTGGAGGAAGAGATATATATGCAGCAGCCACAAGGATATGAAGTGAAAGGGAAGGAGAAACTAGTGTGCAGGTTGAAGAACAGCTTGTATGGCTTAAAACAGCCTCCAAGGTAGTGGTATCTAAAATTTGACAAGTTTATGTTTGAACAAGGTTATACTAGATGTCAGTCTGATCATTGTGCTTATCTGAAAAAGCAAAATGATGGCAACTATATTATATTGTTATTGTATGTAGATGACATGCTTGTTGCAGGGTCTAACATGCAGGAAATAAATGTGCTCAAAAGAAAATTAGCAAATTCATTTGCAATGAAGGATTTGGGAGCTGCAAAACAAATCCTTGGTATGAGAATAACTAGAGACAGGAAAAATCATAAATTAACATTGTCTCAAAATGAGTACATACAAAAGGTGTTGAAAAAATTTAATATGCACAATGCAAAACCAGTTAGTACACCTTTTCCTAGCCATTTCAAACTTAGTAAGGAAATGTACCCAAAGACCCAAGAAGACATGGATTATATGTCTAAAGTTCCATATGCATCAGTAGTTGGAAGTTTAATGTATGCAATGGTCTGCACAAGGCCTGATAATGCACATGCAGTGGGAGTTGTAAGCAGGTACATGAACAATCCAGGAAAGGAACATTGGATGGCAGTGAAATGGATTCTCAGATATTTGAAAGGTACCACAAATCAAGCATTATGCTTTGGTGGTTCAAACATTTCTCTACAGGGATATGTTGATGTAGATATTGCAGGTAACAGAGATAACAGGAGGAGCACTACAAGATATGTATTTACTATTGGTGGAACAGCTGTCAGTTGGGTTTCAAAAATCCAAAGTGTTATTGCACTTTCAACAACAGAAGCAGAGTATGTTGCTGCTACAGAGGCTAGTAAAGAAATGATTTGGTTACAAAGGTTTATGGGTGAATTGGGTAAGAAGCATGATATGGGCACATTATACAGTGATAGCCAAAGTGCCATTCATCTTGCAAAGAACTCAGCATTTCATTCCAAGACTAAACACATACAGCTCAAGTACCATTTCATACGATCAGTGTTGGAAGATGGAGAGTTGAAGCTGGGAAAGATACATACTAGCCAGAATCCTGCAAATATGCTAACAAAAGTTGTAACCACGGAGAAACTGAGAATATGCTCAGTTTCAAGTGGTCTTCAAGGATGATGATGAAGATGAGAAACAACCAGGTCCAAAGAGGAGTCATTGTCTAGCAAATGAAGCAGCGGTGGAGTTGCTATAATCAGTCTCCAAGTGGGAGATTGTTGGGTGTGGAGCTTGATTATCTTCTGTATTCAAAGGTATTGCCACATTGGACCCCAGTTCGAAATGGGGCAGCAACGCCGCCCATAAAATATTCACTGCAAGTGGGGTCCAGGGGGGGCGGCTGCGACCTTTGGGGAGCCCCCCCCTGGCGAGGGGTTTCAGGGGCAGTGCCCTCAAAGCTAAAAACAGATGTAAAATTGCCTTGTAAAAGTATAGTAATTTCTAATCAATCTGGGCTGTTCATTAGGCAAATGATCTGATGGTAGAAATTATGTTTAGTTTAGGGTTTTTTCCCTAGAAGGCAACCCCTCTCTTTGTATGAGGGCATTGTATTGAGTTTGTGTAATATATGTGTATTCTTCGAGTGAGAAGCAATGAGGCGATACTGTGAGAGAAAACATAGGATATTACAAAGGATCTGTTGTAGGTTGTGTCTCTTCATTTTGCTAGATAATAGAAAGGAAGGACTGGCTGTTCGGGGTGTACGTAGCCCAAACTGGGTGAACCACGTATATCTGTGTCTCTCTTGTTTTATGTGTTTTCTGTGTTTATATCTCTGCAATATTTTATGTGTTCCATTGCTCCGTAATATATAATTTTCTAACATAATCTAACTAAAAAACTGAAATACTGTGATATTTACAATGGAGTGAGGAAATTTGTGTACTCAAGAAAAGTAATGCTTCAGCATCCTGCCATTGACAGGACCTACTGAAAATTCTGTTCCATCTAACTCCTTGAGGAAAAATGCATTATTTCCTCTAAAAGAATAAATGATATATGGGCCTTTCCAAATATTTTCAAATTTACCATGTTTCCCTTTGTCTTCTCTTCTTGAGTCCCATTTCAGCACTTTGTCTCCGACGTTGAAATCATCAGCTTTGGTTCTTTTATCAAAAAATTTCTTTATGTTTTCCTAGACAACCTGAGTTCTATTGTATACCTCTTCTCTGGATTATTGTAATTGAATTGTATGATATATCCTTCTTTGTATACCATTTGGTTCACTTTGTACCTCTTAAGTGATCTTCATAACTAGTACCCCCATGGAAGAAGTGAAAACTGCATCTATTCCATAAAGCAGTTGAAATGGGACATGCCAATGGATTTATTTGTAGTCAATATATCAGCCCATAATGCATAGATCAATTTGTTGTGCCATGACTTTTTATTGTCCTCCAGAATCTTCTTAATGATGTTTACCAAACTCTTGTTGGAAGATTCAGCCAACCCATTACCTTGAGGGTAATAAGCTATTGAATGACCCAAAGAAATATGGTACTTATGACAAAAATCCACCATCTTTTTTTATTTGAAAGCTGCAGCATTATCAGTGATCAGTTTCCTAGGACAACCAAATCTAGAAAGGATATTGGTTTCAAGGAATTTTATAATAATAGAATCAGTAGTAGCTCTGGAAGGGGTGGCTTCTATCCATTTGGTGAAGTATTATGTGGTTGTTAGGATCCATTTGCATTGGCAAGAGGATGGAGATTGAATTTCACCAATGAAATCCAATCCCCATTGCTGGAAAGGGCTTTCAACAGAGATGGGTTTTAGGGGAAAAGGTAGTAATTTTCTCTTTCCTTCAAAGATTTGGCATTTATGGCAGGCAGTCACCATTTTATGGATGTCTGGGAAAAGTGTAGGCCAATAGTAACCAGCTCTAAGGATTTTATTAGCAGTGTTCTTCCAATAAAGATGGCCTCCACAGTCACCTTCATGGAATTCCTACATAACTTTGTCAGCATCATATTTTAACAAACATCTAAGTAAGACACCTCCAGCATCTTTCCAATACAATGTATTATCAACAATGCAAAATTTGACTGCTTTTAATTTAAGAAATCTAGTCTTTGTTTTGGATAATCCAAGAGGAGCATTTAAATTGAACAGAACATATAAAAGGTCTGAATACCAGGGGGAATTTAGATAGGCCTCGTCTATTTGTGGAATCGCCAGTTCCTCAAGATCGTCTAGAGAAAATACCATGTTGATATCTAATGCATTGAAATTTGATTCAACCATCAATTTGTCTAATCCCTGTCCTTTAATCAACTTGGTGGGCTTGATTTCTATATCATATTCTAGAATCACAACTATCCATTTGCCTCTCTTCCCATCAGGTCCATTTTGTGTGAGAATATCTTTGACAATTACATTAGGCACATAAGCAATGATATGAGAATGTAAAATGTAAACCCTGAAATCTTTTATTGCTTTAACTAGAGAAAATGCTTGTTTTTCCATGATATTATATTTTAAAGAAGCATCTCTCAGAGCTTTGCTAAAGAAAGCTATTGGATGTTCGTGTCCTTCATTGTTTTTCTATAATAGCACAACAACAATAGTATGTTCAGATGCAAAAGAAAAGATAATAAAATCTTTAGTGAAATCTGGGCTGATTAAAATGGGAGCTTTTGTTAATGCATGCTTGACTAGATCAAAAGATTGTTTTGCTTCAACATTCCATTTAATTTATGTATCTTTCTTGACCATGTTTGTTATATTTTTGAGTAGTTCAGGAAGATTTGGTATAAATCTTCTCAAAAAAATATTTTTCCAATAAAAGATTGAAGTTCTTTCATGTTTCTTGGATGACTGATTTTAAGGATACCTTCAATCCTACTGGGGTCAATTTTGATTCCATCTTTAGAGATGATATGGCCTAAAATTTTTCCTTCTTCAAGACCAAACAAGTTTTTCTTGGGATTAAGGGAGATACCGTACTTTCTGCATATTTCAAATACTTTTCTTAGATGTGCTAGGTGTTATTCATTAGTCTTTGAAAATACAGTGATGTCATCAAGATAAATCACAATGAAATGTCCAATTTCATCTGAAAAAGCAATGTCCATTGCTCTCTGGAAAGTAGCACCCGCATTCATTAATCCAAAAGGCATTTTTACATACATGAAATTTCCCCAAGGAGTAGTAAAAGCAGTTTTATCTTGATCATCAGGATGTACCAAAACTTGATTATACCCTAAAAAACCATCTAACAAGGAAATCCTACTAGAACCCACTACCCTTTGCAGTATGTGATCCATCTTTGGTAAGGGATAGTTGTCTTTCAGGGAAACCTTGTTTAAATTCCTAAAGTCAATGCACAATATTATTTCACCAGTTTTCTTCCTTGTAGGCACAATATTGGATACCCATTTAGAATATCTAATTGGGACTATGATCTTAGCCTCATACATTTTCTTGATTTCCTTTTCCACCAAAGGCATTAGGACAGGGTTTATCCTACGCAATTTTTGTTTGAATGGTTTTTGATCTTCTCTAATTGGAATTTTGTGTTGTATAATGCTAGTGTCATAAGCTTTTAAATCCTCATAGCTCCAGGAAAACACATCTACAAATTCTTTGAACAGAGCTATATACTTTTGTTTAGCCATGAGAGGTAGTGATTTTGACAATTTTATGATTTTGGGGTTCAGTTCACTTCCTATGTTGCATTCCTCAATGTTTGTTCTTGTTGGTTCCATTTTTGGCTTTCTAGCAACATCATTAAAGTCAAACAACTCTTCCAAAGGGGCAAGCCCTCTAGGTAAGACATTATCTTTGAGTTGTAGTACTTTGAATTCTTCCTTTTCTGGATCTTTATGTATTTTAGTTTTATGTACAGTCTTATTTACAGAAATTTTTTCATCAGAAATAACAGGTTGATTTATACTAATATGTACATCAGTTTGACTGTCTAGTTCATCCTCCATATCTATGCTACTATCCTTAAATTCATCATTTGATTGCAGAAAACCCTCAGTCTGCTTATCACTTCCAAAAACTTGCCAGTATCTCATCTTACCAGGCACTACAGGACGGTGCTTCACTTCAACTGTGTATTGTTTATTTGGATGAGGTAATTTGCAGGTGTTGGCTGAAAAAGCTAATCCATTTTCTAGGGAATTCTGGAGCCTAGGGATCACAGCAAGGTCATACTCTTCAAATGTTTTAAGAAAATCAATCACAACTTTTCGATATTCTCTCAATCTAGGATGTTTTTCAGAGTATTGACCTTTGATTTGTTTGATGATGAGTTCAGAGTTTCCCTGGACAGAAATTCTTTTAGTAACTACCCTTTTAAGCAATTTCAAGCCTAAAAGTAATGCCTCGTATTCTTCTATGTTGTTTGTACACAGAAAATTCAATTTGTAAGAATGACCTTCAGCCTAATTAGTTTTTGAATTATACAGCTAGAATCCTGCTCCTGCCCCTGTTTTACAACATGAGCCATCAAAAGTCATATTCCAGAGGGGTTCTCTTTAAGGATCCTATTAGATAATGGGTGTTTAAGTGTCAAGTCCCTCACTGAGATCATTTTCTGCCTGCTTGAGCCGTGTATCTATTGTCGAGTAGTAAAAAGGGTCTTTTTCACCTCTATTTACCCTACATTAATTGTCAATCCAGGAACGATTTGTTATCTCAAAGAGTGTACTCAGTTTGAGGCGGTCATTTGTCAGAGTAATGCTAGTAGTATAGTGCTCTAAATACAAGAGTAAACAGATGCTTGGAATAAAATCTTCTTACAAAAAGAAACTTAAAACTCAAATCATGCATTTAGGAAGCTACAGCAATTTATCAGTCAAGGGTACAGTAATGGTAACTCTTCCCTCTGTAAACTAATGTAATTAAAAAGAAATCAAGGAAAATATCATCAATCTGGGAACTAGACAACATATGTCAATGTTCACTACAATCTTAGATCATTATGCACACCAAAACAATGATAATTCAAATGACAGGAAATGGAACAACAACTAATATTATTAAGAGGATTGAATAGCAAAACCTTAACCTACAAAAATGAATACAACAATAATTATATCCTACAGGAATTGAGTAACAATCTTTACTTTAGACATGAATTGGACAGCAAACGGAAGTAGAATAGAAAACTAACAGAAATAAAATATGGAACAACAACTTAAATCAAATGTAAATGTACAACAAACTAGATCAAATATTACACACGGCACACTTAATATTGAAAGGAACAGTAATCTGAGCTTCGATACAACGAGTATGAATCATAGTTATAAAGAAATAGCAATTGTGATCACGATGGAACAACAATCCCAAATGAACGACAATCACATTTAAGAGTAAACCATAGATAAATACAGTAATGCCGATTTATGAATATACAACATTGTTACTCTGTAATCGAACAGCAATGGCAATTTGTAAGGAACAACAATGTTATATCAATTGTTAAAGGAACAACGATGCGATATAAAGTTAGAATGAATAGCATAACATTCCTGTTGCAGAGAATAACATTACCTAGTCAAGTATAAACGAAATATAACAGAACCGAGATATAAAATAGTAAGGAACATCAGATCACTGAACAGAGCAAATAGAAGAGATTAAACCACACACGAATTAGAAATAATGGTATAGGAGCAAGTGTTCCACTAGGGTCAGGCCCTTAGCCTCCAGGGACACACTACTTAAGATTACTCCAGAATCAAAGATGGAATAGCAACAAGATTTATATATTAAAACATCAAAATAGAGTTACAGTGAATTGCTCTTCAAAGAGAGTCGATGATCAAAGTTTCAAGTACAAAGGAGAATTTCATAAAAACAACAATAGTTCATCCCCGTGCTAGCAATGTTACCCCCTTCTTATAGCAGCTGAGTGAAGATATCAATGATACATAAAATCATTAAGGTAGCGATCCCTCGGGATCAAAGGATCCTGAGGGATTCACCAAACTGTCAGCTCTCAGTTATCCTCTTGTTCTCTTGTGCCGATTTGGTATCTCCTTTTCCTTTTCTTGGCTGATACGCTCCAATTTGGATCGCCTCATTTGAATGTGGCTCCCTGTCAAAGGGACAACAGTTAACTTTGTCTTGGCTTTTCCTTTGGGATGGAAATCTTCCGTTTTCTCCTTTTTCTGCATAGGAAAATGGTAATTATTAGTTATTTCACGTTGCATACAAATCTTCTAGATTTTATCATAATCTCTTGTCATATACCTAGCTCATGATGTAAAGAGGTTATGAGTTTTAAAGAAAAGATGACAAAATAAATGATAATAACATACCTTCTCTAGTGCTCAACACACCCCCCTGCTTACCATTTTTCATGCCCTCATGAAAACATTGTAGTTGACATGCAAGGCAGTGAGGGAGTATGTTATGCTCTTAACTTGCAAAGTAATACCCAAACATAGAATTTGCGAAGAAAAGATACCGAGAACACAGAATATGCGAAGAAAATATATCCAGAGCACAGAATAGCAATGATTTTATTATTCAGAGAGAAATGTTCACAGGCCTCTTCGAGGGGGAAACATCCAATAGAGCAGAGCTCGATTACAAAACAAGACATGATACTCCTCGCAGGGAGTCTCTATCCTTTATATATGACTCATACATGCAATACCATGGGCCAATACCGTGGGTTTTATTAATACCATCTATCTAATACTACCGCCCATTTGCAACTAACTGTGGTCCCGTCATTAATTGCGGGTTAACCACTTACAAATATTAATATGGGCTTTATTGACTCTTGACTATGACGTGATCCCAAGACATAAATAAGGGGGTTAGGGTGGGACCCTAACATGCCCTCCCCCTTAAGACTAGCCTTGTCCTCAAGGCTGAAGCTGCGGAAACTGCTGAAGAATAGTGGCTGGTTCCCAAGTTGCATCTTCCGGAGAGGTGTATTTCCATTTGACGAGGACTTCCTTAATCATGCGACCACGCAGGTGCTTGTCTCGTGTGTCTAGAACTTGTTCAGGTTGAAGCCAGATTGACCCTTCTTCATCCAATTCAGGTAGACTGGTTTGAACTCGGCAATTGTTCCCAATCACTTTCTTGAGGCACGATACATGGAAAACTGGGTGGATTTTTGCTGTAGGTGGCAAAGCCAACTTGTAAGCCACTTCTCCAATGCGCTGAAGTACTTGGTATGGTCCGTAGAATTTTGGAGAGAGCTTTTGACAACCCTTGTCTTTGAGTGATGTTTGCTTATATGGTTGCAGCCTCAAAAAGACCTGATCCCCTTCTTGAAATTGGTGCTCTGAGCGATGTTGGTCAGCCTGTTGCTTCATACGGTTCTGAGCTTGATGAAGATTCTCGTGCCGATGGGCAAGCATGGTTGCGCGGTGTTGTAGGAGTTGATCCACGGCTTGTACTTTGGAGCACCCCGTGAGATAAGAAGTAGGGGAAGGCGGAAGTTGTCCATAGACAGCTTCATAGGGAGTCATTTTGGTGGTGGCATGATAGTTGGTGTTATACCACCATTCCGCCAGAGGTAACCACTGTACCCAAAGGTGTTGCTTTTCTGAAGTGAAACACCTAAGGTAGGTTTCTAGACATTTGTTGACGGCTTCGGTTTGACCATCTGTTTACGGATGATATGAAGTACTGAGTTTGAGTTGAGTGCCTTGTATTCTGAAGAGCTCCTGCCAAAAATTACTGGTGAAGATTGGGTCACGGTCGGACACAATAGAAGTGGGCATGCCATGCAATTTGAAGATCTGATCCATGAAAGTTTGAGCAACCAAAGTTGGTGTAAATGGTTGGGGTAGGGCGCAGAAATGAGCATACTTCGACAGTCTGTCCGCAACCACCATGATGACTGACTTGTTCCCAGACTTTGGAAGACCTGTAATGAAATCCATGGAGACCTCCGTCCAAATTGACGCCAGAATGGGCAATAGTTGTAATGTGCCTGGTGTGTTGACGGTTTCCCCTTTGTGGCGTTGACAGACGTCGCATTCTGCTATGAAAGTAAGGATGTCCTGTTTCATGCCGGCCCAAAAAAATGATCTTCTGGTGCGAGCATACGTCTTCTGAAAGCCCGAATGTCCTGCAATGGGAGATGAGTGCAATTCTGCCAAAATGCGACTTTTGAGGGTGGATGTTGGTGATATTACGACTCTGTCCTTGTAGCGAAGAATATCATTCTGCCACGAGTAGCCCTTGTTGGAATTAGGATCTACCTGCAATTGAGAAATGAGTTGGGAGAGCCCAGGATGTGAAAACCATTCCCTGCGAGCCTCTTCAATCCAGTTTGGAATGGGGAGGGAAATTGCGAGCAGAGTACTTTCCTCCTCAAATTGGCGCGACAATGCATCTGCTACCCTGTTGTCTTTCCCTTTCTTGTAAATGATCTCATAATCATATCCCAACATTTTGGCTAACCATTTATTTTGTTGTGGGGAAGATAGGCATTGCTCCAAAAAATATTTAAGACTGTGATGATCTGTGCGGATTTGGAAACGTCACCCCAACAAGTAAGGTCGCCAGGTCTCGACTGCATGTAAGATGGCCATCATTTCCTTCTCGTAGGTAGATTGGCCCAGATTCCTCCCACTTAGTTGTTGGCTGGTGAAGGCCAATGGTCGCCCTTCCTGCATTAAGACCGCTCCAATACCTGTTCCCGAAGCATCACATTCAATGACAAATGATTTGGTGAAGTCCGGTAGTGCTAAGACGGGAGTGGAACACATGGCGGTTTTGAGAGCGGTAAATGCCTCTTGTGCTCCCTCGTTCCAAAAGAAGGAATTTTTCTTTAGGAGTTGCGTTAGGGGCTTCGCTATGCGGCCATAGTTGCGGACAAATTTACGATAATAGCCTGTGAGACCCAAAAATCCTCTCAAGCTTTTCAAGGTCTTAGGTTGAGGCCATTCTTGCATTGCCTGGATCTTTTTGGGGTCCACCTTGACACCTTCACGCCCCACAATGTGGCCCAAATACTCAACTTCTTCCATGCCAAACGCACACTTAGACATCTTGACAAATAATTTATGCGTGCGGAGCAGTTGCAAGAGTAGATCTACATGCTGAAGATGTGCCGCCCAAGTGCCACTATAGATGAGGATGTCATCGAAGAAGACAAGGACAAATTTTCTGAGATATGGTTTGAGGAGGTGATTCATAAGGCTCTGAAAAGTAGAGGGGGCATTACAGAGACCAAATGGCATGACCAGGAACTCATAATGGCCTTCATGAGTTCTGAAAGCTGTCTTGGGAATGTCAACTTCCTTCATGCGAATTTGGTGGTAGCCTGAGCGAAGATCCAACTTAGTGAAGAATTGAGCCCCATTGAGTTCGTCCAGCAAATCGTCAACCACCGGGATGGGAAATTTATCTTTGACGGTTAACTTATTGAGGGCCCTGAAGTCGGGACACATCCGCCACTCCCCATCTTTCTTGAGGACCATGACCACTGGGGATGAATAAGGACTAATGTTGGGACGAATGACACCTGCTTCCAACAATTCCTTGATGATTTTTTCTATTTCATTCTTTTGGGTGAACGGATATCTGTATGGCCGCACATTTGGGGGTTGGGCCCCTGGAACCAATGTGATGCTATGATCATGTTCCCCTCGCGAGGGTGGAAGCTCATGAGGTTTGTCAAAGACCGTCCGATGTTTATCTAAAATCTGTTGCATCTCAGGATGAATTGGCAGAGGCATGGTGTCTACTACCTGGATGGCATTAAATTGAGCTACCACTCCATGATGGCCCTTTTTTAACAATTTTTCCATCCTATGCGAGCTGATGATAGAGGGGGCTCCCGCCTGTAGTCCACGGAGGGTGTGTGTGGAGTTTTTCTGCTTAAAACTCATATATAACTCCTGGAAATCCATTGTGATTGGCCCAAGAGTGCGGAGCCATTCCGCGCCTAGGACAATGTCGCAACCCCCCATGTGTATTGCAAACATGTGGGTTTTCAATTGATAATCCCCCATTTGAATTTTGACATTTTCACAGCGACCTTCACATTTCATTGTGCCCCCATCTGCAATCTGGACTTGGAAGTTAGAAACTGCCCGGACGAAACAATGTGCTGCTTCAGCGATCTTTTGATGGATGAAATTATGGGTACTTCCACTATCAATCAAGACTACTACTGGGCGATGTTTAAGAAAACCCCTGATTTTGAGAGTTTGAGGGGAAGAAATTCTTGCCAATGCATTTAGCGAAATAATTGGTTCATCAGATACAATCTCCCTTTGGTTATCTTCTTCGATCACCTCCGGTTCCTCAAGTGGTGGATCTTCCTCGGTGGAGCTGTAGTCAGTGGCATATATTTGAAAAAACTTGTGCTCTTTGCATTTATGACCCGGGGAATATTTTTCATCACAGTAGTAACATAGTCCTTGCTTCCTTCTTTCGGCCATTTCCGCAGGTGACACCTTTTGAATCTTAAGTGTCTGAGTCATATTGGGAGCCTGTGAGGGACGACCTTTAGCGGGGAGGTTGGGGCGGCTGGATTGGGCTGTTAATGCACGTTCCACCTTACGGGCTACCTGGCAAGCCTCTATCCATGTGGGAGGGTGGTGGAGTAGAACCTGAGCTTTGATGGCTTCTTTAAGACCGCTGATAAAGCATTCCATGTAGAACTCATCTGTGAGACCCCTAGTGCGGAAGGCTAAGGCTTCAAAAGCAGTAATATATTCCTCCACTGTACCCGTCTGTCGGAGCTTAGTGAGACGCCCCAAAAAAGAGTCTTCCTGTTCAAAGCGACTGCGAAGAGTTTTGGCAAATTGGGCCCAATTCTGAAAATGTCCATTGCAACGCTGATGCCATTCCTTCCATTGCCATCGTTCATTGTCCAAGTACATGGTGCCCACCATAAGCTTAGTCCCCTCATCTATGATATGATTCAATTGGAAATACTGCTCCATTTGTGCTAGCCATGCGGACGTGTGAGAACCGTCAAATTTATGCATATCCAACTTGGGAGGTCGCTGACTGGGTGGTGGATGGGTGTGCCAGACGTGATGAGAGTGGCTAGACTCACCCTCATGGTATTCATGGCCATTATACGCCTCCTCGTGGGCTGGCTCCTTGCCCTTTGAGAGTGCATCATGTATCTGGTTACTTATTCCTTTAAGCTCAAGTTCGATATTCTTCACCGCAGTTTGGAGGGAGTTCACATGGTATTCAATTTTGTCGATCCTTTCATTGGCCATCGCTTGGGCGCGAGTTTCTACCATACACCAACCTGATGAAAAATTGAGACCGCCTAAAAAAAATTTACTAAGAAATTGAATGGTACCACCTTGCTCAGCTCGTCGTCCTGATTCTGATGGGCTAGGTCACCAATAAGCGCCCCGGAAGATCTCAGACTTTTTTTTTTTTTTTTGGAAAACTCCTAACGGAGTTTTACTCCTTCCTGATCAATACTGCAGTTGCCAAATCCTCAGAATGTCAAAGCCGCCAAAAGTCCTGCGAAAATTATATCCAGGGACAGGAACCCTTCACAACTACTCCGATCTAGTGGATCTGAGAGATCTGAATGGTGGAACAACTACTGCTGCTGATCTGATGGAGCTACGAGACTGATGTCGGCTGCTGCTGCACTTGCTGATCTGGAATAGGTGATGTGTGATCCCCCGATAGAAAGGGAACTATGGTCTTGAGGAGTGTCAAGTGCTACAGATCGCAATATACATAAGGGTCTGACAGTAGTACTCGGCCCAATGTTTCAGGGCTCTAACTAAGGAGGATCGACCGTACCCTTAGCCGTACAACCCGACTACCCTATCGTATGGGCGAGTAATCTCTCTGAGTGCTGTTCTCGGTGTACTGTAGCCACAAGACGGCCGAAGGTTTATCTATGGCGAGGTTTCAAGGGAGCTAGGGGGCTTCCTATATACCCAGAGGGTACGTGGAAGACAGTCCGTGCGCGGTTTTGTCTAATGCGCTACTACTCGAAGGGGTACCCACAGGGGTTACAAGGGAGTCCAACAGACGTGACCACCTCTTGTATTTCCTGTGTGCATGCCTCCCCAAATCCGCAGGTTTATGCGCTTAACGACAGATCCCGTGGTTTAAAGATGCCGGAACACGTCTCTAGACAAAAAAAAATTCGCTAAAATTTGGAGATCCCACCGAGCCCTGGAAAGTGCTCTGATACCACTTGTTATGCTCTTAACCTGCAAAGTAATACCCAAACATAGAATTTGCGAAGAAAAGATACCGAGAACACAGAATATGCGAAGAAAATATACCCAGAGCACAGAATAGCAATGATTTTATTATTCAGAGAGAAATGTTCACAGGCCTCTTCGAGGGGGCAACCTCCAATAGAGCAGAGCTCGATTACAAAACAAGACACGATACTCCTCGCAGGGAGTCTCTATCCTTTATATATGACTCATACATGCAATACCACGGGCCAATACCGTGGGTTTTGTTAATACCATCTATCTAATACTATCGCCCATTTACCATCTATCTAATACTACCGCCCATTTGCAACTAACTGTGGTCCCGTCATTAATTGCGGGTTAACCACTTACAAATATTAATATGGGCTTTATTGACTCTTGACTATGACGTGATCCCAAGACATAAATAAGGGGGTTAGGGTGGGACCCTAACAGAGTAGGCTGGAGACAGGATCTCATGAGGTGGTCTACAGCCATGATGCCTAGCTAGGTGCTCAAAAAGATGTCCTGTCTAACCCTCAGGCATTTCATATAAGGCTTGGTATCCTGGTGCAGGATGCCAAATGACTGGACTTCGGAACCTACAGCCTAACCAAGATGGGCCTTCTCTCAAAATAAGGTCACCATAGAGACCCAAGTCATCAGCTAGCTTAAATTTCTCATAGTTAAACGGTTCCCTGCGTTGGATGTTCGGATTAGAAGTCTGATATCGGAATTTGGCAGCTACAATGGCAAGGTCTTTGATGGTAAAGAAGTATTCTATCCCTTGCCAATTGATTGTTGTATGAATAGGTCCCAATGCCTCAATCACGCCTGGAGTCCTCATTAGGTTCCTATGTTTATTCCATAACTGCAATGGGTCTCTAGGTTCAGCTCTCACCCATAAGTCTAATCCATTCTCTTTTCTTTGAAAGGCATTGTAGGCTTTAAGCCATTTTATTTGATTAACACCAAAAGAAATGAATGCTTGCAGTTGGACATCACCCACGAAAGGGATGGGATTCTGCTTTGTTTCTCAATCTAACACAAGGTTGTGCAAGTAGAATTCACATAATAATCTCTGAACCTTCACCCCATAGTGCTTACAATAGTTTATGAAGTCATCAATAGTGTTTATTTCTATAGGGGCGCCTGCTTTGACAGCTTTAACTTTCAATTGCAAATATCTTTCCATTAAAAACAAAGCATAGTTCCTAGCAGGTGCTCTACACGCTAGAACGTTAGTATACAAAGGGCATAAGGTATCCATTTGTTTGATGACTAAATCTAGTCTATGAGTTACCTTTTTGACTCTTTCTTCTTCCTTTCGCCATCCTTCGAAGGCCTGACTTTCAGATAAGTTAACATCCCTCAGCTGCTGTTGTAATTTCTCATACTTTTCTCGAGAGACAGTCTATTCTGTAAGTTTCTCTACTACTTGCTGGGCTTGCACCAAATCCTTTCGCAGAGTTACTATCCTTGGGTCACTATCCCACATAGTAGTTGTAAGCGGGAGGTTTACTTGAATCTTCTTATTACATCATCCCGTATTTATGGTTCGAATTTCCTCAGAGGACTGTGCCTCTGTCTGAATTTCTTTGTCATAGGCCGATATGTTATCTGTTTGTACTTCGACATGGGCAACAGTCGAATGTTGTTCCTTTCAGTTTTGAATGGCAGGCTGGACTTGAGTCCTCTTAATCTTTTTCTTAAGGGGTTTTGCCGGAGTGGTTGTATGATTTACCACCGAGGTCCTTTTTACTTTCTTCCCCATTTTCAAAACCATTATTTGTTGTCAAAGTTGTGCTATCACGTTAAGCAGTCTTTGTTGTTCCTTTCGTAATCTTTTGATTTCTTCTGTTTTCTTGGAAGGAACAGTCATTCGTTTACTTGGGCCTGGACTTTCGCCTTGACCAATTTCTTGATTTTCTTCTTGGGGTGCTTCCTTATTGTTTTGCTGATTGAGTTGTTTAGGGGTAGAAACTTTAGCTTATTCTGCTATCTCCTGGGTAACCTCTTCTTCCACCCCTTCTTCTTCATGAAATTCTTCCAGTGTATTTTGACTAGGAACAGATTGTTCCTCTTCTTTATCTTCATCACTTTTCTCTCCGGATACACTTTCATCATGGGTAGAGTGATTCTCTTCTTCTTCTTCCTCGTCACACAGTTCTTTGGATGCACTCTTATCATGAACAAAGTGCTCCTTCAGTCCTTCTTCAGTGTGGAGGTTTAGTGGGCTAAGAGGTTGAGCATATTCGCCCATATTGGCCAGAATCTGGGCCAATTCATCTTCTTGCAGCGGATTTTGCAATGGTCTTTCCTCACATTGCTTTGTTTCTTCTTCCGCCTAACCAGATTGCTTGGTCTCTTCCTCTGTTTCTCCTTCATCGTTTTCCTCCAATTATTTTTCATTGTCCTCTCCTTCCAATTATGGGGGTTGCTCATCCCCTGAATCATCTATTTCCACCGGTTGACTGGTGTTCCCTTGGGAATTTTCCAGCCTCCCTCTGATCCATGCCAATCTAACAGATTTCCTTTGTTTCAGTGGTCTATTCGATGTACTGGCAGCATGTTTTCATTTTGGGGCTAGCAAAGCCAGTCCCCTATCTATTGTGAAAATCAGTTCTTCCCAACTGCTCTGTTGTTGAGCAAGACTGTAGCTAACTATCAGTCGTATCAACCCATGGTGACTTACTACCGATTCTACGTGGCGAGATTTCTTCATGCTTCAGGCAACATCGTGTAATAAAGAATTTAAAAACACAGGCAAATTCACAGTGCATTTTTGTTTTAACACGGCTAAAAGTTTAAGGTGGCATGGTCTTACCACGTCTTTCCTGCCTTCACAGGTGATGTAACTCTGGATGATTCTTGCCAACTCTGCCCATGGTTCTCCCAAGGCTGCTGGTAGAACTCCCTTTCCTCTTACAGTCAGGTTCTACCCTTCATCTTGGAAGATTTTTATGGTGTCTCGCAGTCTCACCTTTTTCAGAGTCCACACAGGTCCAGTGGCTGGCAGCCCCGAAACCTCTGCAATTATGTCATCGGTGACTACTATCTATCTCCCTCTTACCATGGAGTGATATTCTTGCAAGTTCTACAAAAATTCAATTTCCACAGTCTCGTTGGATTGTTGTAGATGATTGAGATAAACTATCCATCCTGCCCTTGTTAGGATTTCTCGTGCAGCATCAAAGACTATCAACACCTGTGGTTCTTTATTAATTGATCTTCCTCCCATGCTTAGCACACTGTAAAAAAATGCAGAGACGACAATGGAACAGCATGCTATTCAAGCTGTTAGCAAACACAGAGAAAATGATGAAACAACAAGCTTGTTCAAATTACTGCTAATTGTTGCAGAGCATAACACGAAAATATCTTTGGAACAACAAGCCATGTAAATTGGAAAACAATATACCATTAAGTCTTGCTATTCTCGAGTGAGGATTCTCTTAATGATAGGTTGACACGTATGCCAACAAATTATGAGGTCACCTGCTCCCCCCCTGCAATGTGATAGGCCGTCCTTGGCCGTCAAATGAAGGAGCAACGTGCTGAACTGCCATGGCATAGAGTCATAAAGGAACAACGTATACCAAGATGCCATGTTTACAAGAACGAGCAGATTGCCGAAATCGAGGTGTATAATAGAATCAATTAATAAATAAGAGAATGTCGTGATATGATGCGAGATTTAGAGGATAGGACAGCTAACGTGCACAAAAGGTTCGAAGCGGTCATTATCAACTTTTGTCGTCATAATTGATTGTAATAGATTTTCATGTATTAAAGGTTCGAAGGGGTTATGTGCATAATCTCATTTGACCCATTACAAAGATATAAGAAGAAGAAGGGTTTTATAATTGCTATTGGTCTATAAGGAATGTGACTTCAATACCATCAATAGAGCTCTATTGCCCACAGGTGTCCATAACCTTGATAGAGTTGTTTATTTCACCCATGGAACCATGATCCTTTGTGTATGCTTACGCAAGTGTTGTGCAATGTTAGAATGGAGGCCATTATGTTGGCTTGGTAACCAGAGAAATCATAATGCCATTCACCAGGAAGGAGTGAAAGGTGGGCAAGTCAGCTCGTGATGAGACCTCCTGTTCCAAGGACTCTTTATTTTTTTTGATGTGCCTCTTGGATCATATCCCTGGTGTGGTGGCCATAGTGGGAATGCCACTTCACTTTCTTCCTTATGATCATGGTAGGCTGGCTCTTGATGAGACCCCCTATCCTTCATTTGACAAACCATGTTAGCAAATCATATAAACATTTTTCTCTATTTTTTTTCTTTCTTTTATAAAGCACTTTTCCTATTTATACCCAAAGGGTTGTTCAACACTCCTTAAGAGTAGGAATGGTGGAAGAACTCTTAACATCTCAATAGAAAAATATATCCTTTGTTCTTATTCCTTAATAATGATCAAAGGGGATTATGGGAATTTAGAAAGAACCATCACGATAAAGATAACCAATCATATCGGTATTAGTAGAATAATGACAGCAAGGTGATCAATACTTGTGTCCTTTCCTCTTTTCTCTTATCAATTCAAAGCAATTTCTTGTAAAGATAACGATTTTTATGTAATTTGCTGATTTCAGTATCCTCTAGTTTTTGTATTCATTGCATAGATGTATATTTGTGCTCCAAAAATGATCTAAATGGTAAAACACACAAAGAAGAAAATGTACTCTAAAAAAGATAGAACAAGTACTGTGCACAAAATCGCAAGAAAAAGGAAAAAATATACTCGAAATTGCTATACATTGAGAGGAACAGCAGCTGTCCCTTAATTAGAACGGCAAAGAAAACAAGTGCAAGCAAAAAAATGCGAAAATGTTGTCTTTTCAAAAAGGAACAACAGAAAAATGAAGGTGTTGTTCCTTCGGAAAGGAACATCAGAAAACAAAAGTGTTTTTCCTTTGAAAAGGAATAGCAGAAAAATGCAAGTGTTGCTCCTTCAGAAAGGAATAGCAAAATGACAGAAATGCTGCTCCTTCGGAAAGGAACAATAGAATGCAAAAGTGTTGTTCCTTTAAAAAGGAATAGCAAAATGGTGGAAATGATGTTCCTTCGGAAAGGAACAGCAGAATGTAAGAGTGTTGTTCCTTCGAAAAGGAACAGCAAAATGGTGGAACTGTTGTTCCTTCGAAAAGGAATAGCAAAATGCAGAAATGCTATTCCTTAAAAAAGGAACAGCAGAATGGTGAAAATGTTGTTCCTTCAAAAAGGAACAACAAAGTGCAGAAGTGTTGTTCCTTCAAAAAGGAACAGCAAAATGGTGAAAACGCTATTCCTCCCTAAAAGGAACAGCAAAATGAAAACGTTACAGAAATGCAAAAATATGTACAGAAAGTAATTTATACTAACAAAACAAAAGAATTATGTACAGAATGTAAGAGCAGTCGAATCACTTAATGAACCAAAGGTGAGGAAGATTTCTCTTCCTCAACCAGAATCTGCATGTCGGAGTCTTCACAGAGTTGCTGGTAGAAGGATTCTCGAGTAAGTGGTTTGCGGTATAATCGAACTCGGTGTCCATTTGCCTTAAAGGTATGTTCAGATCCATCAATAGTGGTTAGAGTAATGGTGCCATTATCAAGTACCTTCCGGATTTCGTATGGTCCTAGCCAGTGAGTTTGAAGTTTCCCTGGAAAATCCTAAAACCTGGAATCGTATAGGAGCGTCCAATCTCCTTCGCGGAAGACTTTCTTTTTAATGAGGGCGTCATGCCATTTGGCTTGCTGTTGTTGGATTAACACGGTATGTTGAAGGACAGAGAGCCTAATTTCATCTAGCTCATTGATCTACTATAATCTATTAATCTGGGCCTCGTTTAGATCTAGACTGACTTCTTGTGCTGTTCACAGTGTCTGTATTTCAAATTTTATTGGAAAGATGGGTTCCTTTCCAAATACTAGCTAATATGGTGAATAACCGGTAGTACTTCTCCATGTTGTTCTGTATACCCACAAGGCTTCTGGCAATCTTGTAGCCCAATCATGTCTATGTGACGCAATGGTTTTTGTCAGTATTGCTTCTATTATTTTATTCGTGCTCTCTACTTGACCATTCGCCTGTGGGTGGTATGGAGTAGTAATTTTATGCTGAATATGATAATTTTTTAGTGTTGCAGTAATTTTATTACCAGCAAACTATGGTCCTCCATCCGTAATTATATATCCTGGGAGGCCATATCGCACAAATATGTGGAACAGGAACTGTATGACAAAATCCTCTGTAGCTCTCGGCAATGCCTCTGCTTCAACCCATTTGGTGACATATTCTGTTGTTACCAAAATATATGTTTTCTGGTTCGATGATGGGTTGATTGGACCAAAAAAATCGAGCACCCATCGTTCGAATGGTTCAATAACTAGCTGTGGGTTCAGGGGCATTTCTTCCAACTGTCTAGGGCATCCTACTCTTTGGTAGTTGTCACAAGCTTGAACG
Organism: Pinus tabuliformis; assembly: GCA_031772625.1. Lineage (NCBI taxonomy): Eukaryota > Viridiplantae > Streptophyta > Pinopsida > Pinales > Pinaceae > Pinus > Pinus tabuliformis. The sequence goes on from CM062805.1 coordinate 113,363,961, forward strand.
AACTTCTTTGCATCCTTGAATATTGTGGGCCAATAATACCGTGTTTGCAGCACCTTATGACCAGTTCTCCGATCTGCGAAATGTTTGCCACATGGTCCGTTGTGACAAGCTTTCAAGATGTCAAAAATTTTATCTTCACGGACGCATCTCCTGATGTGCATATCTACCCCTGTATGAAACAGGTAGCCCCCAATCCAAGAAAATCAAGTACTACGCTAGACAATCTGCTTTCATTCATTGGGGGTCAGATGTTTTGGTAATTTGCCTACTACTAAATAATTTGCAACATCAGCATACCAGGGTGTTTTAACAGTGACAGCGAACAAATGTTCATCTGGAAATTGATCTTCGACCACTGCTACATCCACTGGTTTTGGCATTCGTGAGAGAAAGTTAGCTACATGATTTTCTTTTCCAAGTTGGTCCTTTATTGTGATATCGAATTCCTGCAATAAAATCAGCCATCTGGTTACTCTACCATTTGTGATTGGTTTATTTGCTAAATATTTTATGGCAGAGTGATCTGTATATAAGACAACGGGATATCCAGTGATATAAAGCCCAAATTTATTGACATCATGTATTATGGCTAAAAATTCCTTTTCAGTAACAGTATAGTTCAATTTAGCAGGAGATAAATTCTTGCTAATATAATAAATTGCATATGGTTTTTTATCTTCTTCCTACCCAAGGACTGCTCCAATAGCTGTGTCTGAAGCATCTGATGAAATTTGAAATGGCAAGTCCCAATTTGGACCTCTGAGTACTGGGGCCGTTGATACGAGATTTTTCAGATCCTCAAAAGCATGGTCACATTTTTCTGTCCAAACAAAGTCAACATTTCCTGTTAGTGCATATAAAGGTGCAGCAATATGAGAAAAATGTTCTATAAATCTCCTATAATAACCAGAAAATCCAAGAAAACTGCGTACCTCTGTCTGAGTGGTAGGAGTAGGTATTAACAAAATTATCTAAATTTTGGCTAAATCTACCTGTATTCCAGCTGCTGAGATATAATGGCCTAGAATAAGTCCTTCAGTCATCATCATATAGCATTTTTCATGGCTCAAACAGAGCTTGGTGGCAATGCATCGCTGCAACACTTTTTCTAGTGTGTCCAATGCTGGGTCAAAATCATCATTGTATGGTGTAAAATCATCCATGTATATTTCGAGCCCTTCATTTATTAAATCTGAAAAGATGCTGAGGATGTTAGGATATTCCGACACATAGGATATAGTTAAGTTCAACTTGGTCTAGTATAGAGTTAGGTTAGAGTTAGGTAAAGTGTGTTTCTTTACCGTTGTACATTTTGTAACTTACAATCCGACGGTCACGATATGTAGTGATCCGACGGTTCACTCTCACCTCGGTATTACCGACACTTGATCCGTGGCTTGACACCCGATTGGTCCATGAGTTCTATTTAAAGCGCATGGAGGGTCATTGTTCGGGTAATCCGTGCATGAGAGAAGCTTATGTAAATTTTCATTCTTTGATTAATAAATTGTCTGTACCCACGTTGGGACAGGCCGTGGACTGTTTCCCTCCTTGCACTCTGAGGGTTTTAACCACGTCAAAAATACTGGTGTATTGATTTGAGATCTGGTTGTGAGCGATGTCCTTTTGGTATTCTTTCTGAGGAACTTACCCTGTAAATTCCTACATGGTATCAGAGCTATTTAAGGGCCGCGTCCGTTGGTGATCCAAATCTGAAGCCGGTAGAACTGCATGCGGCTGTCGTTTCCTAGATCTGCTGTTTCTGACTGCTTTCGGGCCGAGAGGACTGCTCTGTTGCGTTCGGAGCATCTGTTTCAGTGAGGAACCCCTTTCGTTTCACGCGAAAAGGTTTCCGGTAGCCCTAGCTGCGTCATTTTTCAGATCGGGAGGTATACAGTTTTTTTTTTGCAGTTTACTATCATTTTCTCTCTGCTTATTTCGGTTTCGGTTTATTTAGCCTTTTTTTTTCCCGGATCTATACCTTTCATTTCTGCGTATGCTCTTTGCCCTGCGACTCTGTGCGATCTGGGCAAATCAGAAACAGAAAGAAAGGATTTTTCTCATGCGTATGCTCTTTTCCCTGCACCTTAGTGTGATCTCGGAAAATCAGAAACATTGAGAAAAATATTTTTTCGGCTAAAAGCTAACTTTGAGATTTTTTTTAAATTTCTAGTTTTTTGGCTAAAGCTAACTTCGAGCCGTAAGGTTCGTTTTTCTTTGGATATTCGTGTTGGGTTTTGTGTTTTGTGTTTTGTAGGGGAAAAGAGTCTTCCCAAGGCAAGCACGCAAATCGAGGGCCCCCCCCCCCTCTCTCTCTCTCTCTCTCTCTCTCTCTCTCTCTCTCAAATATTTTGTATAGATCAATTGGTTCAAAGACCTTTTAAGAGAGTAGAGGTCTTGGGTTCAAGTCTCCATTTTGTGGGGGCGGATTTTTTCATTCCCGCACATTCGCGCACTTTGCCGGCAACGTCAACAATTTTTTTTCAAAAAGCCATAACTTCTTCATCCGGAAGCCTTTTTCAGAGCCGTTTTTTTTAAAACCGCCTATTTTTTCGAGATCTATCCATTGGACCACTTACTTTCAGCATCTTCAGCTTCAGTTGTTTTTCAAAAAATGGAAAGTCCATGCCAAGTCATTCTTGACAGCACTAACTACTTCCAATGGGTAGCCTACATGGGAGATTTACTTAGAAGTAAAGGTCTCTTCAGAATAGCCACAGACCAAGAGAAGAAACCCAAAGATGAAGACAAGGCCGAAAAATGGGAAAATCGACAAGATCAAGCACGTGGTTTGATAGGAATGTCTGTTTCTCCTGATCTTAGATTCCACATTGCAGAAATTGAAACTCCTCATGAAGCATTAGAAAAACTTGCTAAAGTTTTTGGGATTAAAAATGAAATTAGAGCCCATCAACTTGAGAATGAGTTGCTTACTTTGGATCCTAATAATTTTTCTTGCATTGAAGATTTCTTGTCCAAATTCAAGACCCTTAGATATCTCTTGGAAGGTGTTAAAGTTAAGAAAGAAGATGGTAACCTTATTTATTCCATCCTTACTAAGTTGGGACCAGCCTACTCTGTATTTGTTTCCACTTTCCATTCTACCAGGGAAGCTTTCATTTGTCAAGGCAAAGACTACAAGCCCCCTTCCTTTGACTCCTTTTGTGATTCCTTAATAAGAGAACAAGAAAAACTCTTACACCTTGGTCTTCTTAATCTTGGAAACTCTTCATCGAAAGCGTTAGCCGCCCAGCAGCAACCAAATTCAAAGAATCCTAAGAAGTCTTATCCTCAAAGGAATGGTCCTAAACCAACTCAGCCTCAAGATGAAAGATCATTTCAGCAATATGACAAGACCAATAAAAACAAATGGAAGAAGACTGACAGACATTGTAACTTTTGTAATCGAGATGGCCACTTAGAATCTAAATGCTTTAAGAAGATGGAAGCCTTGGAAGCCGCAATGAAGAAACATAACATCCATCTGGAGCCTACTTCAACTTCAACTTCCGGAACGGCATTTTCTGCATGTCATCGTCAATCATCTCAGTCTGGTTATGCATTAAATGTATCTTCTTCTTCTTCTCATTCTCATGAGTGGCTCATTGATTCTGGAGCCTCTTGTCACATGGCCAAAAACCAAGCCATGTTTTCTTCTTTAAATGATTGTAACACCAAAAATATATATGTTGGTGATGATAGATCTCTTAATGTTGTAGGGACTGGAACTGTTCATCTAGACAATGGTCAGTTCAATGATGTATTATGTGTTCCAAACTTATCCTGCAACCTTCTATCTGTCTATCAGATAACTCATTCAGGTGAAGGTAAAATTGTTGAATTTTCACCTCATGATGTTGTAATCAAGGATCTAAAAGATCCTAAACAGATTCTAGCTACTGGTCTTGCTGATGATTCCAAAAGGTTGTATAAGTTTCACAACTTTGGGTCATCCCATCTTCCCTCAGTATTTGTTGCTCATAATGATGAAGTGAGCAAACTTTGGCATGAGCGGTATGGTCACTTAAACTATCGCTCCCTTCAGCATCTATGTAAAGAAAACATGGTGACAGGTCTTCCTATGGTATCTTGCAAAGATGGTGTTTGTTCCGGATGTGTACTCGGAAAACATCATCGGGACAGTTTTGACAAACGTGCCTCTTGGCACGCCTCAGCCCCTTTACAGCTTGTGCACAGTGATTTATGTGGTCCTCTTCCTGTTGCTTCATTCTCTGGCTGCAAGTACTTCTTAACTTTCATTGATGATTTCTCCAGACGCACTTGGGTATACTTCTTAAAACTCAAGAGCGAAGTATTTACCACCTTTTTGGCCTTCAAAGCATTCGTTGAAAAACAATCTGGACATCAAATTCTTAAGCTAAGAACTGATAATGGTGGAGAATATGTTAAAAATGCATTCATCAACTTTTGCACCGAAAATGGAATTCAAATGCAACATACTGTTCCATACACTCCACAACAAAATGGTGTAGCTGAAAGGAAAAATCGCACCTTAAAGGAAATGGCTAATTGTATGCTGCAATCTAAAGGACTCAGTCTTAGTTTTTGGGCCGAAGCAATTAATTGTGCAAATTATATAATCAATCGCACTCCTACTAAGGTTCTAGAGAATATCACTCCAGAAGAAGCCTGGAGTTCCATTAAACCAGATGTAAGTCACTTTCGTGTGTTTGGAAGTGAAGCATGGGCCCATATTCCAGATGAAAAGCATAAAGCCTTAGAACCTAAGAGTGAGAAATGTACTTTTGTTGGATATTCTGAAGATGTAAAAGGCTATAGACTTATTCCATTTAAGTCCAAAAATGTTATCATTAGAAGAGATGTAAAATTTGATGAAAATAAATCGGCCTGCGAGCCTAGTCCGGCGGATGTGCCACCTCTTCCTATCTCTTCTATCTTTGAAAACATTTCTTCTTCTGATGATGAAAGCGAGGATGATAATCCTTCCCCACCTTCTCAGGATCCTCAACTTCCAAGATGGGTCCGTGCTACTCGGGATGCAGCAGGTGATCTTGCCGGTGATCCTACAGATCAGCGACGTACACGTTCTCAGTTTGAAAGAGCCTCTTCTTTACTGGCTCAAGCTCCAGTAAATCATGATCCTGACACTTTTGCAGAAGCTTCAGGCCATCCACATTGGGAAACAGCTATGAATGAAGAATATCATTCATTGATGACAAATGATACATGGGATCTTGTTCCTCTACCAAAGGGACGCAAACTTGTTAGATGCAAATGGGTTTACAGAACCAAGTATGGACCAGATGGGAAAGTTGATAAACATAAAGCTCGTCTAGTTGCTAAGGGCTTTTCACAGGTTGAAGGCATTGACTACACTGAAACCTTCTCTCCAGTTGCCAAAATGAACTCTATCCGCCTTGTTCTTTCCCTTGCTGCCTCTTTAAAATGGGAAGTCCATCAAATGGATGTTAAATCTGCCTTCTTGCATGGTGACTTGCAGGAAGAAATCTATATGGAACAACCCATTGGCTTCATACAAACAGACTCCAGCCTCGTTTGTCGACTTAAGAAATCCCTTTATGGCCTCAAGCAAGCTCCTCGAGCTTGGTATGCCAAAATGGATAGCTTTCTTTTAGAATCTGGCTTTTCTAGGTGTCATTCTGACAATACTGTCTACACCAAGAAAGTGGGCAACTCTCTCATCATCCTTGTTCTTTATGTTGATGATCTTATTCTTACTGGTAGTGATCCCAACCTTATAAACCATGTGAAGTCCAGCCTTAAAAAGAAATTTGAAATGACAGACTTAGGACACTTACACTATTTTCTCGGTCTTCAAGTCTTGCAATCCCAAGAGGGTATTTTCCTTTCCCAGTCCAAGTATGCTTGTGATATTCTTCGTCATTTTCACATGGAAGACTGTAAGCCAGCCACTTCTCCCTTTCAGTCTGGAGTCAAACTTTCAGTCTCTTGTACTTCTCCTGAAGTTGATGCTACCTTATACCGTCAACTTGTCGGAAAACTCTTGTATTTAACCCATACTCGTCCTGATCTTTCCTTTGCTGTTGGCCTTGTTGCTCGTTTTATGCAAAACCCCCGTGAAAGTCATTGGAAAGCAGCTAAAAGAATACTTCGTTATGTTCGAGGTACAGTACAGTTTGGGATTCATTACAGTGCCAAAGCAGCTCCTCTGTTAGTTGGTTTCACTGATTCTGATTGGGCTGGTGACCTTGATGATCGGAAGTCTACTGCCGGTTATGTCTTCACTCTTGGTTCAGGACCTATTACATGGGCTTGTAAGAAACAGGCTGCCATTTCTCTTTCATCAGCAGAAGCAGAGTATCGTGGTGCCGTGGAAGCTAGTAAGGAAGCCTTGTGGCTTCGTCAGATCCTATCAGAGTTTGGCTTTGAGCAGCAGCATCCAACCACACTTTGGTGTGATAATCAAAGTGCCATTCAGCTATGCAAAGATCCAGTCCAGCATCAGCGCAGCAAACACATTGAACTACACATGCACTTCATCAGAAAGCTCATTCATGACCATGTTCTTGAAGTGCAATATTGTCCAACAGATGATCAGGTTGCAGACATCTTCACAAAGGCTCTCACAGAGGCGAAGTTCACTAAACTTCGATATATGCTTGGAGTTCAGGAAGTTGTCACTAAGGGGGGATAGGCTCTAGTGCCTCCTTCCTTCTCCTATTGTGTCATATTTGTAAATCCTTCAATCCTATCCCAAGTTGTTCTTAAGGGGGGATGTTAGGATATTCCGACACATAGGATATAGTTAAGTTCAACTTGGTCTAGTATAGAGTTAGGTTAGAGTTAGGTAAAGTGTGTTTCTTTACCGTTGTACATTTTGTAACTTACAATCCGACGGTCACGATATGTAGTGATCCGAAGGTTCACTCTCACCTCGGTATTACCGACACTTGATCCGTGGCTTGACACCCGATTGGTCCATGAGTTCTATTTAAAGCGCATGGAGGGTCATTGTTCGGGTAATCCGTGCATGAGAGAAGCTTATGTAAATTTTCATTCTTTGATTAATAAATTGTCTGTACCCACGTTGGGACAGGCCGTGGACTGTTTCCCTCCTTGCACTCTGAGGGTTTTAACCACGTCAAAAATACTGGTGTATTGATTTGAGATCTGGTTGTGAGCGGTGTCCTTTTGGTATTCTTTCTGAGGAACTTACCCTGTAAATTCCTACAGAGGATAGCCTTTTGAAATGTGGCAGGGGCATTGCATAGGCCAAAGGGTAAAACTCTGTAGGAAAATGTTCCCCAAGGACAGGTAAAAGTAGTTTTGTCTTGGTCTTTAGGGGCAATCTGAATCTGATTGTATCCACTGAAGCCATCCAAGAAAGAAAAGAATTTCTTTCCTGCTAAAGTATCTAATACCTGGTCAATGAATGGAAGGGGAAAGTGGTCTTTTTGTGTTGCTTTATTTAGTTCTCTGTAATCTACACAAATCCTCCACTTTCCATTCTTCTTTGGCACCACTACAAGCGGAGAGACCCATTTGCTATCGGAGATAGGGTAAATGAAGTTCACATCTAAAAGTTTTTGAAGTTCAACTTTTACAATGTCTTTTAGATGAGGGTTAAGTCTCCTTTGTGGTTGGCGAACAGGTCTTGCATCCTTTTCTGTGTAAATGTGGTGTGTACATAATTGGGGATTGATTCCTTTCATGTCAGGATGATCCCATGCAAATGCTTCTTTGTATTTTCTCAGTAGTTGGATTAGCTTCTCTTCTTGTTCGGGAGTTAGGTTGCCATTAATGTTTAAAGTTTTTCCTAGCTCAATTTCTTCAGTTTTGCTATTTGACACAGAGGTAGTAGGTATTGTTTCATCATGAGTGTCTTTGAGAGGATCTTCTTCTAATTCAATATCAAATGCTGCTTCTATCATGTGACATTGTATGTGGGATCTAGATTCAGCTTGGTTAATAAAGTTGTTAATGACACCATCCTCTATTTGATCTTTGAAATTGAGGGAATCTTCTATGGTTAATGGGGATCTAATATTTTCGGTAAGGTATGATACAGGATGTTTGTTAGTTCTTATTATTGTGACACTTGGTTGGGCTAGAGGATATAATGCTAGATTCTTGATATTAGCCCCTCTAGTTATGGTCATACTGCCTTGCTGGCAGCCAATATAAGCGTCAGCGGTTGCAAGCCAAGGTCTGCCTAAAATCAATGGATGTCCATCAAGTCGGTTTTTGGGGTTTATTATCAGAAAGTTGGCAGGATACTCCCAGGAATCAACAGATACCATGACATCATGTAGTGTGCCTTCTGGCCTAACCACGGATTGGTCAACCAGTTCTAATAAAGTGGAAGTTGGTTCTACTGACGTAATGCCCAGGTTTTTACAAGTGGTGGGTGTTAGGATATTGATTGCAGCCCCTAAATCAACTAAGGCATTTGAAAAGGTTTCTCCATTGATTTGTACTGTTACTATTGGATTTCATGGGTCTTCATATTTAATGGTTGTTTCTTTTCCTGACAATAGGTCAAATAAGGTGCCAACTACTTGGACTGTTGGGTTATTTGTTATTCTCCTCGATTTTTTATACATAGCTCTTTGATGGTCTTTACATATATTGGGATGGCTTGGATGGCTTGGAGGAGTGGGATTTTTATGTACAGATTTTTAAGTTCTCCCAGAATGTCAAAATCAGGATGTTCTATAGGTCGAGGTATAATTAATCGTTCTGGGAATGGAGGAGAGATGTGGTTGCTTGATCATGATTTTTCTATCTGATCACATCCTCTTCTTGTGGTGGTTGTTCTATAGGTAACTGATTTTCAACTTGAGCAGTTTTATCTCCCTCTATTTCTATAATGCGCCCAGATCTTAATTGAAGGTCATTACACTCCCTTAGATCAGTTTCTATCTCTAGTGTTTCAATTATTTGAATAGATTGGACTGGTCTGTTATTTGGATTAGGGTTGGGTTGGGCTGGTAGTTGCAATCTTAAGTTAGACAGGGGGTTTTGTTGTAATGCTGGCAGTGTAGGTTGAGGGAGCGAAATGGTTCCTACTGGCTGATTCATCGGTCTTTGCCAGTTTGTCTACCAGGCTTGACTTTGTGAAGTAGGAGGGGACCATTGTGTTGGATATACATTGTTTTGCCAATATGGTGGGGCATAGGGAAAATTTGGCCAATTGGGTTGACTTGCTTGATTCGGCCATGGTGATGATGAAGGAAATGGTTGTTGTGACCAATTTGAGAAGGGAGGTTGATTTTGCCACATTGTATTATATTACTGAGCATGATATTGTGGAGGTTGAAAAGAAGAAGCTGGATCGGGGAACATACCTGATTGTCGCGGCTGCCATTGACAGTGCTGATTAAGTAGGTACACCGGTTCTGGCTCTTCTTCTGCTTCCTTGTATACTACTTTCAATCCAGGAAGTGAGGGACAACTCTTTGTAGAATGGTCTTTTGTACAAATGGTGCAAACTTGAACTGCATCTAATGGACACTCTTTGTGGTTGTGTTTCTTTCTGCATCTGGGACAGAAGATTGCCAGATTCTACTCTGCCTCTGCTTGTTTCTGCTTGGCTTGCATAATATCAAGTTGCGTTGTCAGAGTCCCCAATATATTAGTTTTGAAATTTTCTAATAAATTTCCAATTTTTGCGTGAGTTACTCCTTCTGCAGAGATCTTGTTGTCTCTTGTAAACCTGTCATGTTCTGCTGGTTTTAGTCTTGTGCTGCCTCTTGAACTCCTGATACATAAATCAATAATGTTAGCAAAATTTTCCTGATAAATATCTTATTTTCCCATAATATTTAGTGTTTCAATCCATTGTTCCTTCATTCCTTTAATTAATCTTGTTTTTAATACATTATGAGGTAAGGGTAATGATGCTAAGGAGATCTTTGAAGATTATACTGAAAACGTTCAACATATTCTTCTAGTGTTTCATTAGGTCTAGCTACCATCTGAAATATTTCATCTTTTAACTCTCTAGACTTGCAATAATCCTGATATTTTTTCAGAAAAGCATTTTTCATTTGATCCCAGTTATTTATAACACCACCACCCAACCCCATAAACCATCTTTAAGCAGCCCCTTTTAATGTAGAGGGAAATAATTTCAGTTTCTTGGGATCAGTGGTATAGTCATATCCTCTGCACAGCACATCAAATTCAAATAAAAATGCATCCAGATCTTCTGATGTAAGGCCATGAAATGTAGGGATATTCTAGAGAGGAATTTCTTTCATTGGTGCATTCATGGGTGCATTGGCTGCAATATCTACAATGGGATATTGCAGTGTGGAGGTTTGGGTGTTTGGTTGGTTCTGGGCCATTTGGTCAAATATATGCCAATAACCTTCTAGGATGTCTAGGAGGGTATTCCTAGGTTGGCGAGAAGGAGCAGGAGTGGCCTTAATAGCACTTCCTTGATTTGGGATAATGAGAGTTCCTTGTTGATTTAATGTTTGGGAGGATTCTTTGTTTTGAATGATCTTTACAACACTTCCCTTATCTAGGCTGCTTAATGGCTGAATTATCCCAAGAGGAGATCTTGGTTCTTCAATTTCCCCTGTTTCTCCTCTTCCTTCATAGAGGTTGCTAAGGTTCCCTTCTTGCAATGATTTTGGGCTAGAATTCTCAATTTCTTGACAATCTTGCTCCTCGGTTTGACTATGCACCTCAGCCAAAGCTATAGATGGTGATCCTGTGGCCTGAAGGGAACTAGTAGGTTGTCTAGAAGAAACTTTTCTAGGTCCTACTGAAGGCTGAGATTCTGCTTTCTTAAGGATTTTGTCTATAAAGGTCGATCAACCAAGGGTCACTGGCCCCTTAGCTTTATCAGACTTGGGTAGTGGTTTAGGATTCTTTTCAGGATTTTTCTACTTAGTCATGCACACAAATCAAATGCTAATTTCTACCCAAAAACAACAACAAATCTGCAGGAAAGTGGGCAGGGGAGCAGGGCTATTACATGCTCCGTACGCAGGTTCTTACCTTTCGTTTTTAAAACCCAATTCTCTCCTAGCAGGTTCTTACACTACTCTGGAAAAGAAACAAATGGCTACACTCTTCCCCACAAACGGCACCAAAATGTCGAGCAGTAAAAAGGGTCTTTTTCACCTCTATTTACCCTACATTAATTGTCAATCCAGGAACAATTTGTTATCTCAAAGAGTGTACTCAGTTTGAGGCGGTCATTTGTCAGAGTAATGCTAGTAGTATAGTGCTCTAAATACAAGAGTAAACGGATGCTTGGAATAAAATCTTCTTACAAAAAGAAACTTAAAACTCAAATAATGCATTCAGGAAGCTACAAAAATTTATCAGTAAAGGGTACAGTAATGGTAACTCTTCCCTTTGTAAACTGATGTAATTAAAAAGCAATCAAGGAAAAGATCATCAATCTGGGAACTAGACAACATATGTCAATGTTCACTACAGTCTCAGATCGTTTTGCACACCAAAGCAATGATAATTCAAATGACAGGAAATGGAATAGCCACTAATCTTACTAACAGGATTGAACAGCAAAATCTTAACCTACAAAAATGAATGTAGCAATAATTATATCCTACAGGAATTGAGTAACAATCTTTACTTTAGAGATGAATTAAATAGCAAACGGAAGTAGAACAACAAACTAACAGAAATGAAATATGGAACAACAACTTACATCAAATGTAAATGTACAACAAACTAGATCAAATATTACACACGACACTCTTAATATTGAAAGGAACAGTAATCTGAGCTTCGATACAATGAGTATGAATCGTAGTTATAAAGAAATAGCAATTGTGATCACGATGGAACAGCAATCCCAAATGAACGACAATCACGTTTAAGAGTAAACCATAGATAAATACAGTAATACCGATTTATGAATATACAGCACTGTTACTCTGTAATCGAATAGCAATGGCAATCTGTAAGGAACAACAATGTTATATCAATTGTTAAAGGAATAGTGATGCGATATAAAGTTAGAATGAATAGCATAACATTCCTGTTGCAGAGAATAACATTACTTAGTCAAGTATAAATGAAATATAACAGAACCGAGATATAAAATAGTAAGGAACATCAGATTACTGAACAGAGCGAATAGAAGAGATCAAACCACACACGAATTAGAAATAATGGTACAGGAGAAAGTGTTCCACCAGGGCCAGGCCCTTAGCCTCCAGGGACACACTGCTTAAGATTACTCCAGAATCAAAGATGGAACGACAACAAGATTTATATATTAAAACATCAAAATAGAGTTACAGTGAATCGCTCTTCAAAGAGAGTCGATGATCAAAGTTTCAAGTACAAAGGAGAATTTCATAAAAACAACAATAGTCTATCCCCATGCTAGCAATGCTACCCCCTTCTTATAGCAACCAAGTGGAGATATCAACGATACAGAAAATCGTTAAGGTGGCGATCCCTCAGGATCAAAGGATCCTAAGGGATTCGCCAAATTGTTAGCTCTCAGTTATCCTCTTGTTCTCTTGCACCGATTCGATATCTCCTTTTCCTTTTCCCGGCTGATACGATCCAATTTGGATCGCCTCATTTGAATGCAGCTCCCTGTTAAAGGGATAGCAGTTAACTTTGTCTTGGCTTTTCCTTTGGGATGGAAATCTTCCATTTTCTCCTTTTTCTGCATAGGAAAAGGGTAATTATTAGTTATTTCACATTGCATACAAATATTCTAGATTTTATCATAATCTCTTGTCATATACCTAGTTCATGATGTAAAGAGGTTATGAGTTTTAAAGAAAAGATGACAAAATAAATGATAATAACATACCTTCTCTAGTGCTCAACATCTATGTCTCCATCATTGCCATTGTACAGTATGAAATAATCAAGATCAGTATGGACAGAGTAGATGGGATAGTTGTCTAGCCTTTCTTGGCTACTCACCATGTATTTCATTAAGGTTTCCCTATACAGTCTCCTTGGTTGGCCAAATACTAGTATTGTGGCATATGTCATATCCATTTGAAGTGTCCCTTGTAACTTAGCTCCCCAAGATCTTGATAATAGCATACCATACTTAGGAGGAATGTCATCTACTACTATATCCATCACTAAACGTTTTGCTGGTATATGGGCTAGTGTGACACAAAGGTCCTTAATGAGACCTAGACATCTAACCTTACTAGAATCAAATGAATATATATCTTTGTATGGTCTAGTGATTTCAAGTCCAAGTTTCTCCATAACAATCTTTGGCATGAGATTATGTGATGGACTTGAATCCAACATTGCATTATGAAGGATCTTGTCATGAATATTAAGGATGACATAAAATGGAGGAACACCCCCTTCTTGAGGCTTGCCATCAACTTCTGGTCCAAAAAAAAGTTCAGGCTGGTCATCATTCAAATTCACTATATCAGTGTTTTCTCCTATGTTGAGTACCTTTAGAACCTGGGACCTATACATATTTTTGTTTACTAGTTTAGTAAGAGGAATATAGATCTTGAGTTTAGCAATGTCGTTCTCAATACTAAAGGGTGCTTGATTTTTAAGCAAATTTGAGAAATCAGTCCTTTTGGCCATAGCCTTTGTTATGAGTTCTGTTTTCTGACATGTAGTAGGCATTCCAAATTGGACAGCTTTTTTTGAGACATCAATTGTTTTCTTAGCAATATTTTTTGTGTTTCTCCTTTCTGGATTTTTTTCATATTTCTTAGAAATTTCAACTATCTTCTTGGGATCAGGCTCTAAAGTTTTCTTGGCAGAGTTATTAGAATCCTTTTTATTTGAGTTATCATTGTTTTTCTTGCTCGTGAGATTATATTGTCCATGGAATTCTAATATAGCATTCTCAAACCCATGTTTATAGTCATCATATTCTTCAGATTCCAATTCTGTTTGAGTTAATAAAAACAATTCATGTTCTTCTTGTGTAAGAAAAATAAAACTATCTTCATTGGATCCCATTAAATTAATATGATTTTCCTCAATGTCTTCAACTACACTTATACCTTCATCAGTATAATTTTCTTGAAATGGTGGCCTAATTTGTTGATCTTGGCCTCTTTGATCTCTTTATCTAATTTGTGGAGTGTTTCTCCTAAGGTTTGGATTTCAGTTTTGTTGGACAAGTGGATTCTCCCTAGGAACATTCCTATCATTTATACTTATTCTCTCCATCATTCTTTCCATAGTCCTTACTAAGGAATCAATTTTGGCTTCTACTGTAGAAGTTGAAACTTCTTCCTTAGAAGTCACTTGTCTTTCAGTTCTCATCCTAGCTCTTTTAGCTTGTAAATTGGACTCTACACTCACAACATCTCTTTGCATTGCTTCTATTGTTGGAGAATTTATTTCCCTAAGATGCTAAGACATATCTGTATCAAAACCATCTAGTAACTTTATCAAGTCTAAATCCTAGGGTGGTTTAAGATTTACAGGTATTGCATTATAGGTATTGTTGAATCTAGCGCAATAGTCTTGTACACTTTCACCTACCTCCCTTTTAATATTTTCATATTTTGATAGAATCTGTAAATGATTCTTCTTGACTTCCCATCTATTAAGAAAGGTTTGGTGGAATGCAGGGAGATCATTTATACTATTTGCAGGCAAAGACTTAAACCATTTTCTTACTTCTCCTCCTAAACTTTGGGCAAACATTATGAGCTTAATACTTTCGTCATCTACCTCTTGCAGGTCAAAACAATCATTCATTTTATCCACATGTTGTTGGGTTGTTAAAGGACCTGTCCCATCAAATAGTGTGATCTTGGACTGATAGTCTTGTGGCATATTAGCCAAGGGGACTGTAACACTAAAGGAGAATACCTGGCAGCCATGATTGGTGGTGGTGGTGGAGGACCACTTGAAGGAAGTTGAACGGTGGATGAGGGAAGTTGAACAATGGATACGATTGGACTAGTACTATGTACTAGGTGGAAATGAGAGTAAAGGAATTTGAGAAACCTTATGTTGAAGGATGAAAGAAGGGGTAGGAATTATGGAGGCAGTAGGACGTGGTGATTGAATATATGCAGGTTGAGATGTGAAGGAAGAAGCTGCTAGGTTTAAAGCCGTTAATTCTACCGAATGTTGAAGGTAAGCACCATCAATTTCTGAGGTGAGATCTATCACTAGATCTTGAAGAGTGTCAAAATGTTGTAAAAGCTGAAGATCTGATTCAGTTTGTGAAGAAAGTTCTCTCACTAGGATTTTTGGTAAGATTGATGGATCAAAGATAATATGATCTTTCCAATTCTCTGATTTAGTCCTAAATAAGCCTTGTTCAAAGTGTAAATCAAACTAGATATCTTGGAAGGTAACAAAGTTTTCAGGAAGTGAGTTGGCTCTGTGAAGAAATCTACTACTTGTCTGACTCTCAGTTCTAGGAGTTTTCCTTAAGATCTTTTCAGGATTGTCCACTATGGTAGGAGGATTTGGATCTGGATGGGATCTAGTAGAGATTATTTTAGGAGCTAGTGTTTAGATATAAAACACAGACAGACTAAATATACAAAAATAGAAAAGAAACCAATCTTAGAAATAAACTTATCGTACAAATCTATTTAACTAGGTACTCTGAATTTGAATGAAAGGACAAATTTTCAATAGTTCCCTAGTATGGTCGCCACTATTAGGGTCCTATAATTTATAGGATCTCAAGGTGATTGAGTATTTCACAGTCTGTAGATTTCAAATTGTTCATAGATTCTAATATTCAATTGATTTCACAAAAATAAAAAAATGAAAAGAGGGTATATAAAAAGAAGAAAAAGAACAAAAGAGAAAAAATAAGAAGAAAAAGAAAACCCCAAATGTTGTTCAAATCATACAGTCTAAGCATGATTGAACAATGGGGTCCCCCCTTTCACCAATAGTGGCCAACCTATACATGGAATACTTTGAAAAGAAGGCCCTGAATTCATACCCTTTGAAACCAGCCTGGTGGAAGCGGTGTGGCAATGGGGTCCCCCCTTTCGCCAATAGTGGCCAACCTATACATGGAATACTTTGAAAAGAAGGCCCTGAATTCATACCCTTTGAAACCAGCCTGGTGGAAGCGATTTGTCGATGACACCAATATAAAATGGACCCATGGTAAGGCAGAACTCGAAAAGTTTTTCACTCACTTAAATTCGATCTCTCCAGATATAAAGTTTACAATGGAACTTGAAGAAAACAAGAGCATTCCGTTTTTAGACGTCCTTATCATCAGAAAAGAGGATGGCTCTTTGGGCCATAAGTTTTTCAGGAAATCAACCCACACAGAGAGTTACCTCCATGCTGATTCCCACCATCACCCTGCACAGAAGGTTGGTGTTCTAAACACGCTGGCCATCAGAGCCCTTCGAATTTCCGACTCAGAGCACCTGGAGGAAGAGAAGAAGCATCTAGTCTCAACTTTTAAAAGTATAGGCTACAAGGAGCAGGAAATCAAAAAGGCCATAGAGAAAGCTGAAAGAAAGTTGTTGTCTCAGGAGCGTAAGGCTCAAGACCAGCCTAATTGTGGTATTGTTTTTCTACCGTATATCCATGGGATTACGGACAAAATCGCTAAAATCCTAAAAAAGAAAAACATTATCACTCATTTCTCAGCTCCTGGTACTATCAGACAAAGTTTGAAGTCTGTTAAAGATGATATCAACAACCATCAGCTTAAGGGAGTTTATAAAATAGAGTGTTCCTGTGGAAAAAGCTACATTGGTGAAACAGGTCGCTCCCTCCAGACTAGACTCAAGGAACATGGCGCAGATATTAAGAACGGAAGATCTCGAACTTCAGCCCTGGCAGAGCACTCCTTAAAAACTAAACACCATATCTGTCTGGAAAGCGCATCAATTATCGCCAGAGAAGAGCAGCATCAGAGACGAAAGATCAGAGAAGCGCTTGAAATTATCAAACATCCTCATAATCTGAACAGAGATAATGGCATGGAGATTAGCGGGAGCTGGCTTCCCTTGATCAAGGAAATAAAAATCACAACTGCATCCCCTGGTTAAGGCCTCAGCAGGTAAGTTGTCCCTCTCCTTTCTGGTGTCTTCAGTCTTTGTTTTCATTTAGGTCTAGGTATAGATTTTCCATTAAATTCTAGGATTTATTAATTTCATTATTGCTATTAGTTATATATTAATCATTATATTAATTTATTATAAATATTAATTATTTATAATAGTTAATATAATTAATTTTAATAATAATAATTTAATTAAATTATTTAGGAATTAATATTAATTAAAATTAATTTCATTTTAATATTAATTTTCCCTAGGTATAAAATCAATTTCTGATTAGAATTAATTTTTCCTAGGTTTAAGGTTAATTTCTTTTTAGAATTAATATTAATTTCATTTAGATCTAGGTTAATATAAATAAAGCTAATTAATAATTTTATATCATATTAAATTAAATAAAACAAATTAATAAAACAATTTAATATTAATACAAATTAATATTATTTCTTATAATATTAATAAAACAATTTAATTTTTCTAGAATTAATATTTCCCTGGGTATAAATTAATTTCTTTTTAAGAGTTAATATTAATTTCATTTAGATCTAGGTGTTAATTAATTCCATTTTAGTGTTAATTTTAATTTTAATTCCTTTTAGTTTTAGGTATAAGTTATTTTCATATTAAAGTTAATGTTATTTTCATTTAGTTCTAGGTATAATATTAATAAAGCTAATTAATAATATTATATCATATTAAATTTAGTTCTAGGTATAATGTTATTTTCATTTACTTCATATAATATTAATAATAAAACAATTTAATATTAATAATTCTCTAGGTATAAATTAATTTCTTTTTAGAGTTAATATTAATTTCATTTAGATCTAGGTATTAATTAATTTCATTTTAGAGTTAGTTTTAATTTCTTTCTAGGTATAAGTTATTTTCATATTAGAGTTAATGTTATTTTCATTTAATTCTAGGTATAATATTAATAAAACATAGTTATATTATAAATTAATAAAACAAATTAATAAATCAAATTAATAAAATTAATCAAAATTATAAAAAATTAAAAATTAATTAAAATTATAAAATTAATTATAAAATTATAAAATTAATTAAAATTATAGAAATTAAAATTAATTAAAATTATAAAATTATAAAATTAATTAAAATTAATTAAAATTATAAAATTACAAAATTAATTAAAATTAATAAAATTAATAAAACAAATTAATAAAATTAATTAAAATTATAAAAATTATTTCAGCCGACAGTTTGTCATTCTAAAAGTTTTATCCTCATCACTATTTATCAATTCTTTGTTGCTTTTCTGTTCATCATCATTCTCATATCCTGATGATGGATCCCATTTGGGATTTGAAACGTTGGTTCAAAAATGTTAAAACTGTGGATTCTCCGGTCATGAATTCAATAGAAAATAAAGGTCTGCCAAATAGTTTAATCTTGGCAAATTAGTAGCTAGTTAGAAATAAAATTGGTTCAACTGTTTAATATGGACCAATGGGAGAAATAAGTGATAGAGTAGGCTAGAAATAAAAGAAAAAAATGAAAAGGTCTACTAGTCCAGGTTCACCCTACAAATGAAAAAGAAAAAAATGCTAGATTAGAAAAATAAGGGTAGGTAGATTGAGGAAAATCCAAAGAAATAAAGACATTAATGTTCTTTTAAGGTTGGAAGACATATCCTATTGTTTTTCCTAAGGTCGGGAGAAGAAATTAAAAGGGGAAGGGGTCTTATATTATTTTTCAATATTATTTCCCCTAACCTTACTCTATACCCCTATTTTCCTATAGTCTACCCCCTATTTATTTCCCTACCCCACCACTCACTTACCTGTCACATCCCATCTTACCTATCCCCCATCTCTCATCAAATCCCCACTCATCCCATATGATCTGACAACCCATGTGATTTTCCAGCCCCCCCCACCCTCCGAAAGTTAATCCCGGGGGGGGGGGGGGGGGGGGGTCCGAAACCAGTGGTTTCAAACCACTGACGTGATGCGCTCTCATGATTTCACAACCCCCCTCTCATACTACTTACCACTCCCTCAGCCCCCGAAAAATGGTTTATGTCATTAATCAAACCACTTTGCCACTGTGACCATTTGTCGCTCCCGCCACCTCACAATGCCAACCTGTCCCATCTGCCTATCACCTCCACTCCCACTGTTTTTCATTCAATTGGCTGGACCATTAGCCAATGGACCCGTAGCAAGTCAAACCATCCCAACGTGAACACTCCAAAGCCATAAAAGCATCATTTCATGCCAGTTTTAGATTTTAAATTACTATCTCTACTATCAGGTGCAATTCAATTCCATTCAATCATACACAGAAAGTGCAGTAAGCTCACTCCAATAACAGTACAGTTGCAAGAGAATTTATTTTTCTGCAGTGATCACATATTCCCTTTCTCGAATCCCACTTCTGGTTTATCCCTTTTCTTTCTCCCTCTCTGAATTCCCATTTCTTCTTATCCCCTTCTGTTATAATTTCAACACAAGTCAGTTTTTAGAGGTTTCTGCAGAAGACAACCGTGGCACCAAAGAAAAAGGAATAAGAAGTATTTAATACAATGGTGTAGCCACCATTGGATTTGGATCACATACCACATGCAAACAGGGATTTCAAGATACATGAAACCCTCTTAGAGTTAGATTTATTCGACATATTTTTCCTAAAACACATAGTTGCCTAGAACTGATAAGGAAATGCAAGTCATGCTACAATCCATAGCAAAGGGTAGTGATGGCCCTAATAGGACATATATTGTTTACCATTGATTCCAAGTCCATTATGTAGATGATGGAGGCCCTTGTTATTGAAGGAACTACTCCCTTTTCCCATGAGATTCTCACTAAAATGTATCAAAAACTTGATTTTTCTAAGAGAGACAAAACCTTAGAACTTTTCATGACTGAGCACACACCTCTACCAAACAAGAATCCTCTTTATTCATCCTTTGTTTTCCCTGACAGAACTAGACACATTATCACTGTTCTTTCTTATTTACTTAGCTATTATTCATATCAATGGCTTGATGAAGCTATCATAGCTTTCCTATCTATTCTGTCAACATAATCCAAGCCCTCTATCCTCTTCAATTTCAGCCAATTTTTAGCAAATGTCATTCATGATCAGTTTGTCAATTTCTTCACAGAGGAGGTGTTTCAATACTCCTCAGTTTTAGTTTATATGCTTCTTTATTTTCAGGCAGACAGGTTCCAGTTTTCAATGAGGAAGGTGAACCCAAATCTGTCATTTTCTAGACAACATTAGTGATGAAGGAATCAAAAGACTTCAGCTACAAAACATTTGTAGAAATGTTTGTTCACCCAGCAATGAGCCTCCTCAGTGGGATTGCAGAACCCAGGATCAGTGAAGAAATAAGAATAATTATGTAGTTGACAGACCAAGCAAGAATAGGTGATTGGTACTTGTACCAAAATTACACTGAATTAAGAGTATATGGCTGTGAGTTGGCCCCTTATAAGCTTCCAAAGTTCCTCCCCATGAGGATCTTTGCACTTGAATACATCAAACAAATGATTAATGCAGATGAAGTGCATTTTGTAGCAGCTAAGAAAAAGTCCTAGTTCAGGATCAAATCTTAGATTGGTCCCTTCATTTGTAACAGCAGAGTAGTAGGGGAGGAGGCAGATAAAAGATAGAAAGAAATGAATTTCACCCACAGTTTTACATGGTCCTATGACCCATGGGGTATCATCTCCAAGAAGAGGGTGGAGAATAAGCCAACAGCGTATATTCACACTCAAAGGCCTAAAATTGAAAAATACATGAACCAGATTGAGTGGATGTATAACACATTGCAAGAGGCTAAGGAACAAGTGATTTCTTCTTCCAGTGCATAAACTCTAAGACAACAGGAAAAGAAAAACACTGAAGATAGAATAGAAAAGGGAAGAGAACAAGAATGGGGAGTAACAGGGAAAAGGCCTAGAGAAGATCAGTCTCTAGGGACTGATACTTCTATGAGGGAATTCAAGCTGAAATACGGGAAAAACCCTAGAAAGCACATGGACATAGACAAAGGATCACTGCAGCAAATAGTCACAAATATCATCAATATTCGAGATTCATCCCCAACAAGGGTTCAATCCTATCCCTCCACTCTGATTTTAGAAGGGCAGCAGTCTCTTCAAGTGTCATCATCTACAAATGTGACTGGAGAAAAGGAAGAGACAATATTTGACACATTCAGGGAGATCAAAATTAGGAATGAAATATTGAAAAAGAGCACTTATGCTCAATTTTGGAAACAGAGTGCAACTGCACAGGGCAGACTTCTCTTTGCCTTTGATTTAGAAAAGGGAAAAATGCATATGGCATTTTTAGAAGCACAAATAGCAAAGCCTAAAACTCCAGCAGATTACAAGAAAACTTCTTTTGAGTTTGATGCAAGAAGTGTTCATCCAATTGATCAGCTGGAAATGCACAAACAAACAGGTGAAATGATTTCATCTACTCTAACCAACACTTCCATGAATTTGTTTAAAATGAAGATAGCCCTATCAAATTCTCAATCCCAGTTAAAGATGGAAAGCATTCCATCACAATAAAAGGACACTAAAATTAAGTGTTTAGAAGACTTAGTAGTCAAGATTGGGTATGATCCCTCAAATGTGAAAGCAGCTGAAGAAATAATAAAGAAAAAAGATATGGATATAGCAGCTTTGAAGAAGCAACTCAAGATTCCTGCTACACATGACCCACTGACCAAGGAGATAGAGGAAACAGAGAGCTAAAAGGCTGATATGATGAAATTAATAGTGGAGCAGTCTCTCCAGATCAAACAAATGGAAACAGAGATGGAGAAGATGGTACAAGAGAAAGAAAAGGCGGCATAACAATAGAGGCCCTTCCTCTAACAACTCTTCCCACAACCACTCCAGCAAGTGCTACCATAGGAGTAGGAGGCAGCACAAGGCAATTGGCCATATCAATGGAAGGCATGAATCTGCAGACTGAGGAAATTAAAAGGCTGGAAACTCAAGTTAATGTGTTGTAGGATCAAATCAAAAGGGTCAAAACTGACCACTCAATAGAGATGCAAAGGACAAGGACCTTGATTGAAAGGCTGCAAAAGTTAGAGAAAGAATCATCCATTGTGAACACTCTAGGAAGAGTTAAAGAGATTATTTGGAACAACATAATCAATGGTATGAATGAAATTTGGCCTAGCATCCAAATTATCTTTGAGTAGAAAGAATTAGTGGAGAAGGCTAGAGAATCTATTTCAACTACTAATGAAGAGCTAGGAGACATGCCAGCAATAGCTAACAGGATAATCAAATTTTTAAACTCAAGAAATAGGTATGAGCTGGAAGAGTTGGGAGTGGCAGACAGGACAGAGACTATACTTCAAGTCAAGAAGGTACTGACTAAGAAGAGCTTAAATGTGCAGCTAGAAGAAAAATTTCAAAATCTAGAGTTGACAGTCAACCAGTTCTTCAACAGAATTTAGCCTTTAAATTAGAAGGTCTCCCCTCTCTGTTTGTCATAAATGACAAACTCATGGTCAGAGAGGATTATGTCAAGAAAATCCAGGGTATAGCCACAGATGCTGCAAATATTTCCAACATCAAAGGCAGCATAATAGGAAAAGAATTTCTGGAAGCTATCAACAATAAAATCTACATTGAGTATGAGTTGAAGCATGTTTTTGTTGTTAAACCCACTTTTGCAAAATACACTGAAGCTGATGAAATATATAGGAGGCTAATGAAGATCAAGATTCCAGATGAAGAAGCGTGGAGTGACCTGTGTGATTATCAGGAGGAATGAGACAAAGATGATTGAAGTGACAGCGCAAATCTGAGTCAACACCAGCCATGTCATCATATTCACTACAACAAAATTAATTTCTCAGCAACAGCATCCCTGAAAAATAGGACCAGGTGTCCCAGTTTTCTCAGCATGGTTACACTTGTTAATTTTCTTTTGTTGTAATAAATAACAGATTTCCAAGTGTATAAGGCAAATCGTTGTAGGTTTTGAGTTAAATACTTCATGCATTGGAAGTATTAGGGGTTGGACCCAAGTCATTTGAACTATCTGTTTTCATTGGAGTATTGTAATCTTGAGCTGGAGCATCAATAAAAAAGGACCGTTTGCAAGATACTTGATCTATTTTGAGTTGGTGATGTTTTGCCTTCTGTGCTAAATATATCTATGTTTTATTCATTTATGCATCATTAAGTCTTATTGTAAAGCAAAAATTATAGATTAAGATATGATGTTGGAGCACCTTATTTCTATCTATGTTTACAATCTAAATGTTTTCTTCTGATGTATGATTAAGAAATACTTAACTACTTTTTATTCATTATTGATATAACTTTTCTATCATCTCATTTGTCATTCTACTTTTAGATCTAGTATAAACAGTTAGCTTTCCTTGTAAATTCTCTGGAAAATTGACGTTACCACCCAGTCTTTGACTCCATAGACCAATGGAAAGGATTCATATACGATCTACCCCAACCAAACAAACAAACAATCAAGAAATTAATTAATAAATCTCCTTCATTTTTACATCTAGCCTAATGCATTCAAACTCTAAAAATAAAGTCAAATCCTAGAAATACAGAGATATCCCTCTCTGAGTCCAGGAGGGCTAGATCCTAGACTCCTAAGTGGTTTGATGTATCTTTTGTGAATTTTGTCTTGCCAATATTCAAAATCACAGAACAATAATAGTTGGTAGGTGCAGGCATGGAACAGGTTGCCACCTAATTAATTTGTGGAAATGGGGATACCTTTTGCATATTAGGAACATTTATGGAAGTTGGATGATTGGTAGTTAACTTAGGACTAACAAATAAACGTTGGTTGATAGTTACAATTTTTCAATCATGCATGAAATACATCATTCAAAAGTGTGTGGACACAACAATGTTCATGGCATAAACATACTCTCTCCCAAGGAGTAACTTAAAATCCAAGGAGCATTGGACTAACATAACATATATATATAGAAATTTTTTCCTTCCAAGGTAATAGGCACCTAAGGAAGGATACCTAAAGGTTCATTTGTTCTTCTGTTAAAAGCCAACAATTTCTAAGTAATGTACACAAGAAGTGGGGAACCTAAATCTTTCCAAGCAGTCGAGGATAGAATGTTAACAAAAGCACCTTCATCTATAACAATATGATATATGTTCTTATCCCAAGCCTTCACCATGATTTGGAAGGGCATGTAAGAAAGGAGACAAGGCTATATTAATTTATTGCAATCAAAGAAATGACCTCATTACTTGGAGGGGTTCCATGAGAATGGGAGAAATTCCCCCTTGTTTGGTGCGATCTAGAGTAATGATAAGAACCTGAGCACTACTAACTTCACTCAATAAGGGGAGATTACGACCAACTGAAGATAGAATTCAGTCAACCACTTTCTCAACCAATGATTTGTTGGAAACGAACTCATGGAATTCACACTTATAGTGGGATTGACAGAATATGGAATCAGATCAATCACTTCATCAACTAATGGAGGATTGGGGGAAAGCTTATGGTAACTAGTTGGAAGTTGTTATTAAAAAATAGTAAGGTTTTCCAACAATTTTGAAGCTTCATCTATAAGGGAAAAGGTGATTTTGATGACTCCCTTTACATAACCTACAAGGAAACCTGACTTTACCCTTTTTCCCGGGAACCTTATTATCACTAGTTAATAGTTTGTCACCAACATGATCTCCATAGGATGACGATCAGGGTTGATGTGAGCTTGTGGACCTCACTTCTAATACCTGGGGCTTATTGGAATATTTCTTGACATTAGCTACATTCATAGCAATGGTTGCTTGGTTTCCGCTTTCTTATTTTTCTTCTTCTGAAGAAGAAAGGGATGAAGAGATGATGGGTGAAGAAGGCATAGGGTCAACTTGAGGTTAGTGTTGTTCAGGTGGAGGACTTGGTTGTGGAGTAGTTTGGACATTCGAAACCAAGGAGGTTGAAAACAACCATACCGTAAACCTATGGTGAATCCAAGGAGGGACAACATAGCCATGTAAGGAGCACCAATATTTCCAAAAGAAGGAAAAGGACCAAGATCTTTGTTAATAGGGTTCCCTGGATGACAGACTCTAGAACTATTGCCATCAGACTCATCCTAAGGTATACTAAGGAGTAAAAAGTGAGTTAATTAATTGATTTTGAAAAGTAAAAACACAAATAAAAGTAAAAAGGTATAACTAGGCATGAAAGCATTACCAAGCCACTGTGAGCTACAATATACGTTTAATTATAGGAAAGTAGTCTCCCTAAATGTTGTATTTGGTGTATCACAATTAACAAGGCGGATGACTTGGTTACCTATGGCAGGTTTGCAACCTAATGGGGACTTCCTATATACCCAAGGGCATGTGAAAGTGTAGTATGTAGCAGTGTTATCTAATGTTCCATGTATGATGGGAAGCACACTTATATACTCCTCATTTATGGAGTGCCATTTTGATATACCTAAGGGTACATGGAAGAACGATCTTATATACTAGGAAGTACATGGAATACCGACCATGTACAGAATGTAATACAAATAATTAATGACAACTCTTACGTTTAGAGATGTTGAAACACATCTTATAGCCTAGAACAACTAAATATGTCTTAACTGTTTCAAATTCTCCTTAGATTTATTGATAAAATTTAAAGTTTATCTTCATTAAGGTTTTAGTTTCAAGGATCTCAATGAATTCACCTGAATTCCTAAAATGCAACTAGCATGAGAAAAAACTATTTTCATTTAATGAATATCTAACTAAATAAGGGAAGGAGGTTCAAATAATAATGGAGAAAACAACAACTTATGAACAAGATTTTTAAATTTACTATTCCAATTCAAAATTTCAAAGCTCTAATGCATGAAAATAAGACTTTCTTTTCTTTTCTTTCTATTTCAATGTAAAGAAAAATGAAAATCTGACTATATTATTGAATCAGAAAGAATTCAAATAGATTGGAATTGTAACATGAAAAGTATTTTAATAGATCAATAACCAAGTCAAATGATAAAAACCCTAATTGGAAAGAAGAAGCAATCTCTTATAAAAAGGAAATCACACTCAATTTTGTTATATGGTATTTTGTCACACTCCTCGTCTCATATCTTGAAGTGTTGAACTTTTCGTCATTAATGCCACAAATGTCACAAAATGATGAAAGTTTTCAGTGCATTCACCATGAACCATGTTCATAGGCATCCCTGAAGAAAAGAAAAATACTTTCCTTGAAAGAATTCGGAAGAACTTGTCAAAAACCTTGTTTTTCAAGACCAGTGTGTTTTGCATAACTAGTGACCTGTGCCGATCACTTGTTGCATCATACTCTCCTAGCACTGCCAGTGCAAATTTTATCAGGAAAATCCGCTTTGGTCCTCTTCAAGCATTTTTCCCCAAATGGAGGATAAGCATCTCCTACTAGAAGTCTCGAGAACGGCGAGCTAGTTATAGGCGAATGAAAATTGGAACAAGGCCTCCCATTCCTAGTCGTTGATCCAACTTTTAGGGCTATTTCCCTTAAGATGTGGAACTTCTCCCTCCTTTCATGGATCCTCAACTCCATATCCTTCTCTATAAATTAGATCCCTACTATCCACTAATGGTTGGCTAATCATTGGTTTCCTTCCTAGTGTTGAACTATGCCCAATTGCTGCCCATTTTTCTAAGGAGAAAGGAGTTCTTGAAGGTTAAGGCTAGGACTTGGAAAATCACCTAAAGGAGGCTTCTAACATCAAGGATTAAGTGTTTGTAACTCTCCCTTTACCATCTATTAATAATACATTATGTGTTTTCTTTCCATAAATGTGTCAATTATTGATCATTTAGTGTAATACTCCTTGATATGTTACATGGTTTATATTGGAATGAATTTTGCTATGTATGTGTTTGTTGTCTCCATGCCATATTCCTTGCATTTATTCATCTATAATGGTGAAGAGGAGATTTACCTTGGAAACAAAAAAATCAAGGAAGGCACCAATGGATGTTAGCATCGGAGTGAGGTACGTCATCTATCCTCCTTTGTGTTTTCTAATATAAACTATGAAAGTTTACATATTTTTGTCTTTGTTTGTTGCTAGATCCTCCCATAGGACTAGAGGGATTGTTTTTGTCCACATAATGGATTTCCTGCAAAAAAATGGTGACTCCAATAGGGATCTTATAACCCTTCAAACCTCATTTTATATTTGGTATTTTTGATTAGTTTGGCCAACCTCCTAGTGATCTGTAACTTAGGTTCATTATGGATCTGCATTCTGAGTAGTATGTTCTTTAGAGTGTCAATTCTGGATCTCTCTTTGAGTTTCTTTTCATTTTCCTAAGTCTTTCTCTCCCAACGTGTTTTCAATAGAAATAGTCGCACTGTCAGCACCAATTTTTCTTAGTACAGTCGCACTTGTACCTTTGTCTCCATTGTTTTCCCATGTTGATTTATAAAAATTGAGAATTTTTAGGTCTTATACCAGGAAGGTCTAGTGTGACTTTATCTATAAAGTGTCCTCCTTCTCTGTGTGCATAGAATTTTCTATTATATTTTTTTTATTTCTTATTGGTTTTCAAAAATCCATCCGATTGTTTGAAGTAGTGAAAGTGAATTTTGGTTGAGTCTTAAGTTCTTTGGGTCAATTGAACTTATTGTTTTGCTGCTTGTATGTGTGGAATGAATACTGATTTGTTGTTGGTTAAAGAATTATTAGTTCTTTTGACAAATATAAAAGAAATGGCATTTTCATTTGTTTAGCTTTCATCTCAAAGTTTACCTTTCGAAATTGCATTAGATTACATTGCATTGAAAATTTGTTTTGGGATTATCATTAAGCATAGATTACAATGCTTAGTGTTGAAAATTGAAAAGTGCATTCTCTTTAATTTAAAAGAAAAAGTGAAAAAATTCATGTAGGTGCATTTTATTGAATTGAAATTGATTTTAATTTTAGTGGGTGTATTGGAATAGTGAAAGTGAAAGATCTAGTTAGGGAGCTTTGTTTGTTTCATACTTGGTTGTTCTATCAATGTTTGAACTTCTTCCCTATGCTAGATAGCCTTCATTGAAATGGAAAGAGTTTTTTTCTCATACTAGTTGCATCATAGGTGTGTTCAGGTGACATCTATTTTTGAGCCTTGAAACTGAAACATAATTCAAGGTCAGCTTTAAAATTTATCTCAATTAACCTAAGGAGCATTCGGAACATTAACAGAAACATCTAAAGGTATAGGCTAGAGACATGTTCTGGCGTTGTTAAACGTAGGAGTTGTCATTTTTTTCTAGCGTTTCATCCCGGGGGTGAAATCTTGTTCCACGTACGTAAGTGTACAAGATCGTTCTCCACGTACCTTCGGGTATATTAGACGGTGCTCCATGCATGAAAAGTATAAAGGAATTCTCTCGTCAAATGGTTATGCATTAGACAACACTACTACAAATTCCACTCCCATGTACCCTCAAGTATATTTTGGGAGTCCCCTATAGGTTGTTATCCATCCATAGGTAGTTGAGTCTTCCACCTTGTGTACCATGATACACTAAACACAACATTCAGGGAGATTGGTTATCATATGTTAAGTCCTTGGTTCGCCAACATGTATATTGCAATTCATGGTTGCTTGGTAAACCTTCATGCTTAGTTACCCCTTTTGATTTATTTTTTGTTAATTTCTAAAATTAATTGACCAAGGAATAACATCCTACCCATGAAATAACTCCTTTTTTCCTCAAAATGAATGGTTAATTGTAAAAACGGAATTAAGCCAAAAGTATTCACTAACACACAATTAGTAATTTATTTCGTGAAAAATCCATCGTGGCAAAACCACCAAATCCTCCATTGCGCCAAGCGCAAGGTTCGCCTCTTGTATCCTCTTCACATTCAAAAGCTGATAGGTTACAACAAGGAGTCCAAAATGAGACCCCAGATACATGACACAATATCTATGGATATGTTTTTGCACCTGATCCACCTAGAGTTATAGGTTCTGATATTGTTGACCCTGAGCCCCTTTAGAACCAAGTTGTTGAACTTGGTATAATCCTAAGTGTACAACCCCTTGCTTCCTAACCATCGCCTCAAGAGTCAATCACTTCATCTTAGGACTCTCCTCTAGCTAGTCCTCAACCTACTTCAGAGTTCTTGCTTTTTCCTCCCAATCCACTCTTTGATCCAGATCCTATGTATTTATCACCTTCACATTCATATAGTCCTTTTGATACTCCTAACATACCCTTGGATCCTTCTCCTAGAGCACCTCGGGATCTGATTCGAGAACTATTCCCAAACATGGTGACAAATAGTGATAACCCATCTATAGAGTCAACACCCTAGGGTGTTCCTTTGGAAACATCTGAAACCCATGTTCCAAGTGCTAACGTTGATCCTATATCACTCCTTCCTCTTGAAAACTTCCCTTATGTTTCCACTCCCTACAATCTGACGAGTGGGCCAAGTGAACCTCCTGCTTATAGTGCACCCTTGGTCCCACCGGGTTATAACTCTCTCGGCAATGCTTTTTCTGACACTTCTGGTGCAAATTCACTTTTTCATAACCCCATTTGGTCATCTGGTGTCACTCCTACTACTGGTTCGTTTGATCCGAATGTATCAACACCTACATAGACCCTTACCAAGCCTAAAGTAATGGTAGGTCAAACACATGTTCCTCTCAGGCCTTCTACTCCTTTTGCTATAGCCATGGTAATTGTAGTCCCCACTCTAAGTGGACAGTGTACGAGTTCATCTATTCCACCATTTGGGGGGAAAATACCTCCACCCTACGTACCTCTTTATTCTAGTGGAAACCATGCGAACTATGCACCCCCTCCTCCTACATCAAAGGTAAATTAGCCCAGTGGTGTTATTTCTAACCCAAGTGGAACGCTAGTTCCATCTATATTAGATATTGTCACGGGGACCCCCTTGCAAGGTCACCAAGTCCCCTTGACTTAACCTTACTACCAATAGCCATATGTTCCTACTGGCTCTCAACAACCCCAGATCCGACTATTAGGAGTTCCTCCTAATCACCAGGTAGGTCCCCAAATGCAGTATGGCCCCAATCCTTCGTATCCTCCTGGGACTGGTAATCCCCATCTGAAGCCACATGTTCATGTCCAACTGTAGCATGGACCTTACCCACAGTCGTGACCATAGGTTCCTTTCCAACCCCAACAGGGACCTTTCAAGTAGCCGCAGCCACAGGTTCCTTTTCAATCACAATAGGGACCTTACCAGCAGTCTTACCAGTAATCGCAGCCACAGGTTCCTTTTCAATCAAAAAAAGGGCCTTACCAGTATTCGTGGCTACAGGTTCCCTTTCAACCACAATAAGGACCTTACTAGTAACCACAACCACAGTCACTACAGATACCCTTCCAGCAACAGTACGCTGAGTTTTCCTTGCAGACTCCATACGTTCCATATGGGTCAACATCCTTATGGTCAAAACCCACCACAGTGGGGGTAGGCCCAACCTCAGTAGGGTTGGAATACTCAATTTGGTGCATACCAGAGACCTTATACCCCATATAATCCACAACTTCCATTCTTGGAAACATTGGAATTGTCAGATGTGTCACGACTTACAAATGACCCAATACTACACTCACCATATTGGCCTCTGGTACCAACTAAAATACCTAGTGATTGTCCTAATTTCAAAGGTAAATTTGGAGAAGGCCCTCAACCACATGTTATGACTTACCACCTTTGGTGTTCCTCTAACTCTTGGGTTGATGATTTAATTGGATTGCGTCTTTTCCAACACACCTTGACGAGCACTACCACTAAATTGTACATCAAGATCCCTTGAGGTACTTTCTAAGATTTCAATTCTTTGGCCATGGCTTTCCTCACCCAGTTCCAAATTTTTGTCCAGTATGAAACTGGAACCCATCTCTTAACATCTTGGCAGCAGAATACCTCCACTATATCTATGATCATATCCATGAATGGAGATGTAGGTGTTGTCTCATAAAATTGTATACCCTAGATCATCTTTTGACTGAATGGATAAATAAATAATTCATCCCCCTATCACTAAATACATAGCCATGAGTGGTTGTGTAAATGAGTAATAAGCCATCGCTCGTGCCCAATATTTAGATCTTATCTATTAACAATCTGGCACATTGTGTGAACTTTACCTGGTGCCCCGTGACCTTTGATTGTTCCTCCATCCTCTAGACATGCAGATTCACCACCTGTTGATGGTGTCATTGGATCTGTGGCTCAGTGGTCTAGTAGTACCCAAACTATTTCTACAAAACCTAAATCTACTTTTGTTGTTGCAACCTCCAATACTATAGACAACTAAAAGAATCCTGGTAAAATATTAGATGTAAATTCTCTCTAGTCTACCACAGCAGATAAATCCTCGAAAGGAAAGAAAAAGGATAAAGGAAAACCTAAGCAGGATACCTCCAAACAGGATTCCCCAAAATCATCATCTGACGATATATCAATGTGAAATCCTAAATATCCTTACCTTATTTGTGATTAGGATCATTACTCTAAGGATTTCCCCCTGACGTGTTGAAGTTAGTCATCTTCTGAAAGTCAGCTCAAGGATGCTAGTTGTGTTGAATGAACCTTTACCATCTCAACAGATGCAAATGGTAGACCAACCCCCTGTTAAAACCTATGGAATCTCTCAAGTGTTCATAAGTGGCTCAAAACCTATTTTCATAACCACCAGATCTAAAGATTATCCAAATCTTGAAAGACACGTGGTGGAGAAAGATGCCCCTGATATGCTCTCTTCCTCCACTTCACCCAATTTTGATCCTTTCCATATCAAGAAACCTAGCATTGATTCCATAATCCGACCACCCCCTAAAGGTGTTCTTAAGAAATCATCTTATAATCATAATGTGCGAGCTTCCCAACACTATAATATTGTAGAGGATTTGGCTCAAGCACCCTCGGTGATTTCGGCCTTGGAAGTCCTTAAAATGTGTCCATCACAATGGAAGGCTTTGTTATCCTCCATTGGAGGAATTGATCCCATGGATTCCAGTGTGATCACTTTTGTCCCTCGCCTACCACCTCAACTTGCTTTTCTCATACAAGTTGTCATTATGGGAAAACCTATTCACCGAATCATTGTTGATGACGGAGCCTCTACATGCATTATGTCCATATCATGTTGGAAAGCCCTTGGCTCCGCACCTCTCATCTAGTCCCCAAATACTTTGGAAGATTTTGATGGCAGAGGTTTTTGACTGTATGGTATTCTCAAATCTTTCCCCATTCATTTAGAAGGAAAAACTATCAATATGGAAGTAGAGGTTGTTGACACAAATCTCAATTATAACCTTCTACTTGGTCGTAGCTAGACTCACGCAATGTTTTGTGTGGTTTCTACTCTTTTCTGTGTACTTCGCTTTCCCCACCAAGGGAAAATTGTCACAGTAGACCAATTGGCCTTCTTTTCCTCTGACTCTTCAACTGGTAATGTACCTTATGTTGGGAAAACCATCATTCCTTATGAAAATGTTGGAGTGGGTCTTTTCAAAGACTCTTCCTTAATGGGAAATTTTTCCCTTCCTCCTCCCACCAATGTTGCCTTAGTTAATATGATCTTGTCTAGTAATGACCCTTGGATCATCCCTAGCCCTGATCAAATTGATAATTTTGGTGACACCATGCCACTCAGCCCCATTAAACAAGCTTACCAAGCTGTCCTTTTGGCTTTCGTGGCTGCATTTGAAACTCATGACCAAGTGAGGACAGTCCTAGACTCATATTTGCAGACTCCGTGGCTTATCTCTTTAGATTTTGAAGATCATCTGAATGAGACTTTCCCTACTGATGAAAGCATTGTTGAATTCATGTCTCTCGTAGAAACCCCTTGGAATGATATCCATCATCGTTCATATATTCTTCATAGCCTTGGATCATTCCCTACCTATCTAGATACCTTGGTTTCCCCTGCAATGATTACTACCCTTCTAACTCCCATTTTAATCCATGCTGTGTTATCTGAGGGGAATATGAGTAACATTTCAGCAACCATGCCTATGAATAAATTATTGGTATTGATCCAAGCATTGTGGTGCATGAGATCCGAACTTACCCAGATGAAAAACATGTTCGACAATGCCTTCGTCTGGTACACCCAAGGAAGCCAACTACTATTAAAGCTGAAGTTGAAAAAATTCTTAAGGATAGCTTCATCTACCCCATACCACTGATAGATCGGGTTTCCAATAACATTCCAGTGACTAAAAAGTAGGGAACCAGACATGTTTTTGTTGATTATAGAGATATTAATCGAGCCTTTCCTAACTATAACTACCCTACTCCCTTTATCAACCAGATTATCGACGAATGTGCTAGGAATGAAATATTTTCCTTTATGTATGGATTTTCTAGTTATAACCATATTAATATCCTTCCTGATGATCAACATAAGACTCCCTTTATCTGTCCTTGGGGAAGGTTTTCCTATAAAAAGCTTCCTTTTGGCCTTAAAAATGTTGGTGCAACCTTCCAAACGGCCATGTCTTTTTCTTTCCACGATATCAAAAATATCATTCAAGTGTATCTTGATGATTTGCCCACACACTTGTCTAAATGTCAAGACCATCTTGCTCACCTCCAAGTGATTTTTCTTTGCTGTCGACACTATAATATCCAGTTAAATAATCATAAATATGTCTTTTACATTGAATCTGGTCATCTCTTAGGATTCGTAGTGTCCAAAGAAGGCATCTGAATTGATCCTCTTAAGGTGGAGGTCATTGTCAATGTACCACCTCCATCTTTTTTACACCACCTTCAGAGTTTGCAAGAGAAGGCAAGCTTTCTTCATCGCTTCATCCTAAACTATGATGAGAATGCCAAGGTTTTTACTCGCCTTTTGAAGAAATGGTTCCCATTCATTTGGGATGACATTACCCATAAATCCTTTGATGCTTTAAAGACAACACTCATTAGCGCACCTTTGTTGCATCCTCCTAATTACCATCATGATTATTTCCTATACTTGGCCTTCGCTAACAGTACCATTGCTATGGTGTTGGTTCAAGATGATGATGACATAAATGAACATGTGGTATACTACCTATCTATAATCTCCTTGAACTAATATTAATTATGCCCATGTGGAGAAATTGGCCTTGGCAGTAGTCCACGTTGTCCAACGTTTCTGCCATTACATCCTTTTACACAAAACCATGGTGATATCTGATTGTAACCCCATGATTTATATTCAGACGCACCATTTTCTTGGGGGCAAATACTCCAAATGGATTTTCATCCTGCAAGAGTTTGACTTAGAGTTCACTAAAGCTAAGTAAAAAAGTCACTAGTTTATGCTGAATTGATTTTGTATCTTCCCTTTGCAGACACAACCACCATATCTGATGAATTGATTCCTGATGAATCCCTCTTCCTCATTATCACTCTCAATCCATGGTATAGATACAATATCATATATATTCAAACTTATACTTTTAGACCAAAGTTATCTCACTCTAAGCAACGTTGAATCTGGTACAAATCCTGACCTTATCGCATTGTTGTGGATACCTTATACTGTCATGGTGTGGATTCAGTCCTTAGACGGTGTTTGACACATGAGGAAGTTGAGAAAGATTTAAATGATTTCCACTTTGGAGCCTATGGCAGTCATATGTTAGGATATGCGACAATGCAAAAGATCCTTTGTGTCAAATATTTTGGCCTTCCATATTCAAATATTGCATTCTTGCAATACAAAAACATCATGCTTTCCAAATCTATAACCAGAAATAGCGAACCCCACCCGCTACCTTACACCCAGTTATTACCATTGGTCCATTTGCAAAATGGAGAATTGATTTCATAACTTGTAACCCTCACTTGGCCTGGGGGAATGGGTACATCATCGTTGTCATGGATTATTTCACAAATGGGCTGAGGCGATGCCTACATACAATGTCGACAGTAAAAATGCAGCCTTATTCCTATTTAATCATGTCATATCTTGGTTCAGTGTTCCGCAGGCCGTAGTCACTGACCATGGCTCCCATTTCCGTAATTACATGATAATAAAACTCACTTCTCATTTCTTCTTACGTCACAATAGCTCAACTCCATAATACCCACAGGTCAATGGTCAAGTTGAAGTTGTCAACAATGTTTTGGTCACAATGCTTCGACGAACTATTGAGATGCATAAAAAGAATTGGCATCTTATACCTTTTTCGGCCCTATGCGCATTTCGAACTACTACTAAAAAAGGAAACCAAATTCACACCTTTCCAATTGGTATATGGTCTAGAAGCCACTCTACCCATTGAGTGTGAGATCCCTTCAATGAAGCTAGCTATTGAACTACTTCCTGGTACTTCGCCTGAAGAAGAACGATTTCTTTACTTAGAATGTCTTAACAAGATTCGTCGAATTTCTGCATTGGTAACTGAGACTCAAAAAAGACAAGTTAATGCCCAGTATGATAAAACTGTGACACCTCGTGCATATGTGGAAGGTGACTTGGTCTTATTGTATGATCAAGCTAATGATAAATTAGGAGCCAAAAATTTTGAACCCATGTGGCATGGGCCCTATATTGAAAAATGTGTATTACAAAAGGGTGCATATGAGTAAGTTGATTATGATGGAAATTAGTTGTCTGGGCCCCACAATGGGATCTACCTAAAAAATTATTATGCTTAAACTTATGTAGATAATTTGTACATTAGTGTGTGTTTCATTACTGCGTTTTCTTTTGGTGTGATTGTTTGCATTTTTGCAAACATGTTTTTCCCTACTTACCATGTGTTCCACTTGGTTTGGAAATGTTGATGAACCCTCTTCCTTATGTCAATTTGATTGATGGCACTTGTCATAGTAAACTGAATTTGTCTTCCACTGTGTGGGCACTCTTTGCTCCCAATGATGAGTTAGTGAGTTTACAGGTATATGTTTAGGACACACAACTAACAATATACAAAACTATAGTGCAGTCATTGAACTATTGTTGGAAGCTATTGCTCTTGGTATTAGAGTGTTAGTTGTTAAAATTCATTCACAAATCATTGTATTACAATTAAGCATGCATTATTTCATCAGAAACCCTAACATTTTAAGAATTTATTTGTGTTTTCATCTCTTGGAAAGAAATTTTTATTACATAACATATCAACAAATTCAAAGACATCTAAATACATTCACTGATGCATTAACTAATCATGTTTTAGATTGACATTTGAAACATATGTAAAAAAAAAACCATGATGCAATAGGAACATTCGGTACATAATGTAAAACATGTATATATATATATCTATATCTCCATATAGAGTTTGCAAAATTTTTTTTACATCAAAAATCAAAATTTGTGTTCTAAGACACATGGCTTCTCAAGCCTACATAAGTGAAAAAAATAAGACTAGAGACATGTCTATCTGCCAACATGATGCTCATTATAACATGATATACCCCTAAGAACTCGGCTTAACAGCTGACGCAATCTAGATGATACCCCCGTGGTATGCCTCTGATACCAAAGTGGCACCTCATCAGTAGTAGCATAATCTGGAATGCCTCTAGTCAAGCCTTGCATATAGCGCTCCACCTCCACCATAAGATTGACTCCTTCAACATATGGTGCATCCTCGAGATGTCATGCTACCCTCCTCACTATTGGAGAAACCCCTGGAGGTATCTCTAGTCCCACACCTGCAAAATATCACAAGCCTCGATCTTAGTTCACATAATTAAAAAACATTAAAAAAACTTGAAAAAATTAAAAAGCAGTTATTTACCTGAGTCATTCCACTACGCTCTAGGTAGCATTAGGAGATTAGGATCTCCTCAGAAATTTGTCCCAGCATAGGCCCAATCATCCACCATGATGAGTTGTTGACGTAGCCATACAAAGAACGTAGGTGGAAAGGAAATTTGTTGCCCACCTCCATGACGAGGCATCAACTCTCCCCACCACAGTAAACATGGATCCCTGGGTCTAGGATTTTCTACCTCCACCCACTGATATCTGAACAATGGAACATGCTCTAAAAAGAACGTCACCAAAATTGATTCGTAGAAAAATTGTTTGAATTTACCTTTCTTGCACTTGATGAGCTAGTCTTTCATATTGACCAATAGCCCTTCACACCAGTTGAACACGGTCGGACTGAGGTAATCCACTACATACTGGAAATGGGGATTTCTTGCCTCATGTAGAGCTTGGACCCCAGCCATTTGAGCTACAGTGTAGAGAATTGTTCTTAATGGAAGATTTGAAATGGTTTTGATGTTTATCTTCCCACTTTTTGTCTTGCGATAACCATGGCAATGTCTAGCCATTAGCATGTCAATGCTTTCTCCTCCAGCATGAGAACCGAAAAATTGAACTCATTGTCCTCTTGTTGACAGTGCTGGGCCTGCCAACATTCAGGGGACACCCTGGTATGAAGTCCCAAATAGACCTCACACTGTTTGGTGTCGGAGTCCCATCTAGTATGATCACCAGGTTTCCATTATCTTAAAGATTTTCCTAATCTCTTGCTTGTGAGCACAGGAGAGTGGCCTGCTTTGTCTTCGAGTAGTGAGGTTCGCGTGCTTGGTGATTGCTAGTGTTACTTGTGTCAATGATTCTTTTACCATAGAGGGAGATGGTGGGAGTGAGTCCCAAGTCGGATGGGAGGAAGCACCAACTATTTCAGGAACACACAACACAACAGGACATGCACAGCTTCCGGAGGAGTAGTCCACATGGATGTGGTAGTCACAACACACAAGGAAAGATAACAGGTACAACACACAATGGAGGAGTTCACACGAGTGCGATGGTTGTTATAACAAGTTTACGTGAAAGGTCTGTTTGATGTCTGAGGAGGTAACCAACATAGGTAGGACAACTTTAATAGCTCATATAACACATTTTCATTAATATATATGCATTACAACAATTGAATGAGTTCAAGTGTTAAACATAGGTTAAACCAACATGCATTACAAGTGTTCAAGATTAGTCTTATAACAGTTACAACAAATGTGTAAAAACGTGTTGGCCTATTAGCAAGATTTTGAATTAAGCGAAAGTTCCAAGACACATCGTTACACCATACATTACTAACCCTGTGGGTGGGGCATTGGAGCCACTACTTACTCCTCAAAGAAAATATTATAGACTCTCAAGGTTATGTGGTAGGAGCCGAGGTGAAAATTCCTTTACATGTACAAATGAGGGGTATTTATAGCCAAGGGTGAAACTGACCCTAGTGGTTGTTCGACTTCCCTCATGATTGTTTGACTTCCATGACCTTTCGACTTTACATGACTCTTCATATGATAGGTGCATCTCTTGGACTTCCACGTTACCTTACATTGATTGATAGTATGGCCCACAGTAGAGATGTGGATGACATGACTCATGACGAGACTCGACATGATAGTGCTAGTACATTCATGCTACTGTTGGTGTGCATGTCAAGCTGTAGTGTTGTTGGGTGATGGATGTCCTCATGGTGTGTCACAACTTCACCTTCCCATGGAAAAGTGTATGGAGTCTTCGATCGTTGTTGGGTTCGATTGATGTTGCATTCATACGTTGCTCCTTTCTTGTATGTTGGCACGCTTGAAAAGTTCGTCTCTTCACAAAAAGTGCATGTTCGCTCATCCGTATGTCCGCGAACACATCTTTGCATGTTTGTCTGTTCGCTCGCACATCTCTTTGCATGAATTTTTTTTCATCCATTGGCGAATATGTTCTTCTGCATGTACTCCATTTGTTCATCCCATCTGTCGCCGTGCCATGTTTGTTTGTGTACCTGTATCTTCAGTCACTCATGACTAGATGACATCAAATCCATAAACCTCCTAGTCTACCATGATGCATAATCATTTCGGATGCAGGTGACTGGGAGAGGAGATACGGTTGAGAGTTCTGAGATGGGATCTGGCTCCCGACACTACTGGTGAAAATTGTGCAAAAATCACTGGGTGATGGACATGGGCAATCTAGATCGATAGTGACTGTACGCAGGCTCTAGCTCAGATAGAGGACAAGACTGCGCAATTTTTGGAAGGAGCAAGCAGCGGGAGCCTGGAAGCTGAAACTACATAATTCCTTGAGGGAACTGGCAGCTGGCTACTGGGACCTTGGTAGCAAAAAATGCGCAATTCCTAGAGATAACTGGTAGTCAGCTATTGGAGCTTGGTAGCAAAAACTGAGCAATTCCTCGAGGGAACTGGAAGTTTGCTGCTGGGAGCTGCTACCAGGGAAAACTAAGTTGATGTTGGGTGGCTGGCCTGCTAATCACCTCTGTGTAGTTTTTGAGCTAAGTGTACTGGTGGGCAGCAGAGGACTTGCTCATAAAAACTGCGTAGTTTTCCAGGTGAGCAGTCGATCGACTGACTGGTGGGCTGGCTGGAAAAGCTGCGCAATTTTATGAGGGAGACAAGGATGGGAACTTGGTGTCTGTCTGGAATATCTGTGAAATTTTCTCAGTCAGGGGAGCAGGAAAGTTCTGTAGCCTCTGTGCAATTTTTGAGGGGAATCGGTCCTGGGTTGACTAGCGGGTCAAATTCTCCGGTTGACCAAGATGAAGGTTGATGGATCAGCTTGGGGGCAATGCAATTTCAAATGACTTGCTTGGTGCTTCTGCACTGTTCTGGGTGACATTCGATCGAATCAATGACGGGGCAAAGGTCCGGCTGTCATAGGGTGATCTGGTCATTAGAGCTTCAATAAAACAACTAAGTGTGTGATCGAGTGAAAAGATGCATACATGAACTTGCAAACACACACTTACATGACTTGACGACAAGACGACTCAAACCATCCAAACACACATGCTCAACATGACAGACCGACAGTGTGAGCGGCAAGCGCAATCCTTGTGATTGATCGTTGGACGGCTGTGACGATGCTTGCGTAACAATGTATGTGACTCTGTGTGTGAGCGTGACAGATGTTTACATAGCGAAAACAACATGTACACATGAAGCGAAGACCTTGTGTATGACCAAAACATGGTCGCAAGCATGACATTGACATCAACATGCAAAATTTGTTGGTGAAATGATCAAGAAAGGTGGGAGCGAAGACTCACACAAGCTCACACAGTGAACCCAAGTGCATGCAATCATCAAGTAAAAGTCTTAAAGGAGGCTCTGAAATTGGATGCGGGCCAAAATTTTGGAGGGTGTTGTATCTGCTACAACACTTGGCGACACACTGGTATAACTCCAACTTCTCTGTTTTGGTTCATTGTCAGCACAGGGCCTTGGCCTTTTGGGGAGTATTGAATCTTTATGCGGGTTACTTTAGCTTCCCCACTTACACCATGGACATACATGGTTCACCTTTTTCCAACTCAATTAAACACAAAAAAAATTCAGCTTGATCACAGTGTTTCGAAATCGAGAAGGGTAGTTTAGCTCGAGAGTTCAAGATTTTCAGAGTATAAGTTTTCATCTCTAGTGTTGCTCCACTGCCAGTAGGCCTGGATAGTACCCCGGTGGAGTCACGCAGGAACACACACATTTCTCCACTGCAAGAGAGCTT
Source organism: Pinus tabuliformis (assembly GCA_031772625.1). Taxonomy (NCBI): domain Eukaryota; kingdom Viridiplantae; phylum Streptophyta; class Pinopsida; order Pinales; family Pinaceae; genus Pinus; species Pinus tabuliformis. The sequence goes on from CM062805.1 coordinate 113,404,417, forward strand.
GGTCAGTACCCCGGTGGAGTTGCTTGCTTCACCTCTGTGCGCAAGAAGCCTTTCTCTTCTTTCGCCTTTGTATTTTTTTTCAATAGGACTGTGCATAAGCAATTATTTATTTTTGGGGCGGAAGAGGGATCCCGACTTATTGAGAGCAGAAGAGGTTGTTCCTTCATAGAATCATGTAATACCTCTGACATAGGTTTGCTCATTTAGATTTTCCCCTTCTCTGTTTCTATTAGTTGGACGAGATTAAACACACATAGCAAAAGGCTTAGTACAAGCATGAGGCTTCCAAGTGTGGACATAGGTTCATGGTTGGACCAAAAATTCCCTTACAAATGGCTCCTATTTTCTGTCAAGACTTCATCAGCCAAAGGTTATAACCAAGCATAGAGAAGGTGGATACAAGACTGGCCAAGTGTTGCAGTGTCATAAGTCTCCTCATATCTCAGCCACATACTCATTCAAAAGCCAGAACTCAGTAGATGGAAACACTTATTTCCAGAAACAAAAATTGCAAGGTATTAAGCAACTCAAACAAACGAGAATAAAAATAGTAAGCAAGGCAAACAAAATGAAAACAAAGAAGGTAAGCAAGGCAAACAACATGAAAACAACAAGAATCAAGAAAACTATGTACATGGCGTAGGACGTGGCCCAGCCAACTGAAAGTAGTGCTTGAGATCTTGGTCATTGATAAGAAGGTTTTCAACCCTCCTATCAAGTGATCGCAGACGATACGTGTGTCGGCCAAGCTTCTCAAGGACTGTGTACGGATCAATCCATAGGGACTGGAACTTTGTATGCTTGCCTTTGTCTTCATGGGACTTATCCTATTTCAAGACCAAGTCACCAACATCTAAGTTGGATTTCCCTACAGACTTCTTATCGAACCATCTCTTGATACGATTCTGGTGGAGTGTAAATTTTTATTTTGCTTTCATCCTTTCTTCTTGGAGCTTATGGAGTGTATTCATCCTATGCTAAACTAGCTGATAAGGCTTGCGTTGTGATTCTTGGGATAGCTAAAGTGCGGGCAAGTTGATATTGGGTGGAATGATGGCTTCTTTACCATAGACAAGGAAGTACGGTGAGGTATTCAAAGAGGGTTTGGATGTTACACGGTCATCCCATAATGCATTCGTCAGGGAGGTATGTCAGTTGCATTGCTCAGGGAAAACAATCTTTTTGATTATGCAGATGAGGTTTTTTTTCGTGGATTCTGTGAGACCATTTCCCTGTGGGTAGCAGTTAGATGAGTGCTTGAGCATAATATCATTTTGTAATGCAGAATCATAAAGTTTCAAAGATGAAAAGTACATTTCATTACCAAAAACAAGTGATACTGAAACGCCAAAGCGTGAGATGATGTTCTGCTGGAGGAAGCTGATGACCTCCTGGTCATTCACTTATTTGAGCATAACTACTTTTGTCCACTGCGTGAAGTAATCAGTTGTTGTTAGAATGTAGTGGTGTTGTTTTGACGAATGTGGGAAAGTCTCCCCAATGATGTCCAAGCCCCATTATTGGAACGATTCAGTCACTACAACAGGGTGCAGTGGTGTTGTTGACCTTCGTATTCTGTCGGCGCATCGCTGACAAACTGGGCATTTGTGGGCATCAGCATGTGCATCCTTGAATAATGTGGGTTAGTAGAAACTGGCTCGCATAACTTTGTGTGCAGTGGTGTTTCCCGCAAAGTGACCCCTGATGGGTTCGTCATGCTGATCTTGTAATACCTTCTTTGATTCATGTGCCTCCAGGAACCTAAGCATAACTCCATTGCTGTGCTTCTTGTAAAGCACTTATTGCACCAACTGATATGCTAAATCTTTGAGGTGCAATTCCCTCTACTGTCTGATCAAAAAGTGATAGGGTACGGTGTCGTGCTCATGGTATTGGCTCACATTTGCATACCAAGAGGTTTTGTCTTCAGTGGGCATTGCTCGCCTTATATCATACATCTCAACTTCCTGCTCCCAGTCGGTGAGATCTTCTTCACTCTCCGGTGCGTGTACAGCTTCAACTACAAGTCTGCAGAGCCCATATCCTTTGATCATGTGCACTCGCTTGATTTCAAGATCATACTCTTGCAAGCCTATCATCTAGTTCACACGTCATTCACCCAGTTCCTGTTGTACAAGCAATGTGCATACTGTTGGGTGAGAGACATAGACTATGTAGTGGTTCTTCAGCAAGTAGGGCCTGAAGTGTTTCACTGCCTTGTAAACTGCATATGCTTGCTTATCAATGGAGGGGTAGTTGAGTTCTAGTCCCTACATGCTTGCGCTCATGAATGAGATGGGATGTTCATTGTTTATCTCATCCTTCTAAGTGAGTACTGCAGTGAGCGAATTATCGGAGGTGAAGGTGTATAGTAGGAAATCCTTCTTGAAGTCTGGGCTATAGAGTGTAGGCACTTATGCAATAGCCTACTTGATACGGGTGAATGCATACTTTTCCCTCTTACCCCAGTTGTAGACTGCATCTTTCTTGATCATGTCCTGCATGGGATTGACTATCTGCACATAATCTGAGATGAACTTCCAGAGGAAGTTTGTCTTACCCAAGAAGGACTACATGGCTTTCTTGTTGGCTAGGTGAGGGATCTGTGTAATATTCTGGACCTGATCCAGATCCACCTTAACCCCGCTTTTGGAAACACAGTCACATATTCTTGAGAACACAGTCACATCATCGAGGTATACCACTATGCTCTATTTGATGAGTCCGTGAAAGGCGATGTCCATGGCACACTGAAAGGTTGCGTCTGCATTTACAAGCCCAAGTGGCATTCATCTATATGTGAATGTACCCAACTTGGTATGGAAAGTAGTCTTAAGTCTTTTAGGTTATGGTACCAGAACCTGATTGTATCCTGAAAAACCATCGAGTAAGGAAAATATTTGCGTCCGAGATACTATTTGCATAATGTGTTCCATAGATGGCACAAGGTAGTTGTCTTTGTCCGAGGCGTGGTTCACATTCTGGAAATCAACACACAAGTAGATTTCCCCAAACTTCTTGTGTACAAGAAAAAGTTTTGAAACCCACGTGGAATGATGAACTTTCTGTATGATCTGTACATCCAACGACTTGGTGAGCTCTTTCTATATGAGGGCTTCAAGTGACGGATGTACTTTTCTCAGTTTCTACTGATATGGCTTGACCCCTTCCTTGATTGGGATGATGTGTTGGATTATCAGCATGTCATAAGTTTTCAGATCATTGTATGTCCATACGAACACATCTCGGTACTGTTTGAACAGGCGGACAAAGGCTTCCCGCTCTTGCTGTGTGCAACACGTGCCAAGATTGACGAACTTTAGATCTTGTTCTGTTCCCAAGTTGATTAGTTCGTGCATCATGGTGGAGCTATGGGTTTTGTTGTTCCTTGGCCCTTGAAAACATTCTTGCAAGTCATAAAGCTTCTCCAACGATGCCACACCCTTCGTGATAAGGTGGTCTTTCCTATTACCAGCTTCTGCCTGGAGACAATGCTCATGCTCGTCATCATCTATCATTGCATCTTTGAAGATGTCAGTGTTGGCCATGAAATGTAGTATTTATTGATCATAATTAAACAAGCGTAAGTTAGTTACAATATCCAAGATAGATGGTTTGTTTAAAATTTCAATTGTAAATCTATCTCTAATCGGTGACATTCTAGAAGCTGCATTTTCCAAAGCATTGGCAGCTGCATTACGCGTACATGGTACAACAGTGATGTTAAATGCTTGGAAGTTGGAGGTCAATCGCCATACCTCTTTTTGGTAACTTTTGAGATGCGGTGACAAACAGTGAATGGTGTTACTTACCTACCATACCACTATCTCTAAATCACCTACCACTTTGAGCGCGACCACATCGGGGTTGATGGCTTTCTGCAAGCCCAACACAAGTGCTTCATACTCAACAATGTTGTTCATGCAGTTGAACTCCAAGCGACTTGAAACCAGATGCTTCCTATTGTATGGGTCGATCAAGACAGATCAGCTCCTGAGCCATCTTGTGTCTTTGATCTATCAAAATACAAGATCCACAACTTGTCTGTACACGGACCGTTTGACGCACTTGTAATACAACTACAACTGTTGCTACTGCTACTGCTAGTATTGGTACAATGTACTGTACATGTTTCATTACCATCATTTGGGCAAGGAAGGAGACCCAACTGCATGTTTGGTGGCATTGGAGCTGGCCATGCAGAATAACAACCCAACGTTATTTTCAGGAGGTAGTTGCTAAACATGAGTTCTGCGAAGGCCAACGCTTCATTATCTCCATTGAGGGGAGTGACATTGTGCCTCATATACCACTTGGATAACACCCATATTTGATTATTTTTACCCTTATACATAAGCCACATCTGCGACCAGTCTGTAGCGAAATATCCATTCAGCTTGCTGGACCAGTCTCTGCTAAGTAGTAAGTCATATTCTTCCAGTATGCCCACAACAACAATGTTTATGCATTGGTGGACTCGATTGTCGTGAGATAGTTGGATGATCACATCTCGGAGTTCACCAATGGATGGTATAGATGATCGATCAAGTTAGATGATTCGCGTAGATGTATTTCTCCATTATGCATAGATCTTTTTAGCAATGGAGAGTGGCATGATGTTGGGTACCATGCTAGAATCAACCAAGCAGTTGTGAACATTGTAGTAAAAAACTTCAAATGAGATAGGGAATGAAGGGCAACCTAAGTTTTCTTTTTCCATCTGGAGTGTGTTAAACACAGTGGAAAGTTAATCGGGAGGTGTACTTTCTCCCTTGATGGTAGAGGTTGTGATGTCTGTTGTTGTATGTCCCAATGCGCGCAGCAGGATGTCTCTCTGAATCTGGATCTTAAATAACTCAAACAAACTATTTTTTGCGCGAGTTTTCTTCATGTCATCTGCAATGTTGTAGTCCATAGGTGGTAGGCTCACCGAGGTGTCCAGGGTAAGACTGATGTTCGTGTTGTCCAGCGAAGTGTTTTGCGGTTTGCTGCTCATGGACATACTCTTGTCCGTCGTCATCTTCCCTGACTTGCTATGTGTTTTCTTCTTTGGGGCGGTTGGTGGATCAACCTTTCTCAATAACAGTCTCATATTTTCTTGTGCTTCCCCAAGTGTAAGGGGAGCCCCTTTACTCCTAAGATTGTAATGGTCATTTTTCTTTGGGGGTTGTTTCTTAGTGTTTGCCTTCGACGCTACTTGCGAGCACTGATACATGTTCACCACATGCCCAGAACATGATGCTTCATCAGGTGTAGCATCTTCGTCATTATCTATGTCATCTAGTTTTTCTTGCATATTGTTTTTGCATCAAATGTATGACTGCATACAGATATTTCCAGTCTGAACAAGGGTTCTCTGGGTGATGTTCCTTGTGGAATGAAAAAAATTCAGAATTTGCTCACTGATTGAGGTGGAACACAGAGCTCTGCACAGTTTTTGCAGTGAACTACTTGCTACCTAATTACATGCTTCCTTGTCTCTGTCTGGGTGGATGGTTGCTTGCAGATGTGTTTGTTTTTTGTTTTTTAAGCTTGGACACTTCTGTTGTCAAGTTCTTGATGAGGTGAGTGAGGGTTTCAATATCATTGGTTTCCTTGTCTCTACCTTTACTCGCCATCGCTTGGGACTTCATGCTCGCATCTTTGGAGTCCTTTGCTGGTTCATGGTCCTTGATGACTCCAATCATGCGTAGGTCTTTCTCAACAGCAATAGCCTCTTCGCAGTTTTCAAATAGAGTTGGTTTTGCAGCTCACTTGACGAAATGCATAATGTTGGTTAGCAGTGTGGACGTGTAGTAATAAATAGTGATGGATTCATGAGGTTTGGTATCCACTGCAAACTTGTTTGATATGCGTGTAAACCTTTGATTGAAATCTTTTACCTTTTCTTTCCCCTCCATCTTTAGGCTTCCCAATTCTTTGAGTAAAATGGTTGGGGTCTTGTCATCAACAAACTTTTCAAGAAGCATGCGATTGAATGCACCCCAGTTCTATATGGAGTTGGCTGGAAGGCTATGATACCATGAAGATGTGTGACCATCCAAGGTACATGGAAACAATCTACATGCTACGTCACCATACCGTACCTCAAGGGTCTGCAGTTGCAAGTAGAAATTGTCCAAATGGTCTTCTTCCTTCACTGTGTTGTCAGGGTTGAACTTGATGTTCATTCTCTCCGCTCACTTTGGCATCTTATGCAAAGCATCCGGAGATCCAATGGTCCCTAAGTCAACCATTCAAGATTTTGGTCAGACATTTCTTCTTCTTCTTCGTCCTCCACCTCTTCTTCAGAATTTGACAGTTCTGGCTCTAAGTCTGTTAGTTCGTCTCCACCTCCGCCTCCTTCACTACCTTCCCCTCTACCTCCTGTACCAGAGTCTAAGCCCATGAGGGTGTCTCATTCCCCTTGTTAGAAGACCAAAGGTTCCTCTCCATCTTCAATAGATTCTTCCAGACCTTCAAGTGTGGCAAGAATTGCTTCTTCCACTGATGATACAACAACCCCTGTGGGTTTGGATTTTGGCTTCCTTGATGCATATGGAAGATGTTATATGCCTAGGATCAGTGTGACTGCTTTCGCGAACTGGCAGGTGATGGGACAGACGGAGTGAAGGTGATGATATGGAATTTCGTGTTCAGTCCTAGGAGGTGAGAAGTAACCAACTACATAGTCGTGCGTAAGTGAGAGGGAGTGTGAGTTACTACCTTGACCAGATCCTTGATGAGTGAGTGTGATAGGACATTCATCCATAAACAACTGGCTTCCCTCCTTCTAGCACCAGAAATGTTGATGGTGCTAGACCCAACAACATTTAGGGGATCACTCCAGTATGAAGTCCGAACTAGACCTCCCACCATTTGGCATGGGAGTCCCATCTCGTATGATGGCCTGATTTCCATTATCTTAAAGATTTTCCTCAGCTCTTTCTTGCCAGCACAAGAGAGTGGTCTACTTTGTCTTTGAGTAGAGAGGTTTGCGTGCCTGGTGATTGCTAGTGTTACTTGTGTCAATGGTTCTTTCACCATAGAGGGAGAGGATGGGAGTGAGTCGCAAGTCGGATGGGAGGAAGCCCCAACTTTGTCAGGAACACACAACACAATAGGATGTGCAGAGCTTCCGGAGGAGCAGTCCACATGGATGCGGAAGTCACAACACAGAAGGAAAGATCTTGTCTTTGAGGTTTCTGCGAGTTTCATCATTGTTTAGATTCTCTTCCGGATCCATCGCATGAGGATTCTTTTCCATCGACGTTTCGAACCAGCAACGATGGTTCATCTTCAGGATGTGAGAAAATATTGAAAGACTGGTCTTATTTTTTTCTATATATATAGAGATGCTTAGCCGACAAATATGATTAATTTAATAATAATAATTATTATTATTATTATTATTATTATTATTATTATTATTATTATTATGATTGTTTTTTATTCATTATATTTGTTTTCAATTTTTTAATTTATATAATTATTTTAATTTAATTTTAATTATTCCTTATTTTAATTATAATTATTTTTTATTTTAATTATAATTCTTTTATTTAATAATCTAAATATTAATTTTTATTTATTTTAATTAATTTTAATTTTAGTTATTATAATTATTTTAATTATTAATTATTAATTTTAATTATTATAATTATTTTAGTTATTAATTTTTAATTGTTATAATTATATTGATTTCATAATTGTTTTATGCAAATTTTAATTATTTGTTTATTTTAATTGCTATTTTAATTAATTATAATTGTATTGATTGTATTTATTTTGATTATTTATTTATTTTAATTATTATTCTAATTAATTTTTAATTTTTAATTTTTAATTGTTAATTGTTATAATTATATTTGTTCTAGTTTATTTATTAATTGTAATTTTAGTTTTTATTATTTTTTTTTAATTATTTCTTTTTTTTAATTATAATTCTTTTAATTAATAATCTTAATATTAATGGTTATTTATTTTAATTAATTTTAATTGTAGTTATTATAATTATCTTAATTATTATTTTTAATTTTAATTATTATAATTATTTTAGTTATTAATTTTTAATTGTTATAATTATATTGATTTCATAATTGTTTTATGTAAATTTTAATTATTTGTTTATTTTAATTGCTATTTTAATTAATTATAATTGTATTTGTTTTGATTATTTATTTATTTAAATTATTATTCTAATTAATTATTAATTTTTAATTTTTTTAATTGTTAATTGTTATAATTATATTTGTTCTAGTTTATTTATTAATTGTAATTTTAGTTATTATTATTATTATTATTTATTTATTTATTTTATTTTTATTTATTTTTTTAAATGTCGTGTTTATTTAATAGGTCCCCTATACATTGTTCTATGTTGAAGTGTTTATTATTATTGATAGATGTTTAATTCCTATGATTTTTTTTTATTTTTTTATTTTTTTAAGGTCAAAGTGTGTTATTAAATTAAATTGGATTAGATTTATTAAGTTTGTTCTAGGTTAATTAGGGGAGGATTCTGGTTAGGGGTAGATTTGGAGGTAACCAACACGGACATGACAACATTAACAGCTCATACAACACATTTTCATTAATATATATGTCTTACAACAATTGAATGAGTTTAAGAGTTAAACACAGGTTAAAGCAACATGCATTACAAGTGTTCAAGATTAGTATTATAACAGTTACAACACGTGTGAAAACATGCAAGCCTGTTAGCAAGATTCTGAATTAAGCAAAAGTTCCAAGACACATTGTTACACCATACATCACAAACCCTCGTGGTTTGGGCATTAGAGCCACTACTTACTCCTCAAAGAAAAGATTATAGATGCTTAAGGCTATGTGGGAGGAGCCAAGGTGAAAAGTCCTTTGCATGTACAAATGAGGGAGTATTTATAGCCAAGGGTGAAACTGACCCTTATGGATGTTCGACTTCCCTCATGACTTTTTGACTTCCATGACCTTTCGACTTTACATGACTCTTCATATGACAAGTGGGTCTCTTGTACTTCCACGTTACATTACATTGATTGACAATATGGCCCACAGTAGATATGTGGATGAAATGATTCATGAAAAGACTTGACATGACAGTGCTAGTACATTCATGTTTCTACAGGTGTGCATGTCGAGCTACAGTGTTTTTGGGTGAGGGATGTCCTCATGGTGTGTCACAACTTCACCTCCACATGGAAAAGTAAGCATAGTCTTCGATGGTCATTGGGTTCACTTGATGTTGCATTTGCACATTTCTCCTTGCTTGTATGTTGGCATGCTTGACAAGTTTGTCCATTCATGAAAAGTGCATGTTCGCTCGTTCGTCCATCCACGAACACATCTTTGCATGATCGTCCATTCGCAAGGACATCTCTTTGCATGCATCGTTTGTTCGTTCGATGGAAAACATATCCTTTTGCATGTACTCCCTTTTGGTCATCCCATCCGTCATCGTGCCATGTTTGTTCGTGTACCTGTATCTGTAGTCACTCATGATGAGACGACATCAAATCCATAAAACTCCTAGTCTAACATGATGCATGATCGTTTTGGATGTAGGTGACTGAGAGAGGAGACAAGGTTGTGAGTCCCGAGTTGGGATGGAGGCTCCAGGAACTGTTGGTGAAAAATGCGTAGAATTCACTGGGTGATGGAGATGGGCAATTCGCACTGACAGTGACTGTCGACATGGTCTAGCTCAGCTAGAGGACAAAACTGCACAATTTTTTAGAGGAGCAGTACGGGTTGCGGGAAGGCTGGGAAGACAAAATCTACGCAATTTTTTGAAGGAGAGGGAAGCAGGAGCCTGGCAGCCAAAACTGCGCAATTCCTGGAGGGAACTGGTAACTGGCTATTAGGACCTTGGCAGCAAAAACTGTGCAACTCTTGGAGGGAACTAGCAGTCAGTTGCTGGAGATTGGCAGCAAAAACTTCGCAAAGCCTGGAGGGAATTGGCAGTCAACTGCTGGTGGGGAAAACTATGTTGATGCTGGGAGGCTCACCTACTAATCACCTCTGCATAGTTTATGATCTAAGCAGACTACTTGTAGCAGAGGGCTTTCTCATGAAAGCTGTGCAGTTTTCCGGGTGAGAAACCAAACGACTAACTGGGGGGATGGCTGGAAAAGCTGCGCAATTTTCTGAGGGAGATAGGGACGGGCACTTGGTGTTTGTCTGGCCTATTTGTGAAATCTTCTCTGTCAACGGAGCGGGTAAGGTCTGCAGCCTCTACGTAATTTTTTAGGGGAATTAGTCCCGAGGTGACTGTTGGGTCAAATTCCCTCGTTGACCAGCATGAAGGTTGATGGATCAGCAAGCGGCCAACAGAGTTTGAAATGACTTGCTTGGTGCTTATGCACTGTTCTAGGTGATGGTTGATCGAGTCAATGGTGGGGCAAATGTCTGGCTGTGAGAGGGTGATCTAGTCCTCAGAGCTTCAACAAAACCACTAAATGTGTGAGTGAGTGAAATGATGCATACGTGAACTTGCAAACACACACTTACATGACTTGACGACGAGACGACTCAGACCATCCAGACACACATTCTCAACAAGATTGACCAACGGTGTGAGCGACAAGAGCAACACTCGTGATTGATCATTGGATGACCACAATGACACTTGCGCAACAGGGTGTGTGACTCCGTGTGTGAGCGCGACAAATTTTTACATAGCGAACACAACATGTACACACGAAGTGAATACCTTGTGTATGACCAAAACATGGTCGCAAGCATGACATTGACATCAACATGCAAAAGTTGTCGGTGGAATGATCAAGCAAGGTGGGAGCGAAGACTCACACTAGCTCACAGAGTGAACCTGAGTGCATGCAGTCATCAAGTAAAAATCTCAAAGGAGGCTCCAAAATTGGATGCGGGCCAAAATTTTGGAGGGTGTTGCATCCATTACAATGCCTCTCTTGGACAAACTAGTGATAAAGTATATGTCTACAACTTCTATGTCAAGTTCTTGGTCACCTATTATAAACATTTAATGGTCTACATCCCTCCATCCTACCAAGTATTGCAATAATTCCACTTGGGTTCTAAAACCAGGGGTGCATAAAAACTTAAGAAATCCACATGCACTGAGAGCCCTTATGCAATTAGGATCCTGTGATGTTTGGTGATCTTTGACTTCATGGCCTCTTTCTTTCCATTCAATATCCAATTTAACTAAATTCCATGGAGGAAAATTTGTAAAACAACTAGTAATTTTGGAGATATGTTGAAAAATTTTACTTCGCGGTGTCAGCACATCTCTCTCTAATTTTTTTGTGCTTCTAGAATGATGCTAGTGTTAAGATCAAGGAGGAAAACTTGATCCCAATGGGTAAAAGCCATGCTGGCTTCTGTCAACTCTTTTTTTTTTCAAACCCTCCTAGCTACTAATTCTATGGGTTAAATTACTTGAAATTACTCTTAAATTGTAGAGGAAGGAAAGATCTCTTACCTGTGATAGACAGTTCGTTGAATGGTGCCCTGGATCGATCACACTCCTCGCCTGAATTTCAAGGGAATTTAGGGAAAAACGTGCTCTCCAATTCACACAATGAAAAATGGTAATTTTATTTTTACTTTAGGAGTTTATATAAATTTTTTAAAGTATTTTTACCATTTACGGCATATTTTTACCTATATTTGTATATTTTTCTCGAACCAGGTAACATTTGTTCACATGTGTAGCGACAAGTTATTACTAATTGGCGATGGTAATTGATTTTGAATGAACTATCGAGTTTTATTTTATCTACTTTTTAGATATAAAAACTAAATGAAAAAGGAACCCCCTTAGAGTCATATTTCATCTCTTTTCCGACTCTCAAAATATGAAAATATTGTCGAGCACTTGTCTTTCCGAACTCGTAAAATTAAATGAAAATATGTCTACTTAGTATAAGTTTAACTCTTTTCCGAAATGAGATAGACTAGTTACTAAAAAGGAATACCTTAGTCACATTTGGCTAATAGGTTCTCTTGAATATTGTTTTCTAAATTGGATTCGAGAGACTATCTACGAAAAGGGACATCTGGAGTTTTCTTTTTGCCTCTTTTTCAAACTCCCTAAATATGAAAAAGACGTCGAGTTACCCCTTCGTTGAACTCATAAAACTAAAATGACAAAGGACTTATCACCATGATGAGACCAAGCTACTCCTTCCTAGGTCTTTTTAAAAATACTAGGATGGATTCATCCAAAGGATGAACTTATACGACAAGAATATGGTATCATCTTATTGCAAAAAAAATTGTCACCTTGACATTCTGCAATCTCTGTGAGTCCATTACCACTCATACTTCCCTCCTTTTCAAGTCTTAAGCCTTAGCTCTTCATATCAAGCCTTGAAAATAAGAGAAAGCCCTCAAAAGTCTATAAAACTCTGGTTCCACACTTTCTCTTAGCGTTACCTGCAGTCCCGCACCTAAAGGTCATGTCCCCTGCGCACCTGACCGCTCTGTCTCTATGTAGTGGGTGTGGACCCCTATAAAAGTAAAAAAGGCACAAGTATATTCTTAAAAACTCACTTTGAGTCATTTCTAGAAGCTTCTGGAAGGAATCTTGAGGTGGTAAGTTCGCTCCTTTAAGGTTCATGCATCCCATACCTTAAGGAGCTAACCCCTTGATGTGAGGAGCTTATCCCTTTGAAGGAGGACTCTATCCCTTCATAGGTGGACCTGTAACCTCCTTCCTTTGCACTATAAAATGAAGCATTGGGCTGGTTACTTGAGAGGTTGAAAGCTAAATATTTTTGAGGTGAAATGTTGCTGGAACTTAGTCTTCCTAATTGAGCTTTTATGAGGAAAGATTACATACCTCTTTGATCTCATTTGGAAGAGTGTGAGGCTTGTCAAAGTAGAGGAGATTCCTGTTTCAGACCCTGGGAAGAGCTTGTACAACATCAAGGCACCAAAGATTCTCAAAAGGAAACTCTTTCGGACGATTGAAGGATGGCTACTACAAACTAGCGTTGTACTTAAGGTAGGGCCTAAACACCTCTATAGTTTTTATTAATGAATCGCAATATTTTTAGAGAAAGGTAGATTTGCTTGTCCTGCTTGTTGCTAGATATCTTTTGATACTAGGGAGATCGGCCTTGTCCGCAAGATCGATTTATCCAGCCAACAAATTGGCGACCATACTGGGGAACTGAATCTGGTTTTTGGTTTTCCTTTTTCTTTGACTTGAGAAAGTTGTTCTTGTTTCTGGTTTTTGCTTGATGTGTGTGGGATTGGGTAGTTTTTAGGATTTGGATTCTTTTTGTTTTTTCCAAATTTCACAGGGAACCGCACTTTCTTTTTATAGACAATGCGGACCTCTCTGCACTTTTCCTTTAGTACACGGAGCGGTACCCTGTTAAAATTTTTGAAAAACCTAAAATGTTTTCCTCTAGTTAAGTTTGGGTTTTATTTACGACTTTTAGTGTCTACCCAAATCTGCATCTGTTCTGTAAAAAATCTCTTGTGAGTGAGTTCCATTGGCATTTTTGTTTTAGGTGATTTTCTAGAAGTTTTGCATGCCTAGATTGGTTTTCACTTGGTCTCTGTAGTGACTCAAAGATTAGAAGCCTAAGAAACCTTAGATCATTGGTGTCTTTTTGTCTTCTTGATGAGTCTGACTGGTTTGTGAAATCTGCCCTTGGTGAGAAATAGATTTCGTTTTCTCTTTGCAAATCTTTGAACAAACTTGCTTATAAGTTTTGAATTTCATTTTTATAAAAGAAAACACATTTGGATGTTTTTTGATTGATTTGTTATTCTGAACGAATTGATCCTTAGTTTACTGAATAAATAAGTAAAACATCCTCAAAAAGAATTTGAAGCTTTTATTTCAATTAGGTTTTTAGAAGTTTTTAGATCTCAAGATTAGTTTTTTATAGTTTTGAGTGTTTTCTAGAAATTGTAGAATCTCTTTTGAAAGAAATTGTTTTTTGTAGTTTTTGAGTGTTGAAAAAGAAAGGGATTTTTTTTGAGCATAACTAGTAGTCTCGTTTTGAGTTCTTGTTGAAAAAGACAAAAAGATTTTCTTTTCATTTACATGTTGAAGGAAAGATTTGTTTTTCAAAGAATTGCATTCTCAACTCTTTCTTTTAGCTAGAAATTCATTGAAGGAAAAATGAATTGTTTATCATTTTAGGTGCATTTTTAGTGTTTTTGGAGTCGAGTCTTCACACCATCAAAGTTTCATTTCCATACCTATTGACTTAAGAAACAACCCATAAAAGTAACGCTTAATTAAAATTGATCTAGCAATCTTTTTATTTCTAGGGCTCTTATCACCAATATAGCTTAGGCTAGTATCTTGGAGTAGGGAGTAATTAACTCTCCAAGATAGTTAAAACAAACAAGTAGCTATATCTTGTGGTAGGAAATAAATCCAATTGTAATTGATATAATCTGGGAAGCTCCTCTTAAACGAGTCAATCACGAGATCATGTCCGAACCTTTGAGACGATCAAGTCTGCCTCATTGGGAAAGATAGAAGATTTGCGCGTATTATAAATGGTAAACCTCAGATTAACCATTTTCGAGGAGCCCGGGGTCACTTGTTGATAAACCTCGAATTGATCATGTCGAGGAGCCTTCAAGGGGATTGAGCTTTGTTACTCTACCCTTGCACGTAGATCGGATCATAGACTGTTCCCCCAGTTGTATTTGTTACTGTTGGTAACCTTAGTGTCCATAAACTTAAGATTATTTCCTAAGGTGATGGTGAAGGATGGGTCTCACTGTACCTGGAGCAGACGTCGACTAGACTCACTTGGACTCTCTGGGGGGTTCTCTTCACTCGAGACGGTTTTGTGAAGAAACTTGTGCCAGTCTGTTTCATTAAGTAGGTTGTCGGGGTAACTGTTCCAACCGCCCTTTCTGTATTGAATTCTACGACATTGGATTTCATCACCAACTAGTGTTTTTGGTACGAAAAGTTACTGTTTGTGTGTGGTTTGAACTCTTAGATTTTTTAGGCATGTGATTCAATTGTTTGGTTCTTTAGAGACTCTAGGTGTTATTATTGAAATTTTCTTTGTTTGCGTGTGAGTAATTAAATATTTAATCGTGGTTGAATTACCGAGACAATCCCGTAGACTTCGGGGGCAACCTCCCGAGTATACACCAAGCTAGCTTGAAGGGCTACGAGCTCTTCTACCAGTGAATTAGCTGAAGAACCTGAAATTTTTGAGCCCGAAACTGAACCTGCTGCTACTCCATCTTCAGGATTTGCTCCTCCAACTTCTAGTGGTCCTGGTTCACCCAGGGTAGGAAGTATCATTACCCAAAATCTTCCTTCTGGACTCATTTCCATTGAATAACTTGCTAGTCCGGACGAAGACATAACTCTCCCTGAAAATCAACCAACTTTGGAACTTAGGGAGCGTGAATCAATTTTCTACAGTCCTTTTAGGAGTGACACTTGGTACGTATCTTTGACAAACTTTTTAGAAAACCTGAGTCTTAGTTTTTCACCACCTTGAATTCCTTTTCATCCTATGCCCAGAGGTTATTATCCTCCTTTGAATATGTCGAAACGATCATCCATGTCTTCCCAGACACTGGAAACATTTTTATATGGCGGTCCTTCTGGGTATCAATCTCTCACTGGTACTTTTTGAGAAGCATCTCCTCAACCAATTGAACATGGGATCTCAACTGGTAATAATGGAACTCAAGCGTTGAGCATAGAAGAAATTCTTATGATGTCTGGTACTATTCCAAATCCGCAACCTCAAGGTAGTCAGTTACCACCTGGAGGGAAACCTCAAGGTAGTCAGTTACCGCCTGGAGGGAAACCTCAAGGTAGTCAGTTACTGCCTGGGGGGCAACCTCAAGGTACTCAATTACCGCCTGGGGGGCAACCTCAAGGTAGTCAGTTACCGCCTGGGGGGCAACCTCAAGGACAGTACATACCTTCGGGACAGTACATACCTCAAGGTCAACCCCAGACTCAGTACATACCTCAAGGTCAACCCCAGTATCAATATATACCTCAAGGTCAACCCCAGTTTTAGTACATGCCTCAAGGTTATCAACCTCAAGGTTAGTACCCAACTCAAGGTTTCAAACCACCTTCTGGTCAATCACTTGTACAAGGAGTTGGAAATGTACCATTTAATTATTAGCCCTATGCTCAACCTTTTATGGGTCCATACCCCGGAATGAACATGGTGTGGGATCCATCTCAAACTCAACAGACTTTGCAACCTAACGTGCAGTTCTCAGCTCAATCTGGACAACCTTTGGTTTCTGGTTCAACCCAGCAACCTGTCCAGTCTACTGTTCAAACCTCTGCACCTAGTGTAGTTCATCAGCCTGGGCCTAGTTCACCTTGAACTCCGCCTCAAACTGCTACTGCAACTACTGCAGCTTCTGTTCAATCTACCCCACCTACTTCTGGAGTATCAGCAGCTCCGGTTTCTACTATTCCTGCATCAGTGCAGACTCCTCAAGCCTCTTTACCACAGTCGGGACCTACAATTCAGACTTCGGTTCAGATGCCTGTAGGACAACCTGGTCCAAGTACGGTTGTCACAAGTCAACCACAATTCACTTATCAACCGTACCAGGGATAGTATCAATTTGGTCCTACTGTACAAAATCCAGCTTATCAGTATCAACCGTACCCTGGATATACTTATCAGCAACCTCAACAACCCCAGTTTGGTCCGGTTAATCCTGGTTTCCCAGGAGGTTATAATATTCCAAATGCAAATCCAATTCTAGGTTATCCTGGATATCCTCCTCCTGGGGCTGGTCTTGTTACCCAAGGTTTTCGCGACCCTAACCATCAGTTACCGTTTATAGCAACTTTGGATTTACCTGATTTGTCGCACCTTACGAACAACCCAATTAACTATCTTCCGTATTGGCCGCCAATGCCTAATAAGTTGCCCAGTGATATCCCGAAGTTTGAGGGTAAGTCAGGAGAGGATCCATCAAATCATGTGATGACTTATCACCTCTGGTGTGCATCTAATTCCATTATCGATGATTCAATTCGCTTACGTCTTTTTCAACGCACTCTAATTGGTCTTACTACCAAATGGTACATTGAGTTACCACAAGGCTCTTTTTATAATTTTAGTCAGTTAGCTACTTCTTTCTTAACTCATTTTCAGTTGCCTGTTAGATACGACAATGGCACAGAATTATTAACTTCATTAAAATAGTCAACGTCAACGTATATTTCTGATCATATTCATGAATGGTGGCGTAGACGACATTTAGTGAAAGTTTTTATTCCGGATCAAATTTTAGCAGAATGGTTCATTAAATCATTATTACCTAAAATCACTGAAGATGTAGCTAAGGCAGGAGTTGTTACTGAAGAGCAAGTAATTTCTCAGGCTCAGTACCTTGACCTCGTTTATACGCAGTCAGGTACTTTACATGAAAAAATCCCCGACCTTCCAAAACACAATCAAATAACTACAGCTCCTTCAGGGTCTCATGCCGCTGATGGTATGATTGGTTCAGTTAGTACCAAAAGCAAGAAGAAATCTTCAAAGAATTCTTCTCCTATTATAACTTTACCAGATTCCCCGATAGGAGACTCTTCCGCTGAAATTCCTGCCAATATCCATGTTGTAGAATCATCTACGGCCAAATCAAAATCTGGTGGTAAAAAGAAGGGGAAGAAGAAAAATAAACAAAACTCAAAAGAGAAACCAGATAAAAGTGAATCTACTGACGAGAAACGTAAACCTCGCTATCCTTGTCTCATTTGTGACGAGGAGCATTTTATAAGAGACTGCCCACATCAAGCTAAGGTTGCGAAAATCATCAAAGGTTCTCAAACGCCTGCTATCTTGAAGGATCCTTTTCCTAGCCAAGATAGTAAGATGATTGGTTCTTCCTCAAATGCCTTAGAAGAACCCATAATGATGATGTCTCATGTCAGGATTGCGACGCGATCGCAAGATTATGGTAATAAAAGTCTTGTTGGTGGTAAGGAAGCATAATCTTCTCATTCAAACCCATCAACTTCAACTCCTTTTGGTTCTGATCCACTACAGATCGAGAAACCTAACCCTGACTTAGTAATCAAACCGCCTGCTAAAGGTATACTTTGGAAGTCAGCTTTCAATCCACATGCGAGAGCTGCTCAGAATTATAACATTGTTGAAGACTTAGCTATTTCCCCTTAAGCGATGTCGACTTTGGAGGTGCTGCAATCCTGTCCAGCACAGCGTAAATTACTATTGTCGGTTATAGGAGTTGTTGATATTTAGGATTCGAACCTTATAATCTTCGATTTAGAGAATAGTACACCTCACCTACCCCATCAAATGGCTTTCCAGATTCCAGTGTTAGTCAAAAACAGACCTTGCTTTAGGACTGTAATTGATGAAGGAGCTTCTATGTGTATCATGTCGATCCAGTGTTGGAGATCACTTGGTTCTCCGACACTCAATCAGTCCCCGACGATTCTAAAGGCTTTTGATGGCCGAGTGTTCCATCCTTTTGGCATTTTGTAGGATTTACCTATAGGGGTTGAAGGAAAAACTATAAATCTAGATGTAGAAGTGGTTGATGCCCCTCTAGATTACAACCTTCTCTTGGGTCGCAGTTGGTCTTACGCTATGACTACTATTGTTTCATCGGTCTTTCGGCTTTTCAAGTTTCCTCATAATGGAAAGATCGTTATGATAGACCAACTGACTTATTTTTCATCTAACCTAGCCTCTTCTGATAGTATTCAACATGTTGGTAAAACAACTATCCCTTACAAGGATGTTGGGGTAGGATTGATTAAAGATTCTGGTTTACTAGGAACTTTTTCCTTTCCTCCTCCTAACGTATCGCCTTCTATTGCAACTATTCATATGATTTCATCGAACACTATTGCTTTTGATGATCCTTGGATTGTACCTTCCGATTCTAAGGTGGATTCATTTGGTAACGCGATGCCTTTGAGTCCCTTTGAAATTGCATATCAGGCTGTACAGTCGTTTTTTGACCCTTGTTCAACTGAAATTGATCCAATGAATGTGGTCCATGGAGAATCACTTTCAATATCAACCTCAGCTTCAACAAATTTTTCTGAGCCTATTCATACTGATGAGCAGATTCGTGAACTTTTGTCTATTGATGATTTACCATGGGAAGATCTTCATCATCGATCTTCATTTTTACCTGAGCTTGATCATTTTGAAAATGATTTTTCATCTATTTTTACCGCTGATTATGTCCAAGAACCACAGAATCCATTGCAACATCCTGATTCTGAGTTAAATTTGGGAAATATCTCTTGAACGGTTCCTATCTACATTTCAGTTAAACCCAGAATTATTGAAAACATTCATATAGGTGCTTCCTATACGGACGATGAAATCCAAACTTATAAAGCCCTATTTCAAGAATTTCGCGACGTGTTTGCCTGGTCATATGAAGAAATGCCAGGAATCGATCCATCAATTATTGTCCATGAAATTAAAGCTTACCCGAATGCTAAACATGTCTGGCAACGTTTGTGTCAAATACATCCGCCAAAAGCTGTTGCTATTAAAGCTGAAGTTGAGAAATTACTTCGAGCAGGCTTCATTTAACCAATTCCATTAACGAATTGGGTATTGAATATTGTTCCGGTTAACAAAAAGAAAGGAACGATAAGAATATGTATCAATTATAGGGATATTAATCGAGCTTGTCCTAAAAACAATTATCCAACCCCCTATATCGATCAAATTATTGATGATTGTGCCGGCAACGAAATGTTCTCCTTTATGGATGGTTTTTCCAGTTACAATCAAATCAACATACTCCTTGTTGATCAACCAAAAATGGCTTTCATTTGTCCATGGGGGACATTTGCTTATTGCAAATTACCTTTTGGATTAAAGAACGTTGGAGCAACTTTTCAAAGAGCTATGTCTTACGCATTTCATGACATCAAGCACATTATGCAGCCTTATCTCGATCATTTACCTGCCCATTCATTACATAGAGCCGATCATCTCACTCATTTACAAGCAATCTTTATGAGATGTAGGCATTATTGAATTAGGAATCCACACAAATGTGTATTCTGCATAGAAACGAGTCGTTTACTGGGATTTGTCATTTCGAAAGCCAGCATTCGTGTCAATCCCTCGAAGGTTGAAGCTATTGTTAAATTACCTCCTCCTTCGACTCTTCGCCATCCAAAGTTTGCAAAGGAAAGCAAACTTTTTACGTCATTTCATTCCTAACTACAACAAGATAATGAAAGGGTTCACCAGGTTGTTGAAACAGAATACTCCATTCTTTTGGGATGAGATAGCTGACAAATCTTTTGATGCACTTAAACACGCGTTGACCCATGCACCGTTATTGCATCCTCCCAACTACAACCAGGATTACTTTTTGTACCTCGCTGCTTCTCATTCCACCATTGGGATGGTTTTAGTTCAGGAAGATGAATTCAACAGTGAACATGTGATTTACTATCTTAGTCGAACTCTAAATCCGACTGAGCTTAAATATTCGCATGTGGAGAAATTGGCATTGGCAGCTGTTCAAGTTGTCCAAAGATTCTGTCACTACATCTTATTACGCAAAACCACGGTAATTTCTGACTGTAACCCTATGACGTATATTTTGACCAAACAATTGCTAGGGGGCAAGTATTCCAAATGGATAGCTATCCTGCAGGAATTTGACTTGGAATTTGAAAAATCCAAGGCGAATAAATCTTTGGTTTTTGCGGAACTGATGTGTGATTTCCCGCATACTGATACTGAAACTATGGCGGAAGAGCCCATTGCGGACGAATCCTTGTTTCTTATCAGTACTCTTGATCCATGGTATGGAGATATCATTGTTTATCTCCAAACCCAATCTTTTCAGCCTAAAATTTCACGATCTCAGCAACGGAAAATACGTTTCCAATCCCAACAATACAATATTATTGGTGATACACTCTATCGTCGTGGGGCGGATTCTGTTTTCCAACATTGTTTAACTCATGAAGAAGCTGAAAAGGTTCTAAATGACTGTCACTCTGGAGCATGTGGCGGTCATATGTCTGGGTATGCCACAACCCAAAAGATATTGCGCGCTGGTTATTTCTGGCCATCTTTATTCAAAGATTGTATCTATGCAGTCCGAAAATGCCACAATTGTCAAATTTTTTATCATAAGATGCATGCTCCACCCACTCCTCTCCACCCTATAATTGTCGTCGGTCCTTTTGCAAAGTGGGGTATCAACTTTATTACATGTAACCCTCACTTGGCCGGGGGGCATGCATATATCATCCTTGCAGTAGATTATTTTACTAAGTGGGCCGAGGTGATGTCTACATTTTCAGCAGATGGCAAAACTGCTGCAATTTTCGTTTTTAATCATATAATTACTAGATACGGTGTTCCTCAAGCGATTATTACTAATCATGGAAGTCATTTTCGAAACATCATGATGACTAAACTGACAGATCAACTTGGCCTGTGTCACGATAGTTCTACTCCATATTACCCACAGGCTAATGGTCTGGTTGAATCTATCAATAAAATTCTAGTCACTATGATCCAACGAATCATTGGTATTCATAGGTCGAATTGGCATAACATGTTATTTTCAGCACTTTGGGCATATCGAACCTCAGTAAAAACATCAACTGGTTTCTTTCCTTTTCAACTGGTTTATGGTTTGGAAGCAGTGTTACCCACTGAATGCGAAATTCCGTCATTGCAAATAGCCATAGAAATGTTTGTTGTACTTAGCTCAGCTAGATGAGAATTGGCACAATGATGCATTAGCAATCAAGACTCATGCAAAACGAATAAAAGCTCAGTACGATCGAAATATTACACCTCGTAATTTTTCGGAAGGAGACCTAGTCTTACTATACGATCAAGCATACGATAAGCTAGGGGCTGGAAAATTTGTACCTATGTGGTATGGTCCTTATATTGTTAAGCAAAAGCTAGCAAAAGGGGCCTATGAATTGGTAAATTTTGATGGTGTCTCTTTGGGTAAACCCAAAAATGGGCTTTATCTGAAGAGATATTACGCTTAAATTTTGGTGTGGAGATTTTTTGTTAGATTAGTTTCTTTCTAGCTGGTGTGTTTTAGATTAGAAATGTGTGCCTAGTTTAGAGAGTGCTTTTATCACTATTCCTGCTTATCTTGATTTTACTCTTGATATTGTAGATGTCGACGTCTCTTCAAACATACATTGGTTTTGCTGATGGTGCTTGTCATAATACACAGAACATTTCTTCCGCAGCTTGGGTTATCTATTCACCCTCTGATGAGTTAGTATCTATGCATGGGGTAAACCTCGGTCAAACAATGAATAACATTGCAGAGTATAGTGCAGTGATTGAGTTATTATCTAAATCCATCTCATTTTGGATTCAGAGTTTGATTGTTAGGTTAGATTCTGAACTCGTTGTATTATAGCTTAATAGAGTTTATGCCATTAGAAATCCAGTATTATTAAGATTATTTTTGAGAGTTCGTCTCTTGGAACGTGAATTTGACTACATTGAATATCAACATATTCCAAGATATTTAAATACATTAGTAGATGCAATTGCTTCTCGAATGTTAAATAGACATTTGCAATAATCAAAAAAGTAAATTTAAAACATTCCATAACATGTTATACAAGATAGCCAGTAATAGTGATATATCATAGCATAGAAGTGTGTCAAATATACATCGTCTTCGATCGTAGGTTGAAAAACACCTTATGATCAGCAAAATGATAATACAAAAAGACATAAAATGTCGTGTGAGTCTACAAAAGCGATCATCCTATCCCTGGTGATGATCACGATAAGAAACCACTGCTCGGGCCACCCTACAAAGGAACCTCCTAAAAGGTCCTGGGACCCCAATCACATATCACTGTAACCTAAGTGGGATATCATCTATGCCAGTCTCTAGAATATCTGTTGTCAAACGCTCTAGATGATTCTCCAATTCGGTCAGGGTCTCTGTAGATTGGTCCTATGGGGCCGGTACTACTACAGCTAGGTGTCTCCTCTCATAGGGCTAGAGAGCGGCTGGTCGCCGTGGACCCACATCTACATTTGAAACTTTTTATTATCAGTTTTGGACGATTTAAAAACAAAAAAAAAATTAGTTAAAACTTAGAAAATGTTGAGAATGATTTTACCTAAATCATCCCACTGCTCTCCTGGTGGAAGAGTCATGTCTAGGTCACCACGATAATCCATCCCAGCATATGGAAAATCCTGAATCACAAAAAGTTGGTTCCCCAACCAAAAAAAATACTCAGGCGGAAATCGAACAACCTCTGAACCCTCCTCAGGATGACGGGCCATCACTGCAACCCAACGCATTATCCTAGGCTCTCGAGGAAGTCCAGCCTCAACGGAAAGCTGTTGTGGGACCAACATTGGGACCCTCTCTAGACCAAAGCTCACAACCAGGAAACCATATCCAAAGTTTTTTAGTTGTCCGTTCTTTGCTCTAGTTAGTTGGCCTTTTACATTTTCCAACACAGCTTCGCACCAGTTGAAGATGGTACCTCGATAACAGTCTACTACCATTCGCATCTGGGATCTGGTAGCTACATGCAATGCTGCACTCCCGCATAGTCTGGTGACAGTGAACGCGATAACCTTAAGTTCAGGATGGGTGATAGTTTTAATATCGATCTGTTTGTCCGCTGTTTGATCATTGCAAAACTCTAATCGGAGACTAGCGACAGACTGGCCACCTGGCCTAGTCCTGAAAAGAGATAATTGTTCGCCTCTCTTGGGAAAACTAGTCAAAAAATATATGTCCTCCAGCTCAATTTCGAGCCGGTGGCCACCAATCATGAAACACTGGTCCTGTATGTTCCACCTATCCACCAGCCATTGCAAGAAGTCTACTTGGGCCCTCATGCCGGGTATGGCCCAGAATTTAAATAGTCTGCATGCTCTCAATGCATCCAATGTGGGTTGATGATTTATTGCAGCTAGGTCCACATCCTCGTGCTCGCGTTCCCGCCAAATAAGCATTTTGTATGTCCTACATTGCACAAAAGACATATTAGAACAATTTAGTTCAAAAATTTTGGGCGGAAATGGAGAAATTTCAAATTTTAAAACCTATTTCGTGGGGTCCGCACCTGCTGGTTAGGGACAGTGCGTAGGTCCGCACTTGTCGTAAGCAATAGGTGCGGACCCATGACTTTTTCCTTTGTAGGAAAAAGTCGGGGTCCGCAGGGGCCGCATGTTGCACCTGCGGACCCCCGCGAGCGTTTTTCTAAAACAAATTCTCCTTAAAAAATCAAATTTAAAGCCCTAAAACGAAATGCAAATGGTTGAAATGCAAGATAAGGATGATGTGGATTACCTGGAGCTGACGGTTTTCGATTCCAATGGACGGATTTTCCGCAATCTTCACAGGAAGTTTCTTACCCAAAAGCTCTCTCTTCTCACTCTGAAGTCAAACGGTAAAAATGAATTTACAAAAGCCCTTTTTATAAGCTTTTTTGAATAAATGAATTTTTAATTTATTTATTTTTTACTTTAAAAAGGTAACTTTTTGATGCATTTTTATTTATCTTAAACAGGTATGAGTAATGTTTTGAGTTTTTGTGCAGAATATTGGATTTTTCAGGGAAAATTGATCATTTTCAACAAAAAACATTGGAGTCCTCTTTAAGCTCTTTTCTGACTCGTAAAATATGAAAAGATTGTCGAGTTTTTCCTTTTTAAACTCGTTAAAACGGAATTAAAAGGACGGTCCACTTACAGCTCTTTTCTGACTGTATAAACATGAAAAGATCGCCGGACTTTTGTCATTTCAAGTTCAATATTGGTTATAAAACGATGTGTCTTTGATCACCTTTTTACTTTTTCGGATTAGGGCCACTAATTATGAAAAGTACTCCTTGATCGTAATGGTCAAGTGGTTCTCTCAAGTATTATTTTATACTTTTTCGGGCTTGGGAGACACAAATTTACGAAAAAGGACATCCATGGAGTTTTCTTAAGTTTTTCTTCTGACTCCCTAAAATTGAAAAACACCGAGTTTTTCCTATACTAGACTCGTTAAAATTTAACAGTAAAGGACCTGTTCAATTTTAAATAAGAACGAACCACTCCTTCTTAGGGTTCGAATTTTAAACTAAGTTGGACTCATCCGAAGGATGAGCTTATAACCAAGCAAATGTTATCCTCCTCAAGCTTGTCAAAAATAAAGAGGTACTTGCCAGAAATGGTGGGGGAAAAGAGAGAAAAATGAACCTGTTTGTTATACTTTGTGTTTTAGAAAAGCAGTCAACCACTCTTAAACACGACACTTTTTGTTCATCTAGGTTGGGAAATCATTTGCCTAACAATTAATCAAAGCATATTGAAAGTCTTCAGCTGGTTTCTGGGTATTAGCTTTGGGCCAATTGTCACCAAACCATCTGTAGTGACGTTATGTGTTCAAGAGGTCAGTTTAAATAAACCATTCATCTGCAAAATATCTGTCATCCATTTTGACCATCCCTGAGTTAGTCCTTGCCAAATATATTTCTTCAAACTTGATCTATGATTTTGTATTGTGGGCTTGCCTACGACAGATCGCTTTCTATCGACTTCAGCTCATTATCTAAAAAGATGATCTAGAAATCGTCAGTACCTTGGAATCTGCATGCCCTAATGGCAGGTTTCTAGCCTTCGACGATAGGTTGCATCATTGACCTTCGATCAAAGGATTCTATGACATGTTCAACATCAGCTCATCTATTCACATTTCATGGATTGTACTGAGTACTTTGAGAGCCATTAACATTATTGGTGGTTTCTCTCACACTTGTTAATAGTTCACATCATTGATTGGTAATCAAGTGGTTTCTACCATGTTCAACTTTGACACATTCATTCACATGGATAGAATCGTACTAGTTCGGGAAGTAGAAATCAAGATCCTGGATCTAGTTTCCACCATCCAGGCTGCGAGGAATTTTGTTATTCATTATACAGTGGACTATTCATAAATAGATGGTTTCGCCCATACTGTGTCTACATATGTCTATACTTATGATTTATTACAAAATCATTCCTGTATCAGAACAATTTAGTTAGTTTTCTAGTCAGTTTTGATCTGAGTATGGGAATGCCTACCTCAGCGATGATATGTTGACATATATATATTTTGCATTGAATTTTTTTACAGGTTCCGACTGGGGTGTCCACAGAATGATCCTTAAAACAATAAAGTACTTCACTCTTCTTAGATGACAAGTTCTATCTCCATCTATTACAGACTTTGCACTTTAGGGGGCAATCTGATGCACAAAAAGTTGTCACCTTGACATTCTGCAATCTGTGTGAGTCCATTACCACTCATACTTCCCTCCTTTGCAAGTCTTAAGCCTCAGTTCTTCATATCAAGCCTTGAAAATAAGAGAAAGCCCTCAAAAGTCTATAAAACTCTAGTTCCGCACTTTCTCTTAGCATTACCTACAATCCCGCACCTAAAGGTCATGTCCCCTGCGCACCTGACTGCTCTGTCTCTGTGTAATGGGTGCGGACCCCTGTAAAAGTCAAAAAGGCGCAAGTATATTCTTAAAAACTCACTTTGAGTCATTTCTAGAAGCTTCTGGAAGGAATCTTGAGGTGGCAAGTTCGCTCCTTTAAGGTTCATGCATCCCATACCTTAAGGAGCTAACCCCTTGATGTGAGGAGCTTATCCCTTTGAAGGAGGACTCTATCCCTTCATAGGTGGACCTGTAACCTCCTTCCTTTGCACTATAAAATGAAGCATTGGGCTGGTTACTTGAGAGGTTGAAAGCTGAATATTTTTGAGGTGAAATGCTGCTGGAACTTAGTCTTCCTAATTGAGCTTTTGTGAGGAAAGATTACATACCTCTTTGATCTCATTTGGAAGAGTGTGAGGCTTGTCAAAGTAGAGGAGATTCCTGTTTCGGACCCTGGGAAGAGCTTGTACAACATCAAGGCACCAAAGGTTCTCAAAAGGAAACTCTTTCGGACGATTGAAGGATGGCTGCTACAAACTAGCGTTGGACTTAAGGTAGGGTCTAAACACCTCTATAGTTTTTATTAATGAATCACAATATGTTTAGAGAAAGGTAGATTTTCTTGTCCTGCTTGTTGCTATATATCTTTTGATACTAGGGAGATCAACCTTGTCCATAAGATCGATTTATCCGGCCAACACATCTTCAAGCTTGAAATTAAAAATAAAGAGGAACTTGCTAGAAATAGTGGGGAAAAATGGAAGGAAACATATATCCTATATTTTGTATAAAAGGAAGCATGTCTCTCTTGAACATGACACTTTCTTGTATCTCCTATCGGGTTTGTGTTATCCTCACTTCGTCACTTTCCTTACTAGGTTTGGGGAATCTATTTTCCTCTCATCTAATTATACCCTATTGTCACCATGACCTCTAATCCTATTTTGAGTCAAATGCTGCCAAATTCCGAAGTCGTGTCGCCAGTATGTTCAAGAGAAGTCCCATTTGCAAATTCAAACTACTTATACGGATACCTTGCTTGAATTTTTCTCCAACAATCCTGAATCACTCTTGCCAACTCTACAAAATCATATGTTCGTGTTGATGATGTGAGAAACATTATGGCCCTCCTTCGATGGATCACTTCTTGTCGACTCCAACTCATTATCCAAGAAGATGTTCTAGAAACTCCCTTTCAGTACCTTGGAGCTTGCATGCCTCAATGGAAGGTTTTTCACATTCGACGATAGGTTCAAATTACTAGCCTTCGATTGAATGATTCTACAAGTGTTCGACTTCAGTTTCATTGTTCACACTCATGGATTGTGTTGTTGTACCTTGAGATCCATTTTCATCATTCGTGGTTTCTCTTGTGCTTTTTAATGGTTCACATCATTGACCCATAATCAGGTGGTTTCTACCATGTTCGACTCCGACACATCTATTCACATGGTGGGATTCATACATTGGTTGGATCGAGATAGAGATGAAGAGCTTGGTTTTCATTTGATAAATCCAAGTTGTGTGGAGTTATTAAGTATTCATGATTGTACACATGATCCCTTCTATTTAGATGGTTGCATCTATGTCATGGATCCATAAACATAATCCTTTCTATTTAGATGGCTACATCCATGTAGTGGATTCATGTATTATTAGATACCTACTCAGAGATGTATTATTAGACATACTTACATCAAATATGTCAAATATAATATATTATGTTTGATCTATAGGTATCCTGACGATGTTTCTCTAAGTCCTTGCCTTGGCTTATAAAGCACTTCAACATTCACTTCCCATTTTTCCTTCATGCCTTAGGGGGCATATGTTATATGGTATTTTTTCACACTCCTCATCTTGTATCCTGAAGTGTTGAACTTTGTGTCGTTAATGCCACAAATGTCACAAAATGATGAAAGTTTTCAGTGTATTCACCATGAAACATGTTTAGAAGCATCCCTGAAGAAAAGAAGAAGACTTGCCTTGAAATAATTCTGAAGAACTTGTCAAAAACCTTGTTTTTCAAGACCAATGTGTTTTTCATAACTAGTGACCTATGTTGATCACTTGTTGCATCATACTCTCCTAGCGCTTCCAATGTGCCTTTTATCATGAAAATCCGCGTTGGTTCTCTTCAAGCATTTTTTTCCCAAAATGGAGGAGAAGATTCTCTTACTAGAAGTCTCGAGAATGATGAGCTGGTTATAGGTGAATGAATATTGGAATGAGACCTCCCATTCCTAGTCCTTGATCCTACTTTCATGGATCTTTCCCTTGAGATGTGGAACTTCTCCCTCCTTTCATGGATCCTCAACTCCCTCTCCTTCCCTATAAATGATATCCCTACTATCCACTAATGGTTGGCTAATGATTGGTTGCCTTCCTAATGCTAAACGATGCCCAATTTCTGCCCATTTTTCTAAGGAAAAAGGAGTGCTTAAAGTTTAATCCTAGGACTTGGAAACTCACCTAAAGGAGGATTCCAACATCAAGGCTTAAGTGGTTGTAATGCTCCCTTTACAATCTATTAATAATACATTATGTGTTTGTTTTCCATAAATGTGTCAATTATTGCTCATTTAGTGTAATACTCCTTGATCTGTTACATGGTTTATATTGGAATGAATTTTGCTATGTATGTGTTTGTTGTCTCCACGTGATCTTCCTTGCAGGTATTCATCGATAATGGTGAAGAGGAGATTGAGCTTGGAAACTAAAGAATCAAGTACAACACCAATAAATGTTAGCATCAGAGTGAGGTAGGTCACATATCCTCCTTTATGTTTTCTGGTATAAACTAGGAAATTTTGCATATATTTGTCTTCGTATGTTACTAGATCATCCCATAGGACTAGAGGGATCATTTCTGTCTGCAGAAAGAATTGCCTGCACAACAAATTTGACACAAGTTGTTGCCTTTACAAAGACCTTGGACATAACAGAGACCTGGGAAGACACTGCAAACAAGATAGATTTCAAAGCAACACAAGGAAGCCCTAAGTTTTTCATTTTCCAAGTATCATCACACGTAAGCTATAAAAACACCAATGCGATGAGTCCCACTTAATGAACTAGACAACTGAGATGATTCACATTGTCACTGCTTCATCGCGTTTTATAAGAAGGAAAATTGCAATGGGTCTCACTTTCACAGAAGAAAAAGTGCAATGAGTTGAACTTTCACAGAAGGAAAAGTGCGATGGGTATGATATGCACAAAAATCAAGGAAAAATCCCTAGTCAAGCTCGAAATCCAACTTTATTAAGTTAAAATATAATATGGACAGGACAAAATGAGTCAAATACAGAAGTCCTAAAAGGCCATGGTAAATAAAACCACTAAAGAACATTTCATTCCCTAATGGAGTCACCAAGTTGTTCTGGTGGATAAATTCTTTCTGCGGACAAAAGTAATCTCCCTAGAACTAGTGGCTTAACATAGAAACAACCAAAACAAAACTACAATGTTTTTCCTTAGAGATGTTTGAAATATGAAAGAAAAACTTATTTGGAACCCAATGCAATCTCCCTTCTTCTCCTTATTTGTTAGCTCCACCTCTAACTCTAAAAGTGGAATCTACAAATCATCCAAAACAAGAAAGAGCACAAAATATACAAGATAACATATACAAACAACTCTAAATAAGAAGTCGTGGATTCATGTTCTACATATGCATAATCAAGACATAATGTATAGGATAAACAATGCACTTTTGTATTAATAATGACAAGAAAACATTACAACCCTTGTAGGCCTTGACTTTGTGAATCTCTCCCATCTTTCTTGTCCTTTCTTTGCCACAATGGAAAGCCTTCAATCACACCTAGAGTAGATGGATGGATTATGGACCTCTAGACAGAAATGGAGAGCATAAAGGCATAATCAGAGTCTCCAAAAGCCGACCCAGACTCTAAGGTAGGTGTTGCATTTATAAGGTAAATGAGGTAGTTTTAAATTTACCATACTAGGGCTTAAAGCCACTTTAGAAAGAGGTAAGCTCTATGAGATGAGAGATAAGACCTCATTAGTACGAGTTCGAGATTATATCCAACAATAAATGGTTAAACCCACTCCCTAAACTTTTAGAGAGAGAAACTTCAAAATTATTTTTATTTTTACTCATTTCCAGGTGTCATCGCACTTTCTATAAGAGAAACCTACTTTGACCAGTGCAAGTTCCATATGTGTAGCCAGTGCCATCGCACTTTGTTAAGAGAGTAAGTGTGATGAGGTCGTAAGTTAGGGTTTTCATCCAATGTAATCCATGATTCTTATAATTATTGCAAGGTGTAAATGGATGATGATAGATCTGGGTGTAGGGCCATTTATTTGAATGCAACAAAATGACATGTAACATATTGTAATGTCTTGTCCTGTAAACATTTTGACTTGGTCAAAGTACATAAAAATGAAAATAAAATAACATTAAAAATAAGATAAAATAAAATTAAGAATTAAAATAAAATCGAGGTTAAAAAAATTCAAATAGGGTTTGTTACAATACCATGGATTAATACCATCGACCAATATCATATGCCCAAAGAATAAATATAAAATGGAATATATATATATATATATATATATATATATATATATATATATATATATATATATATATATATATATATATATATATATATATTTTAAATTTGGTTCTACCAAAAGCTGAGAGGGATAAAATTTGGTGCAAACCTCTTTTAGAGTGAAAACATATATAATCCCTCTTGGCACTTCATAGATCCAGAGTTAAGATGAATCTAGACCGGTTAAATTATAAATATTTTTTTAATATTTTATTTGATATTATTTAAATATCATAGTGTAATTTAATATTTAGCAAAACATTTCTATTTTATTAATTAAATGTATAATATATAAAAGTACTTAGATATTAAAACATGTTTGAGTTGACAACATTAAATAGTAAATTATTATTATGGTTGTGATTTTTATACTTGGTTATGGCAGGTTATATTGTAGTCACTTTATAGACAAAATGCTTTGACTTTCAATTAGTTTCGAAATTTTTAAAAATATTTTCTAAATTGTATTAAAGTTTTGAAAAAAATAACTATTAAACTGAGTATTTTGAAAATAAAAATTAATTTCTGAAATTTTTGAAATTTGAATTTCTATTTTCTTATTGGCTCACATAGATGAAATAACTAGTTTTATTGGGTTATAAATATAATTTATGAGAAATAAGAATTATTTTAAAAATAAAAAATAGAAATAAAAGCTATATACCATGAAGTGTCATAATAGTACACGCATCAAATCTCAATATTCATGAAAAACAATACACACATCAAATCTCAATATTTATGAAAATTTCATTATTTATAAAAAATAAAAAAAATTATATATATATATATGTGAAGTGTCATAGTAGTGCACACATCAAATTTCAATATTTATAAAAATTTCATTTCTAAGTGTGTCAAACTCATGTTTGACTTTTAATTATTGTGCAACTTTTGAAAATAATTTACAAAGGTTTTGAAATTTTTTAACACTCACAATTTATTTTATGATATATTTTTTTGGTGGTTTAATATATATATATATATATGATATTTTAATTGTGAAATTACTTTATATATAGATTCACTTTTATATATAATATTAACATATATAATCTACTTAATATAAGAAAAAACATCTAAAATTATTATGTCACTACTTAAATAAAATATTCCTAAGTTATAATGAGAAATATTTAACAAAATCTCTTTTAAGTCTTACTACTAGGACTCCAATACTATTGCAACAATTGCAAAAAAAATCCAACAAACACATTTGTGATTTTCTATCACTTCTTATATCAATATAAAAATATTTTTGAAAATGCAATCTAAGTTTTTCCTCTAAACTCTTGCTACATTTGAGTCCCTTCCTACATTAATACAACTTATTTAGATAAATGGTCAACATTTGAATTGAATTATATATATATATATATATATATATATATATATATATATATATATATATATATAGATATAGATATAGATATAGATATAGATATAGATATAGATATAGATATAGATATAGATATATATATATATATATATATATGAAAAAATTATCAAAATTGTTTTTTACCTTCATAAATTGATTTCTAATTGGAATTGATATTATAGTCTCAATTTTACATTTATTGCCTATCTAATTTATTAATAACTTAAAGTCTCCCAATACTTATAAATATTTTTCTATTGTTTTTCATAAAAATATAAAATGCCTAAAACTTAACTATTCCTTTACTAACAACATATTTCAAAATAATATAATGTATTGATAAGAAAAAACAATGTCCCGGACGTCATATATCTTTATAGCTCTTTGGTATGCCCATAAGTCAACATGCATTTTCATAATTAAATATGTGTTCCTTTAATATTATATAATGTTTTTCTTTCAAACATTTTTACCTATCTTTAATAGCTAGCTTGATTTTATGGGCAATTTGTGTAAAAGTCATATATGGCCTTGAAATATCAAGTTGTCAAATAATGCAAGGTAAAGACTTATAAGCATTTGTAGATACGTTAGTTATTTAAGAATATAGATAACAAACAAAAGTCAATTAATACCGTTTGTAAATTTTTGTTATAAATGATTTTAATGCAAAATAAAAATTTCATTGTTTTAACTAAACACTTATTAAATCTTAACTTTGTGATTTCAACTATAAAAATCGCCCTACTTAAAAACTTTAACAATTTTAATTGTTTGAATATTTTGAAATCTTGTTTTAATATTTTAAAATTAAAAGTTGAAAAAGATCTAAACTATTATAATGTGATTTACAAAATAAACTTTATAAATCATAAAATTTAATTAATTACCCTTATATATTGTATGAGAATCATAAAATTTAATTAATTACCCTTATATATTGTATGAGAATTTTTATATTTTTATTATCCTTTTCATAAAAAGCAAGTACTAAACTTGTTTAAACATTAAGATTATGATTTTAAAAAAATGATATAACGCAAAAGAATATAAATTGAAAAAGTATTAAAAAATAATATAACGCAAAAAAATATAAATTGAAAAAGTATCGGACTACGGTGAAAATAAATGGGAAACATACTATAATACGAATGGTCATCCATTTTGACGAAACCCATTGACTTGAAATCTATTTCCACTAGGATGCGTGCCCCTAGGCACATGCTTTCATAATCTAGCAAGATATGCTGATATTATCTATGTTAGAAGTAGGTATATATATATGAATTTTTTTTTAATACATTTTATTAAACAATATTATGGAAAAAAATAAAAATAAAAATGTAACTATATTAGATTGTGAACAAAATCTATCTTACAAATAAAATATAAAAAAATACGCTAAAATATAAGTTGTTAGGTATATGATACAAATATATAAAAAAATCAATAAGTTGTCAGGTATATAATATATATAAAGAAATCAATTTTGTTATTTTTAAAAGTTTATTTTTAATTAATTTTTCTAAAAAATTGAGATGGTTATAATTTTAAAAAAAATTGGTAGTGGTGGTGGTGGTGGTGGTGGTTAACATCCACTGAGACCAAACTTTGGTCTATCGGACCTAAAGAAACAAATTATTTAGTTTGATTTAAGATTTTATTCCTATGCTCAAAAAGCTTGGAGAGAAGCCTCCCGAGCTCACTATAATTTTGACATCTTAAAAGACTAGGAAGGTCAGTGTTGCGACAAAGATTATGAAACTAAGATCTAATGTGGTTGTACGCAGGGCACTCTAAGAGGAAGTGGTTTTCATCCTCGATCTTCCTATTCTCACAGAGATGGCAGGTCCTTTCCATCCATGGTGTTTTAGGAACTGCCCAACGACCTGTTTCACTATGGAGCTCATGAGAGTTCGTTCTAATCTTCGCTATATTAATTTTCTTCTTTGAGCTAGTTAAAACAGAGAGATACTTTTGATCTTCTAGGGTGGGGTTGATGACCTTCTTATAATAACTTAATTTTATTTTAGTTGCTAAATCTTTCTCACACCACATTTTTTCTTTGAACTTAGAAGTAACAATATTTTTAATGTTATTAATGTTTTGCAATGCATCATTCTCGTTGATCTCCCAAAGGTTTAACCAGGCCCTCGTGTCTTTATACCACCCCCGCTTGAGCCTTAGGTGGTTTTGGCTGGAATTTAAAGCTAGCTTAGGAAGTCTATGATCTCCTATGTTATTGAGTTTGTGTTTATACAATAGAAGCCTAGTCATAGCTAGGCTCTCGATAGGGGAAAGACCTACTTTTATAAGAGGTAACTTCATATTTTTCTTATTTTTTAAGAATAATATAAACAAAAAAGATTCTATTAAGTTTGTGTACCCGGTCACAACAAAGTACTCGATAGAATTACAACTTGTACAAGCATGTCGCTTCAAAAAGACTTAGAGGGATGAAATCAAAATTTTCTTTTAATTTTTTCTTACTAGTTTTTGGAAGAATAAAATTAAGTCCATTGATAGGTAAATTTTACAAAATTGGCCAGTAACAAAATGCATTTGCAAGGGGTTGATATTTTTTTCTTGTCCATATTGCTTGGTGTTGGGTTTTCTATTACACTAAAACTTGCAAGGATTAATAAACTTCCAAACCATTATCATTACTTTTATCAATGATTCCATGGTGGACTCTAGATAACTTAGACTGATATTTTTTGCTTGTCTATATTGTTTGGTGTTGGGTTTTCCATTACACTAAAACTTGCAAGGATTAATAAACTTCCAAACCATTAGCATTACTTTTATGAATAATTCCATAGTGTACTCTAGATAACCTAGACTAACGCTGACTTAACAAGTCAATAAGGTTGGTTGTTGAGGAAAGACGAAGAATGGCGAACCCTAGCTCCGCCGTCTCCTTGCCCTCGGCCGTCGTCGGCTCTCTGCTCGCTCTGAGTACGAAGGGGTTCGAGAGATCTGGGCAAAGACTAAGGGTCTGTCTCTCAGCTGTAGATCCACAACATGACCACGCCAAGACCACCAGCTCGAACCACAGCACTGCTGCCTCCATGCCCCATGCCGCCGTTAGGTCTCAGATCGATCCGGCTGCGAAGGGGTTGGCGAGATCCGGGCAAAGATTAAGGGTTTATCACTTAGATGCAGGCACACAAGATCTCCACGCCATGAACACCGGCGCCGCAGATCTAAAAGCGCCTGCAAACCTCTTAACTGAGAGCTCAGGGAAAGCTTGGCCAAGTCCCCCTGCTTCCAAGGCGTGCCTTTGCAGCCCTCTTCAGATTGACAGATCGGACAAAGATCAGCCAGATCTAGTCACCCAGAAGGCAGAAAAACCCGTGTGCTGGCCAGATACAGAGATCTGCATGGGGTCAAAGCCCCGATCTAACTCCTTTCAGATCCAGATTGCTCAGCCTGCAGGCAGAACTATCATGCAATGGGTTCGCCCTTCAGATCTGGTGCAGGACCTCATACTGAATCTAAAGCGCAAAATGGGGATCCCATCTAGCCTTCTGCGACTTCTCTTTCAAGGTAAACAGCTAGAAAACCCTCTTTCCCTCTCTGCTTACGGCATTTCCAGGAACAGCTCGGTGGTGGCTACCCTTCGTTTGAGAGGAGGTGCTGCGGGACAATCCTCCTCTACTCGGCCTTTCTCATAGAAGGAAGCAGTTCACTCTGAGAACCCCAAACCCCCGGAAGCCCTTAAATCTAAGGCCTTCTTGGTTGAAAAAACTGAAGAAGTTCCCTCTGTTGAACTCATGCATGAAGATCTGGCTTCCCAGCATCAAGTA
This sequence comes from Pinus tabuliformis, assembly GCA_031772625.1. NCBI lineage: Eukaryota > Viridiplantae > Streptophyta > Pinopsida > Pinales > Pinaceae > Pinus > Pinus tabuliformis. The sequence continues at coordinate 113,440,585 of CM062805.1, forward strand.
TTTGCAGAAAGAGCCATCATTTGCAGATTTAATGGACTGTGGCCTCGATCCCAGGATCTCTACGCATGGATTCATGCAAACTGGACACATCATTGTAAGATCTTTTTTTGCTTGAAAGGTTATTTCATTGTTCTCTTTGATAACATCAAGCACTATGAAAAGGCCTTAGAAGAGGGCCCTTGGTTCATGGGAACTGCGGGGCTTTTTTTGACTCCCTGGTTTCCAGATTTTGATCCAGCCACTGCAGTCATTACCAAGACACCGGTATGGATTCGGCTTCCAAACTTACCTGCTCATCTATGGGATACTCGTGTCTTCAGAGCTATAGGAGACACTTTAGGTAGTTTCATCCATGGAGATTTTTGGCAGGAATCCAAAGGTCTCTACTCATATGCAAGAGTGTGTGTGGAGTTAGACCTGACCAAAGGTCTTCCAGAACAAATCAACCTCAAGATAAATGACTTTGTCTGGACCCAGACGCTGGATTACGAGAACACTGCTTTTCGGTGCCGCCATTGCCATCAATCTGGGCATTTGCAGAATACTTGCCCATCTCACCCGGCAAAAAAGAACAAGGCCAACGACTCCAAGCCCAGGTCCAAACGATGGGCTCCATGCTCTCCTCCTCCAGGCGGGGATTCTGACTCCTCCAGTTCTGAAGATGAAGATAGCAATGAAGATTTGAATCAGGCCCCTCATTCTGTGGCCCCTTCCACTGAGGGCCTGGCACCTTCCTCTGACTCAGCCATTGCTCAGAAACGTGTCCATTTGTCCTCTTCCTCGGATTCAGAAAAGGAGGGCTCCCCTGTGGAGGACCCCAATCTGCAAGTTGTAATCGCCCATCCACCCCAAAGTGGTTGGGTTGAAGTTAAAAAAGGAAAGGGAAAAAGCTTCGTGTTGAAACCCCTACTCTTTCAGGGTAGAATTCAATACTTCTTATGCTTTCAGTGACTAGTAGTAGCTCCTTGCTTGCTTATCTCATTTCCCGGAACCGAGGTTGATAGTTCTATCATTTCTGGTTGCCGGTATCCTGCATCTCTGGAATGTATCCTCATGTACAATATTTTACTGCTTAATAGAATTAGTCTTATCGAGAAAAAAAAAAAAAAACCTAGACTAACGCTCTGATACCCTGTAAAAATCTTCTCCATACTTTAACATGACATTGTAAGTAATAAAATACTGTTACACCGGGTGCATTGCTAGTCATACTCCTATTATCTTTATTTTCTTTCTAAGCCTGGAGGTCAGAAAATTGTTGGCTCACCGATTCCAATTCGACCTCCAGCCGGTGTATTCTTTCTTGCTGCTGTCCCCATTATGACGGAAATGATCCGATTTCGAAGTTCTAAGATTTCTGTGTACCAATCCAGAGGCAGATGAGGGCATTGCTGACACTAATGAGCCATTCTTGATTGGTAATCTAGACGTGACTTATGTTCCAAGTTGGAAGGGGAAGAAGAGGCACCACAGGCAGGATGATTGGGGAGTAGTCTTCGTTACATGCTGCTGGATGAACTACCACCTAGAGTTCTTTCATCCCAAGAAGTAATTCGGGTGCAATGAGTGATGGAATGCTCCTAATACCGCCTTTCTTAATAGAGTTTCCGAGCTAAGGTCTTTCTAACGGGCGTCTAATCCAGACCAATTTGGAAATTTCAGAACGATTGGCTGTCACCTTCCAGGTTTGAAGATGAGACAACCTTCCAATCCACACCTTTGTGCCACTTTTGTGGAGACACCCGGGCCTGGTGATAAGATTACTCCTCAGAGCTGCATAGAAAAACAAATGCGTTCTCCAGGAAAGAACCAATTTAAGTATGGGGGATTTTCGCAGTGCATTATATTAGATATCATTTTTGGGATTCAACTGCATTAAGTAAGTCATTCAAAGTATGACCATTTCCATGAGAGGTAGTCGTAAAGTGACTAATTTCTCATGATTTTTGAATAGTTCACTTAGCACTCATTGCATCGGGTGATGCTCACAGGGGTGAAGAAGTGGGATTGAAACTAGTGAAATGTGGAGAACGAATCACATAGCATCAATCATCACTTCCGGGGCTTGCACCCGGTAACCAGGACTTCCCAGGAGGTCACCCATCCCAGAACCAAAAGAACCAATTGCCGGATGAAGAGATTAAAACACCAAACCGTGGAGTATTCTCAAAAATGCGAATTCACGGAAATAGGAGGGTGGTGCGTGCTGATTGTATTTCATGAGCTCAACATTCATCGTAGCAAGCTGCAACTCTATCCGCTCACATGTTTTTGGAGTTGATCTCGCCGTCATGTCTATTGCATTATGCCTGATGAAACTCATCTGAAGAGGTACAAAGCTCTGGTTTAAAGGACTGGATTTGATACCATACACATACCATGCATAAATGTTGTTAATCTGGGAGGATAGTGTCCCCGTTTCTTCAAGGGAGAGGATTGGTGACGTACGCCACCTAGATCGCACATCATGTTGGAGCCAACGTGCCAGCATGGGCGGTAGTCGGCGAGATGCAGCTGATCTTAAAATTTTATTGATTCCTCTTTGTTTTTGTTATTTGTAAGTGGTGCTTCGATCTTTCACCTTAATATGGTTCATTTTATTTGGAAGTCTTTTAATCCTTGGTGGAGCCATTGAATCTTCTTATAGCTGACAATGTTAAATTTGTAATTTTAAAACAGTGCAGCAGTTTTGGAAAACCGCCCGGTCCTCCCCGCACCGCCATTTGCAAAAAGCTGTTTCCGTATGAAGGGAGCCGCCGCAATCACTTTCCGCCACGCGTCCCTTGTACAAACACCAAAACTGCTTTCCCCGGACGGTAAAGATCGTTTGGTTTGCTGGAGGATGGCGTGCGAACCACGTAGGATCGGCTCAGCGATTTGATCGCGTGATCTCAGCCGTCAATTTTTCGAAGGTGCTGTCCGGCCACGACACATCAAATTTTGTCGTTTTCTTCGTTGACCACCGTGGAGGAAACGTTGTGGTCTTTAATGTTTGTCGTAGGTTTTTGGTGGAGGCTTTAATATTGGTTATGGGCATATGTCCCATGCCTTTAATATAGTTATGGGCACGTTTAATATGTTTTATATTTTTTTTATATATGTTTTTATATATACGTTGACATAAATATAGTTTATGTGCCGTAGTTTTTTTATGTAATAGAGTGGTGGCTGCATAGAGTTGCAATAGTTTTTTTTGGTGCACAGCAGTGCGTTAATTAGGAATACCACAGGGGATGTAATGATTTTGTTCCCCATTGTAAAACTGAAGTTTTTGTAATATCCACAGCAGTGGAAAATCTGTGAGAGCAGCACAGTTTTTTTTAATTCCCTCTTTGCACAGAGGAAGAAATATGTAACAGAATGTTTGTTTTTAATTAATAGAAATGCTTTGTGACTGTGTAATGGTGTCATCTGAGTCATTTTGGTTTTAAGAGGTTCCCTGTCAAAAGATCTTGGACAGAGTAAACAGAGCATTGTCTCTGTGGTGAATTTTTATTTTGGTTTTTGGTATTTTCTCCAATTCAAAAATACCCAACAGTGGTATCAGAGCAGGACCAAGCTCTTTAAAGAAGTTAAAGAAGCTGAAGGGAGAAGGTTGTTGCTGCAGCAAAACTTCTCAGGCAGACAGAAGACTCAGACAGCGAAGGATTCAGGTATTCCCCAAAAGCATTTCTCTTGTTATTGCTGAAGACAGTTAGTTGTTTTAAAAAAAACCACAGTCAAGGATTTAAAGCCATAGTTCAGAATGCAAGGAATGGCAAGCACAAGCATGGGTATGTTCAACACCCAGCTCCCACAGTTTAATGGGAAGAACTATGACTACTGGTCAATAACCATGACAGCCCTGTTTGCCTCTCAAGATTTATGGGAAATAGTTGAATCTGGGTTTGAAGAACCAGCAGATGAAACTGAGTTCAATGCATTAACTCAGGGAGAGAAGGATCAGCTGAAGAGCAACAGGAAGAAGGATTCAAAAGCCCGTATGTTGTTGTATCTAGCAGTGGACTAGAGTATATTTCCAAGGTTAGCAGCAGCTAAGACAGCAAATGAAGCATGGCAAACCCTCAAGACAGCCTATCAAGGCATGGAGAGAGTGAACACAGCAAAACTACAATTGCTGAGAAAGGATTTTGAGAATCTGAGCATGAAGGAGTCAGATAACATTGACTCATTCTTCACTCATGTGATTGGTGTAATCACACAAATGAGAACTCATGGAGAAACCATTGAAGATAGAAGGATTGTGGAGAAAATATTGAGGGTCTTACCCTCAAGGTTTGATGCCATAGTCACCACCATTGAAGAGACAAAGGATCTCTCAATCTATTCAGTTGATGAGCTACATGCATCACTGATAACACATGAGCAGAGGTTGAGTAGGAATGAAAACTCATCTCTTGAGCAAGCCTTCAAGACCCAGATATCCTTTGGAAGAGGAAGAGGTCAAGGAAGAGGAAACCGAAGAGGAAGAGGTAGAAGCCAGAACAGAGGTGGAAGGAACAGCCCATCAAATGCACAAGGAAGAGGCAGCAATCCAAATCAGAACCAAGGTCAAGGCAGCAGCCAACAAAGAGATCAGTATCAGGCTCAAGGACAAAGGTATGATAAATCTAACGTTCAATGCTATTATTGCAAAAAGTATGGACATTATGCTAGTGATTGTAGAAAGAAACAGCATGATAAGAACAGCAGACAAAATGCAAATGTTACAAGAGAAAACAACAGTCAAGACAATGTTCTGTTAGCTTGTAACATGGCTGAAACACATAGTGAGGACATATGGTTTTTAGACTCAGGTTGAAGCAACCATATGACAGGGAATATAGCCCTCTTTTCAGCCTTAAATCAGAATTTGAAATCAGAGGTCACACTAGGAACTGATAGTAAAGTGTCTGTTATGGGAAAAGGGGAGGTAAAAATATTTACAAAACAAGGAGAAAGGAAAACCATAGCAGATGTCTACTATGTCTCCGGAATGAGATGTAACCTCTTGAGTATTGGACAGCTTGTCCAAAAGGGTTACAATGTTTACTTTGTAAATGATGTGTGCACCATCATGGATATACCACCCAGCAAAAGATGCATTGCTGAAGTGAAGATGACAAGGAACAGGATGTTCCCTCTCCGGATCAGGGCAGATTTGAAAAACAAAGGAGAAATTGCAGCAGTCACCCAAGAGGCCTTCCAAAGCGTGCCAAAGGATGAGAACTGGTTATGGCACTTGAGATTCGGACATCTAAATTTTGGAGGTCTAAACCTATTAAGCAGAAAAGGAATGGTAAGAGGATTACCATTGATAGAGAAACCGGACAGCCTTTGTGAAGGTTGCATATTGGGAAAACAACATAGAGAAAGTTTTCCATCAGGGAAAAGCATAAGGGCCAAGGCACCCTTAGAGATTATCCACTCAGATTTGTGTGGACCAATGCAAGCTCCATCATTAACAGGCAGCCTATATTTCTTAACATTCATTGATGACTTTACAAGAAAGACTTGGATATATTTCCTCAAGAACAAAAGTGAAGTCTTTGAGAAATTCCAAAACTTCAAAGCACTTGTGGAGAACCAAAGCGGGCTGCACATAAAGGTATTGAGAACTGATAGAGGAGGTGAGTATATCTCAAATGAATTCCTAAAGTTTTGTAGAGAAAATGGAATACATAAACAGTTCACAACTCGGTACACCCCACAGCAAAATGGAGTTACTGAAAGGAAGAACAGAACCATCATGGAGATGGCAAGGAGCATGTTGAAGGCAAAGCATTTGCCAAATGAGTATTGGGCTGAAGCTGTACATTGTGCAGTTTATATATTGAATAGGTGTCCTACAAAAGAAGTCTTGAACAAAGTGCCAGAAGAGGCATGGAGTGGGAGAAAGCAAGGAGTCACCGACATGAGAGTTTTTGGGTGTGTGGCCTATGCACACATACCAGATCAGCTAAGGAGGAAGTTGGACAGCAAAGGGGAGAAATGCATCTTCATTGGATATAGTGATGAATCCAAAGCCTACAGGCTGTATATCCCATCTACCAAGAAATTTTTTGTAAGCAGGGATGTTCAATTCATTGAGGAGGAAGCTTGGGATGGAAGCATAGAGAAAACAGTGAACATTAAAAGCTGTTTGCCTCATGATGAAGATGAAGAGGAGGTGGCTGAAATGAATCCCCAAACAGCAGCACCAACACAAGGACAGCAAGGAACACCATTGAGGATCAATGAGAGTGCTTCTCCAAGCACACCACAAGGAGGAAATTCAAGTGCATCTTCAAGCACTTGCACACCAAGTGAACGAGGTAAGAAGTTTAGAAATCTAAGTGACATTTATGATGAAGGAATGAATTCCTTATTTGCCTTGTTTTGTCATGTTGATGATCCTATTCATTTCGAAGAAGCAATTAAAGATAGGAAATGGATAGAAGCTATGGATGAGGAGATGAATGCCATAGAGAGAAACAAAACATGGGATTTGGTTGAGCTACCAAAAGGCAAATAAGTCATTGGTGTGAAATGGGTCTACAAGACCAAGAGCAATGCTGAAGGAAAGATTGAAAGGCATAAAGCAAGGCTGGTTGTCAAAGGCTACAAGCAGCAGTATGGGAGAGACTATGAGGAGACTTTCGCCCCGGTTGCAAGAATGGAAACCGTGAGAGCAGTGCTGTCCATAGCAGCTCAAAACAAATGGAAAGTCTACCAAATGGATGTGAAATCAGCATTCCTAAATGGAGTGTTAAAGGAAGAGGTTTATGTGGAACAGCCTCTCGGATATGAGAAGAAAGGAGAAGAGCACAAAGTGTGCAAATTGAAGAAAGCTCTTTATGGGCTGAAGCAAGCGCCAAGAGCATGGTACAGCAGGATAGATTCATATCTATTGGACAACGAATTTGACAAATGTGAAGGAGAACCCACAGTCTACATCAAGGAAAAGGATGGTAAAATTTTAATTGTTGTCTTGTATGTAGATGATGTTATTTTCACTGGAAATGATATGTATCTTATTGAGAATTTTAAATCAGTCATGAAGAATGAATTTGAAATGACTGACATGGGTTTGTTGAGATACTTCTTAGGCATAGAAGTAGATCAAAATGAAAAAGGAATTTTTATATCTCAAGCAAGATATGTAAATCAAGTTTTGGGCAGATTTAACATGCAAGAATGCAAGGCAGCCATCACTCCCACAGTGATGGGATTAAAGCTCAGCAGAGAGGACAGCAGCAAGGATTTTGATCCTAGCTTGTATAAAAGCATTGTGGGCAGCCTTATGTATTTAACAGCAACTAGACCTGATATTATGTATGCTGTTAGTTTGATTTCCAGATTTATGGAGAGGCCAAAGGAGGTACATTGGCAGGCAGCAAAGAGAATTTTGAGGTATGTCAAAGGTACCAAAATGTTTGGAATTCTATATCATGCCTCAGAACATTCAGATTTGGTTGGGTACACAGATAGCGATTGGGCTGGAAGTGTAGATGATCGGAAGAGCACTTCCGGTTATGTTTTTAACATGGGTTCAGGAGCCATTTCATAGGCTTCTAAGAAGCAGTCCATTGTAGCATTGTCTACAGCAGAAGCAGAATATGTGGCAGCGACAGCAACAGCTTGTCAGGCAGTATGGATGAGAAGGATGTTGAGAAGCTTAGGCCAAGAGCAGGCAAAAGCAACAATGGTCTTTTGTGACAATAGCTCAGCTATTGCTTTGTCAAAGAATTCAGTGTTTCATAAGAGAACGAAACACATTGATACAAGGTTTCACTATATCAGAGAATTAGTGAACAATGGAGAAATCGACCTAGAACATTGCAGGACCCAGGAACAGGTTGCAGACATCTTGACAAAGCCACTGGTTCAGAAGAGTTTCAAATTTTTGAGAAAATGCTTGGGAATGACCGAACGCGCGGCTGTTAAAATTAAAGGGGAGTGTTAAATTTGTAATTTTAAAACAGCGCGGCAGTTTTGGAAAACCGCCCGGTCTTCCCCGCACCGCCATTTGCAAAAAGCTGTTTCCGTATGAAGGGAGCCGCCGCAATCACTTTCCGCCACGCGCCCCTTGTACAAACACCAAAACTGCTTTCCCTGGACGGTAAAGATCGTTTGGTTTGCTGGAGGTTGGCGTGCGAACCACGTAGGATCGGCTCAGCGATTTGATCGCGTGATCTCAGCCGTCAATTTTCTGAAGGTGCTGTCCGGCCACGACACATCAAATTTTGTCGTTTTCTTCGTTGACCGCCGTGGAGGAAACGTTGTGGTCTTTAATGTTTGTCGTAGTTTTTTGGTGGAGGCTTTAATACTGGTTATGGGCATACGTCCCATGCCTTTAATATAGTTATGGGCACGTTTAATATGTTTTATATTTTTTTATATATGTTTTTATATATACGTTGACATAAATATAGTTTATGTGCCGTAGTTTTTTTATGTAATAGAGTGGTGGCTGCGTAGAGTTGCAATAGTTTTTTTTGGTGCACAGCAGTGTGTTAATTAGGAATACCACAGGGGATGTAATGATTTTGTTCCCCATTGTAAAACTGAAGTTTTTGTAATATCCACAGCAGTGGAAAATCTGTGAGAGCAACACAGTTTTTTTTAATTCCCTCTTTGCACAGAGGAAGAAATATGTAACAGAATGTTTGTTTTTAATTAATAGAAATGCTTTGTGACTGTGTAATGGTGTCATCTGAGTCATTTTGGTTTTAAAAGGTTCCCTGTCAAAAGATCTTGGACAGAGTAAACAGAGCATTGTCTCTGTGGTGAATTTTTATTTTGGTTTTTGGTATTTTCTCCAATTCAAAAATACCCAACAGACAAGCTCTATTAGCTTGAAGATTGACTTCCTTATTTTGGCCGGGAGGACATGAAAGAAGGATTTATGAGAAAGAGTATCAAGGATGCCCAATATTTTTCAGCATATGAGAGTGAACTAGTTGTTCTGAAGAAGTGAGGTTGAATGTAAGAGAAAAATGATGATAAAGAGTCTCCCAAAAAGAAATATCATGCTCTTTAGCTAGATTGTTTGATATATGGCCCAGTCCCCATGCAAATCTTATTTCAGTCTCTCTTTCACGATTGATAAGAATCCCCCATCGTGCAACCCCTATCAGGTAACCTTATCCTAAAATAATGTTATAATGCATTATATTTTAAAGAAATTCATAATTATAAATTTTTTTTATTATATTACTTAATTTATGATTTTGAGTAAAAAGTTTTATTAAATTTTAAATGTTTATATACTATGTAATATAAATTAAATTTGTAGTAAGTGTTAAAATGATAAATATCAAAATTTTTACTTTATAATGAATTTCACATAATTGAATTTTAAGAAATTATAAAAATTAATTAAATTATAAATTTATTTTTAATTGAGAGAAATTTTGTGGATAAATTGTATGGAGGATTTTTAATCATGTCGAATGTTTTGGGTGGATACTCCACCCATACCTAAGAATTATCAAGGTCTATGATGATAAGTGGAGTGTCCACCCAAAAAGTTCGACAAAATTAAAAATCTTAAACAAAGTTTATCCCCAAAATTTCTCTCAATATGAATAACTCTCTGTATTTTCAATTGTTGTTGTTATTATTATTATATATATATATATATATATATATATATATATATATATATATATATATATAAAGATCCTTAATTATGGAGATTCATCCCCTTTACTATATTACAAATAGGCTTTGTTACAATACCATGGTTTATCAATACCACATGCTAAAAAAACTATAACTTATTTCATATGACTTTTTCTCTACTTAATTGTTCTAATTAAAATGGAAAAATGACATAACTACTATGGAGATAATTCTAAACATTTGATTTGTGCATAGTACTAAGAATATTCTAAAATATTTCCTGGACCTAATAATTCTTGATAATTAAATTAAAATTATGGAAGTCCTATCCCAAATTGAACATGGCTAAGTAATTATTTAATTTTAAAATATACATATAAAAATTACCTAAATGTATATTATAATTAAATGAAAAAATGAGTCATTTTCTGTATAAAGATTTCTGTAAGAGAATGAATAACTTCTCAATATATAAACAATTATTATGTAAAATTTTAAATGAATCAATTTAAAGTATAATTATTAATTTCCCCAAATGGGGTGATGTGTATGGAATAAGGGCAGGGAGCGCAAGGGCGGCGAAGGGGGGGTGCAGAAGGCGGTGTGGGATGGTTGCGCTGGTGCATTGGCTGGGGGTGTGACATCCCATCCTCTGGGAGCTTTAATAAATATTTTTTGGACGTCAGTGTGTAGAGTTTGTTACATGTGGATTGTCCTTGGGAGAAGGCAAGCAAGGTCACCACGAAATCTAATTGTGGGATGGGAGTTATGTTGAGTTCTTTAAGCATGGGGGAGTCCATGTTTATGAAGCGGTCTCTAAGAGAATTGAAGGTTGGATTCCATTATTAGGAGTCTAGTTTAGGGAGGGGAATTCCATCTCATGGTTTCTAAAGGATGGTGTAGAGTGGGGGCCTCATAGTGATGCACCTAAGGTAGATAAGATGTAAGACTACATGTTTGAGAGGGGGTAATTGTGAAGCCCTGCAGAACACAAATAGTTGACATGAGTCAGGCCCAAGCCAATTGCATGAGGAAAGCATTGTAGAAGTCTGCTTGTTTCTCTGTGGGTCAAAGTAAGTGGCTATGAGTATAGAAAACATTTTTGGCTTTCCATTGCAAAAGTGGATGACAATTAGGTTTCCAAAGATTGATGTTGCATAAGATTTAGTCTAGAACCAAGTCTATCGGTGATGGTAAAATTTGGCCCTTTTCGCTAGATTTTACTTTGGAGTTGTTACAATGTAATAGTGCTTTTGGAGTGGTGGTATTCTTTGTTTCTTAATTTGGTTAAATTTGGTAGTGGTTGTTTCCATTTCAACTTCTGGGATATTGGTTATATTGTGATAGCTTTCTTTGAGGCAATTTGGGGGTAGATCGTATTCTTTTTTGGGTTTGCTTCACTCTATGCCTTTTTCTAGGCTTAAGAAAGTCTAATTATCAACTTGGAAGGGTTACCCCTATGTCCACCTCTATTTTTGATCCACTTATGTCTCATTCTTAAGCAGGGAGGTGGTGGTGCATGGGTATTACTAGAGAGAAGTGAGGATGTATGGGGTCAATGTGGGGTTATGATAAAGCCAGAGTTTAATCTATAGTGGCATATCCTTCCATGTACAGCTGTGGCTTGAAGCGAAGGATAGTTAGAGGCTATTATGTAGATCCTTTTGGAGTTGGGGTAAATATGTCCAAGGGGGAAGAGGCCTTAGGGGTGGAATTATATCCTTGAGAAATCACTCCCCATGTGTCTACCAACTGTGATCAGTGGTCATAACCATAAGTGTTGGGGGTTTTCTCTCTGGATCATAGGGAGTGGTTTCTAGTTGAGTTTTGTTCTTCTATGGGGAAAGGAAGTATCCAACACTATATTAGCTATAGGAGGTGAAATCATGCAATTTGAATGTGCCTATGTCAAACGCAGTGCCACATATTACCAAGAGAGAGCCATGCATGGTAATATTCGATTGTATCAAGTATAATAGGTTTTGTTGCACACTATTGTGAGCTCATTCCATACTAGATACAAGAAAAAATTACCTAGGAGGAAGGAAAGGATTCATCCCACATAACTTCCCACTATGATTTCGAGGTGATGATGGATTGGACAGAATGGATTTTGATACAGGACAGACAAGAGGCAAGGTTAACCATTACATGTAGAAAATGGACTTTTACTAGCAGATGAAATTTCTTCTTGGGAGAATGATTCAGGATCATCATGAGTCTTATTTAGATAATATGCTTCACTGGATCATATACACACTCATCTATGCTCTCTGTATCAAAGGACGGAACGAGTTGAGTGACACCTAGGTGTACCCCTAAATGTTGGATGTCCTCCAAAATGCCCATTGAACCCCATCCAGGTGGCAGGCTTGGACTCAAAATCCATGGCATGATGTTATGTTGTTTATGTTTGTTGTCTTTTTCTATGATGTGTTTTATGTATATGGTTTATTAGGCATGCGTGTCAGTTATATCTTGGTAAATTTTGTATCATTAGGCTCTCAATTATCTATCTCTTCATAGGAAAATATTTTTTTGGTTATAGTCAAGTCTCCCATGTGAGCAATTGACTACGAAAAATGTAATCTAAACTATATACCATAATTTTCTTCTTGATAAATTTCACCTTATAATTTTTTTAATGATTATAGTAAAATTAATTTAAAAATAAATTAATAATATTTTAATGTTAAAAATTGAAATAATTTTAGTTAGAATTTCTAAATATAATTATATTCCAATTATCATATCGATAAAATTAACAATTAAAAAAAATTAATTATTTAAAAATTACATATTTTTTCATAATATTAATTTCTTTAATTATAAATAATTAAGAAGTTTTAAAATCATTATAAATAGTAAATTAGTCCATTTATATTATAATTATAATACTTAATAAATTTGAAAAAAAATTGTAAATTTACTTTCTGTATATTATATAGTGTTATTTTATTTTTAGCCATAAGTCTCTTTACAAACATAAAATAATCTCTTTTCAATTTATGATTATAGTGATCTCTTTCAACTGAAGAAAATATTTTAGTGATATGATTATTCATGCTATAAGTATTACATGATTAATCATGTTATAAATATTATTGGTAATAATAATGGATGGAAAAAAAATTTAAACACAATTTGCTATATATTGATTATTAATATAAAATTTAATATTGAATTAACTATATATATATATATATATATATAAAAGTAATATACTTGTAATAAAATTAGTATAAATTTATTTTAATTCTAAATTTATTAAGTATTTAGAGAAATTAAAGCTTTTAAGATGTAATGAGTTCCAAAATTAAAAAAAAGTTTGTAACTGGAGAATTTTGATTTCTCTAAACATTTAGCAGATTTCGAGTTAGGATAAATCCATATTAGTTCCCTTTTTTTCTAGAGAAAAAATCACATTTTTATTCAACCTGAAAATAATGATCAAAATTACATTTTGTAGATGCCACTAGGCATTTGATCATGTCAATCTTTCGACTAATGCACTATAAAAGAAAAAACTATAAAAAAATACATAATTTTTCCATGAGCTAAGTGTGATAATAATCACTTAACTACCCCTTTTTGCCTTTACTTTTTTCAAGTTTTTTCCAAACCCCATGGTTGTGTTCAACTGTTACTATTTCCAATTGATTTCCTTCTTCCTACACATAGAATTCTTTGTCTAAATTTGAACTCTCTTTATATCCCCTGATCCCTTTTCAATAAGTGTATCCTCTTTCTTTTGCTTTGGTGTTTTGATTTCTACTAATTTTTTTCTCTTCTAGGTATGGGTCATGATCTCTCACTAGTTCCCAACTCTTCCATCTACCTTGCTACCTTTTTGTGCCTGAGCATCCATTTTTGAAGGATTTTCCACGGGCCCTTCTTCTTCATCCTTAGAGCTATTAGGTACCTCGCATCCTTTTGGCTTACAAGCTTGCCTCCTTTTCTTTTTTGGGATATTTTTTCTTGTGGGCACATGTTCTACATATGTCCTGATCAAAAGCATATTCGACATCTAAATGGCATATTCTCATAATCTAGAATCTGGGTCGACTAAAAGTTTTCATGCTTTAGATGGATATGATCAGGTAGACCTTTAATAAGGCCTATCTCAAATTATGGAAAATGTAAAGATATCTTTGTCTTCTATCAGTGTCTGTTATTTTGAATTTTTCAAGGGCATTCCCAATACCTTCTAGGACTTGATGGTGCCAAAAAGGGAGAGAGAGATTTGATAATCTCACCCACACTGATATGGTAGTGACCACCATGCTGGTAGCATCAAATTTTGGGAACCACGGGGTAAAAAAAATCCTAGCTCTACCTCAAAACCATGGCCCGTCATTTAGGACTTATTCCCTAACTTTCTCTGTGTCAAATTGAACTGTGAAAAAACCTTGGGAACATAAGTAAAGTTCACAATTGGGTGTCCAAGAAGAATATACCCAATGATGTAAATATTTTTTTCTCATCCAAAAGCCATTAAATTTACATATTAATGTTAGAGATTATAGATCAACAAAAAGTGATTTTACCTCTCGGGGTATAATGGATGGTGTTTTTCCCACTTGCTCGACTATGTAAGGTCGTGGCATATTTTGTATCTAGTTATCAAGAGCTACAACCTTCCTTTTCACTGCATTCTTGAATGAGGTGGGTCCATTAGGGTTTTTGACACCTGAAAGTCCACTCATCAGCCTCATATTTAATATTGAGGTGGAGCATCCAAATCACATCTTACAATGATTTCCCCTAAAAATTCAAACTTCGTAAAAACACTAGTATACCCAATTCATTCTCTATGGCCTGCTTCAATTTTTCCACTCGATACGAGCCTTGAACCCCTAAAAGAACTGATTTCCCACTTAGGGTTTTAACAAAAATATGAAAAATCTCCTCCAGATCCATCCTTGCATTCTAAGGTATTTCGATCTAGGGAAGATCAAGTTGAATTCCCTTGAAAAAATTGACATTCTCAAGCTTAGTCGCAATTCCCAGATGTGAATGGAGTAAAAGAACTCAACTATTTACACACACACACTCACACACACACACATAGATATATAATTGAAAAATGATGATACAATTGTGGGAGGCCCATTGCTTAAGTACAACCTCAGGTGCCTCTTAGTGAATGTCCATGATCTTTGGTCATGCCCTTTTGCCTTAATTTAACTAATCATTACAAAGTTCATTATTTTTTACATAACATTTCCTTCCTCCCAAAAATATGTTTTGTCCTCAATGCATACATAATGACGGATGTTGTTGACGAAACATTTCAGTCTCCCAAGAAGCTTCTTCTTCCGGTCAATCCTTCCACTTAATCAAGTATTCTTTGATGTATCCTAGAGTGCCTCAATTTATTCTCCATGTTCGGTCACCTTCGTCTCAAGATCTATCAATCTTTTATTAAAATCATCCATCGACATTGATGAAGCCATTGATTGGGTGTGTGGTGGAGTATACTTATCTAGCTTTAACTTTTCTTAACTTGATCCTAATTTTTATTTTTTTATTTTATTAATTAATCAATATATTAGATAGTTAAAATAAATAAATAAATTTATATATATCTATATCTATATCTATATCTATCTATATATATATATATCTATATCTATATATATATATATATATATATATATATATATATACATATATTTAATATTGTATAATATTTTGACTTTATACTATATAATTGTATGACATTCCACAGTGCCAACATCCAAGGGTCGGTCGAAAAATGAGTATTCATGCATGCAGCGGACAACTCTAGGGTCGGTCGACGGATAAATATGCATGCAACAAACAAGAACATTGGGGATAATGGACTGTCAGAAGGACCTAATGGACGAAGGTGTGTTGATAGTGGACAAAGGTGTGTTGACAGTGGAATGGAATAGTGGATTCGCAACAACATAAGAGGTGGTAAGGTGACAGACGTGATTCAAGAATTGGGTGTCGACTGCAAAGTTTAGTAGTGCACAACAATGGCCACTCTAGACAACAGACATGGTTGGGAAAGGAGATGTGGGGGAACGACTGAGATAGAATAGAGGGATGATAGGAGCATGTGGGACAATAGAAGTTTAGAAGAACCTAAGATGATGGGGGAATGGAGGACTAGAAGATGGGACAAAGTGCAGTGAATTGAGGCGGAACAGGGTGTGGATGCATTGTACGAGCAACAGTAGCAGTGCTGTTGTGGCTCTGATGCCAAATGGAGTAAAAGAACTCAGAAATTGACAAGAATATACCTGACACATAACTAGATCCAAAATATTCCAAGACCTTATATAATCGAACAAGTGGAAAAAGTACCTACCATGGACATTAAAGCTATAACCTTCCATTTCCCTGCATCCTTGAATGAGATTGATCCATAAGGGTTTTTGATACCTGAAGGTCCACCCCTTAGCCTCATATTTAATATTATGGTGGAGTTTCTTTCAATGTCATAAACTTTCATCTGAATGAAATATTGTAGCAATTTCCCCTCAAAAATCAAACTTTGTAAAAACACTGGTATACCCAAGTCATTTTGTATGGCCTGCTTCAATTTTTCCACTGGATTCAAGCCTCAAACCACTAAAATAATTGATTTTCCACTTAAGGTTTTAACAAAAATATGAAAAATATCCTCTATATCTGACTTTGCATTCTCAGGTCTTTTGATTTGGGGAAGATCAAGTTGAATGCACTTGAAAAAAAATTTGTTCTCAAGATCAATTGCAATGCATAAATGAGAACCATCAAAGGGAAAAATCCACTTACACATTAGTTGCTTCAAAACTATAAACTCTATATCTACCACAAGGGTCTTCTCCTTTGGCATATTGAGACTCTAGGAAGCAATTGATGTATGAGGTCCCTGCCCTTTGGGAGAAGGGCGCACACTGAGCAATCTTGTAGGGCCCGCTTAATGTAGCTTACCCAAACAAATCAAAGTACCACCAGGGACATCTTCCTCAAGTGTAAAGACACCCTAATAAATAATCTATGTTCCTAGGGAACAACCACAACATAGAAACTAATAGATCATGAATTTTGATTGCACAAATAAGGGGAGAAACAATAATCAATCACACTGGGCATACTTAACACATTTTCCATGGATGAGCCCTACCATTGCCATAAGTCCATGGTTTTGTAGTCGATCTATGGCTTTGAGCCTTCTTGACGAGGTCAAGCCAATCCCCATCATAAAAAAATTTGATCAACCAAAGCGATCACTGATTGTCGTGAATTGTTTGTAACAAGTAGCATGATCTAGACTTTTCCACAATATAAGAGGCCCAAATACACCTACAATCATCTCTTCGTAGCATGAGGGGGACTTCATCTTTATTCCAATGTCGATCCTCACATCTTCTCGCAGGCATGATACCCTTGGCGACACTAAGCAGAGTGTCGCAGAGAAACCAAAACCTAACATAGAGTGAAACCTCCATCCCGATGCCGAGTTCAACTAGTAACCTTCTTTTGAAAACATCCCTATACTAATTCTTAATAATATTATTTATATTTATATAATTTCACATCTTTATACATAAGAATATTCTTATTTTTAATTTCATTAAAACATTGATTATATATATATCTATCTATCTATCTATATCTATATATATATATATATATATATATATATATATGAATTATTTTTCATTGACATATTTATCATTATTTTAATTTAATTTTACAGTGTGATATGAATAACATTGATGATATATATAGATAGATAACTTAGAAAAAAGTTGATTGTAAATATTGTCTGCTAATTAATTTAAATATGAGGTTCTAATTTCAGGAATATGAATTATCATTTTAATTTATCTGGTTAAATGGATTTTAATTCTTTCTCTCTTAAACAAACATTTCCCAATTCTATATTTAGAAATATTTATATTTTTAACTATCCTTGTATTAACTAAATTTATTAAGTTGTTATATGTTTATTAATTATATTTTGGAATATCATGGTTACGAATATGAAATTTATTGTAATGTAATATACAAATTATGAGATTATGAGCTTTTGTGGGAAAATATGTTCACAACTTTATTAATAAAAAAATTACTATATAACAATTTGATTTGAATAGACTTATTCTTTTCTATTACTTTTTTAATTGAGCCATCATGATCATCATCATCAATTTAAGGCTTCATTTTATGAATATTACACCATTTCTCCCATATTAAAATGACATTTCAATATTTGCACTCATTTACATACGCTATAACATCTCTCTCATACTTTCAAGTGCCTCTCAAGACCATTAACATTAGCAATAATACTTTTCTTGAAAAATATCCAATTATCTTTTTTAACAATAACCAAGAATCATTGTTATATTAAAAGACACTAAGCTAAAGCTTAGTTTAGATACATGACTTACATAAGCAAGTTGAAACTAGTGGACATGGTTGAAAAGGAGTACAAAGTATGGAATATTTTGAACAAAATGCTACAATATCCACATTATTCTACTTTTACAAAGCATTGAAATGTTACATTAAAGCATGGGGAAATATTCCTTTGTTTTGATTTTTGCTTAGTTTAGATACATGACTTACATAAGCAAGTTGAAACTAGTGGACATGGTTGAAAAGGAGTACAAAGTATGGAATATTTTGAACAAAATGCTACAATATCCACATTATTCTACTTTTACAAAGCATTGAAATGTTACATTAAAGCATGAGGAAATATTCCTTTGTTTTGATTTTTGCTTAGTTTAGATACATGACTTACATAAGCAAGTTGAAACTAGTGGACATGGTTGAAAAGGAGTACAAAGTATGGAATATTTTGAACAAAATGCTACAATATCCACATTATTCTACTTTTACAAAGCATTGAAATGTTACATTAAAGCATGAGGAAATATTCCTTTGTTTTGATTTTTGCTTAGTTTAGATACATGACTTACATAAGCAAGTTGAAACTAGTGGACATAGTAGAAGTGGAGTATGAAGTATTTTGAACAAAATGCTACAATATCCACATTATTCTACTTGTACAAAGCATTGAAATGTTACATTAAACCATGATGAATTATTCTTCTACTTTGATTTCTCAGTCTCTTGGTTAACCATTAAAGAATGAGGACATGCCCTTTTTGCCTTTTTCACTAAAGTTCACTTTGATTTAGCCTTGACCCCAAATTAGTTATGTGATCAACCTTAAAGTTATAAATCAACTTAAAAATTGGCTTATTTTATTAGAGAAAAAAAATTCTCAATATAAATAATGAATTATATTCAATAAATTACCAATCACAACTTGAATTCATATATTTACATTTTACTTCCGAGCCTGATATAAAATATAAATTTAGTTGGAAATATGAAATAAACCCCAACATACCTATATGTTCTTCTTAACTCTTGATGAAAAAAAATTACCCCTCCTCCTGCCCCTTAAAAATATCGAATTATATTGAATTATGCTCACTAATTATATAGAATGATCCTCACTTCTTAGTGAGTGAATTACACGCCATTTTTATTTAAATTTTCTTTGAAATGAGAATTCAATTAAATTTTTTTATCAACAGCTACGATGGCTATTTTAGCGCCCTACGCATTGATTCCTGGGTAGTGGGTACACTAGATAATGGTGTGCACTCTAAAATATATGACAGTATATATATGGAACATGTGAAAATTCGATGGTATGTAAATCACAGATCCCACGTTACACAGAATGTAGACTGGATAAGCCTATCGCTGTACGAGGCCTCTACATGAGCGTCGTTGCTTTGACCTATAGCTGCACTAAATTTCTGGTGTACAGTCGTGGATTCCGACGTCTTGACGTTAACTTCAAATATAATATCGAACCACAAGCTATAACTAAACTTATCATATAAATAATTGTTTATAACTCTTCTGGAAAACAATATAATTGTTTGTAAGTTGCATTTGGCGTGTTATGGGTACGGTTGCGTGTCATAAATGGGTCCGCATCTGCTTTATCAGAGTATGATGGGGTACTTTCAACAACTCACGTGCGTCTTTTCAACCACATGGATAAGGTTGCTCGTTGCGCTCTCATTTCCCGGAAAATACAAACAAATTTACAGCAGATCAGAAGGCACCGACATTACGGTTTGGTTTGGGTTGGCATGATTCATTGGATTCAGCCAGAATTGAAAACGAAACACCCTTCGGTCCAAAAGGAAATTTCTATTTAAATTCTCGGTTCTTTTACTTTCCAGTGAAGGCCCGTCAGATAGCCAGGCCGAGTTCGTCTGAGTTATTTCTGTTTTCATATCTCTTTCGTAGTAGGGTTTGCTTGTATGATGAAAATGGAGGTCTGGTCGAACTTGGGTTCGATCATGGCTACCGTGATATTCGTACGGACCATAGTGAAGGATTACGCACCTCCAGAAGTCTATTATTTCTTTTCAAAATCGCTGCGCAGGTTCATAGGCCTGGTTTCTTCTTACATCTCAGTTGTCATCGACGAGAACGATGGGATGAAGGTAAGCGAAGTTTACGAGGCTGTGCAGACTTACCTGAGCGCAAGATCGACCTCGGCTGCCAAGAGATTAAAACTGAAGAAGCCCAAGAATAACAAGGAGTTTACCTTCAGCATGGATAGGAACGAGCAGGTTTCAGAGGAATTTGAGGGGATCAAAGTGTGGTGGGTTTTCTACAGCAGCGAGCCTAAACAGCAGATCGTGTTCTCTCGGAACTCTGCATCCGAGGAGAAACGCTATTATGAGTTGACGTTTCACAAGAAACACAAGCAAAAGATATTCGATGACTATCTTCCCCATATCATGGCCGAAGCCAAAGCGCTGGAGATTAGAAGCCGCTACAGAAAGATTTACACCAATAAATCCGACTCCAAGGACTTTGGATACTGGAACAGGGTGTGGACGCCTGTTGTGTTCGATCATCCTTCGACTTTTGAAACTCTGGCTCTGGAACCAGAAATGAAGCAAGAAATTATGGAAGATCTCCAGAGATTCTCGAGGGGAGAGAAATATTACAGGCAAGTGGGGCGGGCATGGAAGCGGGGTTATTTGCTCTACGGTCCCCCTGGAACTGGCAAGTCCAGTATGATTGCTGCCATGGCTAACTTTCTGGATTACGACATCTACGACCTGGAGCTGACCCAAGTGAAGAACAATGCGGCACTGAGGAAGCTTCTCATCGCCACCACCAACAAATCGATAATTGTGATAGAAGATATCGACTGTTCTCTCGATCTCTCTGATCGCAAGAAGAAGAAGAAGAAGCCACAGAAAGATGGCGAGGAGGACGAGAAGCCGCCGGAGCCTGACAAAGCGGATGAGATCGAAGCGAATCAGGACAGCAAAGTGACCCTCTCGGGAGTTCTGAATTTCACGGACGGGTTGTGGTCGTGTTGCGGAAGCGAGAGATTATTCGTTTTCACCACCAACTACATTGACAGGCTCGACCCGGCGCTTCTCCGGTCTGGTCGGATGGACAAACACATTCTCCTCTCATTCTGCACTTTTGGGGCATTCAAGATTCTTGCGCGCAATTACCTCTCCATTGAAGACCATGAGCTGTTTCCCCAGATCCAGGATCTGATGGAGACCGCTCAGATGACGCCTGCGGATGTAACGGAACATCTAATGAAAATGACAGATCATCATCCCACCACTGCCCTCCAGAACCTAATTCAAGCTCTTCGAGAGGCCAAAGAAAGAATCGCTACTGCCGCTTTGAAGGGCATATCAGAAGAAAACGCTTGTGCAACAGTACAGGGCCAAGAATAATGTCAGCAAAGTCGTTGCAGACATCAATCCTTCCTTAGATCTTCGACATCCACTAGAGTTGATCAGTCGCAGAGTAGAATTACTCAGGTAATATTCGAAATTTCTTTCCTAGTACTAGAAGTTTGGAGTTTAAATGTAATCTGTACTCTGTTTTTTTTCTCCTTCTTGTAATTTAATTTACTAGTCTCTGGTCTTGTTTTCCTTTGAAATTTTGTGACTATAAAGCAGTTTTTGTGCAGAGAAACCATACAGTTAAAATTGGAGTTTTTAATACGTAAAAACTAACATAACCGTGAGTTGCAACTCTAGCAATAGATTGTAGAATATTTTAGTAATTTTTGTTCAAAGGAAACACCCTGCAATTTATCCAGAGTTTTACAACTACATGAACAAAACGCCGAAGATGATACTGCGCTTGAAGAAGAGTTAAAATATTATTAGCTTCCCAAATATGTCGTGCCTTATGTATGTCCGAACCTTCTGCATCCCCTTCCATTAGAATCTGCCCATTGAAAAAAGAAAAAGAGAAATTTTGAGTGTTCCAAAAATTATTATTCATAGCATAGCGAGAAAGCGGGGAAGGCAACCTTGTTTAAATTGCATAAAGGAGCTATTCACATTTTGTTTCGGATGGTGGGTTGTATTGCAGATTTTGTTTTGCAGGAGGCATTTACATTTTAAATGGGATGTTGGGGTTATATTCCATATTTTGTTTTGATGGGAGTATTCAAATTATATTTGATATATTGGAGTCATAGAATTATATTAGATATCTTTTTTTATTAATTATGAAATTTAATAGGATATGCTTAAAAATTATGTTTATTTAGTAAATTTAAAAATGTAAAAATATATTTATTTTTTAATTAAATTTATTATTATAATTTTTAAAAATATTTAATACAATTTTATATTATTATATTATTATTATAAAAATATATTTATATAGGTTAAATATTATTAGGATCATTAAACATATTTGTAATGGAGACCTTATTTTGACAATACTTATAAACTTAAGATTATATTCGATGCTTTCTTCAGGAAAAAGGAAGAAAAAGGAAATAGTGAATGCAAGCTCAAATGAGTATTAAGATTCAAAATATAATTTTGAGCAAATGGCCTTTTGTTTTCTCATTTCAAACTGCTACTTCATGTATTTTAAGCTCGTCCCAGGTAGATGCAGAAGGAAAAGCAAATTTCAACCGTTTTTCAATGATGCAAGTGTTAAGGAGAAGCAATTACATTGTTTATATTCTTAATCTAAAAATTTAGATTTTTCTGTTTTTTTTTTACCTTATGTAATTACAATAATTAAAATTATAATAATTAATTATTTACATTATTTTTTGAGTAAGCAACCTAATTTAAACATAATTTTTTTTAATAAAATATGCATACTATAATTTTTTTTATATAATGTTCATAAAAGAATGATAATGGTAATTTTCCACCAATTCTCATTTCAAATACGACGGTACAATCAAATATCTTTTGACAATATTTTTTTTTAATAAGATATGCATACTATATTTCTTTTTATATAATATTCATGAAAGAATGATAACTGTAATTTTCCACGCATTCTCCTTTCAAATACTACGGTACAGTCAAATATCTTTTGACAATATTTGTAAAATAAAAATTCATAAGAAGAGGACGTCTTCAACATAGCCATTTATTAATGAGTAAAATCTATTTGATAATCATATTTTAAAATACCTTTATAAAATAATATTCCATCCATGTCATACAATTAAATAAAAGTTATTTGATCACTAATACAGATTATAGAAAAATAATCTTTAATAAAAACAAAAATTACTCAACAAACAATATTCCATGTCATACAATTGAATCAAGGGTTATTTGATCGCGTATACAGATTATAAAATAACCTTTAATAGAAGCATAAATTAGTTAACAAGATTTTATTAGAATGGTTAAAACATTCACATGGTTTGCCTTTGAACCACTATAAAACAATTCATAAGAAATTAAAGCAGTGAACAATATCACATTTATGATAAGATTTCCAAAATTCTAATCGAGGTTAACTTTCTAAATTTTTCCTCTCTATTTTGTTTTATATATATGTATGGGAATAATAATATCATGGAGATTTTAAATTCGGTTATATATGTGTGGGGAATAATAATACCATGGAGATTTTCAAGTTGGATAATATGAAAAAGTACAACTCTTAATATTATTAGGTTAACATTTTTTTTATTATAGTATAAAATGTAACATCCAAAAAGAGAATAAGTTAAAAATGGTGGGATAGTATTATATGACTATTTAACAACAAAAATATTTGTGTATATCAATATGTTTGATTGAGAGGGATCGAATTTTTTCATGTGCAAATTTCTTTAGAGTGCAAAATACAATGTGTTATTTTTCATTGTTAAAATTGTGTTTGTGAATGTTAAATAGAGTATATATGACCAAATAAAAGTTTTCGGCATAAAATCTTAATTTTTTATAAACTTAAACATCTTACTCACATTTTTTTACTTCTCATTACTTTACAATATATTAATTTTTTATAATTAACATTATTTTTCTATTTAAAACATAATTTTTATTTTAAAGAATAATACCAATTTACGCATTCCCTCATATAATAAGCCTCTTGCACCAATAATATAATGAACAATGTCTTTGTAAATAAAATGTGGTTTCATTTAGAAAAATGATCTAAAATATGCATGACAGCATGATGTAAAAGATTATGTTTGTTGTGATATTCATTTCAACATAAAAGCATTTTATAGCTTTTAGTGTCAAAATTAACTACAATATTTAAAAAAAAAAATTGAGTCTTATCATAGATGTGGATTTACAAATATTGTGTTATTGTGATGAATTGATACATTTAACTTTATCTTTACAATCATCATTGCCTCGGTTCCTATATGAATATTAGTTTATCTATGTCAAAGTGCCAATACATTTATGTATTTCCATCCTCATCAAAAGGTGTGGTGTGTGGTTACGATGATTATTGATGTGTGTGGTTATGATGATTATTGATATATGTACAGGTTATTTTTTTTAAGACATTTACAACATGGCATTTATATACGAAGAAAGAAAAATAAAATAAAATTATAGAATATGTTTGGAAATCTATTATTGCATTAATTTATATTAGATATATAATATTTAGGTCGAAAATAATATATTTGATTATGATAATATTTGTAGGGTAACAAATGAATATTGTTTATTTTTATGGAATCATAATCTTCCCTTTATCCAATTTAATAGTTATCCAATAAAGGTAAAGGTGCATGGCAAAGCTAAATTTTTAGTTAAAAAAGAAATAAGGGAATTCTCAAAAGAGTTAAGGATAGTGATATCAATTCAATTGAATTTGATGGATTTAAATATAATAATATTTATTGAAACATTAATTTGATATGTTGGAATAGTATTGACTAAAAATGTTAGTGTCCATGCAAAAATCATGAAAGTCATTAAAGACTTGAAGACATGAAGACATATTAAGAGTAATGCATATCATCCCATGGTAACATGATTCATATAATTTGTTTCTATTTGTTTCCCTAAGATGTGTGTATGTGTTTAAGTGTTTAATCACAATGGTGTTGAAATTTCTAAGTCTAATAATTAGAAACTCTCTATGTACTTTTTGATTTATTCCTTCCTACTTGTTCTGATTAATTAACAAGTTATTTACCATGTAAAAAACACAAGTACATGCTCAACACATTACAAATCATCAACTGAAGGAAACAAAAACAAGCACACTAATGACACCGTTATTTTTGGACTAATGTCCCCAGAAAAACCCAATGCGGGAAAACTGGTGCAGTTATCTCAGGGTTTGATTTATTAAGCAGTTTCAGAATAAAATTTGGGTGCTAAATCTGGCTAACCCAACAGAGAAAAATCTCGACAGTTCTAGCTTCTGCCCTCTACGTCAACCTTCCCGACTGTTCCGGTAGTTCCCGGCAGTTTCGACTATTCCCGGCAGTTCCGGCTTCTGCCCCCTGCATCTGCTTTCTCGGTTGTTTTGGCAGTTCCCGGAATTTTTGGCTTCTGTCCTCTGCGTCAACGGTCCCAGCTATTTCGGAAGTTCCCAACAATTCCGGATGTTCCTGACAGTTCCGGCTTCTGCCCTCTGCGTCAGTTTTCCTGGCTATTCCGACAGTTCCGGTTGTTCCCGACAGTTCCAGATTTTGCCCTCTGCATTAGCTTTCCCAGTTGTTACGCTGATCCTTCCAGCACTATCTTTGCCTCTCTGCTTCTATATTCACTGCCCCTCAGCTGCAAATCCTGATCACTCTCTCAACTTTCTCAGCAAACCCAGCCCTAGAAAGTTGAAACCTTGATCTCTTGGTGTGTTCTCCAAGTGACCCTCAAGCCTCTTATACTTTTCTTGTTGACAAATCAATGGCCGAGATTAAGTCCCTAATCAACGGTTAAGATTAGATCTGGCTTGATCCATGATGTTTGGAACATTCTAACACAGTTTTATATTAATTCACATTAATATTTTAATTTCCCTAAGTTTAGACTTAGGGACTCTATTAAAAATATTACTTATTTTAATATCTCCCAAACTGTTTAGAATCTGCCCAAATCCTTTCTGGGCATTGGAGATCTCATGTGCCTTAGCCTCTCCATCAATTTTCGTGGCTAGAGCACATTCGATGCTACTCGAAATCAACACTCCCTCTTAGCGAGGATTGTGTTCTAGTAATACTCCTCACTAAGCATCACTCTGATTATCCAACATCGGTCCCTATGCTGATGCCAGGCCTGCTTCCCAACATCCTCTGTGCTACTGCATCCTATACTGCTACACATGGCCCTGCCACTGCCACTGTTGCATCCATACTGTAACTCCCTCTACATTTGTGCTACTGCCCATGGCTCTGCCTCTGCCATTGTTACATCTGCACTGCAACCCCTCTCATCATGTTGCATCATGCCGCCCGTAGCACTACTACTACTAACTGTTGCACCGCAACCCAGTTATTGAGAAGTAAGTAAATAATCTCCCAACTCTGAGATCTCTGTTAGGTTAAAAACACTCTTGATGCTGAAGATCCCTTTGTCACTGACAAGTGCTCCCTCTTTGACCTCTGTGCTGCTGCAACAACTCCATGCATCTCGCACTGTTGCACACCTCTCTGTGACATCTTGCACTGGTGCAACACTCCCTTGCCTCTCGCACTGTTGCAACCTGCTAGCCTCGCACTGTCCTAGGAATCCTACACGGTAGCTCCCTCTGTCACTCCATCTGCACCCGTCTCTACTAACATCGCTAGTACTGCTACTCCTCTTCGGGGCTCCCGTAGCAAGGTCTAATCCAAGAGGTTGGGTACCTCAAGGATCTTGCCCCTCATCGCTTGTAGCCCTCCTCACTACAACTCGATTTCTCCTCACTTCTGCTCAAGCGGCATGTGAGTACTCATGTCACATAGAACATAGAGGATCTTGGCCTTCCAGATGACAATGGTGGTTGTCTCATCCAACCTGTCCTCATCTCTTAGCCCATTCATGGTCGTCTCTCTACTCTTCTTGTCGACTCCTCCGAATCTCTCTACTTCCCGTCTGGAAGTTCTATGTTCGACTCCTACTGAGTCTACTTCCCGCATAGAAGTTCTTTGTTCGACTCCTACTTAGTCTACTTCTCATCTGGAAGTTCTCTGTTCAACTCCTGCTAAGTCTACTTCTCATCTGGAAGTTCTCTGTTTGACTCCTGCTGAGTCTACTTCCCATATGGAAGTTCTCTATTTAACTCTTACTGAGTCTACTTCCCATCTGGAAGTTCTCTGTTTGACTCTGGTTGAGTCTTTCTACTTCCCGTCTCGAAGTTCTTGGTTCGACTCTTGTTGAGTCTCTCTACTTCCCATTTGGAAGTTCTCGGTTCGACTTCGGCTGAGTCTCTCTACTTCCTGTCTAGAAGTTCTCTTCTGGAATCCCTCTGAGTCCCGATTTCCCTCCTAGAAATCCTTCTACCAATGTCGAGATGCCCCTCTCTAATCATCTGTGCAACTGCAACACTGATCCAGATTCCTTAGCTAGAAGTCCGCCTCGACAACAACTCCCTCTACGTTGGCCTTTCCCTGTTAGGTATTGTTTTAACTACAGTACCCCACCAGCTCCACTCTGCAACTTACCCACAGCCTCCTAAACCCTAGAAACCTAAAGGTGAGAACTCCTAGGCTCTACGTAGTCCCAACACTAGCAAACTAGCTTCCTCAGCCAACTGCATCAGCCCACCCGACCTCTGCGTGACTCTGCATGAGCCTGTCTTTGCCTCCCTCAGCCTCTATGCAACCTCTTCTTAGCTCGAACTTGATGATGCAGGCACTACATCACCCCTCCCTTGATGCTTTGTTATTAGGAACAACTTCTATCACTCAGGATAGTTGTTTTCTGCTGCTACTGCTATGCTTTGTTGATGTTCTCAGTTCTCTTGTGATCTGCAAGCACCCTATGATACCATGTTGAAGTTTCTAGGTCTAATAGATAGAAACCCTCCACGTACCTTCTGATTTATTCCTTCTTACTTGTTCTGATTAATTAACAAGTTATTTACCATGTAAATACTGAAAATAAACACAAGTGCATGCTCAATACATTACCGATCATCAACTGAAGGAAACAAAAACAAGCACACAAATGACACCGTTATTTTTGGACTAATGTCCCGGGAGAAACCCAATGTGGGAAAATTGGTTCAGTTATCCGAGGGTTTGATTTATTAAGTAGTTTCAGAATACAATCTGGGTGCCAAATCCAGCTCACCTAACAGAGAAAAATCTTGGCAGTTCTGGCTTCTACCTTCTGCGTCAGCTTTCCCGGCTATTTCGGCAGTTCCCAGAAGTTTCGACTATTCCTGACATTTTTGGCTTCTGCCCTCTACGTCATCTTTCCCAGCTGTTCCGGCAGTTCCCGACATTTCTGGTTGTTCCCGGCAGTTCTGGCTTCTGCCCTCTGGGTCAGCTTTCCCGGCAGTTCCGACAATTCCGGTTGTTCCTGATAGTTCCAGCTTCTGCCCTCTATGTCATCTTTCCCAGCTGCTGTGTTGATCCTCCCGACACTATCTCTACCTCTCTTCTTCTGTATTCACTGCCCCTCAGCTACAACTCCTGATCACTCTCTCAACTTTCTCAGCAAACCCAGCCCCAAAAAGTCGAAATCTTGATCTCTTAGTGTGTTCTCCAAGTGACCCTCAAGCCTCCTCTTATACTTTTCTCGTTGACAAATCAATGGCCAAGATTAAGTCTCTAATCAATTGCTAAGATTAGATCTGGTTTGATCCATGACTTTTAGATCATTCTAACACAGTTTTATATTAATTCAAATTAATATTTTAATTTCCCTAAGTTTAGACTTAGGGACTCCATTAAAAATATTAATCATTTTAATATCTCCCAAACTATTTAGAATCTGCCTAAACTCTTTCTAGGTATTGGAGATCTCATGTGCCTTAGCCTCTCCACCAATTTTCGTGGCTAGAGCACATCTGATGCTACCCCAGATCAACAAATGGTTAACATGTGATAAGGGGTTTTCAATTTTTTTATTAATGAGACTATTAGAAATGAGGTTGATAATATCCCCACAAATTATAACCTTAGGGAAAACCAAAATATGATGGAAGAGAATTATAATGATGAATGACTAAATGGCAGGATAAGTTGTTTGATTTATGACACCTTTACACCCTTTGATGAGAATGCATTTGGGGATAATGACACAATCCTCTCCCTGATCTTACAAACAAAGTTATATATGAAGGGTCAGAGGAAAAATCCTCTCTCTACCATTTTGTTGTAGGTGAACTCAAAAGTATTGAATGACACTTCAAACACAATTTATACACATATTAAGGAATGCATTGCTTTATAAACATTTAAGTTCATGATAATTTTCATTTTATGTCAGAAGGATGCAACCACCAATATTTAGAAAAATAACATTTTTGTAGACTATTAGCTAGTATTCTCTTATTAGATTCAAATATTTTTCCTTATATAGATTGAGAAGTACATTTTCTTATAAAATATATATGAATGGGGTATCAAACAATTGATGTATATCGTGATATATTATGAAGAATGGAAAGTGAATTTGAAGTGGTTCCCAAATGTAAAATTATTGAAGATTACCTTGATTAGTTGACAAAGAACATTCACAAGTAGGTTATTTATCATATTCTTATCATTCCATTTTTTCAATAATTATTCAAGTGTAATAACATAGTGCAACTTATATTTCATCACACTTAGAAGAGGAATGACAATAGTGTCATGTATATCCCTATATATGGTTATGCATTTAGGGTCATTAAGGAAAATTGGCCCATCTTTGTAAATGGAGCTTATAATGTTAATATTATTTAGTATTTAATGATGTTAATCCATTTGCAAAGAAAATCAAATTTACTTAATGTGGGGAATGTCTGTTTTAATTATTAATATCTCTTGATTGCTAAGAAAGAAGGACCATACAATGTTGTTCTTAATAGTTCAAAGAATTTACTTTTCAAATCTCTTTCTTATTATTTTTTGTGAATGGCAGAGTCAACAATTGGACTAGGGTTATAATGACGTGACATGGGGTTCATTATGAATGCCACCATTATAGCCTCCAAGTGTATCCACAAAAACCCACACATGGTACATGATCTAGTTGAGGTTTGAACTAGCGAAATTACAAGGAGAGCATTAACAGTGCAACCTATCACCAATAAATTTACACTATAGGGTAAATATTTATTTTTAAATTGTTTATAAGGAGGAGTGCATGAAGATGATGACCTCAAAAGTGGCAATGGGGCCATCAGGAACATGTTCCCACAAAAACGTGTGTACATTCCTAAGAATGTGCACAAGCTCCTAGGCATCCAAGATAAAAAATCCTCAAGAAACCAACCAAGTTTCCATTCAAGTTTCCATATCAACATGGATTATGTATGCACATGCATTCTTAGGAAAGAAAATTCACTCTAGGAATGTGCATGTGTTCCTGATAAGAATTTTTTTATGCACTTGCAACCTAATTTTTTACCAAATTAGGACCATATGACACATTTCTAGGAAACGTTGAGAAAATTTCTTGATTCCTGAACAACCTCAAGCACCAAATGGAGTCGAGATAAACATTCCAATGGTGTTTTTTTTTTTTTTGAAATTTGGTTTAAAATGTAAAAAAAAAAACTAATTGATACCATCAATGCAATAATTGTATTGAATCACAGGGAAATTAGATAACATTTAACCTAATCAAATTCCAAACCCATCATCACCAAACAAAAAATTAAAACATCCAAACACAAAACAAGAACCAAGAAATCCAAATGATGAAATCGATGCATCCTCATCTACATTTAGATCATTGATACATGATCTTTGAAACACTAAAGACCCATCACAAGTGTCCCTTGAAAGGATCATTGATACATGATCTTTGAAACACTAAAGACATCACAAGTGTCCCTTGAAAGGTCAGTAAACTCAATTGTATCATCAATCTCCAAATCCCAAAGCCAATTAATCAAAATTTCTAATTACCAGGCTAGAATGTATGAACATTATAGAACCGATATAAATAAAGACCAAATTAGAGACCTCAACATTACTAAACAAGATTTTTGTATTTGTTTATTTATCTGTTTAGAATTGTTGTGCTATTTTTCATCTATATTGATACTTTCAAAGTGGAAAAAGTGGAGGAATAAGCTCACTAGAGCATTTTTTCCAGTAAGTCCCATTTTTTAATGCAAAGTTTCATATTTGTTCATATTGTAGACTGAATTTTGGACCATAATTGTGTAAGTGGGCTAAAACATCTATAATTTAGTGCATTTCAAGAAGACACTCTACCTATCCTCACGTCCTATTTTGGTGAATTGGGGTCTAAAACCTTCTAGAAGGAACTTGAGGCATCAAAAGTCATTTTTTGGGGTAAAATTTTTATGCATAAGTGCCACACCCCTTATCTCTATTGTATTCATAGATACCTTTCCAGCAGTGTGAAAATTGTCTCAATCAGATTCCATATGTAAAATTTATGCCACTAGGAAGTTGACCTTCTTATTTTGACCACCATGATTCAATATGATGCCACATTAGTTCCCATTATTCATGGAAAAGGGGCTAACCACATGATCATGATGGAGAAGACTCTAAAATATTCAATATTGTAACTCTAGTTAAGAGTTGAATGAGCCAAACTTAACCACTAGTAAGCTATTGGGCTATGTTAGAATTAGGCCATTATGAGGAAAAGGGATTCCTTTATATTCAAGTGCATTTTGTTCCAAAGATGAGAAAAATAGTTGAGATTGGATAGGGAGAGGGTGAGCATACAAGATCTATGCACTATAATGGCCCACAAGCCACGCATGTCACTTCTTTATAGTTGCATCCATTTCCATTTAGAGAAAGAGAGAATAGAGCATCCTTACCTTCTAGCTAGGTTTTCTCCCAAAAAGGTTTCCTAGGCCATATTTTGTGTTATTATGGTTATGAGAGATTGTATCTTTGTTTTTTTTTTATCTATTTTATGCATTTTCAATATTACATGCATAAAAATGGAAACTTAATAAATCCATAAATCTAAGAAAAAATAACCCTCATAGTATATATTTCATATTTTCAATACAAATTCATCAGAATTGTTGTGATGAAATGTCAAATGGAATATCCACAACAGTTTATGGATCATATTGGTATCAGAGTAGGTTTCTTTGGGGATATTGTGGGGAGTTGTAGGGGATATATATTGGCTAAGTTAAAAGTCATAAAACCACAACCATAGTGGATAATTTGTTAATAACCCTCTCACACATAGGAGAGGTTTGAGCAACTGGAAGCACAAGTTACAAATATAAATTGTAATGTGAGCCTCCTCATGGTGATCCTAACCAATAAGCTCAGGTTATTTGGAGAAGATGGAGGTTCTAATGTGGAGGTTGGATCAAAGGGGAAATAGGTAGATTTGGAGGAATTAGAAAGGGAATATAAGAAAGAAAGTAAAATGGAACAACCCAATTTAAGTGCTAAGAACCATTCACAGTCACTACTCAAAATGGAAGTGCATGTATACATCAAAGCATATCAAGGTGATATGAAGTTATGAAGTTAAATCACTAGTTGCAAAAATTATAGGTTTATTTTAGTGTTCTGTTGACGATGCTAGACCCGTCAACATGTCAGGGGATCTCCCTCATAAGAAGTCCCAACTAGACCTCAAACTGTTTGGACTAAGAGTCCCAACAGTGG
The DNA here is from genome assembly GCA_031772625.1 of Pinus tabuliformis. Taxonomy (NCBI): domain Eukaryota; kingdom Viridiplantae; phylum Streptophyta; class Pinopsida; order Pinales; family Pinaceae; genus Pinus; species Pinus tabuliformis. The sequence goes on from CM062805.1 coordinate 113,473,220, forward strand.
GTAGTATGGTATCTCCTTGACTGCGGTTGCGCGTAGAGGTAAGTAATATATCCTTGTTGGAAGCAAAGGTGTGACATTGTAGCAAGTCAGGGAAGATGCATGGAAAGGCTTTAACACACGGAAGGGGAGAGGAGTGCACCCCTTAGAAGTCTGTAATAGTATGTAGCTTGGAAGGGAACACACAAGCTTAAATACATCACAAGATGGAAAGAAAAATAGTCGAAAATCCAAAGTGATGAGTTAAACAAAAAACATGTTTCGATAAGGTTCATACAAACATATACGGAAGAGTCCATACATACATGCGTAAGTTTCAACTACATACATTGTTAGAGTAACCAAAATAGTCGAACTACAATAAAAATACATGCATGAGACGTGTTGGCTTTGTTAAATTAAAAGAGTGAAATATCCAATACAACCATGAAAACCACTAGCCCCAATAGTGGAACATTATAGTCACTGCCACCTGCTCCTCCAAAGAGATGTACTCACTCTGCACTGTGGAGAAGCCAAGGTTCGTTACAATACACTCCAAGCTTTCTATAAGTTATAACTATTAGAAGCTTGGCTCCCAAAAGCCTGTTCAATGAGTTATGAGGTTCTATATATAACAAAGGGAGGGGTGACCCTTGAAATTCCCCTTTATGACTCTTGAGCTACCCTCATGACTCTTCAACTTACACATGACTATTTACATTATACTATTAACACTTGGTCTTTCACTTTACAACATGTTTACAATACAATTTGCACATGTACCCATGTGAGACAAAAATGGGCTTAAGTAAGCCATACAAGACATCACTGAGACTCGAACAGGTGTGGGAAGAATAACTCGTCGACATCCTCTTGGTGATCATTGGTGGAAAACGGATGCCAATATTGGTAGTCTGCTATGGTGTCTGCGTGCTTTGTGCTGACATTTTTTTGAAAGTGAAATCTTGCCTCTGTTGCATTTGGGTAAATTGATTTAGCACCTCTGTCCAACTCATCAGGTAGCATGCACATCATGGTATTGAGTGTAGCTGGACCAATGACATACTTGTGCATAGTGTCTGTGCTCATCTGCAAATCTGTGCTGGTGGCTATGCACATCAACTGCTCGAGGTACATGTCCAACTCCAATCGGACTTGGTTCTTTGCTTTCACCTCAATGAGTGCGTCAATGGATGGGATTGCATGTGTGTGCACAGAGACATACATGGTCCTGAACACTCATGCATGTGAAGCCTGTAAGCTGGTGATGAGCTGTGTGAGTTGCTCATAGTTCCAGATCTGACTCTAGATGTGTGCCTTCAACTCCACTGCCTTTGGCTTCATCATCTTTGACAAGTACAATTGGGCTCCCTTGTACCTCATTATCCATATATGCATGTGATCCACATTAGTGTGTATGTGTGTCAAGATACGTGTTCTCCTAGCACAGTGCTGTTGCCAACCATTAAGATGGACAACTAACTTATGCATGGTAATGAACCCAAAGTACATCTTCCGCATGAATCTCTCGAGACATGATACTTCATCAAGTATTTCTTTCCTCCACTCTGCTCTGGTGGATGATGTAGCTTTCTCTTATCTCTTCTTGGTCGCTTGAAATTCCTTAGCCATGCACTTGTTCTTAGCTATCAAGAATCTCACGCTTGAGTTGGTGGCTTCGACATATGCCTTTGTAGCATCGGCCAATGCAATTGGATGTCTATGAACATCAACACGATCGCTCATTCTTGAAAATGCACAGGAGATACATGGAAATCTAGAGTGGGCACTCTTCATGATTGCACAACTCTATGTTGTGACTCATCAAAGGATATGTTGTGCACATCTGCTTCCAGATTATCCTCAAGGATTTCAATGTCTCCTTAATCACTTGGGGCTTGCTCTACTCCCAGATTTGGGGAATCTTGTGGAGTGACCTCTAGGTCCTTGGGCATGAGCTCTATATCCTAATCCTACTCCAGGTGAACCACATCCATGTCAATTTGCTCCAACATCTATTCAATCTCCTGAGCAAAGTCTTGCTCCTGCGACTGCTAACCCTATTTTCTATCTACCAGCTACGATGAGTCAATAACTTGTATTTGTGTAGTTTCATCAACGTGTGCACATTGTGCTTCCTGCTATTCATTTTCCTGCTTCACTTCCTTCTCCCTTTTACGCAACTCTTGTTCTTCCCTTAGTTGTTTCTTCACCTCCTGCAACTGTTTCTCTACCTCCTCCAGTTTTTGCTTCTCCCTCTGTCTTTTCACAATCCTTCTGTTGTGTTGTCACTTCTTTGCCTCAATCTCCAAAGCTTCTCTTACTACAAGTGGATCTTCCTTGAACTTGTAGCTTTGCTCCACCTACGCGCTATCAAAAATCTTCCTTTTACATTATTCATGTGCAAGTTTGCTTCCCTCTGCTACTGTTGATGTTTCTACTCTCTGATATGTTGCTACCTTGTGCACTGATAACCATTCTACAACCACTCTTATTGGTTCATTGAGCCTTGAGGAGTTGTAGAAATATCTCCATAGGTCTTCCTTAGGCCAAGTACATGCCCCATGGATCCAAGGATGATACACTCTCGCATAGTGGTCCTTCACTAAGCAATGCAAGTCATATGGATTGAAACTTCTAGTGCCGAAGGTGAACCTCTTGAATTCCTCCATCTCGGCCTTAGCATGCTTGAGAATCTAGATCTCATACAACCCGATTCGCAAAGGAAGAGCAGACCAAGGTGCATTCTTCTTTCTATGCAGTCTCGTTGACAACCCTGTCAAGATGTGGTATGCAACCTCTTGCATGACCAGCTTGTCCATGGAAAACTTCGGTAACACATGCAGAGCCTTCTATGCACTGTACATGTGGATGAAGGTGGCAAGGGGTGAGGCATACCAATATGATATGTTAACCAATTCCTCCATCGCTACATGTGACATGAAAGGTAGATCTTGCTCAAAGATCATCTTATACACCAGGGTGAGAAGTGGTCTGATAGTTGTAGTATAAATCCACGGAAGCTGCACTCGGAGAACAACCTGCAATAGTTGTGCACATAGGTTTCTGAAGGTGTCCTTGCCTAACCCAAGCCGGGGAACTATTGATGAGAACAGATTGCATCAAGCATGTAGGTGGACATGAAGAGCTTTGCTTGCTGACCCTTGGGCGGATGCTCGGCATTTGCTACTTGCCCCTTCAGTTAGAGAGCCAACATGTTAGACCGATTGAAAGGTATTCCTTCGTTCGCCAGTTGATCCAACATAATCACCCAACTCTATGGGAAGGTCTTTGTACTCTCTTGGTCATACAAGAAGCATGCGAAGATGACCAAGAACTAATAAGCTTTCCACAGTGTCTTTTTCTTGTATACCTGGTTGGGTGTCATCCTGAACTTAGACGACTCTCTCACCTAGCTCTGCAAGATGTCTCTTGAGTTCACATTGCTACTGGGATTGGTGAAGAGTGCATCCATTTTGTTCACCGATTGCGGCAAGTGATACATCTCCTGATAGTTATCTTCCCTGAAGGTAGCAGATTATGTTCCACTTACACTTCTTAGTACTATTATCTTAGGATTAGTATGTGAGACAATCCAGTGGATCATGTCCACGCATGGAAATGCGGGATACCTGTATGCAACCTGGTACAAGACAGACTTGTGTATGTTGACATAGACTCTGCGATCCTCCATATTATCCTCAAAGGTTCTTGAAAATATGTTATTGATATCGTTCCATGTGACCTTGATCTCCTTCTCTATGAACAACTTAGTATCTTCATAAATGGGAAAGCTCATAGACACTTGCTCAACCACATCTCTAGTTGTGCTTTGTATGGTGTCCTTTGATCCTGCTCTCTTGAAAGCCATTTTACGTGTACTTATGAGAGATGATCAACACATGTGATACTTGGAGATAGAGCAACACTCATGGCTAGAAAACTATCAGTTGAAAACCAAAAGAAAGTTGAGGACTGACACGCAACACACTTGATTGATTGCCTGGGAAAATTGCGCAGTTTTCTCTGGGAGAGGCTGGGAGACTGACTGCAAGAACTGTGCAGAGCATAGTCCAGGCTACTAGTGAGTTGAATGACTGCTAAAACTGTGTAGAGCATAGTCCAGCTTTGCTTTCTGAGGACTAGAACTGCACAATGCATAGTTTCAGTCAGCATGACTACTACCCGGGAAATTTCATTACACAATCCTGGGGGCCAACTGAGGCACTGTCTCTCAAAACTACACAGAACACAACCTGAGAGGCCAATGTGAGGTAGGATTTGCCCAATTATTAGGAGCAAGGCAAGGCCTTCCATCCAAGAAATGCATAGTGCAAGCTAGGTAAGGCAAGGTCGATGCAACCATATGGTTGTCAACACCCAAAATAGCCTTATCTCTAGACTACCCACGCTTGGGAAACCTCTCCTAACTCTAGTCTTTATTCCGTTTTGTGCTGCAATCAGATTTCTTTCTAACTTTTCCTTAAAACCCACTCTAGAAACCAAAATTGAAAGTAAACCTTACAGGCTTTTCAAACTTAGTGCTTTCAACTAACTCCTCTGCCCTTCACCTCTTCATATGACCACTTTACAATGTCCGATGCTCCTTCACATGTGCTTTTTGCAATCCTTCATCACAATGATAATCAAAAACTATTTATGCTATTTCTTATCGCATCACAGATCCATATAACATCGCAAGACGCTCATCATGATTTTAGTGAAATTAAGGTTCATTGCATTTTGTCTGATCGCCAAATCAAAAAACTCAGGGTCATCGTAATATCAAAAATAAAAGGGTCATCATAATTTCTCTTATCACAATCGCAGCTCCCTTTGCTGATATGCGATAAAGACTTAGGACTAAATTGCGATATGCAATGAAAGGTTTAGGTTGAATGTGATATGTGATATTTGAAGGTGAATGCGCAACGCTTCAACTGAGAATGTCATTTATGTACAGAGCCCTACGCAAAATCACAACGCCAAGAGGAAAATCCCTCTTCCTTTGAGAAAACACAATGCTTTACTAAAACTTTATACTTTCGCTGGACTTCCTTGGATCTTCATCAATCCCAAGGTTTTGGGCCCGATCTGAAATTTCATTTATGAAGTTTTTTCCAGGAATCTGACTGTTTTGATATCATCCATCCGATTCTTCTTTAAGAACTTCAATAAGGTGAAATGTCCACTGTATAAACAAGAAACTAAAAATAGAACTATTTAACATAGGCTATTACCACCCAGATCACAATCTTAACTAATTCGGGTGAACAAAAAATGTGAATTTCAACACAGATAAATATGTACACAAACATTTCTGAAATTAAAAGAATATGAAAACAAAAAAGAGTTTTTCCATGGGCCCTTGATGGCCTGGTTTACATTACATTTTTTTCTCGCTCTCGCTCTCTGCTCGCTCTCTCTCTCTGCTCCCTCTCTTCCTCCCTCAAATAATCACTCAGAAAATAAATGGAAATACAATATATCCTATCTAACAATCTCCTTCCACAAATGAAGGAATTTACTATATATTTAGAAATCAAATCCTATCCTAACTGAATAATCTAAACAACTTGGCTTGATCATCATGTAGGGAGGATCAACTTTCCACTTATTCCCTTTCTGTTCAGAATTTGGCAACAAATAACTACTTACATAATTTGCAATTAATAAAAATTAAGTAGCCCTTTTTTCCTCCAAACCCTTGTTAGCCACAACATATGAACACACCATCACATTGTTGGCTAGGTCTAGATGCTCTTGCATCAGACTCCCAAGGATGAAAATTCTTAAAACCTGATTCATTAATTCTGCCATTGTAAAACCTGAAACTTTCAGTGCTACAATATTCATCCATGTAAATACTTGATGCTTCCCTTCCATGATGCTTCACCCACTTGATCAAATATCTCAAATTATTTCCTGTCTTTTTCATGTAGCTTACTACTCTTTGCTTATCATCACAATTCATTGCTGGTTTAAGCTTACCAGGCTTCCACACCTTATTTTGCAGTTTACCATTACATTCACCTGTACCATTCTTTTCAGCCAATCTTCCTTTCTTCTTTTGTCCTCTATATATTCTATTGGAATGTTGTTGTATGAGTCTCCACAACTCATCAATTTCTTTGTCCAATTCACTTCTCAGATGATGAATACTATTCTCCTACAACTGGATGTGTTCTTGCATAAGAACATCATAATCCATGTGCCAATATTTTCCCATATACATTTCTAAGACATACAAATGCCTTCTCCATTAATGCCCTGCAATAATTCCAGTTCCTTCTTCTGGTTTCTCATTCATGGATTCATCACTTCTTACTTCAATTCCCGGTATACCTGTAATTCTGCAAATTTCTTGAAAACTAAGAATTCTTCCTGCTTGCTTAGGTACTTGGGATACCTCTTCTTCTAGTAACTTAATTTTTGTAACCTTAATGATTATGGCATCATATTCGTCTACTTCTGAAATGTCACTTTCAGCTTCTTCATTAATAACTCCCTGTTGTACAATAGTATTCCTGTTACTATCATCCCTTGAACCCATCTCTAGTTCAACAACTCCATACTGTGAATTCAACATCATTCCATCTTTATGAGACATTCTAATCTCATCCCTCCTTACTTCGATTTGATCTTCAGAATCAATTCCTTGTTTCAAATTCACTTCACATTGCCTTGTTCCTGCATATAAATCTTCACCAGAATCAATCAATTCATTAAGCACAAATGCTTTACCCTGTTTTCTCTGTATGCCAACATTTTCGACAACTTATTTTCCACATTTGTCATCCATGACAACTTCTTCATTCTCATTCAGTTCTGGTTTTACAGTTTGAACACTTATTCTTTGGTTTTCTAGCCTCTTCTCCAAAAGACTTAACTCATGCCACAAATCTGCCATCTCACTTGGAATTTCTCCCAAAAGCTCTGCACAATCTTCACTAACTTCATTGTCTGCAACAACTGTCAACAATCCTTCTTTACTCTGGTTGTCTTCAAGGTCAACAACCTTCAGTAACTATTTACCATCTACAAAGTCTTCTACATCAACCTTCAGTAGCTTCTCTCCTTTGGCTTTAGTCCTCAATAGTTGTCCAATATCTGCATAATTCACTACAGTCGTGTTTAACAGTTGCCCTTCCCCTCCATCATAAGATTATGTGAATTTCCTTCTTCTATCTTCTAAAAAACCATATCTTTGCTTTTCTTTTCCCCTATGACAACATTAAACAGTTTCCCTTCTTCAGTGTATCATGCATTTACACAAAAAATATTAGTTTCAAAACTATGAGACACCGAGGTCTCCTCAAATAATTTCATCATCAATTCTTCAGGTTGACTTTCACTTCTTGAATACACCATAATATTATCCATTAGTTTTGTATTAGCTTCATCAATTTTCCTGAGAAAACTCTTTGTTCCATATTCATATGAATGGATCTCTTTGTTTCCAAACATTTCTTTGATCTCAATAATTCCTTTGTCATCCTCCTTTTGACTTATCCTTTGGATTTCATCTGACTAGACATCTTCCTTCACTTGACTGTAACTTTTCTCTCTATTCTTCATATGACTATGGATAGTCATCTTCCTTCCTGATTCCATGATAATGTCACAAGAATGTCTTCCATCTCTCTTATCTAAACTACCTACATGACCACAACCAGTCATCTTTTCACCTATTGATATGACAATTTCCAATAACTGCCTGTTTTTCCCCAAGTTTACATGACCTACAAGCACACAACAATTATCAGTTTTAAAAATACAAGACCTTTCGCCCTCTTTTGATGCTTCAAGCACCAATCTCCCATCATAGACCTTCTGGATTTCAGCAGATCCTCTTTGTTGTGACTCCATTCCTTTGAGTCTCTCCTTCTCTAACAAATCAATATGAATTTGTTCAAGTTCTCTGAACTCATTTATCAACTTTCCATTCCACTTCTGTTGCAATAGCTTCCACTTGACCCGTTTCTTCATTCTCCATCTGTATCTTCGGTCTTCATTTGTCTTTCTTTGTAGCCACTCCATTAATATATCTACTTCTACTCTCATTACTGCCAGACTAATCTCATGCTCTTCATTCTGCTGCCAATTGCTATACTCCCGCAATCTAATGCCTTCCTCAAATTTACTCTCATGTTGTTGATCATCTCTTTTAAATTGCTAGTTTCTTCCATCTTTATCCTATTGGATTAATACTTCTATTTCCTTCATGTCTCTAAGGAAATAAATTTCTTGCTGCTCCTGATCTTTCATCTCATCTTCAAATAATCTCTGCTCAATTTCTCTAATTTCAGCATCATATTTATTAATGTTGTCTTCCATACCTACAACCACATTATTAATTGAAGAGTCAAAACATTCACTTAACTCTATAAACATTAGAGACATTTCATCTTTATCATGCATGGTAACTGCAATCTCTTCTTTATCAGGTTTTGAAAACTTCATTTCTCCTTTAGGTTCCTTGATAAATCTTTCCAAGAACTCTATTTCCATGCGATATCTTTCCAGCATTTCAGCACAACCTTCATTCTCAGCTTCATTCCTTTTCTGGCAATCCTCCTGAGTTATCCTGTTTTCTATACCATCACATTGCAAAATTCTTTCATCAATTTCATTAAACAAATTCATTTTTTTACCTCCTTGGAATACCACTACGACATTTTCATTATGCTTCTGGTCCATAACAACTTCAACTGACTGTCTTACACCAAACATAAATTCATCTATGAATTCTTTCTGCTGAAATAATTCAGCACCTTCCTCCTCTAAAAGACATTCTCCATCATACTTCACCTCAAGAACTTTATTCATCTTTGTGACAGTTTCCCCAAACTATCCATCATCTTTTGCACATCCCGAAAACACACACAAACTATGAGATTTAAAAACACAAGGCTTCATAGCCTCATCTGCTTCCCTTGTCAACATATCTTCAAATTGTTATGAACTATTCCAATAGTCCATGAGATCTTTAGCTGATCTCCCATTATCCTCTTCACCCAAAATTTCACCCTGTTCTGGTCCACAAATGGAAACTTCCATTTCTGACTCTGCTTCTCTGAGGTTTTCCATCAACCGCTTCACTTGTCTCTGTCGTAGCCTTCTCTGTAACTTAGGCCACTTCACTATTTTTTTCTTCAAGACCCAACCTTGTCTTTGGTTTTCCCCTAGCAGCATTGTTAACACATCGAGTTCTTCTCTTATCTCAACCATCTCCTTGTCAAGCTTCGCTTAACTCATCTGTTTCCTACAGATTGTTTTAGCACCCTTTTCCTTCATCTTGTAGCCTTCTTCTAAACCTTCCATATGAATTTCCATAGCCATCTTCTCTTCTATGTGAGCTTCTACACCTGCAACCAATCAACTTCCTTCTGAGTTGATCTTCTCACCAAGCTTCTCCTCTGCCTGGTTTCCAAGTCCTCTTTTCCTTAGAACTTGCACTGAGCAATCTTGCTCTCTCTCTGGTTGCTACACTCACTTCTCTTAAGGACTCCTTTGTCCCTGTCTATTCCAAGCCTCAGCTGGAATGAGGTTCTGCTACAATCTCTAAGAACTTCCAAAAGTTCTTCCTACAGTCTTATTGTTGTAGTCTTGTGCCAAACTTTTCCATTCATTCAACTGTTGTGAACTTTCATACCTTTGTAATCATAAATCTCCATAAGCAAGAACATCCTTGCTCTGATACCAAATGATGCAACCATATGGCTGCCAACACCCAAAATAGCCTTATCTCTAGACTACCCACGCTTGGGAAACCTCTCCCAACTCTAGTCTTTATTCTGTTTTGTGCTGCAATCAGACTTCTTTCTGACTTTTCCTTAAAACCCACTCTAGAAACTAAAATTAAAAGTAAACCTTACAGACCTTTCAAACTTAGCACTTTCAACTAACACCTCTTCCCTTCACCTCTTCATATGACTGCTTTACAATTTCCGATGCTCCTTCGCATGTGCTTTTCACAATCCTTCATCGCAATGATAATCAAACACTATTTATGTGATTTCTTATCACATCACAGATCCATATCACATCACAAGACACTCATCGTGATTTCAGCGAAATTAAGGTTCATCGCATTTTAGCTGATCGCTAAATCGCAAAACTCAAGGTCATCGCAATATCGCAAATAAAAGGGTCATCACAATTTCGCTTATGACAATCATGGCTCCCTTTTCCAATTTGCGATAAAGACTCAGGACTAAATTGCGATCTATGATGAAAGGTTTAGGCTAGATGTGATATGTGATCTTTGAAGATGAATGTGAAACACTTCAACTGAGAACGCCATTTATGTACAGAGCCCTACGCAAAATTACAATGTCCTCTTCCTTTGAGAAAACACAACACTTTACTAAAACTTCATACTTTCACTAGACTTCTTTGGATCTTCGTCAATCCCAGGGTTCTGGGCCCGATTTGCAATTTCATTTATGAATTTTTTTCCAGGAATCTAACTATTTCGATATCATCCATCTGATTCTTCTTTAAGAACTCTGATCAAGTGAAATGCCCATTGTATAAACAAGAAACTAAAGATAGAACTATTTAACACAAGCTTTCACCACCCAGATCATAATCTTAACTAATAGGGTGAACAAAAAACGTGAATTTCAACATAGATATCTGTGTACACAATCGTTTTTGAAATTAAATGAATATGAAAATAAAAGAGAGTTTTTCCATCGGCCCTTGATGGCCTGATTTACATTACATTTTTTCTCGCTCTCACTCTCTTCTCCCTCTCTTCCTCCCTTGAATAATCACTCAGAAAAGAAAGGGAAATACAATATGTCCTATCTAACAATCTCCTTCCACAAATGAAGGAATTTACTATATATTTAAAAATCAAATCCTATCCTAACTGAATAATCTAAACTACTTAGCTTGATCTCCATGGAGGGAGGATCAACTTTCCACTTATTCCCTTTTCTGTTCAAAATTTGGCAACAAATAAATACTTACATAATTTGAAATTAATAAACATTAAGTAACCAATTTTTCCTTCGAACCCTCATTAGCGACAACATGTGAACACACCATCACATTGTTGGCTAGGTCTATATGCTCCTGCATCAAAGGTTCGGGCCAAGGTAGCTCAGAACTGTCGACAGTGATTGAAAATCTGGGTGCAGACATGAGTGAATGAACATGTATGCAATCAATAAGTGCAGGATTCAATAAGATGGGAAAACAACGAAGTTTGTGAAGTGAGTCACTGCAACATCGACTATTAGTGTAGAATAGTGTCATGCATGCGAGAACAAGGAAATGCAATGCAAAACTCAAAATGACGCTTCTACAAGCTAACAAGAATTGAAACGACAAGAAGTGTTCAATAAAACTAGGCAAACATTACTCACACAAACCAAAATGTAAAAAGTGACAGAAAAGCAGCAAAAGACATGAAAAGTAGACTTACCCGAAAAGAGTTGTGATGAGTGTGCTGAAGGTTCCTAGATGTGTTGGAAATTCCAAATCTCCAAGATCAAAAGTGAAGAATGAGATTTGAGGCATCGAATAAATAGTTTTTACAAGATCGAGGCTTATGACGCACATGCCTTAAATCTAGGAAAAAGCAACACTTGGTAGGAGGTTTCTAAAATGGATTTTGCATGTAACCCCTAGCTACTAAAAATAAATCCCTATAATCTACAGATGATTTATTTTTTTTTCTTTTTTCTTTTTCAGGAAAAGCTACCCATGCATGCAAGGAAATATTACACAGTCCTAGAGGGCGCTGGTCAACCTTTGATCACATACAAAGGTCAGCAAGCCTTGGGATGACTTATGTGCAGTTTCTAGGCTGAGTGGCTCTAGTTGCCCCTCAAGATTTGTGAAATTTCTGGACTGAAGCCAAGGCTACTAGTCATAACTACGCAAATTCTGAGAGCAAGCCTGATGATGGGTTGCTCTACGTAATTTTCTTGGGGAAGGAAGCCTTCCTGCTCTATGTAATTCTAGAGAGCAGTGATAGCTACCAGGATGCACTGCACAATTCCAAAGAGAAATTTTGGTTTCCCTCTAGTGCTGCACTATTTTCCAAGTCAACACAAGAGGCAGTTTGAGACCAAGTTGTGGGAGGTCACCTTGCAGGTGAAAGACAAACAAGTTAGCGAACATAAGCTGATAAGCCAAAGAAGCCCAACTGAAAGCATAAGTACTTGGGCAGTGCAAGACATGTTGTTAAGGATGGCTGGTAGGGAGGCTTCAAAATGAAGCTAAGGAAAAACTTTTGGAGGATGTTATAGCTGCTACAACATTTGCAACACAGGTAGAAATCCAACTCTATGAATGGACCTGTTTCATGAAAAGAAAGTCTAACTCCTCTAGAAGTATTGTTTGATTCTTTGATCATCATGGTCTCCGCACTAGCTTGAGTGAAAGATGTAGCACCTACCATTCTCTTGATCGGTTAACACATATTCCAAGCCAATTCAACTTAGTTGTTTTGATTGGGGATGAGGGGTATATAGGTGCACAGGTAATATAGTTGTTAGAGTTTAAGTTTCATCTTTGGTGTTGCTCCGCTACCAGCAGGCCTGGATAGTACCTCGACGGAGTCACGCAGAACACAAGCATCACTCTGCTACCAGTGAGCCTGGTCAATACCCCAGCAGAGTTACTTATATCACCTCTCTGCACAAGAAGCCTTTCTCTTCTTTCACCTTATTCATTTTTAATTTTTAATTTTCACTTTTTTTTTTTCATTTTCAAAGAACTGTGCATAGGCACTTATTTATTTCTGAAGCGGAAGAGGGATCCCAACTTATTGAGAGCAGAAGAGGTTTTTCTTTTAGATAAGTATGTTATATATACCTTTGACATACTTGTTAAGGTTTTCCCCCTCACCTTACTCTACTTGACTGAGCTGACAAAGGTTAACCCATAAACAACAGACTAGAGTAGGTGGTACTAGTTGGAGCATAAGTATTGTGCTTTCACCAAGATTCACTTCGAATAGAACATATTTTCCATTGGTGTATCATTGACTGAAGACAACAAGTTTTGCATAAATATAGAGGACAATAGATAACGAAGTGTTGATATTTGTACTAGTCCTCTTGTACTTTACCCTGCTTGTCTCAATAGTCGCACACGGTTTCATGAGAAACTAACCTACAGACGTAAGCAAGAAAATGAAACAATAAAGAAAAGAGCAGAAGCAAATGTGAAAGCAAAAGAAAGCAAGAAAGAAAACAAACAAACAAAGTAAGAAGGAAAACATGCATGCAAGCAAACAAGACACAAAGCAATCACTACTCCTACTCCTAATCTAATAGTTCATGGGCTTGATCACGTGAAGCGATACTTCCAATGAAGCCACTGGCACATTGGTTGACCCATGCTGGTGAAGGCATGGTTCGCGAAAAGGATAGTTATGTGAACCATCAAACATGAAAGATATAGCAATGAAGACCAACACAGTTCGAGTTTAAACGCGTCCATAGAAAAGAAAAGAGTGAAAGCACAAGACAAGCATTATGTAGACTTAACATGGTGTTGTGACTTATTGCATGCAGATGATAAGCATGCACACTCTTTTGATGGTGATAGACAAACAAACATGAGAAAGAGAGAGAAATTACACATTGAAATTGTGCTTGATGTGTATGATTCCTCCAATGCGTGAGAAACAGGGTCATGTGATTCAGGTGGAGGAAGTGAAATATGTGTAGGGGATTTATCTTCAGTGCATATAGATGAGTGATGAGGAGCCTTGGGTGGTTCAATAATTTCATGATCGGAAGTGAAACTAACCTCAAGACAGTGAAGACCTGACATAACCATCAGCTTGGGTTGAAGTGTCTTGACAGCCTGTGGGGCTTCGACTTCATCGATAGATAGATAATCATAAATGTGTGGCTTTGAAAGATCAACAATGATTGAATTAACATTGTGATTGAATATAGGAGTAAATAGATCATGACAACTATGATCAGAAAAATCAGTGAGTTCATCGACATCCTCATGGTGTGATGAACCATACAGAGTGGTATATGAGAAGCAATAATGTTCACCCTCTGCATTTCCAAAAATAGTAGATGCAAAATCGAGTGGATTTTCAATGAAAGATTTTTCCTCTCTGCTGTCAAATGATGGACTGACATCAGGTGTGTTCTGTAAATGATTGGAAGTAGATGCATTCGGGGATGAATTTTCAAAAGGAAAATTAGAGATAATAGAATCACAAAGGATGTCAGGAAAAAGCGAAGGAGGCACGGACAGAAGGAGGTCATTCTTCATCACGGGTTCATGTTTAGATCCCCAGTCATACTCGTTGTAAATGATATCACAGGTTGGTTGTGCAACATCAACTCCGTCAATATCTTGATCCTCATTCACAACAAGTGTGGAGTCTGGAATGGAAGAACACAAGACAGTACAATCTAAAGGATCGACAGAATGCAGGGACGGAGGTTGAGGTAACAAGTGCATATGACAACCCATGGGCTTCCCAACCAAATATACGTAGAAATTGAGAGTAGTGGGGATGGGAGGATGTCATATTTCAATAGACTTATGTGCACGCTCTCCCACATCACTCTGCGGGGCTGGAGTTGTTTGATGAGAGGAAGGCAGGAAATCACTTGTGATAGTGACTGTGTCCACCTGAGATTGCATAGCTCTGTCACCAAAGTATGTTGAGTGGGGTTTGAACTTTCTTTTCACTTTTGGATAGATCGATTTGATACATACATACTCAAATCCTTCAAAAAGGTATTGGAACTTCATCTTAATTTTCAGAGCTTCAAAAGAGAGAAGATGAAAGAGATCCCAAAATTCCATTATAGATTCATGGAAGGCCTTCTGTTGTTGTAACATTTTCTTATCAAGTTCTTCAGGATCAAAATGGTGAAAAAAAATTTCTATTTGATCATTAAACTTTTTGAATGAGTGCATGGAGTTATGAGGCAGTATGCTAGACCATAGCAATAGGTAGTCACGAAGTGTGTGTGCAAGCAACATATAGACCTTTCCAGCTCTCCATGAGTGCATGGAAGTCATCTAAGTGCTCAGGGCATGCTACTTCACCTTCACCATCATACATGATTTGTGACAAGTCATCCCAGAACTCCCTCTCGACTTCAAAGATATGTCCATTGGATAGACATTTCGAAGGGTGAACTATAACAAACTCCATGATAGATGTGTGAAGATTCAAAAAAGATTGTGAGGACTCTTCTTGTCAATTGACTCTCCTTCTATAGCCTAAAATTTTGACAGTGCTGGACCCAAAAACATGTCAGGTGATCTCCCCGGTAAGAAGTCCCAACTAGGCCTCAGACAGTCTCGAGTAGGAGTCCCAGTAGTGGGTAGTATGGTATCTCCTTGAATGTAGTTGCACGCAGAGGTAAGTAAGATTTCCTTGCTGGAAGAGAGGGTGTGACCTTACAACAAGTCAGGGAAGATGCATGGAAAGGCTCTAACACACAAAAGGGGAGAGGAGTGAACCCCTTAGAAGCATGTAATAGTACGCAGCTTGGAAGGGAACAAACAAGCTAAAAGACATCACAAGATGGAAATCATAATAGTTGACAATCCAAAGTGATGAGTTAAACCAACAACACATTTCGATAAGATTCATACAAACATATACAGAATAATCCATACATACATGCGTACATTAAAACTACATACATTGTTAGAGTAACCAGAATAGTCGAACTACAATAACAATACATGCACGAAATGTGTTGGCTATGTTATAATAAAAGAGTGAAATATCCAATCATACATACAACCATGACAACCACTAGCCCCAATAGTGGAATGTTACACTCACTATTGCCTGCTCCTCCAAAGAGATGTACTCGCTCAGCAATGTGGAGAAGCCAAGGCTCGTTACAATACACTCCAAGATTTCTCTAAGTTATACCTATCAGAAGCTTGGCTTCCAAAATCCCGTTCAATGATTTATGAGGATATATATATATATATATATATATATATATATATATATATATATATATATATATATATATATATATATATATATATATTTAAAAGGGAGGGGCGACCCTTGATATTCCCCTTTATGACTCTTGAGCTACCCTCATGAATCTTCAACTTACACATGACTGTTTACATTATACTATTAACACTTGGTCTTTCACTTTACAACATGTTCATAATACAATCTAGACATGTACCCATGTGAGACAAAAATGGGCTTGAGTAAGCCATACAAAACATCACTGAGACTCAGACAACTATGGGAATACTAACTCGTCGACATCCTCTTGGTGATCGTCGGTGGCCAACTGATGCCAAGCTTGGTAATCTGCTATGGTGTCCATGTGCTCTGTGGTGACATCCTTCTGAAAGCGAGATCTTGCCTCCGTTGGATCTAGGTACACTAGTTTGGCACCTCTGTCCAACTCGTCATGTAGCATGTGCATCATGGTCTTGAGTGTAGCTAAACCAACGACATACTTGTGCATAGTGTCTGCGCTCATTTGCAAATCTGCGCTGGTGGCTATGCGAATCAACTTCTCGAGGTACATGTCCAGCTCTGGTTGGACTTGGTTCTTTGATTTCGTCTTGGTGAGTGTGACAATGGATGGGATCACATGCATGCGCACAATGACATCCATGCTCCTGAACACTTGTGCATGTGAAGTCTATAAGCTGGTGATGAGCTATGGGAGTTCCTCATAATTTCGAATCTAACTCCAGATGTTTGCCTTCAACTCCATTGCCTTTTGCTTCATCATGTCTGGCAAGTACAACAGGGCTCCTTTGTACCTCATTATCCATATCAACATGTGATCGACAATAGTGTGTATGTTTGTCAAGATACATGCTCTCCTAGCGCAGCGCTGCTGCCAACCATTAGGATGGACAACTGACTTATGCACAGTGGAGAACTTGAAGTACAACTTCCGCATGACTGTCTCGAGAGATGATACTTCATCAAGTATCACTTTCCTCCACTCTTATTTGGTGGATTTTGTAGTTTGTTATTCTCTCATCTTGGCTGCTTGCAATTCCTTAGCCACACGCTCATTCTCAACTATCAAGAATCTCACACCTAAGCTCATGTCTTCGGCATATGATTTTGTAGCATCGGCCAATGAAGCTAGATGTATACACACATAGGACACATTCAATCATTCTTGAAAATGTGTAGAAGATACATGGACATCCAGAGTGGTCACTTTGCGCGACTGCAAAACTCTGTGTTGTGATTCGTCAAAGGATACGTAGTGCATATCTGCTTCCGAATTTTCCTCAAGGATTGCAGTGTCTCCTTTATCACTTTTGACTTGCTCTACTCCCGGATCCGGTGAAGCCTATGGAGTGACCTCTGGGTCCTAGGGAGTGAGGTTTGTATCCTGATCCTGCTCTAGATGAACCACATTCGTGTCCATTTGCTCCAACATTTATTCAATCTCCTGAGAAAAGTCCTGTTGTTATGACTGCTCACCCTATTTGCTATCTTCCAGCTGATATGAGTCAATAACCTATAATTTTGCAGTTTCATCAATGTGTGCATGTTACACTTCTTGTTGTTCCTATTCCTATTGTGCTTCCTTCTCCCTTCTATGCAACTTTTGTTCTTCCCTTAGTTGTTGCTTCACCTCCTACAAACTTCTTCTCTGCCTCCTGCAATTTCTTCTTCTCCCTCTATCTTTGTGCAATCCTTCTATTGCACTGTCACTTCTTTTCTTCAATCTCCAAAGTTTCTCTTACTACAAGTGTATCTTCCTTGAACTTGTAGCTTTGCTCCACCTCCGCACTATTGGAAATATTCATTTTTCCTTTGTTATGCATAGGTCTGCTACCCTCTATTGCTTATGATGTTGTTTCTCTCTTAGATGCTGCTGCCTTGTGTGCTACTAACTATTCTACAACCACTCTAATTGGTTAATTGAGCCTTGAGGATTTGTAGCAATATTTCCATGGGTCTTCCTGAGGCCAATGACATGTATAATGGATCCAAGGATGATACACTCTCGCACAGTGGTCCTTCACTAAGCAATGCAGGTAATATGGATTGAAACTTATGGTGTTGAAGGTGAACCTATTTAATTCCTTCGTATCAGATTTAGCAAGCTTGAGACTCTAGATCTCATACAACCCAATCCAAAAAGGAAGAGTGGGCCAAGGTTCCTTCTTCTTTTGTGCAATGTTGTTGAAAACCCTATCGAGATGTGTTATGCAACCTCTTGCATGACCAACTTGTCCATTGAAAACTTCGGTAACAAATGTGGAGCCTTCTCCGTGCTGTACATTCAGATGAAGGTGCCAAGGGGTGAGGCTACCAATATTTTATGTTAACCAATGCCTCCATTGTTGCCTCTGACATGCAAGGTGGATTCTGCTCAAAGATCACCCTATACACCAGGGTAATGAAGTGGTCTGATAGTTGTAGTATAACTCGACAGAAGCTGCACTCGAAGAACAACCTGCAATAGATGTGCACAAAGGTTTCTAAAGGTGTCCATGCCCAACCCAAGTTGGGGAACTATTGACGCGCATGGATTGCATCAAGCATGTAGGTGGACATGAAGATATTTTCTTACTAACCCTTGGTTGGATGTCGGGCATTTGCGACTTTCCCCTTCAGCTAGAGAGCCAACACGTCGGACCAATTGAAAGGTCTTCCTTTGTTCGCCAGTTGATCCAACACAATGACCCAACTCTGTGGGAAGGTCCCTTCACTCTCTTGGCCATACAAGTGGCATGCGAATATGACTAAGAATAGATAGACCTTCCATAGTGTCTTTGTCTTATATACCTGGTTGGGTGTCGTCCTGAACTTAGACGACTCTCTCACCCATCTCTTCAAGATGTTTCTTGAGTTCGCATTGTTGCTGGGATATGTTTTGATTTTTTGAGTTTGTAATTGTCATATCTTTCTGTGTTAGAGTGAAGGGGAAGGCTCATGTAACTATGTGCGTGGAGACCTTGGTAAGTTTGTAGCTGTGTGTGTAGGCCCCTGCAGCTGTGTGAGTAGGGTAAGAAGGATTGTAATTGTGAAGATCTGAGGATAATAAATAAGATTTTGAAGGCAGATCTGTGTACTTATGCCTTTTTACTTTACTTTATGAAATTATTGTTTACTTTTGTGATGCGCGGTAAAATATTAGATCAACATTAATATGTTACAGTTAATTACAACTAAGGTCCATTGAATTATGCACAGTTGATAGAGTTTTAGATCTGTGAAGTAGTCCTTTTGTATGAATAGATCGGATTCAGTATAATATTAAGTAATATCGCGTAACACAATAATAGATCTCTATGTGAGATAGACTAAGTCAAGAGCCACACTCCATAATCCTTCTAGATGCAAAAACCTAGTTCCAGCATCCCCAATATTGCCTCAGGTGAGACTATAGTCTACGTGAGCAGATCATTGTCAAAAGGGTCAGTGATAAAGGGTTTTGTTGGTTAGCACATCTAACTCTCAACCTAGGTCTAACCCCATCAATTAGACACCACCAATGAAGATTGAAAATTGGAAAAGGAAGTGTTTTTTATCACTAGAAGTTTCGAGAAAAGATAATGTCGAGATCAATAGAAGTTACCAAATGTCATGGGAAGATTGGAATGCTGAGAAGGACATACTACAGAGCAGGAATTTAGTGAGCTAGACTATTGAATATGATATATGTTCCATATAGGCATAGATCCATGACAAGCAATAATATTTTGATGAATTCAAAGTGATGGCGTGGACCCTAGCACCTATGCAACGATTTTCCCGTCTTGAGGAGGGAAAGTTTTTGTTGGGATGGATTGATGAGATATGGCAAAAGGAGCAGATCATTTTATTGTGGCTGTGACCATGGGATAATGAATCCATTCATCTATCACTCACAGTGGAGATCAAGCTAAATATCATAAGGCAGAT
Organism: Pinus tabuliformis; assembly: GCA_031772625.1. Taxonomy (NCBI): domain Eukaryota; kingdom Viridiplantae; phylum Streptophyta; class Pinopsida; order Pinales; family Pinaceae; genus Pinus; species Pinus tabuliformis. The sequence continues at coordinate 113,493,078 of CM062805.1, forward strand.
GCCAAGAACCATCAGTCTGGCGACAACAAGTCTGATGACAGAGAAGCTGGTAGAGGAAGTACGACAGGCCTCCACGCAGTGCATATAGATAGTTCAACCTTTAAGGATGCATAGAGTGGCCTTAAAGTGAAGATTCAGGAAATACTAGCTGAGTGACTCGGGATGAGTCACATATTTATGTTTGGGGCCTGTTGGGTAAGGTCCCCTTAGGTCAAAGTTTTGTCAAATTTTTGTAAAGAGTCCGCACTTTGAGGAGTGGAGCGCACTTCACAAGTGTTTTAGGAGTCATATTGGCTTTAGGGTGGGTCAAAGCCCCTTATTTTGTAAAAGTATGGGATCAATTTGTATGTTTTGAGCTCTGCTCCCGGTTTGCGAACCATGGTATTATAAGAGAAAACGATATATAAAGGGGTGTCTTAGTAAGTGAAAGTTAAATTGAATGACGAATATGTTTTGATGTTTTGAGTCTGTAATTGTCATATTTTTATGTGTTAGAGCAAAGAGGAAGGTTTTGTAGCTGTGTGCGTGGAGACCTTGGTAAGTCTGCAGTTGTGTGCGCAAGCCCCTATAGTTGTGTGTGTAGGGTAATAAGGATTGTAATTGTGAAGATCTGAGGACAATAAAGGATATTTTGAAGGAATATCTATGTACTTACATTTGTGTACTTTGTTTTATGCAATTATTGTTTACTTTTGTGCTGCACAGTAAAATATAAGATCAGAATTAATATATGAATGTTATTACAACTAATTACAATTTAGGTCCATTGAATTATGCACAATTGATAGAGTTTTAGATCTGAAAAGTAGTCTTTTTGTATGAATAGATCGCATTTGGTATAATATTAAGTAAGATCGTGTAGCACACTAATAGATCCATATGTGATTCAGACTAAGTCAAGAGCCACACTCCATAATCCTTATGGATGCAAAAACCTAGTTCCAACATCTCCCAATATCACCTCAGGTGAGACTACGTCTACGTGAGCAGATCATTGCTGAAAGGGACGGTGATAAAAAGTTTTGTTGGTTAACGTAGCTAAATATGAACCTGGGTCTAACCCGCTCAAGCCAACAAATCAATGCATAAGGGGGTGAATCCAATTAGGATTTAGCAATAGGAGGAGAAACAAATGACCAAACTCTTTCATATAAATATATAAGTCAAGAAGACCAAATTTTATACTCTGTTTGACTCAGGATCATAGGTGAATCTCATTGTAGCATATCTAGTCAAAAAATTTGGATTGGAAGTTAATGATTATCGAAGCCCAAATCCATTAGAATGGTTAAATAAATATGCAGAAATAAAGGTAACCAAACAGTGAAAATTCATATTTTCTATTAATGCTAATTATATTGAAGAAGCAGATCTAGATGTAGTTCCCTTTAATGTATATGCAATGGTTTTTCGAAATTTGTATATTTACACGTAAGATGAGATCTTCATGTGGTAGGTCAATTAGTACTGCCTCATCAAGGATGGAGAATATTTCACCATCAATGCACACATGGGGAAGTCCAAAATTTCGTTGGTAAGTGCCACCCGAGCCAAAAATATAAACAGTTCTAGAAAGAAGTATATTTTACTATTTTTAAGAGAAAATCATTTTGTAGAAGAGTCAGTGAGGACAAAGTCTTCCCTAGATGGGTGTAATAAGGAACACAAACAACAAAAGGAAGAGATGCTATATGCATACAAGGGTGTGTTCCAGGAGCTTAAAGGGATACTACTAAAGAGGAAAGTGGAGCATAAAATCCAGTTGTTACAAAATTCTTTCCAAACATTGTGTTGTGCAAGTAGTTCATTATATAATCAAGTAAAATTATGAACTAGTTGCAACAACTATTGAAAAAAGGTGTCATTCGGCCAAGTACCTCACCATGTGGGTCACCCATGATAATAATGCCAATAAATGACAAGACTTGGTGGATTTTTATTCATAAAAATGCATTAAACAAAATTACAATCAAGAAAAAATACCTCCTACCCAAGATAAATGATTTACTGGATTAGTTTCAGCAAGCCCAAAACTTAACAAGCTAGACTTCAAGTTAGGATCTTTCCGGATTTGGGTTAGAGAAGAAGATACCTAGAAGACTACCTTCAAAACTAGCCAAGGTTTTTATGAGTGGTTATTCATGTTGTTAAACCTATGCAATTCATATGTTATGTTTATGAGGTTAATGAATGATATACTGAGTCCTTTTATAGTCATTTGTTATTTTTTATTTGGATAATAAACTGGTATGCAGTTCTACCTAGGAGGAGCAAAATCTCATTTGATTTAGGTGCTATAGATATTATAAAGAAACACCATTCTACTAGAAAATATCAAGAAGTGTGAGTTTGGATAGAAATATTTGGTTTATTTTGGATTGTGATAGGTGGGGTAGAGCTAAATATAGATCTTGCCAATATGGAGGCCATCATGAAATGGCTAGTATTTACTAATGTTTATGATTTTGGGAGTTTTGTTTGGGAAGCACAGTACCTAAACAAATTCATAACCTAATTTTTAGTAGTATCAACACCACTACATGCCATAATAAATAGTGTCAAGAGTTTCTAGTGAGGAAAGGGTCAATAGAGGGCATTTGATGAAATGTGAAAGAAGAAGAACAATCAAACACGAATCCTAGCATTATGAAACTTGTAAAATCCCTTCGAAGTGGATATAGATGCAACTAGGTATGCTATGGGAGCAATCTTGATGCATGGAGGAAGGCTTGTATGCTACCATTATGAATTATTTCATGGGGAAGTTCTTAACTACCCTACCTACGAAAAATATCTTTGTGCCTTGGTGTAAGAGGTGAAGAAGTGGAAACATTATTTGACAAGAAAGGAGAAAGTAATACACACATATCACTGACCCCTACAGTATCTGCAGGCCCAAAGTAAGCTATAAAAAACTAGGAAGTACAAATGGATGGGGTTTTTGTAGTAATTTCATGCAATGATCAAGTACAAGAAGAGAAACAAAAGCAAGGTGGCTGACATGCTTGCAATGTCACCCACATCAAAGGCCATATCTTTGAGAACTCTAATGCACATGGATCCATTCATCTATGATGCATACAAAGAGTCATATTTAGAGTATGATGACTTCAACGAGGCTTTTTAGTAGTTGTAGAGCCAGAGTCATATGCATGATGGTGACAACACAATTGACTACCATCTCTAGGAAAAGTTACTCTACAAGTTGGATAAGTTATGTTTCCTAAAGGAGAGTGAATGCAACTCATTAGAGTGGCTAACACCTCCAATATTGAAGGGAACTTTTGTTTATGGAGGACAATGGCCAACTTATAAAGTTACGTGTATTGTTCGATGATGTAAGAAGGGGTAGCTAGGTTCATAAGAGGATTAATGATTTCTTGTACTAGAAAGATTAGTAACAAGAAACAAGGTATATATCATGTGTTCCTAAAGGTGAATGAATGCAACTAATTAGAGAGGCTTACACCTCCAATATTTAAGGGAACTTTGGTTTAGGGAGGACAATGGCCAAATTATAAAGGTATGTGTATTGGCCAATGATGTAAGAATGGGTAGTTAGGTTCATAAGAGGATTCATGATTTCTTGTAATAGCAAGACTAGTAACAAGAAACAAGATATATATCATCCCTTTCATGCACCAACTTGTCCATGGAAAATAATTTCCATGGAATTTGTGGGAGGTTTACCAATAACCAAGAAGGGACATGACTACTTGTTCATGTTATTTGATAGGTTCAACAATATATGTGTTCTAATTCCTTGTAAAAAAAATGCCATTTGTGGAAAAGAAAAAATGAACTTGTTATTTGAACAAGTCTAGGTGCACCTTTGAATACTGAGGAGAATTGTTTTAGATAGGGACACAATACTTTTTATTTCATTTTGGAATACATTGTGGGAGAAGATGGACACAAATTTGACAACGTTTACACCATTCCATCGACATACTTAAAGGGAATTTAAGAAGATAATAGAACTTTGGTGAAACTTTTTAGGGGTTATAAGTAGAAGCATTCAAAGACTTGGGACTAACATTTGGTATATATACAACATTATTATTACACATTAGTGCACACTTCTATTGGTGAATCCCCAATTGAAATGTGGTTTGGATCTTTCCACCTTCACCTTTGGATATTGCATATGGGAAACAAGAAGGAGTGAGGGAGGATCTTATAGGGGTGCCATAAGGGAGGAAAGTTTCGATGAGAAGGTGAAGCACATCCATTTATAGGTACAAGGGACACTGAGAAGACACAAGAAAAATACAAGGCTAAGTATTATTAGCACAAAATAGAGAAGTCCTTTAAGGTGGAAGACATTGTATGGTTATAGTTGGAAGAGGAGCAAGTATAAGTTACAGGTAAGAAAATAAAATATTTGTGATATGGTCCCTTTGAGATACCTTAAAAGCTGGGATATAATACCATAGACTCATCTACCTACCATACATGCACATTTACTCAGTGGTGAATGAATCTGAAGCTCTACAAGCCTTCTATGTTGGATTAGGAAGAGGAATAGGTCCTACCTTATATAGTGGATTTGGCACTAGATGCTTAGTCAGAGTTGATAGAAGATACAACTTTGTAGAAAAGGTATAGAACTATAAGACAAGGATACGATGACCTTTGGTATATTAGGTTTAAAGGATAGCTTCTTGGCAAGGCTAAATGGTACACCCAAGAGGTGGAGGAAAATTTTTCTCACCTCATTTAGTGGAAGCTTTTGGGGACCAAAAGCCTCCAAAAATGGAGAATTATGATCAAGGTTGGATAATTATATTATTTTCATCCATCTTGATGCTTTCAAAGTGGAAGAAGTGGAGGAATCAATGCATGGGACCATTTTCATCGGCATGTCCGAATTTTGTGAATTTGGGCCTGAAATGTTTTGGAAGAAGTTTGAGGCATCAAATAGAGTTTTTTTGGGGTACAAATTTTTCAATTAGTTATTGTACCTCATAGAGATATTCTACTCACAAATACATTTCCAACAATGCAGTGATTTCTTCAATTAAAGTCCATATGCAAAAGTTATGCCACTTGGAAGTTTATCTTCTTGTGTTGACCACCATGATTTGAGAGAATGCCATGTTGCTCCCCATTATTCATGGAAAATGGGGTAGTGATGTGATAATGGTGAAGAATATTCTAGAGTATTTGATATTATAACCCTAGTAAATTGTTGAAGGATTCACACTTAATCATTAGTAGGCTATTGGGTTGTGTTATAACTAGACCACTAGGAAGAAAATGGGTTCCATTCTATTTGAGTGCATTTTGTTCCATGGATGAGAAAAGTAGTTGAGAGTTGATAGGGAGAGAGAAAATAGAGATTTTTTTTTCATTGTAGTAGCCCACAATCAATAGGTATCACTTCCTTTTACTTGTTTCCATTTCCATTCAGAGAAAGAGAGAGTAGAGAAGCCTTACATTTGAACTGGGTTTTTCTTTTGAAAGGTTTTCCCAAATCATATCTTGTGTTATTATGGTTGTGAGTGATTTTAACTTTGTTTTTTCTTTATTTCTTCATTTTCTATATTGCACACATATAAAAAGTAACTTAATAAATCCAAAAGTCTAAGGAAAAATAACCCTCATAGTATAGATTTTAGATTTTCAGTATAAATTTATCAAATATATTGTGAAAAATTGTCCAGTGGAATATCTATTGCAATTTATAGATAATTTCTTAACCCAAGGGAAAAACAACTTATATTAGTAACAAAAAAGTCCATTCATATGGATTGGTGCACCTACTAAACATTTCTACACAATTGGATTGATAGGCGGTTTATGGTATCTGATAAACCTCCCTATAATAATAGGGAGGTGCCTCTATTCTTCTTGAGGAAATTATGGGAATATTTTTATTGAGGACAGGTGGATCATGGGTCTGCATAAGATAGAAAAAATTATAGATATAACCCAACAATAGGTCATCATCCACCTAGATGAAGACCTAACCCCCCTATCCAAATTTTTTTAGCTATGGAGAATTGCTCAGGCCCATATTACACTAGCTTCATTTCCTCACACACTAGTGTATCATGGAAACATGGTGGCATCAACTCATGAGGATACACCAAAAACTAATGTTCCAGGTGGGGTTAGATCATTGAACTCTGAAGTTGAGCTTAACCAACATAGGCCACATGGATATGTACTGGCTAGAGAAAGGCTTTTTATGGACTAATGGTAACTATCTTGACCATATTTAGATTCTTTATATATATATATATATATATATATATATATATATATATATATATATAAACTTTATTGTGTATTTTATTTATGGTTTCTTTATATGGTTTTTTATTTTGTGTGGATGCGTCGGTGCCAATTTCAACCACTAATGATGTAGTTGATGCCATATATTAATTTGGTGTATTGCGCAACTAGGTATGGTGTTCAAGTAAAACTATCTAGGCTGCTTGCAAAAAATTTCATATGTTTTTATTCCATTCTTTTAGTTTTCATATAATTGCAATGTTCATTTGATGTTTTTACATATAGCGGTAACACTAATGGAGGAGTTATAACCTGGGAAGGATATATTTTCCCCTCCTCGAGTACCACGTGTCAAATTAGATTTTGTTTAAATGTTTATTTGATTATCTTATTTTGTTTTACTAATTGAAATATTATAAATGTGTATGCAAGTTCCTCCATTTTCTCAATTCTCCACTCTTACCCCCCTACAATTGTTTACCAACCCATATTCTACTAGTATCATCACATTTCCCCGATATTTGGGATCAAGATTATCTTGACTAGGGAATTTCCTTCACTAGTACAACCCAAGGGTTTTTGATCATCACTTGCCTCCACTACTTGTGTTATCCCATCCACTCACAAAGACTTCATCCATAAACCATCCAACAACCCCTAAGAAAATTATGTAATCGAATGCTCCATCTGTGAGGAATATCCATCATTAGGGAAGACATTCATGTTGAGGACTTTAATTGATGACTTTGTTCCTTATGATGAATTGAATAATTTCTAGGAATTTTTTGTTTAAATTATATGATCTAACTCTTGCGACTATTATAAGGTGGTATTGCTAAGAAGTTGGGAAAATAGAAGAGGAAGACACCATCCTAACTTATTATAGTATCTTTGGTTAGTTTTCTAGGCTTGAATTATAAAATATTAGTTTATAAGTGTGTAGTTTATTGTGGAAAATAATATAATGAGAATGTTGTTTCTTTGTGCAATCCCTATAGAGACAAATCACACCATGAAAGAAGAAAAGTCGAGTTCCTTATTATAGTAAGAGGATAAATGTCAACTTCTGAGATCTAAATGATGATGGAAATGGTCAATGAGTGAACAATCAGACACATTTTGTATATACAACATCATATTCCATACTATCATATTTGGGCATGAGATGTCATTTGTATATCAGAGTCATTTTCTATATAGGTCACCATATTCCATACTTCCATGTTTAGGAATGAGGTGCCATTTTGTATATTAAACACACTGTCATTTTGTTAAAAATGTACATTTGAGACAATTTGTGTGTGTGTGTGTGTGTGTGATGGCACTTAGTAATGCAACAACAATGCTATAACTCCCAAAGGTTTCAACTTTAATTGTTAATTTGTGGTTTGTATAGACTTAAGAAGGGTTGACATTATATGTGCAATAAGCACTATATCTTTATTTTGCTGAATTTTGTGTAGGTGGAAGCATTGAGATTAAATATAGTTGCACGAATACCAATATGTTCTATACTACAAAAAAAAATTGAAATAGTAGGAAATGAAGGATAACAAGAAAACCTGTGTTGATTGTAGTTAAGGGAGCCAAACTTATGTATCTAAAGATGAAATTAAATAAAACCTATTCTATTTTGCACATAAAGAAAACACACTACTAAAATAAAAGCTTGAAAACAATAAATCTTAATTATGCAGGAAAGAAGCAATTTCTACTACAATTCAAATAAAGGCATCTACATGGTCTCTCTAACTCTAAATTCCATCCTCAAGGTTCAAAGAGCATTGTAATACATCAGAAAGGTAAATAATGGTTTGGGTGAAAATCTGAGAGAGTTTTGGAGGTGAGTTACAAACTGCTATGGTAGTCCATGTTTTCTACAAGAGGCAATCTAGCGAGAAGGAAAATATGCTAAATGCAAGGTTGGAAAGAAAAAGAAGCTAAGGAAATGATAAAAAATGACAAGGTGCACATGTCAAAGTCATCACATTAGTTGTGTTAGGGTTAATTCAACATGATATAAGGTTGTAGGGTTTCATGTAGTTGGAAAATAGACAACTACATAAACACATCTAAACAAGGAATGATGGATAACAAATAAACACCAACAAATAAAGTGAAGTAAATACATAAACTATAATGTTATTTGAACAAAATAACCACTACCAATATTATCATCTAATGCTCAGATACTTTGTAAGGAAATATTGTTCATAAACCATCTAAATAACTATGCATAAAAGTAATGTTTAGAAATAAGCTACAGAGATAAACAAATGCATAAACAATAATGGTACAAGTGTTGAAGAATGTAACTAGTGTTGGTCTTGATAATTGCAATTGAGTCATGATGTAATGTATTTGTCAAAAAAATACATTTTTTATTGTAAAATAAATTTCACTTATTAAAGCATAGGTTTCATGATTGGGTCATTGGTCAATAGGTCAAATCACTCATTGAGTGCTCTAGGGTTTGTGTCTTGAGTCAAAGTCTAAGTTATGATGTAAAGGACTCTCCTTGGGCTCATTATGTCATAGAAAGAAAAGTATTTTTTGTCAAAAAGTATGTATTGTCCCTCTTCCATTAAGTAGGCCTCTTCAACAGTCATGTCGACCTCAAAGCATAGGTTCGAACCAGTATATATACCCTATCCTTCGACCTAGTTTAGAAGTGAATCAAGTTAGTTGATCTACAATTATTTAGTGAAGAAAAATGATGTGAGGAAGCCAAATAGTGAAGGAAAAACTACAACAAAGAAGAAGAGATGCTTATCTAATGAATGAAAACCGAAATACTTAATCTTCTGTCACAGAACCAAAGCAGTACAAAACCACTATAGGGCAAAAGGAACAGACCTGTTGTAGGGTCGAGGGTGTAGTCCAATTGATCAGGGATCAATATTTTAGCTAAAAAATGAAAGTGCTCATAATTTATTCAGACTTGAACGACCGGATAGAGTTCATCTCCAGGATTCCAACGTCGTGAACAGTTGAAAGAAATCAAAATCATATGAAAAAGTTAGAGCTTCTTAAAGTTTGGCAAAAAAGTCAGAGTTTGACTAGGGTTGACTGGATGCCCAGCCAACATGCAGAGAATATTCTCCAATTTCACCCAATGGGGCTGTGACAAGTGTCACCTCTGGATTCACTTGTGTGGTTGTGTGCAAGGGAAATTGCCTAGTTGGCCTCTAAGGTGGAATTTGATTTTTTTATTTAATTAAATATTATTATATATATATTTTTATATAGCTATTATGTTATATTATATAATTTTTAAATTATATGTTATAATATAATTAATATATATATTATATATTTTAATCATTTTAATTAAATATTAATTAAAGACCCAACGTATATGAAAATGCACATTTAATTATTGTGATATGGTATAGTTTCAAACTATACAAAGGGAAAAATTATATGAGCGGAGGGAGGGGGAATGGAACCCACGACCTCCCTCGCCCCATTCCAAAGCAATACCATTGAGCCACAAGCAGCAACATTGAATGGATGGTAGTGCATAATTGTGTTATGACATAATTTTTTGCTGACTGAGGGTTGGTGGGAGGCATCCTTGCAGGCTAGCCCCCACCCCATGCGACCACAAGAGCGCGACCAAGGGCCAGCGCTACCATTAAGAGGGATTAGTGCGCCACTAATCAGGATTAACATTAATTAAGCAGTAGTTTAACTAGAGTTTAGTTTGGTGGCAGTTTCGGCAGCGCCTCCAACTATGGCAGAATTCCTATTTTTGGAAATTTAACTGGCAGTTCTTCCAGATTTGGTGGAGGAAATGTAGGAAAAATTGGTTTTGCCATAACTGAGGCAATTCTCAGCCAAATTTCGAAAATGAATAGTCATTTTTGGCTAATTGGCATGCTAGGAACTCATTGGAGTAGGTTGCAGAGGCAGAAGAGGTCATCTACAGGTGTTTTTGGTCACTTAAATATTTTTGAAGTCGAGGGCCACTAGGTGTTGGAGGCCATTCCCAGAGAAGTTGGTAACCAAATTGAGTAAAAAAATAGTCATTTCTGATAGATTTGAATGTTTTAAACTCATTGGAATAGGTTCCAAGAGCATTGGATGCATGTAATAGAAATTTGAGCACTATTGAAGCTAATACAAAGGCCCACACTATGAAGCTGGACCAAGGAGATGTAGCCCAGGAGGGGTGAACTCCTTCAAAAAAAAATTGTGTATTGAGCTCTGTTATTTGTGCTTGCTATGTTTTTAGATTCTACTATTCAACCATTTAAATTCGTGCTTTTAAGTTCATGCAAAACATTAAATTTCACCAAGTTAGATGAATTGACAATCACATGCTCATGGATAAACTCTTTATGGATAAGAAAACCAAAGGAAAGAAAATTTTATATCTGGAAATGATACTAGCACAACATTAAATAGTAATCAATTTTAGATCACCAATTGAAAAATTGAAGCTACAAAATTGAAGAGAAAGTCGAGACTCTAGATTCATCCTTGTTCTTAAAGAGATAATTGATGTTGACGTGCGAAGAAATGTGCCAGATTATAACTTGTTTTCATAAAGGTAGACTTGATTGATGGGGGAAAGTCTGTGTTATGGTAAAAAAGGTCTTGGGTTGTCTCACTTTGACTTGGTTCTTCTAGTAGAAGAGTTTGATTGGGTTTTCCACTTCTAAGGGGTTCCCCTGTTGTTTGGAGCCTATCTCTAGTGTCCTATTGTTGCATTTGTGATCTTCTTGTCTAGAATTTGTATTGATGATGAATAGAACACAATAATAATAATGAATAACTAATATAACAATCAAAAGGACTTTACAAAGGTAAGATAAATCATGTTAAGAAATGCTACCCTAGAGTTTTCAACATGGTGTCAAACTTATGGTTAGTAACATGGGAAGCTGGAAGGTGGCATCTAAACTTCAAATAAGATTGAACTCAGATCTTTGTGCAAGATCTATGAATAGGACACAATCTCTTTCTTGGTGACCAAAGATTCTATGGTAGGATGGCCAAAAGTTTCTAAGATAATCAAATATCTTGTGTCAAGGCTACTAAAGGGAAGAACATCCTTGTGATAAAGAAGAAAAGGAGGCATTACAAGAGGCCGAGATCTATGTACAGAAAGAACAAGGTCAAAATCCTTGTAAAAAAGATAACAAAGATCTAGACACTATTTGAGGGTTTTGAAATCACCGAACTCTGAGATTATAAGATCTAAAATCACCATCATAATTCTATGTCACTTTAGAGATCCGAAATAAAAAAATTTGCAAGTAACCAAATTACAAAACATCTTTTATGGACTAGAATCAATCCTTACAGCTAGCATAAAAAGAAAGCAAGACATATGTGCTTAGAAGCATTAGAGACACATTTGAAATATTCATTATCAAAGCTACAATCAATATAAGAAAAAATCCAAAATTCATGTAAAGGAATATGAAGTCTAGTGCACCCTCATATAAGAGATCCAAAACCTTCTCAAGAAGGCAACATAAAAGTATCCATTGTGTAAGGCATTTTAGATAAGTTTACTATAGCAGAAGATGAAGTCCTAACCAAAATACCATAGAATTCATTACCTATAATATTACCCTATTTAGAATTCAAGGATAAAAGAAGATTTATTATTCAAGTTGTGAACATTGAAAAGGATCAAAGAGGTAGTCTATATCAGTGTGAGGAAAAGTCTATTTCAGGACCTATAACAGCTCATTGTATCCTAACCAAATGTTGAATAAGACTAGTGGAATTATCTTTTTAAAGGAACACTTAGAAGATGCAGTCTACAACAAAGAAAATAACTTATTAAAATAGCCCTTGAACTCGAAATTTTTGGGATAATCATGAAGAAAACATTGTAGCAGACTTATGAAGAACATAGGTAAGTAATTCTTGAGGTAAGTATAATTGTTTTTGTACTGAAACAACATTTTTGAAATATAATTTTTGGATTGAGGGTTTGTAGCTTTTATAAAGTTATTGGCATTTAAGCCCTAGTTAAGAAACCCTAACCCTATTCTAATTGTTCTATAGATTGTTAGTCTCTAGGGTTTGTAGATAGTCTAGGGAGAAATTGGAAACCCTAGAAAAGTATAAAATTGAATTTGAAACTCTAGAATTGATATCTTAAAATATGACATAAGGTTTGTGTAGGTTTTATCCCCATATAGAAATTACCTACATACAAATTCTAAAAACAGAAAATAAACAATGGAGAGAGCATAAAACATAATATATATATACACTGAGATTTTCCACTGGATCCCAAACTCAAGACTACCAGATTTTTTTTTTATTATATTCCTTTCAATGTTACAATACATATATATACATGCCGAAGCATCCATAAACCCTAATCCATTAACCTTGGATTAGAACATAACCGTAGTTCCCTTGACCGTATATACAAAATACCATGGGAAGAAAACCATCATGCCCAAAACCATGTATGAAAACCCCAACAAAACCATACATAGGTCCACCCACCTAGTATAGGGTCCATAAAAAATTTCTCCGGAGCTCTGACCCATACCCTATAGATGGGGGTTACCGCCCCCCTCGAACCCCACAATAGGGGAGGTTGTGACCCCCCCTGTAACCCCCATGTAGTGCCCGATGCAACGAACATAACAGACTATCACCCCCCTGTGACCCCATGTTGTGCCTGGCACAATGAACATAGGAGACTATCACCCCCTGTGACCGCCCCCCCCCCCCCCCCCCCCCCCCCCCCCCCCCCACGCATGGGGCTAGTCGTGGAAAGAATATAACACACAACCAATGGTTTGAAGTTTGTTATTGTTGGGAAAATTATAGACTTATAATTTGACATAAATAAATCATCAACTAGGGATAGGTAACCTTATGAGATGCTGTGCAAAATATATGCAGGCTAATACTTTAAGTGTTTTTGTAAACAAAACCACATACACACACACACACACACACATAGCTTCAACATCTCTTTTCCTCATCAAAACTTAGCAACAAATGCTATGGAGAAGATTTAATCATCCCTCTACAACACCGAAAATTTTTGATGCTAATTAGAAAAAAGATAATGGATCAATCAAACAACAATTCAACCAATTCAACATTTCGCAATGTAAATTAAAGCTTGATCAAATAACTCCAAACATATTCATCAAATAAGCTTTACCATTTAACCATCATACATGTGCTGCTACAAATTAGAAAAGAGAAACAAAATTTGTGTAATAATTTTGTCAATTCATGAAAATAATTAAAAGAACACAAATATGCAACTACTGGAGTTGTGAGTAAAGGGGGCCCTCCCTTACTCACAACCCCTTTAACTGCTAAAGGAGTTTACACATCGAGATCAATAGAACATGGAATTTTATATTAATCTGAACAAATATTACAGTAGTACAAAATTTTGGTATATCCACTCTCCTTCCTTGCAAATGAAACATAAAAGTATTTATACAAGTGGAGAGGCATAAACTTGCTCGAATTAGGAAAACTAACATACTGCAACTGTTTCATAATCATAATTGAAAAAGAAATTAAAAGTAGACTTGCTAAGTTTGATCCATGACTGAAAGAATGGATCAAACTGATCTCGTTGAGTTGCTGGAGCTATTTCCCAATATGACCATCTATGAGAGGTCTGAAGGTCTGGGTGGTTTCGATGGCAGTTTTGAGGCAGCCAATAGGAAAACATCCATGTAAGAGAATTTCTTAACACAACCCATGTTTTCATTCTCCTCAAGGCTGACTAGAACATACTTAACCATCAAGATCGATGTAGGAAATAGGAGCGGTTATATGAAATCAATGTATCCACAGGAAATAAGAGATTCTATAGGAAATCATGGGATGTCTACAAGAAATCGTGAAACCGCTTTGGAAGATAGTTGGTTTTCATAATATTCAGTCAACACTCTTGAAATTGTAGAAAATTCAATTAGGTAACTGTAGAGCCTCTACTTTGCACTTGATTATTCATCATTACCTACAGTTTTCCCTCACTCATCTCTCTCTTTTGCCTCATTTTCCTTGCAAACCAACCCAGATCATTACATTTAATGTCTTTAAGCATGATTAAGTGAACTTCACTAATGTGTGACTGTTTTGTTTAGATTTTGACATATTTACAGAGTTTCCGCAGCTGTCTGGCAATTCCGTAGCCATTCAGCGATTCCGCAGCCATCCGATGATTCCGCAGCCTTTTTGTTAATCTCAAGGTTCCACGTGTCATTTTGCAAAACGAGCCACATGGGCACTTAGGAATAAAGGTGCTCGAGGTTCCTGTGCTGTTAGTTCGGTCAGCCACATCATCTACACCTCCGGTCAACGAGGGTCAAGCCACGGTCAACAAAGGCAGCTTAACGGTGTTGCGTAAGCTGTTGGGTCACGTCAATGCAACTGGTGATTTGTCCGTGTTACGCAGGTTGTGGAAGACATAATCCAACTCTGGATTCAATTCCCATAACGACCAGAACCTCCAGCTCATCCACGAGGCTTATGACGTGTTGCTGAACCTTTATTACGCATGACAGATTAGTTAATTTTCAGTTTCTAGCTTTCCGCATTAGGCAATCGTTTAGATGCCTATAAAAACTAGCGTTTGCATACGCTTAAGGTTACTTTTAGTTGCTGTGTTTTATGAACTTGTTATAATTTTAGTGCATTCCAAGACTCTGTTTTGATAGTGCTGTTCTAGCACTCTTGACTGTAATTTTCTGCATATGGAGTAATAGAAGACAGCGCTGTTCTGAAGTTTTCAAATCCTTGAGTCTTCTTTGGGTTATATGAATGGAGGGCCCCTGTTCATGTTAGCCCTTGTATAGTATTTTATGTTCAGCATTTCCTTATTTTCCATTCAGCATTTCCTTTTCTTTGAAACATGTACAGCTTGATTCACTTTCATGTTATTTCATTTCCAACCTTTATTTTAAGCTGATCAGTATTGTTCTTTTGCAGGTTTTTAACCCGGGATTGTTTTTGTGTTTATGTATTTGCTTTATAACTGATGGTATTTTCATTTGACAGATTCAAAGTTGCTGCCTTTACTTTATTTTCATAGCTGATTTTTAGTTTAATTTCTCGAAGTTGTCTGCTAACATATGAATGGTCTCTTTATCACAAATTGTTTATCTTTTAGAGATCAGAATACTGATAAATTACAGCTGGCTTTGAGTACTTTTTAGACTAATCTTTAACTACTTTCTAATCGTGCTTTACATAGTACTATGTGTTAGAAGCAGAGAGTTAGAAAGAGCTGAACATTATAACTAGTCTTTAAAGTAGATTTTTCTCATTTTTTTGATCACTTTTCTAACTCATCTTTAGCTACTTCCTAATCGTGTTTTACACAGTACTATGTGTTAGAAGCAGGGAGTTAGGAAGAGATAAACATTATCATTGGTTTTTAAAGTGATTTTCTTACCTTTTATTTGCAGCAGCATGAATGGTGTCTAGTGCCATTAGAAAGTGGTTCTTTGCTTTCAAGTCATTTCAAGTTATTTATTTCTTTCAAGATTTTCCTTTTCAGCAAGTAGTTAGAAACCACTAATCACACACTTTCACTCATCTAGAACTCACCTTACACACACTATCACTCATCTGTTTATAAATCACCACTCCATCTTAGGAAGATAAATTAACCACAAACAACACCCCAAACGACAAAAAGCTCTAAGAGGTTGCTTAAGTACATATAGTACACCTTCACTTCATCAGCTTACGAGCCCCGGGTTGACAATTAATGACATCAATTTAGGAACACTAAATTGACTAAACATTTTGGCGCCGTTGCCGGGGAAGTGAAATTAAGTAGCCATATTCTTAGAAAAAAAAAACATAAAAATTTCAAGGAAAGAACTTGATAACCTATCAAAGTATGCTCTCCTCTTGCACTGCAAGGTGATCTGGAGGATCAGAAAAGAGAAATTTATTGATTTGGTAGTTTCTTGAGTATGCTCTCTTCTTGCACCTAGAGTGAACTGGAAGATCAGAAAAAGAACTATTAACTTGACTTGAAGAAAATAATAAAAAATGACATGCATAGAGCTAGAGATTCTAGAGGAAGGTTTTTAGCTAGAGCTCGAAGTTCAATTTTTACAAGTCCATCTGCTTCAAGGGATAGACAAGAGACACCCCCCTTATCTCCAACCGAAACTCCTAGTCCTAGAATTCCTGGAATTCAAGAGCCAAGAGTTGACTCTCCTACACCTTCTATTAAGTTTGAACCAGGAAGAGACTCTTCTCTTTCTTCTACAGAAAGACCAATTGTAATTGAGGAAGTGGAATCATCTGAAGAAGAAGGAGAAATCTCTTCTCATTCACCTTTTGTAGAGGAACCTGAAGATTTTGAAATCCATAGGAGAATCATCATGGCAGAGGAAGAAGGAGGTGGTAGGGGTAGAGGTAGAGGTAGAGGAGGAGGAGGAAACAACAATAGCAATAATGGAGGTAGAGGTCCCCTTGGAGGAGGAAATAGAGATGGGGATAATTCATTTGGGTTTCCCATTGTTAATGAGGATTCCCGAGCCACCATGAAAAACATATCACCATCTGTCCTCCCTAACTTCCATGGGTTAAGGACTGAGGACCCTGAAACATTATTATTTGAGTTTGAAGTGGTGTGTCGAACTTATGACTACCTGGATGACTCTCAGAAACTCAAATTGTTCCCTTCAACACTGAAGGATCAAGCCTTGAAATGGTTCATGGGGTTACTCACTCAATCCATTAGGACTTGGGATGAGATGAAACAGACATTTTTGGATAGGTATTTGGATTATTGTATGCCTACTAATCACAAGGACGAGGTTTTTAAAATGATACAAAGAGAAGATGAGAGCTTAGAAGATTTACTTGAGAGATTTCAATATAACTTGAAAAGAGCAAAAATGAGTACCTTGGATGAAGAGACCTTAAAAGCCCTCTTATTAAAATCCATTAGGGATGAATGGATAGACATCTTAAACATGATGGGGAAAGGGGATATTTCTCAACTTTCACTCAATGATATAGCAGAACTTTGTATCCATCTCTCAAGAGGCAAATCAAAAACTCAAAAAGGGCCTAGAGATCCTTCTCTCCTTAGGGCAAATAAATCTGCAACAGGATCAGTAAGTAGGGCTGAAATCGGCAGTATGCTTGATGAATTTAAAACTGACATCTTAGGGAGTCTTAGTGAACAACTTGATACCCTTAAGATTCACAATAAACAAAAGGCAGAAGCTGAGGCTTTGGCTATCTTTTGCCCGAAATGTAGAAAGAAACATGCTTTAAGGGAATGTCCCTTAGACGCACACGTTGTAGAAACATGTGTAATTTGCTCAGAAACTCATGAGACCAAGGATTGTCCTTCAATTCCTGGCCTCAAAGCAGTCTTTCAAGAGGATCCAGATACACTTGAATCTCTCTGTTTTATTGCAAGGAGACCTTGGCAAGGACAACAGAATCAAGGGTTTAACAACTCTATGAATTCTCAATCCCAACCAAATTGGAATCCTTGGCAACAACCTTGGCCTCAACCTCAAAATGCTTTTCAAGCATGGATGCAAAGCATGCAAAATCCTTATGGGAGATTTGCTCAATTCTATCAATATCCTCCATCATTTCAGAATCAGCAAGCCCCACAACTTCCAAATCAAGGTCAACAACTATCATTGCCATACCCTCAACAACAACAACCTCCTCCACAAAATCAAAATTCTCAACTATCACTTCAATCCCAGCAGAAATAAAATCAACTTCCCTCTCAGCCATTACCAAATCCAAATAATAGGAACCCTCAAAATGCTTACATGATGGAAGGTCAACCATTCCCTACCTATATGGTTGTTCCTCTCAATGAAGTACAACTCAGATCAGGTTGAATCTTAGATCAACCTTCTACAAGTGTTCAACAACCAGGCATTTCTGAGGAAGAATCTCTCAAAGTCAATAAAGGTTCTGAAGTATCACTTCAAAACCAAAATATCCAAAAAGAAAAAGAAAAAGAATCAACCTCTACAACTCCCATAGTTGAGCAACCTACACCTTTAGCTACACCTCCTTTTCCTGAAAGATTGCAAATTGACAAAGGGGTGGAAAAGCAGATATGGGTGCCTGACTATAGTTTCCTAGATGAATTGAAGAATGTCTGTATCAAGATTCCCTTGTTACAAGCCATTAAAGAAATTCCCATTCTAGCGAAGACAATAAAGGAGTTGAGTTTGAAGAAAACAGGAAAAAGAACCAGAGATACTAAAAGGATACATCTAGTTGGAAAAATTGCAGACATAATGATGGGTAAGATTACCATGCAAAAATATGTGGATCCCGGTAGCCCTATTGTCAAAACTCATATTAATGGGGTTGAAATCCCAAATACTTTGATTGACTTAGGAGCCGCGATCAACATCATGAGTAGACAGAACATGGATCAGTTAAAGCTTCCTAACCTTCTCTTTACACCTACTTTACTGCAACTTGCAGATAGATCAATCATTAAACCTGATGGTGTATTGGAAGATATTCCAGTCTCTCTAGATTCTTGGGAATATCCAGTTGATTTTATGATTTTAACTCCCAAGAACAATCTAGGAGGACATCCTCTTATTTTAGGAAGACCTTGGCTGGCCACAACTGATGCTTTCATAAGTTGTAGGTCTGGGGACATGTATATATCAGATGGTAATTCCACCAAGAAATTCAACTTGTATCCTCCAGCAAAGGCAATAATAGAAATAGGAGAAGATGAGTGGGTTGATGATGAGGATACTATTCAACCTGTTCTAACCATCTCTGAAATCAATGAGGATAGTCAAATTCTAAATACATTAGAAAATTTTGAAATACCTTTAGAATATGACTCTACACAATTTCAGTTAGATGCAAACATTGAATATCTCTCCTCTAGACAGATGTCTCTCTTCTCAATGGAAGAGTTTGGTAGTTCTACAGTTGAAATCCTTCCAGGAAAAACATTGAACATTAACAAAAACTTGGAAAGACCACAACAAGAAGAATTAACTAAACTGTTGCAAAAACATTCCACTGCCTTTGCATGGGAATACACTGACATGAAAGGAATCGATCCTAAGACTTGTATTCATCACATCTATATTGAAGAAAACAGTAGACCTATTAGGCAACCACAAAGAAGGATGAATCCAAACCTTAGGGAAATCGTGAAAGAAGAACTCCAGAAATTGCTCAAGGTAAACTTCATTTACCCCATTTCAGATAGCCAATGGGTTTCTCCCTTGGTTATAGTGCCCAAAAAGAATGGTAAATGGAGAGTTTGCATTGATTATCGAGAATTGAACAAAGAAACCTTAAAGGATCATTTCCCTCTACCTTTTATTGATTAGGTACTAGACACTTTAGCAGGTAAAAAGTATTTCTCATTCTTGGATGGTTTTAGTGGGTATAATCAAATTCAGGTAGCACCTGAAGATCAACACAAAACCACATTTACTTGTCCTTGGGGAACTTTTGCCTATAGAGTACTTCCTTTTGGATTGTGCAATGCACCCGCTACATTTCAAAGGGCTGTACTAGGAATCTTTTCAGATCTGATTCATGATTGTGTAGAGGTATACATGGACGATTTCACAGTTTATGGTAATACATTTGAAGAAGCCTTGGAAAATTTGGAAAAAGTACTGGTAAGATGTAAGGAAACAAATCTTTCTTTAAGTCATGAAAAGTGTTTTATGATGTTTACTGAAGGGATTGTTTTAGGACATCATATTTCAGGAGATGGGATTAAGGTTGATAGATCCAAAGTTGAAGTCATCTCTAAGTTACCTGTTCCAAATTGCCAGAAGGATGTTAGAAGTTTTCTTGGGTTTACTGGGTATTACAGAAGATTTATTGAAAACTTCACTAAGATAGCATCCCCTCTTTTCAAATTGCTTACCAAGGACTGTGAGTTCAAATGGGATCCTGAGTGTCAATCTGCCTTTGAAGCTTTAAAGACTAGAATATCTGAAGCACCCATCTTAAGGGGACCAAACTGGAAACTCCCTTTCCACATTTCTACTGATGCTTCAGATACAGCTCTAGGAGCTGTTTTGGGACAAAAGGACTTGATCCCTTATGCCATTTATTACACAAGTAAGAATTTGACTCCCACTGAGTTAAATTATACTGTTACAGAAAAAGAGTTCTTAGCTGTGGTACATGCGATCAATAAGTTTAGACACTACATAACCGGCTATGAAACCTTTGTCCATACTGATCACTCTGCCATAAGATATTTAATGAACAAACCTGTCACTAATGGTAGAGTTACAAGATGGCTTTTACTTTTACAAGAATTCAACATTACTGTGTTAGATAGACCTGGAAAACAAAACACAGTAGCTGATTTCTTGTCTAGAATCCAAAACACTAATGAAGATTCTCCAGTAGAAGATAAGTTTCTAGATGAATACTTGTTTGCAGTGACTACCAAGACTCCTTGGTATGCAGATATGGCTAATTATCTTGTTACAGGGAAGCTTCCTCTACACTTATTTCCTAATGAGAAAAGGAAAATCATTCAGGAGAGTGCACATTATTCTTGGATTTCTAATGAATTGTTCAAAATAGGGCCAGATTGTATAATCAGAAGGTGTGTTCGGGAAGATGAAATGCCTGACATCCTTAAGGCATGTCATGATGAACCATGTGGCGGGCACTTTGCTGATAAGAGGACAGCCTATAAAATCCTTTCTCTAGGATATTATTGGCCTTCTCTCTTTAAAGATGCAAAGCAGTATGTTAGAAGGTGTGACAGCTGCCAAAGAGTTGGGAAACCAACTCCTTCAAATGAAATGCCTCTACAGCCTCAGGTATGCATCGAACCCTTTGAGAAATGGGCTCTAGATTTCGTTGGACCAATTAATCCACCATCAAAGCAAAAGAAGTATATACTGGTTTGTACTGATTATGTTACTAAGTGGGTAGAAGCAAAAGCATTGCCTTCTGCCACTGAAAATTCAGTTGTTCAATTTCTTTTTGAGGATATTTTCACTCGTTTTGGTGTCCCAAGGGAAATTGTGACAGATCAGGGCAGCCAGTTTACATCTAAATTGATGGAGAAGTTGATGGAGGAATATAAGATCAAGCACAGAACATCTACTCCATACCATCCGCAATCAAATGGCCAAGTGGAATCTACCAATAAAGTTCTTGAAGGCATTATCACCAAGACTGTTCATCTTCATAGAAGAGATTGGGCAGAAAGGCTCCCTGAAGCCTTATGGGCCTATAGAACTACATGGAAGAACACAACAGGACATTCTCCCTATGAACTTGTTTATGGGAAGGAAGTCCTGCTCCCCATTGAGTTCCAAATCAAGACCTTCAAGATGGCAGTCCAATTGGGAATGAGCCTCTCAGAAGCCCAAAGACACAGAATGGACCAGCTAAATGAGCTAGATGAAATAAGACAAGATGCAATTCTAAGGACCGATCTAGTTCAGCACCAAAGATCTAAATGGCATGATCGTCATATCAAAGAAAGAAAGTTTCAGAAAGGAGATTGGGATCTATTGTTTGATTCAAAGTTCAAAGACTTCAAAGGAAAGTTTCAAACTCATTGGCTTGGGCCATATGAGATTGATGAAGTCTTTAGCAATGGAGCAGTTCGAGTGAAAACTATTGATGAATTTCCTACTCCTCTTATTGTGAATGGCCATCGCTTGAAAATCTACCAAAAGCCATTCTCAAAAGAAGAGTTTGTCAAGTTGTTTAAAGAAGATTCTGCAATCAGGTTGGTGGAGAAGGATTCTTCTCCTCCATCAGCCTAATCTTTGGTTTTTGAAAAAAAAAAAAGAAAAAAAAATAAATGTATAAGCCTGAAAACCAATCTCTGATTGGCAGTCTTATGCAGAAAACCTGAGGTGAAAATCAGGGTCACCTGACACCTCATGTTTTCCAAAAAAAAAAAAAAAACAACAATATCTCTCTCTCTTCCATCTCATTTCGCCATTTCATCCACTTCATTCACCATCTCATTCATTTAATCACTCTCACTCCACCTCATTTCTTTCCATCCATCCATCCATTCATTACATTTCATTCCATCAATAAAGTTATTTTTTTTAGATAACTGAAGTTGTTTTGTGCAGCCGGAGGGTACCACTGCAGTTTCCGCAGCTGTCTGGCAATTCTGCAGCCATTCAGCCATTCCGCAGCTCTCTGCACCTGCATAAAAAAAACACAGTCTGTTTGAAAAGAAATTTACAGTTCAGAAGTCATCAACAATAAGTGGAAAAGAGTCATGCAACAGCAATAAAACAATGAAGGGTTAGTGGAAAATGATCAAAGGCAATCCAAGCGCGGATCTGAGGTATGATCTAAATCCTAAACTTACGGTTATCTCATTTTGCAAAGTTTCCGGGGTTATGTTTTCTGCCATTTAATGTAATGATTACCAGTTTTTCCCATCATGCGACCAAAAATCCACGTATCCCCCACACTTATCGGTCATGATCCTCACGATTTTGAAACTCAATTGCGGCTGCTCCTCCATTAAGATTTTCGTACCTAAGTGACGTAGACTACTGTACTACGTCTCTCTAAGTCATAATCCCGCAGCCAAGTGTAAACCTATGACCGAAACCTAAGGACCTAACCGTTTCTACCCATCATTTCATAACCCTCCTACGCTCGTATCATTCCATTCACGCTGTTTCATTTCCACAGTTCCTTTATTCCACTGTGCTCACTACACTGCTACCTTAGCCATACTCTGTTTTACTTCTTCCTCTCTGCTAATTCTGATTATCAGTGAACGTATGTTACGGCTGTTCTATTAGAGCCATAAATTTACTGTGTTAAGGCCACTGTTGAAGCCGTGTAACCTTTTTTCCAAAAGTCTTAGAACAGAGCCGTAGAGCCAATGGGTAAACTCTTAAGAGTAGAACCAGAGGGTTCAAAATTTCTGGAGGGATATCCTCAAGTTAAAGAGGCTTTGCAAAAAGCAAACTGGCTCCAATGCATCCAGAAATTCAGAGGTTACCACAAAGAGGTTACGAAGGCCTTTGCACGTTCCTTTAGAGACAAAGACAATCAAGTGGAGATAGGGGACCTAAAGTTTACAGTCACTGAGAGTAGTATAGCACAGGCCACTTCACTCCCACAAACTGGAGAAAGATGGTTTAAAAACAGATCAGTACAAGACCAACAGTGGAAGCAAATCTTAAAGAATCCAGGTATGGATACCAGCATTTTTACAAAAGGGATTCCTGTTACTTATGTCAAGGAAGAATGGACAACTTTACTTTTATTAGTGCAAAAATTCTTTACTTGTGAGGGAAGGTTTGGAGTTTTATATGTTTACCATGCCAAAGTCATGACGCATTTCTTAGGAGAAGATATTAACCTTCCATATTTTCTACTCTCAAGTCTTAGAAAAATGTGTTCAATTGTCCAAAGGAACCCAAGAAACATTGAATCACATCTGTATCATCATGGTCTTGTTAAGATGCTATTTGAGGAACAGTTGAAAGCAAAAAGAGATACCTGGGAGAGATTTCTTGTGAGAAACCATTTTGAAGAAGCAGGAGAAACCTCTGTGCCTAGAAAGAGTAGAAGAAAAAGAAAAGAGGCTACCCCTGAAACTGTTGTCCAAGAGGAAACTGTCCAAGAACAGATTGAAGAAGAAACTGATGTACATCATTCTGAACATGAAATTGATCTTGAACCTGCTGTGGACATTGATCAAGCAGCTCAAAGAATCACCACACAAACCCTTTCAAAACTTGCCCAAGAAGTTGCTCAAAAGAGAAAAGAGAGTAGGAAGAAACAAAAGAAAGATAAAGGCAAAGCTGCAGCCCAAGAAACTTACCTTACTCCTGAGAATTCTAGTGAAGAAGATACTCAGCCCTTAGCACAAAGGTTGGCCCAACTCCATGAAACTGCCCTTTCCAAGAAGGTGGAAAAACAAAAGCAAAAAGCACAAAAAGAAAAACAGAGCATCACCACCGTGAGAAGGAGCAGCAGGTTACAAAGAAAAGTGGGGGCCACAAAGGGTAAAAAGTCACTCATCATTGACTTGAGCACACCTGAAAAGGTTGCTACAAGACCTGACTTTGAGAAAAGCCCTCCACACGCTGAGTATGTTGAGACCAGTCCTCCACGTGAGGAAAGTCCTTTTGAGCATGAACCTGAATATGAACATGGATCCGAATTTCAGTATGAACCCAGTCCAAAGAAGTCACCTGAGGTTGACCCAGATCAGCAGAAAGTTTATAATTACCTGGAGACGTTAGAACAAGCAGCTGCTGGTCCAAGCACTATTCAACCTTTGGAGCAGCAAGTTCAATCACTGAAGCAAGAAGTATTTGAGCTGGAGGTACTAAATCGCCACATCAAACAAGAAAATGAAAAACTGAAGGTACAAAGCAATGTGGACAAGATGGTCCAAGATAACACCATGCTTCATATGGGCCTGTGGCAAAAGGAAAACAAAAAGCTCAAGAAGAGATGCAGGAAGTTAAATAGAGCTTTGATCAATCTAAAATTCAGATGTTTGATGAAAAGACCAAGAGTCAATATAGCCACACAGAGAAAGAAGAGAAGGCTAGATGTCTTAGCAGAGGCATCTCAGCGGGTGGACTGAACAATGTTTTGATTGCATGAGGACATGCAATGCCCTCGTAGTGGGGGTATGTAGAGCCTCTACTTTGCACTTGATTATTCATCATTACCTACAGTTTTCCCTCACTCATCTCTCTCTTTTGCCTCATTTTCCTTGCAAACCAACCCAGATCATTACATTTAATGTCTTTAAGCATGATTAAGTGAACTTCGCTAATGTGTGATTGTTTTGTTTAGATTTTGACATATTTACAGAGTTTCCGCAGCTGTCTGGCAATTCCGCAGCCATTCAGCGATTCTGCAGCCATCTGATGATTCCGCAGCCTTTTTGTTAATCTCAAGGTTCCACGTGTCATTTTGCAAAACGAGCCACATGGGCACTTAGGAATAAAGGTGCTCGAGGTTCCTGTGCTGTTAGTTCGGTCAGCCACATCATCTACACCTCCGGTCAACGAGGGTCAAGCCACGGTTAACAAAGGCAGCTTAACGGTGTTGCGTAAGTTGTTGGGTCACGTCAATGCAACTGGTGATTTGTCCGTGTTACGCAGGTTGTGGAAGACATAATCCAACTCTGGATTCAATTCCCATAACTACCAGAACCTCCAGCTCATCCACGGGGCTTATGACGTGTTGCTGAACCTTTATTACGCATGACAGATTAGTTAATTTTCAGTTTCTAGCTTTCCGCATTAGGCAATCGTTTAGATGCCTATAAAAACTAGCGTTTGCATATGCTTAAGGTTACTTTTAGTTGCTGTGTTTTATGAACTTGTTATAATTTTAGTGCATTCCAAGACTCTGTTTTGATAGTGCTGTTCTAGCACTCTTCACTGTAATTTTCTGCATATGGAGTAATAGAAGACATCACTGTTCTGAAGTTTTCAAATCCTTGAGTCTTCTTTGGGTTATATGAATGGAGGGCCCCTGTTCATGTTAGCCCTTGTATAGTATTTTATGTTCAGCATTTCCTTATTTTCCATTCAGCATTTCCTTTTCTTTGAAACATGTACAGCTTGATTCACTTTCATGTTATTTCATTTCCAGCCTTTATTTTAAGCTGATCAGTATTGTTCTTTTGCAGGTTTTTAACCCGGGATTGTTTTTGTGTTTATGTATTTGCTTTATAACTGATGGTATTTTCAGTTGACAGATTCAAAGTTGCTGCCTTTACTTTATATTCATAGCTGATTTTTAGTTTAATTTCTTGAAGTTGTCTGCTAACATATGAATGGTCTCTTTATCACAAATTGTTTATCTTTTAGAGATCAGAATACTGATAAATTACAGCTGTCTTTGAGTACTTTTTAGACTAATCTTTAACTACTTTCTAATCGTGCTTTACACAGTACTATGTGTTAGAAGCAGAGAGTTAGAAAGAGCTGAACATTATAACTAGTCTTTAAAGTAGATTTTTCTCATTTTTTTGATCACTTTCTAACTCATCTTTAGCTACTTCCTAATCGTGTTTTACACAGTACTATGTGTTAGAAGCAGGGAGTTAGGAAGAGATAAACATTATCATTGGTTTTTAAAGTGATTTTCTTACCTTTTATTTGCAGCAGCATGAATGGTGTCTAGTGCCATTAGAAAGTGGTTCTTTGCTTTCAAGTCATTTCAAGTCATTTATTTCTTTCAAGCTTTTCCTTTTCAGCAAGTAGTTAGAAACCACTAATCACACACTCTCACTCATCTAGAACTCACCTTACACACACTATCACTCATCTGTTTATAAATCACCACTCCATCTTAGGAAGATAAATTAACCACAAACAACACCCCAAACGACAAAAAGCTCTAAGAGGTTGCTTAAGTACATATAGTACACCTTCACTTCATCAGCTTACGAGCCCCGGGTTGACAATTAATGACATCAATTTAGGAACACTAAATTGACTAAACAGTAACATTCAACTTCAAAAATACTGAAGAATAAAGTGAAATGATACTTTTTAAAATGATTTGCATACCTTAAAGCTCACAACACCTTTTTGGTAAAAACACATATAATATGGAAAAAATAAAGTTACGAAGGGTCAAAAAGAGTTCAAAAGGGGGAAGGAAGGCCTTAGAAATGTTATAAAATATGAACAAAATCAGGGCTCAACATCTCCCCCACACCTAGCTCCTTGCATGTCCCATATGCAAGAAAAAATGTTGCAAATCCAAAGGAAAATTCATTCTTTTCCTTGTGTTGCAACTACTGTAGATAGGTGATCCAATTGCGCCCTACTGGGCTCAGATTTCTGAACCTTCGGTATTCTTCATTCTTCTTCTTCAAGTGCTCAATTTGAACTTGGTTTTTCTTCATGACTCGGCATGCATTCTGATGCTTCACTTTCCACTCATCCATTTCTTTCTGCAGGCATAGGTTGTTCTCCTTTAGAGCTTCATTTTCCTTCCGAAGAACCCATTCAGACACAATGAGCTCGGTGACAGCTTCCTCCATATTGTTTAGGGACTACTTCTTCTTAGAGGTTTCCTCATCCCCATGCTACCCTTGAGAGGACTGAGGTAGACTTCGTTCCTACAGCTCTCTACAACCTTCAATAGTTTTATCCCTGCTTTCGTGTAGTTGTGGGTCTTGGAAATATGCGGCCTCCAAATCTTCTTTGTTAACGAATGCAACTGACTCAATATTCACTTTCTTCCCCTTAGACAAGTCTTAGGGCTTCTTATCCTTCCTGTCAGTTTTAATTTGTTGTAACCCCTCCTCTTTAGTTTCCATTATCACTAACTTTGTCGCCTGACTTCTCTTAAAACGCCTAGCAGGAGCAAAGGTACCCATTGATGGCTTAGGCTTCTTCCCTATAGTTTCCCCAACTATCACCACCTTCTCATCGTTCTTAACCGCCTCTATAAACTAACCATCGGTCCGAGGTTTCTTTCTCGGCTTCTCCGCTGGTTCTACCTCTTTGGTTTCTGGTAAATCAGGTTCCTTCTCATCATCCACAAAGTAATTCTCTACTAAAAAATCTTCCCACGTTTTTCTGCTTCTTCAAAACCTCTTTCATGATAGTTTTGACAAGGCCGTGATGATAAAGGGTCTCCTCCATATGTGACACCCTCTCCTTGATAGAAGTAGCCATCTTCAAAAAATACATTCAAAGATAATATGGTAAATTCAAGGGTTTGTCTCAGAAATGATCAAGGAGATGAATATGAACCAGGAAAGCTAACCCAAAATGACATTCATAGGTGATATACTTCTGCAGGAGAAACAAGAGATGTCGGTGCAAAAATTTCCCCTTGCTACAGTCCGGGTTTGCATGCTCTTTTCTAAGGAAGGGCGTGAAAATTTCCTTGCTGAATTGCTGGTTTTTAAGCCAATGCTTTCCTTCCTATGGAATTGCACAAGCTTGGGCTACTAGCTCCTCCATCAATCTGAACTTAACATTAACCACCTGCACCTTGTTTCCATTTAAGTTTAGAGCAGAAGACTTCGTCACCTCTGATTTATGCCCGCTAAACTTTAGGAATAGAGGCAACCATCTTGCCTTCTCCAACCTTGCGTTACTCTATGGGTAAGCATCCAATGCAGGACCCTAAGGTTTGAACCTGGTGGAAAACCACATTTTCAACAGTAGCTAGGAGTGGAAGAGAGCAGAGTTTGATTCAGTTCGGTGATATGCTTCTAAGACCAAGTGAGATAATTCAAAACCTGATAACAACAAGAATGGTTTAATTTAAGAAAGGAGTAGGGTAATAAGAAAACTTTGAATGACACAAAACATGATCATGATTGCCATCATGGTCCGTTCTATGGGATAAGTGTTGGGAAGATACGCTTCTAAGACCAAGCGAGATAATTCAAAACCCGATAACAACAAGAATGGTTTAACTTAAGAAAGGTGTGGGGTAATAAGGAAATTTCAAATGAAACAGAATGTGATCATGATTTCCATCATGATTCCTTATGCAGGATAACCGACGTACACATCAAAATAATAATCGGGAATGGGAACTTGCGTTATGACACAATGGCTCATAGGAACCTTATTTTGTGAGGGTAGCCATGACTCATACTCATTCAAATTCAAAATTTTTCGTATCTTTACCTTTTTACTTTATGTATTCTGACGCTAAACGTACCTGCTCGACCTTACCTTACAACGGTCGAGTAACTTGGGTGATGGCTGCACTTGCTTTCGAATAATAAACCACCTTGAAACCATATCATATGCAAGATCGTGTAATTACATGGCCTCTACTAATAATGAAGATGATCAGTACTTGCCAAATTATTTAGGATAATGTTCTGCTTGAAATGCGTTCTTCAATAAATAAGTGATTTGCTGTAGGAAATGCAACTGCTAAACTTCTCTGCAAGAAACCATGTTCTCCTCTTTTTTCTTGTACAGTTTTTTGCACATGAATATAGATGTCGAGGTCAAATGTGCAGTAATCAAATTGGATTACGAACCATTAAGGTCAGTTGTTAACCCATGCGAGGTTCGTCATCATTAATGAGAGTGAGGACCAAGGTACCTCTGATGCATCCTATTAGGTGTGAATGCATGAGTTGTTGTTGAACCCCCTGTAGAATCTAGTAGTCAAGGAGCCATGATGAATCTCCATTGCTACTGACCAGATAACCTATCATTAAGGCATACAAGCTTCAAGGCAACAAAAGTCTCTAATATTAAACCCAAATAATTTGCTGATGTTGATGGGCCAAGATTGTTGGAAGGAGGGCCTTAAGAGATCCCACATTAGTCCAACACAAGAAAACAAAAAATTAACAGAAAGAGAAAATTTATTTTGAGAATCCCGAAGAATCTACTATCCTATGATTTTAATGAGCTGAGGGTTGTTCATGCTTGCCATATTTCAATTTTAGAGAGTCTGAAATACTGAAAAAGAAGGATCCAAGGGGGCTATTTTTCCGTAATTAGTCCATTGGGGCCAGAAGGAGGAATAAACCTATACCTAATAGACATTCATCTCATGGTTTACTTAGCATGGAAATGAAAAAAGTAAACTTAGTTTATTATGGCGGAAAATGAAGAAGAGGTAGTGAAAGGAATGACTCCATTTCCCATCATTTCCAACTCTTTCTTCTTCACAAGCTCTTCCACAAATTCCTCCTTAGATTTGGGCTTCTGATATAGCTTGATTTTGTTCCCATTCACCAAGAAGGTAACATTTCCATCATCAATTGTTTCAACTCGAACAAATCCATTATCAAAAAAATTCTCAATTTCATAGGGGCCAAGCCAATATGTGTTAAATTTCCCTTTAAAATTCTCAAGGTTTGAATCAAACAAAATTGCCCAGACTCCCTCTTTGAACTTATTTTTCTTAATGTATATGTCATTCCATTTAGCCCATTGTTGCTGGATTAGATCAGTATGCTGAACAACATCCCGCCTAATCTAATCCAACTCATTAAGCTGCAGGATTCTCTATTGTTGTGCTTCATTAAGGTTTATGCCCAAATTTGCTGCCATCTTAAAAGTTCAGATTTGAAATTCAAGTAGCAGTAAAACTTGTTTTTTGTACACCAACTCATATGGAGAGAATATGGTGGTGTTTCTCCTTGTGATCCTTTAGGCCCATAATGTTGCGGGAAGTCGATCTGACTAATCCTTGTTATGTAATTGCACAGTCTTAGTCAGGATTGTCTCCAACACCTTATTTGTTGATTCCACCTACCCATTGGCCTGTGAATGGTAAGGGGTGGACTTCCGATGAGTAATCTGATATTTTTGGACAATTTCCTACACAAGCTTTGACAAAAACTGAGTACCCTGATCAGTAACAGTTTCCCTTGGTACCCCAAGTCTCACAAAAATTAGAAAAAAAAATTCTACCACTGCTTTCTCTGTTGCTCTAACTAGTTCTCTTGCTTCCACCCACTTCGTAACATAACTAGTATAGACTAAAATATACTTCTTACCTTTGGACATAGGATTGATGGGACCTAAAAAATTAAGAGCCCACATCTTGAATGGTTCTATGAGAACTTGTGGCTGCAAAGGCATTTCATCCGCTTAAACAGGTCACCCTATTCTTTGGAAGCTATCACATTTACAAACATACTCCTTTGCATCTTTGAAAAGACATGGCTAGTAGTAACTTGAGTGGAGGATCTTATAGGATTTCCGCTTATCTACAAAATATCCTCCATAGGATTCATCATGACAAGCTCTCAAGATATCATATATCTCATCCTCTCTGACACACTTGCGAATAATCAAAGTAGGTCCAGTGAAAAAGAGGTCTCCTTTTATCCAATAGTAATCAACAATTTGTCTAATAATTCTATTTTTCTGACTAGATGAGTAGTAGGGTGGTAACTTTCCTGTAGCAAGGTAATTGGCCATATCTACAAACTAAGGTGTTTTTATAGAAATAGAAAATAAATTCTCATAAGGAAAGATATCATTAACAGGAACATCCTCACCTGCATGGTTGAGCCTAGATAGGAAATCAACTACCTGATTTTCTTTTCCCAGCCTGACCAATATTGTGATGTCAAATTCATGCAGCAACAAAAGCCACCTATTATCCTACCATTACTGACTGGTTTGTTCATGAGATATCGAATAGCAGAATGATCAGTATGTATGAAAACTTCATAACCAGTGATGTAATGTATAAACTTATTAATATCATAAATTACAGCAAGGAACTCTTTCTTAGTTAAGATGTAGTTAAGTTCTAAAAGAGTTAAGTTTTTACTAACAAAATAGATAAAATGGATTACGATATTTTCCTTTAGGCCCAATACCACTCCTATAGTTGAATCAGAGGCATTAGTGGAAATATGAAAGGGTAATTTCCAATCTGTACCTCTCAAGACAATTACTAATGAAATATTTTCCTTAAGTGTATCAAATGCAACTTGACACTCATCACTCCAATGAAATTTAGATTCTTAGTCAATAATTTAAACAATAACAAGGCTACCTTTGTAAAATTCTCAACAAACCTTTTGTAGTAGCCTGCATGTCAAAGGAAAATTCGAACTCACTTTTGACTGGTTAGTGGGGGTAGCTTTTCAATTACTTCGATCTTAGCCAAATCAACTTTAATTCCTATAGTGGAAACATGATGACCCAAGACAATACCCTTAGTCCTAATCATAAAAAAAATTCATTACTAAATGAAATATTAGTTTCTCTACATCTCTACAAAACTCTCCTAAGATTATGTAAAGCTTCTTCAAAAGTATCACCCATTACTGTAAAATCGTCCATGTAAATCTCTATGTAATCATGCAAAAGGTCAAAGAAAATACCAAGTATCACCCTTTGAAATGTGGTTGGTTTGTTGCATAAACCAAATGGTAGTACCTTATATGCATAGGTACCCCAAGGACATGTAAATGTCATCTTCTCCTGGTCCTCTATAGCTATCCTAATTTGGTTGTAGCCATTGAAACCATCTAGGAAAGAAAATTACTTCTTCCCTACTAAAGTGTCCAGCACTTGATCTATAAAAGGCAAGGGAAAGTGATATTTTAATGTACCTTTGTTTAGCTCCCTATAATCTACACACACTCGCCATTTACCATTCTTTTTAGGAATGATAACCAGTGAGGATACCCACTCATTGTTTGAAATAGGATAAATGACCCTACATTTAACAATTTCTGCAATTAATTTTTTACAATTTCTCTTAAACTGGGGTTCATTCTTCTTTGTGGTTATCTCACAGGCTTGACATCTCCCTCTATGTAGATACGATGAATTCATGTGTCTGGGTGAATACCCCTTATGTCTGTGTATTCCCAATAAAATGTATCTAAAAAGTCCTTCAATGTCTTAATTAATTTTTTCTCTTGTTCAGAAGTCAAGGCAGAATTGATATTTAGAGTTTTTCCAAGAAAAATTTCAATTACCTTACCTCCACATTTAGTCATTGAATATGAAGGGAATGCAGATAAGAGGGCCAAATGTAATTCAACTATTGTACTATGATTATAAGAGTTTTGCAGGTCAGTAATGATATCTATATTAGGACCAGACTGCCCTTCTAAATGCTCTGAAAAATCAGGATTAGAAATATGGCAATTTATTAGATTTTCCTTTCTATTTTCCTCAAGGCTCATGGCTTGGGCTATATTCAACACTAGGTGAATAACCTCTGAATTATGTTCTTCATCATCCTAATAAGTATTTTCTAATTTTAAGAGGGGTTAGGCAAGGGAGTATAGGTTGATGTGTTTAGTTTTAGCCCCATCAGCAATGGTCATGTTTCTAGACCTACACCCTATGTAGGCATCCGCCGTAGCTAACCAAGGTATCTCAAAGATCAAAGGATGCCCTCCCAAGTTGGTCTTAGGTTGAAGAACATAAAAATATGCAGGGTACTCCCAGGAATCCAATGAAATTACAATGTCTTCTAATACACCCTCTGGCTTTATCTTAGATCTGTCTGCTAATTCTAACATGGTAGGAGTAAGAAGTAAGTCAAAGGATCCTATGTGAGATAGTGTATCCATTGTCATCACATTGATGGCTACACCTAAATCGATTAAAGTGTTTCTTATTGGATATCCATCGATAGAGGTGGTAACCACAGGGATTCTAGGGTCTGCATATTTCTCAGTAACAAATCCGGTGGACATAAGACTTGCAAGTTTCCCACCTACTTGGATTGTAGAAGGTTCCTTCTTCTGTCTCCCTGGTTTCTTGGTACATATCTCCCTCATTATTTTGGCATAAATTGAGATATCCTTAATTTCTTGCAGTAACGAGATTTTAATGTATACATTTCTCAGTTCATATACAAGATCGAACTTGGGCTATTTTATTTTCATCTTCAACCTCTCTGGAAAATGAGGATGGACAGTATGGGATGAGGAAGGTTCTTGTGGCTTTAGAATGGTTTGTTCTGTTGGTTTTGGTATGTTTTATACTTCATGTTTCTGGAGTGTCTTCCTCTATAATCTCTTCAATTTTTCCAGGCTGAGTCACCACTTTTCCTAATCTGAGTTTAATTTTCTTCAGTGATACGGAAAATTCCTACAACACAGGAACAAAAATTTCCTGCAGAGGTTGTGGTCTAATACAATATGTAGGAAAACTATCATAAGTAGCCACTCCAATATTCTGAGTAGATTGGATGAATTTATTATTGGGGTTGGATACTGGATGGGCAGGAAGTTGTGTGGTATGTGGTTGATTTGGTGGGGCAGGCCAGTGAAGTTGATGCTGTTGTGGTTGAATCATTTGTTGTGGTATGGGTTGTGGTAAATAAAATTTTTGAGGGGGATAATTTGGTGCAGTAGGGTAAGGAAAATTCCCATGCCAATTTTTTTGTGGAGGCCACTGCATTGGAAAGTTCCAGATCTGATTCTGGGCATAAGGAAATTGAAAATGTTGTTGTGACATACCTGTAGGATGTGGTTGCCATGGTTTTTGAGGTGCCATTGCATAGATTGCACTGACAAATTCTTGATATACTAGATATGCTACTTTAATCTCTGGAAGAGAAGGACATTAATCAGTAGAATGATCAACATCACAAATTTGACATACCTCTATACTATCTGTAGGACATTCCCTCATGGGATGTTTTTTTCTACCCCTGGATGAGAACACAGCCAGGGATTTCTCCACTTCCTCCTGCTTCTTCTTAGCCTAAAAAACATCTAACTGTGAAGACAAAGTTCTAAGAATGTCAGTTTTAAAATTTTCAAATAAACTTCCCATTTCAGTTCTAGTTACTCCAGCCCCGACAACTGATTTAGTGAATCTGGAAGAAGTATCTCTTGATCCTCTCCCAACCTTATAATTTCCCCTTGAATATCATCGACACAACTCACACACATCATCATAACTCCATTTTCATACATCGCCTTCTACCATCAAGTTCAAAAACTCGAGAGATTTTGGTCTTATGGCTCTTAGCAAAATTATTCTCAGGGTTTCTTTGTTCAACGGGTTCATCTTGGATCCTTGCAAATTATATTGGAATATTTCTAGGAAGTCTTCTAGGCTTTCCTCCTCCTTCTAGGTCAATCCAAATATTTATTCTTTGATGTCCCTGGTTTTACAATAATCTTGATACTTTTTCAGGAACACCTTCTTCATGTCATCCCATGTCGCGATAGAATTTTCAGTCAGTCCCATGAATCATCTGAGAGCTGCATCTTTAATGTGGCGGGAAAAAACTTCAACTTTTGAGAATTTGAGGAATAATCTTAGCTCCTGCACAATACATCAAAATCAAATAAGAAGGCATTGGGATCTTCACTAGAGGTATCACAAAAATTAGGCAAAGTAGAGGGAGGATTTTTTTTCATCTTACTGGCCCCAACAGAATATTTGATAGGAAATTCAAATGTAAATGATTCCTCTTCCTTCTCATGATAGTCCCCATTTGTAGTACCAATACCCTCAAAGTGAGACATATCGAACCAAAAGGGAGTGGGACCCTGGTGAGCTACAAATCCTTCAGAGCCAACTGTCTGGAACTCTGGCTCTTGAATAGGATTGAAGAGGAATTCCTCTTCAGGCTAACCACTAAGCAAAGATGATGTCCCCCTAGTAAGAGGATATTCTTGATGAGCAACAACAAAGGATTCTATATTGGAAGGATTCTTCTCTATTGTGAGGGTATTGATCTTCTTAGGATCAGCTGTCGATCCCTGTTCAAACTTATTAGTCCTCAATTCAGATTCTCCCAACTCCTTTGCTCTATTCTTTACAAACTTTTTTTTCCCTTCCATTTTATTAGTGAATGAAGTGGTGCTCACACTACCACTAAAAATGCTTGAAAATTTATATTGGCCCATATCTATAAAAATTCAAAACTTCTACTTACCAAACAATCAGGACATGGATTTAGCGAATTCTGATCTCTGTAGGTGCATAGGCCTTACCCTACATCTTACCACTTCCCCTCCCCCCGTCCTGAAAAAACTCAGACAAAAAGGAATCAAGCTAAAACACTTTCAGTATCATCCCTTAGCACCTCCCTGACAATGGTGCCAAAATGTTGGGAAAATTATAGACTTATAATTTGACAGACATAAATCATCAACTAGGGGTAGGTAACCTTATGAGATGTTGCACAAAATATATGTAGGCTAATACTTTAAGTGTTTTTCTAAACAAAACCACACACACACACAACTTCAATATCTCTTTTCCTCATCAACACTTATCAACAAAGGCTATGGAGCAGATTTAATCATCCCTCTACAACACCTAAAATTGTTGATGCTGATCAGAAAAAGATAATGGATCAATCAAACAACAATTCAACCAATTCAACATTTCGCAATGTAAATTAAAACTTGATCAAATAACTCCAAACATATTCATCAAATAAGCTTTACCATTTGAACCATCACACATGTGCTGCTACAACTTAGAGAAGAGAAACAAAAGTTGTGTAATAATTTTGTCAATTCATGAAAATAATTAAAAGAACACAAATATCCAATTACTAGAGTTGTGAGTAAAGAGGTTCCTCCCTTACTCACAACCCCTTTAACTGCTAAAGGAGTTTACACAGTGAGATCAGTAGAACATGGAATTTTATATTAATTTGAACAAATATTATAGTAGTACAAAATTATTGTATATCCTCTCTCCCCCCTTCCAAATGAAACATAAAAGTATTTATACAAGTGCAGAGGCATAAACTTGCCCAAATTAGGAAAACTAACATACTGCAACTGTTTTCTAATAATAACTGGAAAAGACAATAAAAATAGACATGCTGAGTTTGATCCATGACTGAAAGCATGGATCAAACTGATCTCATTGAGTTGCTGGAGCTGTTTCCCAATACGACCATCTATGAGAGGTATGAAGGTCTGGGTGGTTTCGGTGGCAGTTTTGAGGTAGCCAATAAGACAACATCCATGTAAGCAAATTTCTTAACACAACGCATGTTTTCATTCTCCTTGAGGCTGACCGGAACATACTCAACCATCAAGATCGTTGTAGGAAATTGGAGCGGTTATAGAAAATCAACGTCTCTACAAAAAATCACCAATTCTACAGGAAATCCGCAATTCTATAGGAAATCAAGGGCTATCTGCCAGAAATCACAGAACCACTTTGGAATATAGTTGGTTTGCATCAAATTGGGTCAACAATATTGAAATTGTAGATAATTCAATTAGGTCACATTCAACTTAAAAAATACTCAAGAATAAAGTGAAATGATACTTTTTCAAATGATTTGCATACCTTAAAGCTCACAACACCCTTTTGGTCAAAACACATATAATATGGAAAAAAAGAGAGTTATGAAGGGTAAAAAAGAGTTCATAAGGGGGAAGCAAGGACTTAGAAACATTATAAAAAATGAACAAAATTGGGGCTCAACATCTCCCACACACCTAGCTCCTTGCATGTCCCCTATGCTAGCAAAAGGGTTGCAAATCCAAAGGAAAATTCATTATTTTCCCTATGCTATAGCTACTGCAGCTAGGTGATCCAATTGTGCCCTGTTGGACTCAGATTTATGAACCTTACTTTGATATTCTTCATTCTTCTTCCGTAGGTGCTCAATCTGAACCTGGTTTTTCTTCATGACTCGACATGACTTTTGATCCTTCACTTTCCACTCATCCATTTCTTTCTACATGCGTAGGTTGTTCTGCTTCAAAGCTTCATTTTCCTTCTGAAGAACCCATTTAGACATAGTGAGCTTGGTGATAGCTTCCTCCATCTCCTTTAGGGACTGCTTATTCTTAGAGTTTTTCGCATCCCCATGTTGCCCTTGAGAGGACTGGGGAAGATTTGGTTCCTCCCACTCTCTGCAACCTTCGACTGTTTTATCCTCACTTTCTTGTAGTTCTGGGTATTGGAAATACACAGCCTCCAACTCTTCTTTGTCAATGAACACAACTAAACCAATATTCATTGGCTTCCCCATAGAGAAGTCTTAGGGCTTCTTACCCTTTCTATAAATTTTAATTTGTTGTAACCCCTCCTCTATAGTTTCATTTAACACTAGCTTCATCACCTGGCTTCTCATAAAAGTCCTAGCAGGAGTAGAGGTACCCTTTGATGGCTTAGGCTTCTTCCTTACAGTTTCCCCTACTACCACCACCTCCTCATCTTTCTTAACCTCCTCTGTCAACTGACCATGGATCCAAGGTTTCTTTCTCGGCTTCTCCCTGGTTCTACCTCTTTAGTTTCCAGTAAATCAAGCTCCTTCTCATCATCCACAAAGTAGTTCTCTACTAAAAACTCTTCCCATGTTTTGTTCTACTTCTTCAAAACCTCTTTCATGATAATTTTGACAAGGCCGTGATGATATAGGTTTTCCTCTATATGTGATGCCCTCTCCTTGATAGAAGAAGCCATCTTCAACAAAGACATTCTAAGATAATATGGTAAATTCAAGGGTTTGTCTAAAAAATGGTCAAGGAGACGAATATGAAACAAGAAAGATAACCCAAAATGACTTTCACAGTTGATATACTTCTATAGGAGAAACAAGAGACACTAGTACATACTTCTAAGTTAATCCGTTGGAACCCCCGTGCTCCAGTCCAGGTTTCCATGCTCTTTTATGAGGAAGGGTGCGCAAATGTCCTTGTTGACTCGCTAGTTTTTAAACCAACAATCTCCTTCCTATGGAATTCCACAAGCTTGGGCTACTAGCTCCTCCGTCAATCTAAACTTAACATTACCCACCTACACCCTATCGCCATTTAAGTTTAGAGAAAAAGACTTTGTCACCTCTAATTTATGCTCGCTAAACTTTAGGAATAGAGGCAGCCATCCTGCCTTCTCCAACCTTGCCTTACTCTGTGGGTAAGCATCTAGTAATGCAGGACCCTGAGGTTCGAACTTGACGGTGGACCGCATTTTCAACAGTAGCTAGGAGTGGAAGAGAGCAGAGTTCGATTCAGTTCACTGATATGCTTCTAAGACCAAGCGAGATAATTCAAAACCCGATAAGAACAAGAATGGTTTAATTTAAGAAAGGTGTAGGGTAATAAGGAAACTTTGAATGACACAAAACGTGATCATGATTGCCATCATGATCCGTTCTGTGGGATAAGTGTTGGGAAGATAACTAACGTACACATCAAAATAATAATCAGGAATGGAAACTCGTGTTATGACACAACAACTCATAACCACCTTATTCCGCAAGGGTAGCCATGACTCGTACTCATGAAATTCAAAATTTGCGTATCATTACCTTTATACCTTATGTATTATGATGCCAAATGTACCTTCTTGATCTTACCTTACAACGGTCGAGTACCTTGGGTGATGGTTGCACTTTCTTTGGAATAATAAACCACTTCGAAACCATATCATATGCAAGATCATGTAATTACATGGCCTCTACTAATAATGAAGATGATCAGTACTTGCTAGATTCTTTAGGATAATGTTCTTCTTGAAATTCGTTCTTCAAGAAATAAGTGATTTGCTGCAAGAAATGCAACTACTGAACTTCTCTACAGGAAATCCTTCTGTAAGAAACCATGTTCTCCCCTTTTTTCTTGTACAGTTTATGGCACATGAATATATGTGCTGAGGTCGAATGTGTCGTAATATCATTGGATTACCAAAAATTAAGGTCAGTTGTTAACCAATGCGAGAGAGGACCAAGGTATCTCCGATGCATCCTATTAGGTGTGAATGCATGAGTTGTTGTCGAACCCCCTATAGGATCCAACATACAAGGAGCCATGATGAATCTCCATTGTTTCTAACAAGATAGCCTGTCATTAAGGTATACAAGCTTCAAGGCATCAAAATTCTCTAATCTTGAATCCAAATAATTTGTTGATGTTGATCGACCAAGATTGTTGGAATAAGGGCCTTAAGAGATCCCACATTAGCCCAATACAAGAAAACCAAAAATTATCTAAAAGACAAAATTTATTTTGAGGATCCTTAAGGATCACTGTCTTGTGATTTTAACAAGCCCAGGGTAGTTGATGCTTGCCAGACTTCAATTTTAGACAGTCTGAAATAATGAAAAAGAATACTCCAAAGGGGCTCCTTTTCTGTAGTTAGTCGATTGGGGTCGGAAAAAGGAATAAACCTATACCCAATAGAGATTCCTCTCATGGTTTAATGATAATGAAAATAAACAAAGTAAGCTTAGTTTAGAATGGAAGAAAATCAAGAAGAGGTAGTGAAAGGAATGACTCCCTTTCCCACCATCTCCAGCTCTTTCTTCTTCACAATCTCTTCCACAAATTTCTCCTTAGATTGGGGCTTCTGATATATCTTGAACCTTTGCCCATTTAAAAAGAAGGTAACATTTCCATCATCAATTTTTTTAACGTAAATGTATCCATTATCAAAAACTTTCTCAATTTCATAGGGGCCAAGTCAATGTGTTTTAAACTTCCCTTTAAAATTCTTAAATTTCGAATGAAACAACAATGCTCAGTCTCCCTCTTTGAACTGCTCTTTCTTAATGTATTTGTCGTTCCATTTATCCCGTTATTGTTAGATTAGATCAATATGCTGAACAACATCATGCCTAATATGATCCAACTCATTAAGCTGTAGGATTTTTTGCTGATGTGCCCCATTAAGGTTTATGCCCAAATCTGCTGCCATCTTAGAAGTTCCGCTCTGAAATTCAGTTGGCAATAAAACTTGTTTTCCATACACCATTTCATATGGAGAGAAGTCGGTGGTGTTTCTCCATGTGATCCTTTAGGCCCATAATGCCTCAAGAAATCGATCACACTAATCCTTCTTATGTAATTGCACCGTCTTAGTCAAGATTGTCTCCAACACCTTATTTGTTGATTCCACCTGCCCATTTTCCTGTGGATGGTAAGGGGTGGACTTCCAATGAGTAATATGATATTTTTGTACAATTCCATGCACAAGATTTGACACAAAATGAGTACCCTGATCAATAATAATTTCCCTTGGTACCTCAAATATAACAAAAATATTAGAAAAAAGAAATTCTACCATTGCTTTCTCTGTTTCTCTAGGTAGTGCTCTTGCCTCCACCCACTTCATAACATAACCAGTACAGAGTAAAATATACTTCTTAGCTTTGGACATAGGATTGATGGGACCTACAAAATCAAGAGCCCACCTCTTGAATGGTTCTATGAGAACTTGTGGCTGCAAAGGCATTTCATCTGCTTGAACAGGTCACCCTATTCTCTGGCAGCTATCACATTTACAAATATACTCCTTTTCATCTTTGAAAAGACTTGGCCAGTATTAACTTGAGAGGAGGATGTTATAGGTTGTTTGGTTATCTGCAAAATGTCCTCCACAGGGTTCATCGTGACAAGCTCTCAATATATCATATATCTTATCCTCTCTAACACACATGCGAATAGTCAAATCAGGTCCGGTGAAAAAGAGGTCTCCTTTTATCTAAGAGTAATCAACACTTTTTTTAATAATTTTGTTTTTCTCACTAGATGAGAAGTAGGGTGGTAACTTTCCTGTAGAAAGTTAATTGACCATATATGCAAACCAAGGTGTTTTGACAAAAATAACAAATAAATTCTCTTGAGGAAAGTTATCATTAAGAGGAACATCCTCACTTGTACGATTGAGCCTAGATAGGAAATCAACTACCTAATTTTCTTTTCCTAACCTGTCCAATTCCGTGATGTCAAATTCCTGCAGCGACAAAGGTCACCTAGTAATCTTTCCATTAGTGATTGGTTTGTTCATGAGATATCGAATAGCAGAATGATCAGTAGGCACAAAAATTTTGTAACTAGTGATGTAATGTTTAAACTTATTAATAGCATAAATTATGACAAGGAACTCTTTCTTAGTTACGATGTAATTAAATGCTGCATGAGTTAAATTTTTACTAATAAAATAGCTAGCATGGGTTATGAGATTTTCCTTTTGGCCTAATACTGCTCGTATAATTGAATCAAAGGCATCAGTGGAAATATGAAAGGGTAATTTCCAATATGGACCTCTCAAGACAGGTGTTGAAGAACGATTTTCCTTAAGTGTATCAAATGCAGCTTGACACTCATCACTCTGATGAAATTTAGATTCTTTAGTCAATAATTTAAACAATGGAGAGCCTACCTTGGTAAAATTCTCATCAAACCTTCTTTAGTAGCCTCATGTCAAAGGAAACTTCGAACTCCCTTTTGACTGGTTGGTGGGGGTAGCTTTTCAATTACTTCGATCTTACCCAGATCAACTTTAATTCCTATAGAAAAACATGATGACCCAAGACAATACCCTCAGTTCTAATCATAAAACATTTTTCATTACTCAATGAAAGATCAATTTGTCTACATCTATGCAAAACTCTCCTAAGATCATGTAAATCTTCTTCAAAAGTGATTGCAGCATCACAAACCTCAAGAGTGAGATTTGGAGCTATAACACTTATATTCATAGGTACCCCAGGGACATGGAAATGTCATCTTCTCCTAGTCCTATGGAGCTATTCTAATTTGATTGTAGCCACTAAACCCATCTAGGAAAGAAAATTCTTTCTTCCCTGCTAAAGTGTCCAACACTTGTTCTATAAAAGACAAGGGAAAGTGATATTTTAATATAGCTTTGTTTAGTTCCCTATAATCTACACACATTCATCATTTACCATTCTTTTTAGGGACGATAACCAATGGGGATACCCACTGGCTGTCTGAAATAGGATAAATGAACTCTACTTTTAACAATTTTTGCAATTCATATTTTACAATTTCTCTTAAAGCGGGGTCCAATCTTCTTTGTGGTTGTCTCACAAGTTTGGCATCTCCCTCTATGTAGATATGATGAATGCATGTGTCCGGGTGAATACCCCTCATGTCTGTGTATTCTCAAGCAAATGTATCCGAAAAGTATTTCAATGTCTGAATTAATTGTTTCTCCTATTCAGGAGTCAAGGAAAAATCGATATTTATAGTTTTTCCAAGAAAAAATTCAATTAACTTACCTCCACATTCAGTCATTGAATATGCAAGGAATGAAGATAAGAGGGTTGAATGTAATTCAACTAATGTACTATGTTTATAAGACTTTTGCAGGTCAGTAAAGATATCTACATTTGGACTAGATTTCCCTTCTAAATGTTGTGAAAGATCAAGATTAGAAATATGACAATTTATCTAATTTTCCTTTGTATTTTCCTTAAGGCTCATGGCATGGACGATATTCAACACTGGGTGAATAACTTATGAATTATGTTCTTCATCATCACAATAAGTATTTTCTGATTTTAAGAGGGGTTTGGTAGGGGGTATAGTTTGATGTGTTTAGTTTTAGCCCCATCAGCGATGGGCATGTTTCCAGACCTACACCCTATGTAGGCATCCGCTGTAGCTAACTAAGGTCTCCCTAGGATCAAAGGATACCCTCCCAAGTTGGTCTTAGGTTGAAGAACATAACGATCTATAGGGTAATCGTAAGGATCCAATGAAATGACAATGTCTTCTAATAGAACCTACGACTTTACCTTAGACTTGTCTGCTAATTCTAACATGGTAGGTGTTACACTAAAAAATGTCACCATGACTATTTGCAGTTTGTATGGCTCCATCACCTGTCATACTATCCTCCTTGGCAAGTCTCATGCCTCTGCTTTCCATGTCAAACTCAAAGAAAGAGAGAAAAGTCATTTAAAGTCATCTCTGGTATGCAGTTTCTCTCAGCCTTACCTGCGGGTACGCAATCCAAGTTCACAATACCTGCGTACTTGTACGCTCTGTCTGTAAAGCAATGTGTGCGTACTCCTGTAAAGGTCAATAAGCGCAAGTTTCACTCCAAAAAAGTTACTTTTGGTTATTTCTAGAGCATTCTAGAAGCTTGTTTGACGTGTATGGAGCGCCTCCAGATGGTTCATGTATCCCTATGGAAGAGGAACTTATCCCATCAAGAGGGGAGCTAACCCACCCAAAGAGGGGCTTATCCCATTGATGGTGGACCTGATTAACTTCCTCTACAGCACTATAAATACATGCATTGGACCAGAGGGAGGGGAGGTTGAAAGCTAAAAATTCCTAAGGGTAGATGCTGCTGAGATTAGGACTTCCTTGTAGAAGCTTGTGAGGAGAGATTGTCATCCTTTCTTGTTTCATTTGAAAGTAGGTGAGCTGATCAAAGTAAAGGAAAACTCTTGCTAGACCCTGGGAGGAACTTGCACAACACCAAGGCTCAGGTTGTAATGGTTTCTTTTGTTTCCTATTAATACAAATAAGTCCATTCTTCTCAACAATTTGTTATTTATGAGTTGTTTCATATACTCCTTGGTCTGTATGTTAAATATGTTTTATTTTATGAGATATTCAGGTGCTATTTAATCGTTTGATTGTTAGTGAATGTAGGTTTCGAAGAGAAGGAGGAGCTCATCCGGATCGACGAGGCTGGACTACTACAACAGCGTTGGACTACAGGTAGGATCTAAACACTTGGTTTATTATATGGTAAATGCATATTTAGAGAAAGATTGTTCTTAATTGTCTTGTTTGTCACTAGAAAGCCTTAAGCTTCTAGGGAGGTTGGTTTTGTCTGCAAAATTGACTCTTTCCGCATGACAGTAGGAGTAGGAAGTAAG
Source organism: Pinus tabuliformis (assembly GCA_031772625.1). Taxonomy (NCBI): domain Eukaryota; kingdom Viridiplantae; phylum Streptophyta; class Pinopsida; order Pinales; family Pinaceae; genus Pinus; species Pinus tabuliformis. The sequence goes on from CM062805.1 coordinate 113,537,322, forward strand.
TCAAAGGATTCTATGTGAGATAATGTCTCCATTGTCATCACATTGATAGTTGCACCTAAATCTATTAGAGTGTTTCTTATCGGATACCCAATGATAAAGGTGGTAACCACAAGGATTCCGGGGTCTGCATATTTCTGAGTAACAAATCTGATGGGCATAAGACTTCCAAGTTTCCCACCTACTTGAATTGTAGAAGGTTCCTTCTTCTATCTCTCTGGTTTATTGGTGCATATATCCCTCACTTTTTTTTATGTAAATTGGGATATCCTTAATTTCTTACTAATGGGATCTTAATGCATACACTTCTCAGTTCAGACACACGATCGAACCTAGGCTGTTCTATTTTCATCTCCAACATCTCTAGAAAACGAGACTGAACAGTATGGGACGAGGAAGGTTATTGTGACTTTGGAATGGTTTGTTTTGCTAGTTCTGGTGTGTTTTCTACTTCAAGTGTGTCGAGGGTATCTTCCTCTATAATCTCTTCAATTTTTCTAAGGTAAGTCACCACTTTTCCTGATATGAATTTAATTTCTTGTAGTGATATGGGAAATTCCTGTAACACAGGAAAAAATTTCCTGCGGAGGTTGTGGTGTAATACAATAGGTAGGAAAAGTGGGATAAGTGGCCACTCCAATATTATGAGTATATTGGATGACTTTATTATTGGGATTATGTTGGGTTGTGTTATATTATTTCCAGAGTAACCCACGTAGTTAACCGTGGTTAGAAGGGGGGCGGAGGCTCCCCGTTCGTTGTGCCGAATGCATGGCGGGGGGAGTCATAGGGGGTTTGAGGGGTGCAGGTAACCCCACTCTATGGGGTCTAGGGAAACGCCCCAGAAAATTTTGGTTTTGGACCCTATGTTAGGTTGGGCAGACCTACCTATGGTTTTGTGCATGATTTTCGCACATGGTTTTGGACGTGATGGTTTTCGGTCCATGGTTTTGGACGCAATGGTTTTCGGTCCATGGTATTGGATGCTTCGGCATGTATAAATACGTATTGTAACATTGAGAGGTACATAATGAAAAATCAAGCTCATAGTCTCCGTTTTGGGATCCAGGGGAAAATCTTTGTGTATATTTGTTTTATGTGTTATGCTCTCGCATTGTTTATTTTCTGTGTTTTAGAATTCGTATGCAGATAATTTCTGTACGGGGTTAAAACCTACATTTGGTATCAGAGTCGTTTTGGCTTCAAGGGGATGCCTTTGTTGCTGAGGGGTTTCATTTGGGCTTGTGGTAGACCCTGTTCATTGGGAGATCTGCGAGATCGATTCTAGTGGTAAAAGAAGATGGCGAGCAGTGGAAAGATAGAGATCGAGAAATTTAATGGTCAGAGTTTTGAGTTGTGGAAACTCAAGATGGAGGATTTTTTGGTGGATAAAGATCAGTGGATCACGTTAGATCCGGGCACTAAACCAACAGGAGTGACTGATGAAGAATGGAAGAATTTGGATTAGAAGACAAAGAGCACAATATGATTGTGTGTCTCAGATTCAGTATTGCTGAATGTATCAGGGGAAGCTACAACGAAGAATTTGTGGGACAAGTTAAGGACTTTGTACCAATCTAAGTATCTAGTGAATAAACTATTCCTGCAGAAAAAGCTGTATAACCTGAGGATGAAAGATGGAGACTTGATGACAAATCATCTGAATGTGTTTAATACCGTGGTAAGTAAGTTATTGTCTGTTGATATCAAAATTTCAGTTGAAGATAAGTGCATTAGTTTGTTATGTTCTCTACGAGATTTGTGGGATATTTTGGTTATTGCAATAGGTAGCAATGCAACTGCCTTGTAGTTTGATGAAATAATCTCATCCTTGTTGACGGAGGAGATGAGACGGAAAAATATGGAGAGCCAGAATGGTGATGACTTGTTTGTACGAGGACAATCCTAGAACATAAACAAAAATAAGTCATCAAGTGGGAGATATAAATCTCTAGGAAAACCTGTAAAGGTGGTGTGCTGGAAATGTGGAAAGGAAGGGCACTACAAAAGGGACTGTAAATCTAAAGCTCCTGACAAAGGAAAGGGATATGATGATGCTCCTTTTGTAGAGGTGAAAACCACCTCAGATGAAGGTGGGGATGTCTACTTGGCTTCTTCAAGTACACATGTAGATCATGAGGCATGTTTGATTGACTCAGGTGCATCCTTTCACTTCACTCCCCATAGAGGGTGGTTCTGTGAGTATGACAAATACGATGGTGGTGATGTCTTCTTAGGGGATGAGAGGAAGGCTAGAATCGTTGGTCCCAGAAAAGTAAAGTTGAAGTTGCAAGGTTGAAGGGTTAGAACACTTCCGGGTGTTCTACACATTCCTGCATTGGCCAGAAATTTGATTTCTATAAGCAAGCTGGATGATGTAGGTGTAAAAACAATGTTCGAGAAGGATACCTACAATATGGTTTAGGGAGCACTGGTATTGATGTGGGGAGTTTGGATTGGAACTCTGTACAAGCTTCAAGGTAGCATGGTTGTTGATGGGTACAATAGTTTTGTGGTTCCTGAAAGTGGAGCAGAAAATCTAGTGGTCTCTGGAGAGAAGACCATGCTGTGGCATCAAAGGCTTGGACATATTGGAGAGAAGGGCCTTCAAATAGTTCATGGTAAAGGTACGGTAGAAGGTATGAGTAATAGCTCTCTAGATTTTGATTTCTGTGAAAATTGTGTATATGGGAAACAGAATCGGGTGAGTTTCCCCTCTGGTGGTAAGAGGGCGAAACATATATTAGAGCTTGTGCATAGTGATGTGTTTGGACCTATGAAGGTTCCATTAGTGGGTAAGTCTATGTACTATGTATCATTTATAGATGACTTCTCAACGAATACATGGATATATTTCCTTAAGAAGAAATCTGAAGTCTTTGATAGGTTTAAAGAATTCAAGGCTCTGGTGGAAAACCAGATAGAGAAGAAGATAAAGGTGTCGAGGACAGATAACGGTGGAGAGTTTTGCAGTAAGGAATTTGAAGAATTCTGTAACAAGTGTGGTATAGCACAACAAAAGACTACTCCATATACACCTTAACAAAATGGAGTTGCAGAAAGAATGAACATGACGTTGATGGAAAGGACAAGAAGCATGCTCAGTGGTGCCAAGTTAGGATAGGAATTCTGGGTAGAGGCAGTGGAGACAACATGTTACCTAGTCAACAGATCACCTTCATCAGTGTTGGAGGATAAAATTCCACAAGAGGTATGGAGTGGTAAGAAACACTCTCTTTCACATCTGAGGGTATTTGGATGTGATGCATATGTACATGTTCCAAAGGAGAAATGAACCAAGTTGGATAGTAAATCTGAAAAGTGCATCTTTATTGGGTATAAGGATGGTTTAAAGGGTTATAAGCTTTGGAACCCAATAACAAGGAAGGTTGTGTACAGCTGAGATGTGGTGTTCAGAGAGGTGAAAGATGTTATTAAACATGAATTCCAACCAAAGGAACCTGAGAAGATAGAGTTTGAGCTAAAGGAGGAAGAATCAGACTCTATAGCAGAGGAGGAATTAGAAGATGAAGAGCCACAAACTCCGAGTGTGAGAAGATCAGTTCGAGAAAGAAGGCAGCCAGTAAGATATAGTCCATCTGCTTTCTATTAAAAATTTTCTTTATCTATTACTAATGATGATCCCAGAACTATGAAGGAAGCAGTAGATTCAGAGGATGGAAAACTCTGGAAAGAGGCCATGGTTGATGAAATGGCATCTTTGCACAAAAATGAGGCTTGGGATCTGGTGGAGTTGTCAGCTGGAAGGAAACCCATTGGCAGCAAACGGGTGTTCAAGAAGAAGACAAATGCAGAAGGAAAGGTGGAGAAATACAAAACTTGGTTGGTAGCAAAAGGTTATTCCTGGGTGCCGGGAATTGATTTTGGTGATATTTTTTCTCCTATTGCCAAGGTAACTTCTATTAGATTACTTTTATCTGTTGCTGCTGCTTTTGATTTTGAGGTAGAACAGATGGATGTGAATACAACATTTCTTCACGGGGATCTGTAAGAGGATATCTAGATGAAGCAACCTGAAGGCTTTGCGGTGAAGGATAAGAAAGAACTGGTATGCAAGTTAAAGAAGTCTCTGTATGGGTTAAAACAGTCACCAAGGATGTGGTATCAGAAATTTGATACATTTATACGGGGACTTGGCTTCACCAGAAGCAAAGCAGATCACTATGTGTATTTTAAATTAATTGGTGACCATGTTATTTATCTGGTCTTGTATGTGGATGATATGTTGCTGGTTGGAAATGACAAAGAAATTACCCAGGATTTGAAGACCCATTTGTCCTCCAAATTCGATATGAAAGATCTTGGTGCTGCAAACTATATTTTGGGCATGGAAATTAAAAGAGATCGGACAAAGAGGAAGCTCTAGTTAAACCAGAGGAAGTATGTCGAGACAATATTGCAGAGGTTTCATATGCAAGATAGTAAACCGGTGAAGGTTCCTATTCCTGTAGGTTTAAAGTTATTTGCTGAACAGTTTCCCAAGACACAAGAAGAGGAAGAGGACATGTCCCGTGTTCCATATGCAAGTGTAGTTAGTAGCCTGATGTATGCGATGGTCTGTACTAGACCAGACATTGCACATGCAGTGGGAGTATTGAGTAGGTTTATGTCAAAACCATGGAAGGAGCACTGGACAACAGTGAAGCAGGTTTTCAAGGGTTTGCGTGGCACTAGTGATTATGGTTTGTGCTACCAAGGAAGACCAGGATTGGATAGAGTGTTGGATATTTGTGGTTTTGTTGATGCAGACTGGGCTGGAGATCTGGATCAGAGAAGATCTACAAGTGGGTATGTGTTTAACCTATTTGGAGGTGCAGTCAGTTGGATGAGTAAGAAACAATTAGTAGTGGCACTATCAATTACAGAGGCAGAATACATGGCAGCCACTCATGCAAGCAAGGAAGCAGTTTGGTTCCAGAGATTGTGTTCAAGTATGGGGTTAGTATAGGGAGCTATAAGGATAGACTGTGACAGCCAAAGTGCAATTTTCTTGGCAAAGAACCCTACATATCATTCAAAGACAAAGCACATTGATGTTCAGTATCACTTTATGAGGGATATGATAGAAGACAAAAAGGTGTTGCTGGTAAAGGTGGACACTTTGAAGAATACTGCAGATGCATTGACAAAATCTGTGAGCTCTGAGAAGTTCTCTTGGTGTAGAGAAACAATGGGCATTGTAGGGCTAGATAAATGACTAAGCTCTCTTGTGGCCCCTTGTGGGAAGTAAACAACAAGTGGGATAACATTGGGTTGTGTTATATTATTTCCATGACTAACCCACGTAGTTAACCAAGGGGTTAGAAGGGGGGTGGAGCCCCCCATTCGTTGCGCCGATTGCATAGCGGGGGGAGTCACAGGGGGTTTGAAGGGTGCAGGTAACCCCACTCTATGGGGTCCAGGGCAGTGCCCCGAAAAATTTTGATTTTGGACCCTATGTTAGGTTGGGCAGACCTTCCTATGGTTTTGTGCATGATTTTCGCACATGGTTTTGGACGCGATGGTTTTCGGTCCATGGTTTTGGATGCGATGGTTTTCGGTCCATGGTTTTGGATGCTTCAGCATGTATAAATATGTATTGTATCATTGAAAGAAGCATAATGAAAAATCAAGCTGGTAGTCTCGGTTTTTGGATCCAGGGGAAAATCTGTGTGTATATGTGTTTTATGTGTTATGCTCTCGCATTGTTTATTTCTGTGTTTTAGAATTCGTATGTAGGTAATTTCTATATGGGGTTAAAACCTATAGATTGGATATTGGCTAGGCAAGAAGTTATGCAGGACATGGTTGATTTGGTGGGGTAGGCAACTGAAGTTGCTGCTAATGTGGCTGAACCATTTTTTGTGGTATGGGTTGTGGTAAATAAAAGTTTTGAGGGGAATAATCTGGTGCAACAGGGTAAGAAGACTTCACCAGCCAAGGTTGTTGTGGAGGCCAGGGCATTGGAATGTTCCACATATGATTCTGGGCATAAGGAAATCGAAAATGTTGTTGTGACATACCTGTAGGACATGTTTTCCATGGTTTTTGAGGTGCCATTGCATAGAGTGCATTGACACCTTCATGATCTTCTAGATATGCTACTTTAATCTTTGAAAGAGAAGGACATTGATCAGTAGAATGATCAACCTCAGAAATTTGGCATACCTCTATACTGTTTGCATGACATTCCCTCAAGGGTTTTTTTCTACACCCAGAGCAAAACAAAACCAAAGATTTATCCACTTCCTCTAGCATCTTATTAGTCTGTAAAACATCTAACTTTGAAGACAAAGTGCTAAGAATGTCAGTTTTAAAATTTTCAAATAAATTTCCCATTTTAGCTCTAATTGCCCCAGCCCCAGCAACTGATTTAGTGAATATGGAAGAAGTATCTCTTGATCCTCTCCCAACCTTATAATTTCCCCTCGAATATAATCGACACAATGCGCACACATCATCATAAATCAATTTTGATACATCACCTTCTCCCATCAAGTTCAAATCCTCGAGAGATTCTTCTCTTATGGAGATTAGCAAAATTGTTCTCATGGTTTCCTTGTTCAACTGGTTCATCTTGGATCTTTGCAAATTATACTGTAATCTTTCTAGGAATTCTTCCAGGCTTTCCTCCTCCTTTTGGGTCATGCCAAATATTTATTCTCTTATGTCGCTAGTTTTAGAATAATTCTGATACTTTTTCAGGAACACCTTATTCATGTCATCCCATGGTGAAATAGAGTTTGTAGCCAGTTCCATGAACCATCTAAGAGCTGCATCTTTTAATGTGGGAGAAAACAACTTCCACTTTTGAGAATTTTAAGAATAATCCTAGCTCCTACACAATACATCAAACTTGAATAAGAAGGCATCATGATCTTCACTAGAGGTACCACAAAAATTAGGCAAAGTAGAGGGAGGAATGTTTTTCATCTGACTAGCCCCGAAAAAATCTTTGATAGGAAATTCAAATGTAAATGGTTCCTCTTCCTTCTTGTGATAGTCCCAATTTGTAGTACCAATACCCTCTAAATGAGTCATATTGAACCAAAAGGGAGTGGGACCCTGGTGAGCTACAGATCCTTCAAAGCCAGCTATCTGGAACTCTATCTCTTGAATAGGATTGAACAGGAATTCCTCTTTAGGCTAACCACTAAGCAAAGATGATGTACCCCTAGTAAGAGGAGATTCTTGACATGCAGCAACAGAGGATTCTCTGTCGGAAGGATTTGTCTCTGCTGTGGGGGTATTGATCTTCTTAGGATCAGTTGTTGATCCTTGTTCAGACTTTTTACTCCTCCATTCAGATTCTCTCGACTCCTTTGCTTTGTTCTTTAAAAACTTTTTTTCCCTACCAGTTTATTAGTGAACGAAGTGGTGCTCACACTACCACTAAAAATTCTTGAAAATTTATATTGGCCCCTATCTATAAAAATTCAAAACTTCTACTTACCAAACAATTAGGACATGGATTTGGTGAATTTTGATCTTTGCAGGTGCATAGGCCTTACCCTATAGCTTACCACTTCGCCTGCCCCTATCTTGAAAATCTCAGACAAAAAGGAATCAGACTAAAACACTTTCATTATCATCCCTTAGCACCTCCCCAAAAATGGCACAAAAATGTTGGGAAAATTATAGACTTATAATTTGACAGACATAAATCATCAACTAGGGGTAGGTAACCTTATGATATGCCGCACAAAGTATATGCAGGCTAATACTTTAAGTGTTTTTCTAAACAAAACCACATACACACACACACACCCACACGCAACTTCAATATCTCTTTTCCTCATCAACACTTAGCAGCAAATTCTATGGAGCAGATTTAATCATCCCTCTACAATACCTAAAATTGTTGATGCTGGTCAGAAAAAGATAATGGATCAATCAAACAACAATTCAACCAATTCAACATTTTGCAATGTAAATTAAAGCTTGATCAAATAACTCCAAACATATTCATCAAATAAGCTTTACCATTTTAACCATCATACATGTTCTGCTACAACTTAGAGAAGAGAAACAAAAGTTGTGCAATAATTTTGTCAATTCATGAAAATAATTAAAAGGACACAAATCTACAACTACTAGAGTTGTGAGTAAAGGGGGCCCTCCCTTACTTGCAACCCCTTTAATTGCTAAAGGAGTTTACCCAATGAGATCAGTAGAACATGGAATTTTATATTAATCCGAAAAAATATTACAGTAGTACAAAAGTCTAGTATATCCGTTCTCCCCTTGCAAATGAAACATAAAAGTATTTATACAAGTGTAGAGGCATAAACTTCCCTGAATTAGGAAAACTAACATACTGCAATTGTTTGCTAATAATAACTAGAAAATACAATAAAAATAGACATGATGAGTTTGATCCATGATTGAAAGCATGGATCAAACTAATCTCATTGTGTCGCTGGAGTTGTTTCCAAACATGACCATCTATGAGAGGTCTAAAGGTCCGGGTGGTTTCAGTGGAAGTTTTGAGGCAACCAATAGGACAACATCCATATAAGCGAATTTCTCAACGCAACCCATTCTTTTTTTTCCCCTCAAGGTTAAACAAAACATACTCAACCATCGATATCACTGCAAGAAATAAGAGTGGTTACAGGAAATCAACGTATCTATAGGAAATCAGAGATTCTAAAGGATATCAACGATTCTACAGAAAATCACGGGCTCTTTGCAGGAAATCTTGGAATCACTTCAGAAGATAGTTGGTCTACATAAGATTCGGTCAGCACTCTTGAAATGGTATATCATTTGATTAGGTAACATTAAAATTCAAAAATACTCAAGAATAAAGTGAAATGATACTTTTTAAAATGATTTGCATATCTTAAAGCTCACAACACCCTTTTGGTCAAAACATATATAATATGGCAAAAATAGATTTATGAAGGGTCAAAAAGAGTTCAAAAGGGGGGAGCAAGGCCTTAGAAACATTATAAAAAATGAACAAAATCGGGGCTCAATAGTTATCATATTCTTGTACTTGTATACTTTTGGTACTCCTCAAGTAAATGTTGCGGGTACATAAAGAAGTGCAGATACTTCAAGGTAAGAGGGAGCCCTTCAAATGGAAGCCCTACAAGATTTATGAACATAGTAGCTCAAGGTATGTATAAATACTTATAGCATGTCTTCATTTAAGTAGCTTTGATCACTTTATCTTTAAATACTCTATATTAACAACTCTTTCATGTCTAGGGTTTTCTATAGAATCATTAGGATTATATATTTTTAGGGTGATTAGTATCTAGATTGAATCTACGCTTATCATACTATCATTTTTTGTCTAACCCTAACCTTTAGGGTTCACTGTAAAACCCTAGCCTTTTTATGCTTAGGGTATGGTAACGATGAAACCCTAGTCTACTCAGCACTTGTTGATGAATTAAAGAACCTATAATCCAATACTACTCTCTTGAGGTTTGGGGTTTGTTGATGTTATGAGACCCTATCATTTTAGGTTTGTTGTTGACGCTATGAAACCCTATATTTTTAGGGTTTGGTGAATTAGGTTTTACTGGAAAACCCTTGTAAATAGTTAATGAAAAATCCTAGGAATGAAATGTTAGGTGTATGTGATTCTATATGTTTGAAACCATAGCTTGGTCAAATTGTTATCAGGGAAATATTTAGGGGCTAATATTTGTAGGTGGGCTAACAAAAAAAAGAAATTATTTCATTATGATTGAAATACTAACTCTATATAGTTGCTAATATCTAATACGTTAGTCTTGAAGATGGAAAATAGGGTTTGTGACAAAAAAAACACTAGCATATATGGATGTGAAAGTCTAGGGTATGAAAGATGGAACCCTTGTTGATTATGGACCTAACTAGGTTTAAGTTTTGGATATCTAAAGTTTGATCATTTTTATGCTCCCATTGTAATAACATGCTAACCCTGTTTTGATAAAGTTAACTTCATGCTCCTATATATTTGTACTTAGTTGTACTTGTTGTTGAAGATGTTTGCCTACCTCATAATTGAAGATGACTTGATAATAACGATGAGCATGATGGAAAGAGGTAGTCGTAAGAATATTGATGATGAATAGATGACCTTGTTTCCATGTGAAGTTAGAAGGAATGATGAAATAAATTTTTGGAAGGTCAAATTTCTTCAATAAAATGATGATGCAAAAGAAAAATCATGTTTGTTGGACTTATCCCCTAGTTGATAAGAAATATGGATAAAGGTAAAAGTGTATATCTCTCTAGTTGAGGGGGAGAATGGTTGAAAAATGAATCTCCTCCAGTTGATAACTTGATGTAAAGACCATGGGTATTATTGAGATTGGAGAATAGCTAAAGTACTATAGATAGGTTATTTGTAATTGATAAACAAGATGTTCTGGAAAAAGTGTTGATGTTGAGCTTGGTGTTGTTGAAAAAAGAAAAAGAAGAAAAGAAGAAGCTTTTGATGAGATGTGTTTGGATAATATGATGATGGCCTAAGCACCATCAAAATATTTGAGGACCCCATAGGTTTGTTCTAACTTGTATATATCTGAAATTTTGTTACTATGTAGAGTTATGAAAGTACATGCAGATATCTCCATAAGAAGGATGAACATTTTAAAGCATGCTTGGACTCATGGATATATATGATTTAGTTGATAGGGAGAGACAAAGCATCTCAGGGTGACAAGATTCTTGTGAGGCAATCTGGCTAGCCTATGATGATGTCTGGATCCCGAAGTAGGGAGGGTATCATTACTCTTGTGGATCTCCAACCTTGGATATGATACCTAGATCCCTAGGTTGGTGTTAGAGCTAAACCCTGATGGTACCTATAGTGGCTATAGCTTAGAAAAAACCTTATTCCAAACTAGTTAGATACCTTGGTCAAGTATCTAATCTGTAGCATTGCATGTGTTGTGACTCTTCATAGAAAATATCATTTTGAGTTAATCCTTATACCTTTGTATATATGTGTAATTATGAATAACTCCCTAGTTAAGAGGGAGTGTTGAATAATGTAACTAGTGTCAGTCTTCATAATTGTAATTGAGTCATGATGTAATGCATTTCTCAAAAGAAAAGAATTTTTTTTGTAAAATAAAATCAACTTTTTAAAGCATGGGTTTCATTCTTAGTTCATTGGTTAGTGGGTCAAAGCACCCATTGAGTGCTCTAGGGCTTATGTCTTGAGTCAAAGTCTAAGTCATGATGTAAAGGACCCTCCTTGGGCTCATTGTGTTATAGAAAGAATTTTTTTTTGTCAAAAAGTACGTCTTGTCCCTCCTCCATCAATTAAGTTTTTCCTCCTATCAAGTCAGCCTATTCAAAAGTCATGTTAGCCTCAAAGTATAGATTCAAACCACTATATATACTATATCATTCGACCTAGTTTCGAAGAGATGAAAGTAAGTCAATTTGCAATTATCCAGTGAAGAAAAAGGATGTGAGGAAGCCAAAGAGTGAAGGAAAAACTACAATGAAGAAGAATATATGCTTATTAATGAATGAAAGTCAAAATACTTAACCTTTTGTCACATAATCGAATCATTATAAAGCCACTAGAGTGCCGAAGGAACAAACTTGTTGTAGAGTTGAGGGTGTAGTCTAATTGCACGACCAAAACTACAAAATTGCAGAGAAAGCTGAGGCTCTAGATACATCCTTGTTCTTAATGAGATGATTAATGTTGACTTTCAAAGAAATGTGCCAAAAGATAACTTTTTTTCATAAAGGCTCACTTGATGGATGGAGGAAAGCTTGTGTCATGGTCAAAAAGGTCTTGTTTTGTCTAGTAGAAGAGTTTGACTAGGTTTTACCCTTTTAAGGGGTCTTGTCATAACTTGGAGCCTATTGTTCATGTCTTATTGTTGCATTTGCGATCTTCTTGTTTGGAATTTTTCTTGATGATGAATAAAACACAATAATAATAATGAAGAACTAATATAATGATCACAAGAACTTGCCAAAGGTAAGAGAAATCAAGTTAAGAAATGTTTCCCTAGATTTCTCAACAAAAATAGGGATCTTGAGTACCTACGGTGGGCCCTAACCCAAGGAAGCTCAAAACCATTAAGAAAAATCTAGACTAAGAATTAAAATCAAATATTAAGAACCAAAACCAAAGATTACTTCCATTCACTAAAGAATTGGTTGTACATGGAAAATGTTGCAAAACTTGAAGTCTAAAATTCTCTTAATGCTTTATGTTGTTATTCTCTCACAATTACTTGTTCTACTAGGTTACTCGAGCCCTATATTTTTACAAAATGGGTACAGGGAAACCTCCTTGAGCAAGGGATTTCTTTCCCTCCAAAATACATACAAATTTGGATCATCTTTCTTGAGTCACCATGCTGTAGCAAGAAGGAGTATTTATTATCCTCAACCACATGAGTTTGAAGTATTCAATAGTACGGAGCAAGCCCCGTTAAGATCTTTGGTTGGATCCCCTCATTTTTTTTTTGCAAAGTACTATTAATATCTTGCACAATAGTCATGTTAGGCACATAAAGCATGAAAAATATCCTTGACCCTCCTAAGAACTCATTAAGCTTGGAAAGTGTTATTAACTGCAAAAGGAAGCTTTAATGTAGCCTTTATATTCCTAGGATTGGTTATATGGACCCTATGCCTTACCTATTTTGGAGGCCCATCATACCCCCCTATTGGAACTATTGCTCACACTTATAGCAACTTACTCTTCCTCCCTCATCTGTTCTTCCTCATTCTTTTCTTTGACAACTTGTTTGACATTTCATGTTGAGCTAGAGGTGGTTGTGTCTGCTAGGTGGAAATATGCATTCTCTTTAACGTATCACCATTCCCTAGAATCTTCTTCCTTACTCTGATGTTCTTTGCTAGTAATATGGGTAGATTGAATTTAAGCCTAATCATTTAGACTCGAAGCCTTTCAATAGTCCTCATATACAATGTATTCTTGACAAGTGAAACTTGTAACTTTTTAGGAGAGTGGTATTCTCTAATTTTCATGTTATGGGATAGTGCTTCCCATCTCCTTTGGAACGCTTGTGATATTTCCTCTCTCAACAATATGAAAGTGTCTTCAAATTAGAGAATGGCCTCTGCTTGTTTCTTCTTGTAAATGTACACTAATTTAGGATCTTCTACCAAGATTGCATGAGTGAAGGTGAGGATGGAAGGATTTGGGTGTTCAGGTCTAATCCATAATATCTCTTTTAGCTCCCCATCTATGGTCATTTTTATTTCTTCAACTCTAACCTTCTCATGCCTTAGCCAAGATGTTAGGGCCAATAACTATGCATCTCCTAAATATGGTTTGTGTCCCATATGGTCAGATCTATGAGCATAAGGTTGAGAAGGTAAAATTCAGCAACCTTGGCTCTATCTTATGAATTTCATGTTCTCTTGTAGATAGGTGGTTCCCTTTTGTGAAATCATGTTTATCTAGAGTCGGCACCATTTCTCCTTTAGGAATAATGAGTAAGCCTTTGAAGGTTGTATGCAATTTATTTCCTCTAAGGAGAGGTGTCCATGGTGCCTAAATCTATTTCCAAGGTTGCAACTTAAGTGTCCCTTGCTTGTAACAATCCTTGAGTTTTTTTTAATTGGATTTTCAACTATTGTTTTTCTTTCTTAAGTTTTTCCCTCCTATTTTGTACATCCAACCATAGGAAGACCATTTCTTCTCTCATTTTATTCATTTGACATCCTTCATTCTAGCAAAATTGACCACTCCTTTGTATTGGGCTATTCTTTTCCACCAGTGAGTTTCAACTTTTTTATTATCCACCTTGAGTAGTAACTAGGGCAAAAGGTGCTTAGAAAGCACCCTCCCTAAAGTTTCTTTAGGAGAAGGATCATTGTCCATGGAAAAGCAAAATAAGAATCAGATTTATTGGTTTCTTGGCTAATCTTTTAGCTTTCTATAATTTTGTAGGTTGTTCCTGTACTAGAAGAGCATCCTATTCATGTAGGTGGTCATCTTGTTCATGTATATGGGCATCCTACCCCTATGATTGTATTTGTTGCATTATTTCCTCAAATAGGTACTTGCATTTATGTTATTTGTACCTCTAGTTCCTTTAATTTCTACTCCTTTACGTCATGTACCTCCTCTTTTCTTGGACTGGAGGTATCTTCAATAGTTATAGGGGTAGGTGAAAAAGGCTTTGGCATGCCACTATACCTTATCACAATGTTATTCCTCCTAGTGTAAATAACATATTGAGTAGGTATACTTACCTTTGGTTTTGTGGGAGTGTTGAGCCTTTGCTATTATGAAAACAATTTTCTTCTCTTGTTCCTCTAGGAGTTCTTCTCATCCTCTCTGTTCCAAATGGCTATCCACTAATTTTTCTTTCCTCTTCTTAGTTGAACTCTTTTAGAGTTTTTTAGCCTCTAACTAGATCTATAAGAAGGATTGTCTGTCCATATACATAAAGTATATCTAGGTGTTGACGGTGCTGGACCCGCCAACACATAGGGGATCTCTCCAGTGTTGGGCCATGCAACAGGTATAAATTTACCCTTGATTACATTATCTATTTCCTCCTTTTTTATGCATTTGTGCCATGATGTAATAAGATTTTGATAGAATTTCGATAGAAAGTGAATGAAACCACTTTTGATATGATTTGACTATCAAACTAACTTTCGTTTCTTTTTATGCAGAGATTGGCGAATTGGACAATTGTTGTTTAATCTATTGAACAACAAAGGCTAAACAAGGAGAAAATGAAAGATTGTTCTGATAATAGTATTTGGTCACGAATTCAGGAGATCTTGAGGAATCACAATTATCTCTTTTCCTCTTTGACTATAAGAGGGGAAAAACAAATAGAATATGGCAACCTTTGCCTTTTTACTTTGGCTGTAATTTTAAGAGACAGAGCATTATTCTGAAGAACATATCATTACTGTAATGACATTCGGAGTTAATGAGTAATATATAATTTGTGTTTATGTTTGATCGCAATATTCTGAGTAACTAGGTAGTAATCACTGGCGGCTTGGGCTCAGTCACTGGTGGATTTCACTACTTTTCCCTGTGTTATATCTTTACCTTTTTATTGCAAGTCTAATTACTTTGTTTTATAGTTTTACGATTGATCTACTTGATATATAAATCACCGATGTTGATTTTGTGCATTCCGCACATTATTTCTTATTTCTGTTGATTGGTTTCATTTATTTATGTCCTAGATTGATTAAATTATTAGATAAGAGTTATTTCCTGTTAATTGAGAGCCAGAGTAACACTGGTTGGATCAGGTGTATTACTGTTATGCAGAAGTTTGTATTCAGCTGAAAGAGCTCTGTTATAGCTATAGTTCACTTGGTTGATGTGCTTATGGCCTGTAATTGCAATTAGAGATTTTTTATTAAGATTGAGTTTTGATGCTTGAATTGTTTAATTTCTTTGAAGTTATAAGTTTGGTAGTTATGATTTGATCCATTTACTCTTGTATTGAAATCAATAAGCTATCTTAAAGCATTAGTCTCTATAGATCCAACAATTTCCATCACCTGCACATACTGTGTACACTCTTGAAACAAAAAGACTTAACGAGGTCGATAATTAATGTGAGGCATTTAGGAGTTCTAAAATACATCTTATATGCACCCAAAATTTTGGCGCCATTGTTGGGGAGAGTGTTTATATTTCATAGAAGGTGATGTTGTTGGCATTTTGGCACAGGTGTGGCGCTACGGTACAGGTGTTGTCCTTGATGGCAACTCTCTTTGATGATAGATCTCTGTCTAGACTACAAGAATGAAGAGAAATTTCATATACGCAGGTTCATTAAGCCCAAGTTGCGTATACACACTGGTACGCTATATACTAATTCGCAGATACGCAGGCTCGCTATATACGAAGTCGCGTATACACGCAGTTTCATGAACAGAAAAGAGTGTACATGTCGAGAAGCTTTCCTTTGGTCTGTGGTAGTTAGTCCTCGGTACTTGAGCCTATGTTTTTGGACCAAGGTATCTCGACAGACATGTTGATCCCTAGTTTTGAAGTTGATGGTATTGTGTTACTATGGTTTTGGACCGTGGTATTATGAAGGGCCTAAGGCTATATAAGGAGAAGAAGATCATTAGGCAAGTGCATTGAAAAAGTCTTGAATATCTGATAAAGAAAGAGATCTAGTATGCAGGTTCTGGGTCGCTTGATCTAAGCTAAGGAGAGATCACACCAGTTGATGGAAGACTAGATCCAAGGATAGATCGGGATCAAATGGTTTGAAATGAACTATCATTATATGGTTGATTATTCGTATTTTTAGATCTGCATACTGACGCAATGTTATGTTCTGAGTATGACTGATGTCTGGTACAGCTGCAAGTTATGAGAAATTATTTTTAGATCTGTACGCAGGTTGTCTTTGGTAAAAGCGCGTGTATACGCTGGTTGGTTTCATTGAAGTAGCGTATATCTTTTTGAAGCTTAAATTTTGGGGTTGCAGTTGGGTCTGACTGTTATTGCAGAGTTCTATAGTCTGCTCTGTGTTCTGGTGACTGGGTGTTGACAGGGTTTCAGTGGTTCAGTGATTCAAAGATTGATGATGCTAGTATTGGTTGTTTTGTGCTTCAATGATCTGTTATGAAAATTGGATGAATTGTGGTCTTCAGATTGTAATGTTGTGTTTCAGGAATATCCAGTCTGAAAATGTATGAAAAGTGGTACCTGAAGGAAAGAAGATTGTAGGCCAGCACCTATGTACTAGTATCTTAGCTAGTACAAGAGCAAAGGGGGTTGGAGCTCCCTTCCAGGAGAGTCTGAAAAACGAGAGAAGGTTGTAGCCTTCTGCAGGTTGTAGCCTGCGTACTGGTATAAGGCTGCACCAGTACAAAAGATTGTAAACTGAAGTTTCTTATTAAAGAAAGATAGAGACGACTTGCAGCAGGTGGTTTTCACCCACATTGGGTTTCCACCTTATATCATGGTGTTCATGTGTGTGGCTTTTGTGTGATGATCTGTTTTGTTATACTGCACCTGTTTACTATTAATATGGTTAATAATGTCCTAATGCATTTACTGAAGATAAGCTAACTGAATCATAAGATTTCTGGTTATACGCTGGTTGGTTTAGACACAGTAGCGTGTACATGCTGGTTCACTTAACTGAAGTAGCGTATATGTTTCTGAGTATGAAATTGAAAAAGTTTTATTGATCTGATAATACTGATTCACCCCCCCCTCTCAGTATTATTTTCAACAATTGGTATTAGAGCAGGTCCTTCAGAGAAGCTTGATCGCTTGAAGGTAGATCATTCATCATGAGCAACTACGAGAGAGAAGCATCAATCAGGCCACCGGTTTTTGATGGGACAAACTTCAATTATTGGAAGGTAAGAGTTACTGCCTATCTTCAATCTCTTGGTATAGAAGTTTGGGACATCGTAGAGACATGCTACACTTTTCCTTCAGCTACTCCTATAGATTCAGCCGAGAAAAAGAAATATGAAACAAATGTGAAAGCAGTCAGTACTCTATTGGGATGTATATCCCAATCGGTATTCATGAAGGTAATGCACTATAAATCCGCAAAAGAAATATGGGACAAAATTGTCACGAGCTATGAAGGAGACGAACAGGTAAAGCGTACTAAACTTCAAACTCTCAGGATTAAGTATGAGACTCTCAGAATGTATAATGATGAAAGTGTGGCTAACTATTTCCTTAGGGTAGATGAGATTGTTAATTGCATGAAAAACTTGGGTGAAGAAATAAAAGAGGCTATTGTGGTTGAAAAGGTTCTAAGATCATTGTCCCCCAAATTTGAATCTAAAGTGTCTGCAATAGAAGAAAAGGAAAATCTACGAACTCTTACTATGTCTCAGCTTCACGGAATTCTAACTGCTTATGAAATGAGAAAGGGAGGTCCATCAGACAGAAGAGAAGCTGCTTTCAAAGCTTCAGGCAAAGAAGATTATTATGAAGCAAGTCACGTGCCAGAAGATGAAGAAGAAGAATCAAATTTTGTCAGAAATCTTCAAAGGGGTTCTGGAAGGTTCAGAGGTAAGTTACCTTTTAAATGCTTTGCTTGTGGAAGAGTAGGTCATTATGCTGCCAAATGTCCTCACAAAGATAAGAATGACAAGGGAAAGGAACCTGTTAAATGGAACAAGAAACAGAATGAAAAGAAGAAAAGCTATTACACTCATGAAGATAGTGATGGTCTTTCAAATAGTGATGAAGATGAACAAGGTAATAGATATAAAATTTTAATGGCTTTTGAAGATGATGACTACATGGATGCTATAGATGTAGAAGGATTTTGTGAAGAAATGAATAATCTCAAAGTTTGCTTAGAAGAGAAAAGTGCTATTATTGATTCTCTACAATGTCAACTGGCTGAAAAGGAAAAACATCTTGAAGAATTGGAATGTGAGATTGTTTGTCTTAGAAAGGAGATTGAGAAAACAAAAGTGATTAATCTTAAATTTGTTAAAGGATCTGAAACCTTGGATGAGATTATCAATGTGCAGCGTTCTCCTCTGATCAAGACAGGTCTGGGATATAATGGAGAAACATCTCAAGCTTCTACCTCTAAAAGTTATCTTGATGCAGCAAGGAGGAGCGAGCAAAGGCCAAATAAAAGTCATCAGGTGAATCAGGGACAGTTTACCTCAAGAACAAATAAAGAATATCAAGAAATTCGGGGACAAGCTGCCTTAAGGATAAACAGAAGCTACAATCAGCCACAGGTAAAATCTTCCCAATTTGCCCCAAGAATGGATGTCAATAGAAGCTACAATCGGTTGGATGATAGATCTGATTATCGCAAAAATTTCTTTAATGGCCAATGTTTTTCCTGCCATAACTTCAGTCACAAAGCAGCTCAATGTGTTGCCTACAAGACAATCATGACTAGAGAAGCTCAAAAGCAAAGAAGTATGACTGGAACCATGAAAAGGACTTATAACAACTTTTCGGTTCTTGAAAATGAAGTTGAATGCTCTATTTGTAATAACTTTGGTCATGAAGACTCTGAATGCAGGAGCAGGTTCTGGAAGACAACTCAGAAGGAACAAACCTCAAATGTCAGAACATGGAGAATAAAGGAACCGCAACCAGAAAGATGTGGGATAGCCTTTTATGCAGAAGGTCAAGAAAGTCTATGGTACATTGACAGCGGATGTTCGAAGCATATGACAGGGGACAAAGAAAAACTTGAATCATATACCGCATTAGAAAAGGGAAAGAAAGTTTCTTTTGGAAATGATATCTCTGCAGCCATAAAAGGAAAAGGCGTTGCTCCATTGAAAGAGAAGGTCAAAGCTGGAAATGTTTTGTATGTTGATGGATTGAAGCATAATCTTCTGAGTGTCAGTCAGATGTGTGATCAAGGAACAGAGGTAATAGTTAGATCAAATGGATGGTGTGTTCGTGATCTTGATACAGGTGAAACAGTGATCAAAGGAAGAAGGACTCCAAATAATCTATACATATTTGAAGAAAGACAACAACAATGCTATTTGAGCAAGGATGATGAACACTGGCTATGGCATCGGAGGTTGGGGCATCTAAGCTTTTCACAAATAAGGAAAGCATGCAAATATCAGGCAGTTCGTGATCTTCCAGATATCAAAATTCCAGACAACACCATATGCAAATCATGTCAGTTTGGAAAGCAAACCAGAACTAATTTTCCTGAGAAGGAAGGATCAGCTAGCATGCCTCTTGAGCTAGTACATACAGATACATGTGGTCCATTCAGAAAAAGAACACCTCGAGGAGAAGAATATTTGATATTATTCATTGACGATTTCTCCAGGTTTGTCTGGTTAGGACTTATGAAGCACAAAGATGAAGCATTCGAAAAATTCAAATCCTTCAAAGCCTTGGTTGAAAATGAATCAGGACACAAAATTAAGTGCCTCTGATCTGACAGAGGTGGGGAGTTTACTTCGAATGAATTTTTCGATTTCTATGAAGAACATGGAATAAGAAGAGAATTTTCTACAGCTAGAACTCCTCAGCAAAATGGAGTTGTGGAAAGAATGAACAGAACAGTCCAACAAATGGCTCGTGCTATGCTTGATGAATCAGGTACTCCCGCAACTTTCTGGGGTGAAGCTGCACATGCTGTGGTTATTATTCTCAACAAAACAAATGTCCGAGTAAACAACACTCAAACCCCTCATGAGCTCTGGTGTGGTGAGACTCCTTCGGTGAAGCACTTCAAAATCTTTGGGAGCAAATGTTATATTAAGAATACTGATGAGCAACTTGGCAAACTTGAACCAAGAGCAGATGAAGGCATTCTTCTTGGTTATTCTCCACATAGCAAAGCATACAAGTGCTACAATAAAAGACTTGGCAGAATTGTTGACAGCATTAATGTTGTGGTTGATGAGAAGGGATACATTCCTAGGCAAGTTCATCATGAAGACATCGAAGAAGATGAAGGCTACCCTCAAAGACAAAATGATGAAGAAGAAGAACCTCAAGAAGAAGAAGAACCTCAAGAAGAACCAGAGGAGTAGACAAGAATAGAAGAGAAGACTCCATCCAGATATGTTCAGAAGAATCATCCAGAATCTCAGATTGTGGGGCAGAAAGAAGCAGGAGTACAAACAAGAAGAACAATTGCAGAAGCTTCAAGCTATTTGGAATTACTCTCTTCCACTGAACCACAAAATGTGAAAGAGGCATGCAAAGATGAATGTTGGGTCAAAGAAATGGATGAAGAACTTGAGCAGATCGAAAAAAACAACACTTGGGAATTAGTTCCTAGACCAAAAGATAAGAATGTCATAGGGACAAAATGGGTCTTCAAAAATAAATTGAATGAAAATGGAGAAGTAATTAGAAACAAGGCCAGACTTGTTTGTAAAGGCTATGCACAGCAAGAAGGAATAGATTTTGAAGAGACCTTTGCTCCTGTTGCAAGACATGAGGCCATCCGAATGTTCCTTGCTCTCTCAAGCTTTCAAAACTTCAAGGTATTTCAAATGGATGTGAAATCAGCCTTTCTGAATGGAGACTTAGAAGAAGAAGTATATATTGAGCAGCCAGATGGTTTCATTCTTGGGAATGATCCAAACCTTGTATGCAGATTGAAAAAGGCTCTCTATGGTCTCAAACAAGCTCCAAGGGCTTGGTACTATCATTTGGACAAATATCTTCACCAACAAGGCTTTTCAAAAGGATCAGCAGATAGCAATCTCTATATAAAAGTTGAAAATAACAAATTGCTAATACTTGTTGTGTATGTAGATGATATTATCTTTGGCAGCAATGAAGAGGCTATGAGTCAAAACTTTGCCTTGGTTATGCAGAAAGAATTTGAAATGTCATTACTTGGAGAATTGACATACTTTCTTGGATTGCAAATCCAACAAAATGAAGGAGGTATTTTCTTGTCTCAAACCAAGTACCTCAAGCAGATCTTGAAGAAGTATGGCATGGAAGATTCAAAGCCAGTATGTACCCCCATGGTTACAGGATGCAACCTCAGTGCAAATGATGAATCAGCAGCAGTTCATCAACCAACTTATAGATCCATGATTGGGAGTTTGCTTTATTTGACAGGTACCCGACCAGATATTATGCATGCAGTAGGAATTGTTGGAAGATTTCAAGCCAACCCAAAGGAAACTCATCTTCAGGCAGTCAAAAGAATCTTCAAGTATCTTCAAGGGACTCAAAACTATGGCTTATGGTATCCTAGAGATACAGATCTCACTCTTCATGCTTACACAGATACAGATTGGGCCGGAAGTGTGGATGATAGGAAAAGCACAAGTGGTGGTGCATTCTTCATGGGTTCAAGATTAGTATCTTGGTTCAGCAAGAAACAGAGTTCGATTGCTTTATCTATAGCTGAAGCAGAATATGTGGCTGCGGCATCTTGTTGCACACAACTTCTTTGCATGATGCAGACCTTGCAGGATTTTCAAATCACTTGCACTCCACCTGTCTCTATCTTATGTGATAATACAAGTGCAATCAGCATTTCAAAGAATCCAGTCATGCATTCAAATACCAAGCACATACCAATCAAGTATCACTTCCTCTGGGAACAAGTGCTTGAACAAAAGGTCAAGTTGGAGTATGTTTCTTCTAAAGAACAAGTTACTGATATTCTCATAAAACCACTGCCCAAGGAGACTTTTGAATATCTCAGACAAAAGCTGGGAGTAGTTGATACTTCATCCTGCTATTGAAGATTGTCTGTTCTAAAGAAAAGTTGGTGTACGTGTGTTGTACAAGGGATATCCGCGTACATACGCTGATTTATGCAGGTGAAGTCACGTATATGGAGTTCTGAACAGCAAGGGCAGACTCTGGTTGGAGAAGGTCTGAGATGGATATGCCAGAGTCCTTCAGGCACAGTTTCAGGGGCTGCAGCAGGCACAGTTTCAGGGGGAGCAGCTTAAAGTATAATAAAGCATTGTTGGCATTTGGATGCTTTTGGTTCTAGTTCACAACTGTTGTTGGTTTCAGGAGAAGGAGCACAGAAGGAAATCTTGGTTGCTGATCTAAAAGATGATTATCAGATGCTGCTGGTGACTTTCATAAGTCTTGGTCTAGATTTTTCGTCTCTATGTCATATCTCTTTTATGGTGTCAAGGTCATGTAACGGCCTATGTTGGTTTCCCCACTATGCCTGGGATGAATGATGTAATGTAATTGGTTGTTATATGTAAATTTCTGATGTATCCCCTCTTGGTTGGGAGTATGGATGTATGTATTGAGTCTTTTGGTGATAGGAAGGTCCTTTATGATGTATAAGTCTTGGTTCTTTTTGAAGAACATCTTTGGCAGATCTTGCCTACAGTCAGGGGGAGCAATTTCAGCACAGCAGAGCAGAGATATCAGCATATACTCAGGGAGAGCACAGCCCTTTGCCCTTGATGACAAAAGGGGAGAATGATTCTAAGGATCTTGGGGTTGCCATCAAGTCCAAAGGGGGAGATTGTTGGCATTTTGGCACAGGTGTGGTGCTACGGTACAGGTGTTGTCCTTGATGGAAACTCTCTTTGATGACAGATCTCTGTCTAGACTACAAGAATGAAGAGAAATTTCATATACGCAGGTTCATTAAGCCCAAGTTGCGTATACATGCTGGTACGCTATACACTAAGTCGCGGATATGTAGGCTCGCTATATACGAAGTCGGGTATACACGCAGTTTCATGAACAGAAAAGACCGTACATGTCGAGAAGCTTTCCTTTGGTCTGTGGTAGTTAGTCCTCGGTACTTGAGCCTATGTTTTTGGACCAAGGTATCTCGACAGACGTGTTGATCCCTAGTTTTGAAGTTGATGGTATTGTGTTACTATGGTTTTGGACCGTGGTAATGTGAAGGGCCTAAGGCTATATAAGGAGAAGAAGATCATTAGGCAAGTGCATTGAAAAAGTCTTGAATATCTGATAAAGAAAGAGATCTAGTATGCAGGTTCTGGGTCGCTTGATCTAAGCTAAGGAGAGATCACACCGGTTGATGGAAGACTAGATCTAAGGATAGATCGGGATCAAATGGTTTGAAATGAACTATCGTTATATGGTTGATTATGCGTATTTTTAGATCTGCATACTGACGTAATGTTATGTTCTGAGTATGACTGATGTCTGGTATAGCTGCAAGTTATGAGAAATTATTTTTAGATCTGTACGCAGGTTGTCTTTGGTAAAAGCGCGTGTATATGTTGGTTGGTTTCATTGAAGTAGCGTATATCTTTTGAAGCTTAATTTTTGGGGTTGCAGTTGGGTCTGACTGTTATTGCAGAGTTCTGTAGTCTGCTCTGTGTTCTGGTGACTGGGTGTTGACAGGGTTTCAGTGGTTCAGTGATTCAAAGATTGATGATGCTAGTATTGGTTGTTTTGTGCTTCAATGATCTGTTATGAAAATTGGATGAATTGTGGTCTTCAGATTGTAATGTTGTGCTTCAGGAATATCCAGTCTGAAAATGTATGAAAAGTGGTACCTGAAGGAAAGAAGATTGTAGGCCAGCACCTACGTACTAGTATCTTAGCTAGTACAAGAGCAAAGGGGGTTGGAGCTCCCTTCCAGGAGAGTCTGAAAAACGAGAGAAGGTTGTAGCCTTCTGCAGGTTGTAGCTTGCGTACTGGTATAAGGCTGCACCAGTACAAAAGATTGTAAACTGAAGTTTCTTATTAAAGAAAGATAGAGACGACTTGCAGCAGGTGGTTTTCACCCACATTGGGTTTCCACCTTATATCATGGTGTTCATGTGTGTGGCTTTTGTGTGATGATCTGTTCTGTTATACTGCACCTGTTTACTATTAATATGGTTAATAATGTCCCGATGCATTTACTGAAGATAAGCTAACTAAATCATAAGATTTCTGGTTATACGCTGGTTGCTTTAGACACAGTAGCGTGTACACGCTGGTTCACTTAACTAAAGTAGCGTATATGTTTCTGAGTATGAAATTGAAAAAGTTTTATTGATATAATAATACTGATTCACCCCCCCCTCTCAGTATTATTTTCAACAGATGTATGTTTGATTTTTGGTTGCTGTGAAAGATTGGGTATTAAAAAACGGAAGGTATGAAGCTGCGTACGAGAAAGTAAAGTGCTTGCTCCTTTGCCCACCTTTCAACAAAATTACGGAATTGAAGTAGAAATATATGTTTGATGTTCGTTTGCTGTGAAAGAATTGGGTATTAAAAACGGAAGGTAAGAACCTGCATATGAGAAAGTAAAGTGCTTTCTCCTTTTCCCGCTTTTCAGCAAAATTGCGTAGGAATTGAAGTAGAAATAAATGTTTGTATTTCTGTATGAATGACTAAGAAGAAAAGAGTAGAAAAAGATATAATTCCTCCGCCCAGATCTGAAAAATCTAAGGGATCAGTGACCCTTGGATGATCAACCTTCATTGACGAAATCATAAGAAAAGCTGAGTCTCAGTCATCAGTAGGACCCCAAACCATTTCTACAAGAAATCCTATTGTAACCCTTTAGGTCACAGGATCACCATCTGTAGCTGACGCTAAGATTCACAGTAAGACTGAAGGGTTTGAACAGAGTTTTCAGAACACTAAAAATTTATAGCCTAGCCCTTTACAAGAAGGGAATTCTTGCAATCTCTGTGAAGGAGAAGGAGAAACAGGTAGTGCTGAAAAGATTAAATCATCAGAACCCAAATCTCCTAAAGTAGTGGTTGAACAGAGGACACCCAGTATTCCGGACCAAGGTAGTGCTATTAAAATCATTCTAAAAGTCTCTTCTAAACCCCTAGGAACAAATCTCCAGCTCCAGAAATCCCTGAAGGATATTGGCACATTTTTGATCAAATGGCTCATAATTAGCAACAACCTTAGACCTCTACATTATAATACCCTATTGTTGATATCGCTGTCAATGCTCCCATGAAAGCTATTCCATTATAGAATATTCCTACTTTTCATGGGCTAACTTTAGAGGGTCCTGATGCATTTCTTTTCTAATTTGATGTTTTATGTAGGGGATATGATTACACTACTGACCCCCAGAAGCTAATGTTGGAAATAATACTGAGAGGGGGGGTGAATCAGTATTATCAGATCAGATAAAACTTTTCAATTTCATACTCAGAAACATATATGCGACTTAAGTTAAGTGAACCCGCGTGTACACGCGACTGTGTCTAATGCAACTAGCGTATATCCAGAGATCTTATGATTCAGTTAATCTTATCTTCAGTGAATGCATCAGAACATTATTAAGCATATTAACAGTAAACAGGTGCAGTATAACAGAACAGATCATCACACAAAAGCCACACACATGAACACCATGATATAAGGTGGAAACCCAATGTGGGTGAAAACCACTTGCTGCAATTTGTCTCTTTCTTCTTTAATGAGAACTTCTTTTACAATATACTGGTGCAGTCCTTTACCAGCACGCAGGCTACAACCTGCAGAGGGCTACAACCCTCTTAGCTCTTGTACTAGCCGATCCATTTACTAGTACGTAGGTGCCTACCTACAGAATGCTTCTTTACTCGTTTTCAAGCTGCTAGTGGAAGGGAGCTACAACCCCCTGGCTCTTGTACTGGCAGATATGTTTACCAGTACGTAGGTGCCGGCCTACGAGCTACCCGGGACCACGTTTCATACATTTTCATACTGGATCCATAAGACAATCATCATTGTAGTACAACCTGCATCATTAATCACTGAAACACCAAATTCTGAATCACTGTAACCCTATCAACAATAATAGCAACAACCAGATCCAGCTCCATATTCAAATATCATACTTCACATTGTATACGCTACTTGGATGAACCCAACCTGCGTGTATACGCTCTTTTACCAAAACCAACTCGCGTACAGATCTATAAATTCAACCTTAAAACTCTGCATCTATATCAGACATCAAAACATACCCAGATCATAATAATAAACATGCGTCAGTAGATCTAGTCTATCCAGAGTCAAACCATATGAAGATAATCATTCCAAGCCTTGAGATCTCGTTCCATCATTCATCATCCTCCACACGGGTGAAACCTTGGTTCAGATCACCAACCCATAACCAGCACTTGGATCACACACTTTCTCAGATCTTCATCACTAACACTTCCTCACTTTGGCCTAGTGATCTTCTCCTTATATAGCCTTAGGCCTTGCTCAATACCAAGAGCCAAAACCATAGTAACACAATACCATCAACCTCGAAACTAGGGATCGACACGTCCGTCGAGACACCATGGTCCAAAACCATAGGCACAACTTCCAAGGACTAACTGCTACTGACCAAAGGTACGTTTTCACATGTACGCGCTTTTACTGAAGCCAACTTGCGTGTACACGCTGATTCTCCTTGCTGAACCTGCGTATATCTCTTTCTTGTCCTGCTGTACTGAGATCTGTCCACTAGTTAAGTTGCCATCACCTGTACCAGTCTCTGAGCACCTGTACCAACCTCTGAGTGAGTTGCCATCAAGGACAACACTTGAATCATAATGCCAACAATCTCCCCCTTTGGACTTGATGGCAACCACCACACCAAGTCACTCTCCCCCTTTGACATCAAGGGCAAAGGGTGGACCAAGATATTCTCTTCTTTGGTATACCTTCTGCTGTCCATACTGCTGTCCATACTCCCCCTGAGTACATGCTGAAATCTCCAAATGTGCTCCCCCTTTGTGTATGCCAAAGTGTACCATTCTATCCATCCTGCTCTTGCTGAATTGTGCTGTTCATGCTCCCCTTGACTGTAGGCAAGATCTGCAAAAGATGTTCTTTAAGAAGAACAAAGACTTATACATTATAGAAGACCTTCCTATCACCAAAGACTCAATACATACATTCATCACCCAACCTAGTGGGGATATACCAATATTGACTCATCCACCTAACCATGTGGAGATACATTAAGAGTTTACTCATGACAATACATAAACATTTCATCATTCATCCCAGGCATAGTGGGGAAACCAACATAGGCCGTTACATGACCTTGACATCATAAAAGAGATATCACAAAGAGATACATGACATAGTGATGAAATATCTAGACCAAAACTTATGAAAGCCACCAGCAGCATCATGATCTGTACCATAAGCATCAGCCTGCAATACCATTCCTAAACAGCAAGATGTATCATTTAGCTTCATAGACTTTATCAACAACTTCTAACCATAATGCCAACAATGAATTATTTGAAGAATCTGCTCCCCCTGAGTGTGAGCCAACCATGTCTGAACCATTTCCTGAGTCTGTTCTGCTCCCCCTGAGCCTGAGCCAACCATGACTGAACCTGGGTCTGTTCTGCTGCCCTTTCTCCATATACGCGACTTTGCAGCCTGTAACTCGCGTATATACGCGGATTTCCTTCATGAAACTTGCGTATGAGAATTAGAACACTGAAGTTTTACACCTTCAGCTCCCCCTGAGTTTGTTATGTCTGTGCTGTGCTGAGTACCCTGTGCTGTGCCATATTTTTCTGACTGAACTTCCTTTTTCTTCCATATCTTCAAGCATGTTGATGATTTCTTCTTATCATGAGCTTTGTTCCTGCAATCTCTTGCTTTATGTCCAAACTTGTTACATGCATAGCATCTTACATGTTTCATATTCCTCCTGTAGCAATCAGCAGCTTTGTGGCCAAGCATATTGCAAGAAAAACAATATCCATTAAAGTACCTCGAATGTGATGATCTTTCTACATGATGGTCTTGAAACCTTCTTCTTCTACATATGGCTGCAACATGTCCAAGATTATGACATACATAACATTCAACATTATTCAGTGGAGGAAATAATCGTCTATCACGTCCATAGTTAGGAGTAAAGAATCTTCCTTGAGGAATTTCTTTCCTTGGTTGTTCCTTGTTGGGCATTTCAGATTTCTCATTAGAGTTTCTTGCCTCACCTTGTGAACTAGATTCACCTTCAACATATCCACGAAAACCAAGACCAGTCTTGATAGCAGGAGATCTTTGACTATGAAGAATATCATCCAAGACTTTAGTACTATCTTGAAATCGTAAAAGCTTATCCTTTTCTTCTATTTTACCTTTCAGGATATTTACCTCAACTTGATGTTGTTCTTCCTTTTCAAGACATTGCTTCTCCAAGGTCTCTTCAGCTTTCCTTCCTTCATCCAACTGATGCCTTAGTTTGAGGATCTCGTTTTCTTGCTCTTTATTCAGTGCTAGCAGCATTTCTCGAATTCTGGAGGCACATTCTAACTGATCTTCTAATCTGATGATTTCTTCCTTGAGGGCATTCTCCCTTTTGCTAGGTAGATCTTGTTGATCTATGATTTGATCTGATGCTTCATTTGCTTGTCCATCTTCAATCTGAGATGCTTCAGGATCTGAACACTTGCTTCCACTCAACGGCAGGTTGTCATTTTTCCTTTGAGCTGTCTTCTTCTTCTGACGTGCTTTCTTCCCCATTGTTCTACGAATCTCCTTCAAGCGATCAAGCTTCTCTGAAGGACCTGCTCTGATACCAATTGTTGGAAATAATACTGAGAGGGGGGGTGAATCAGTATTATCAGATCAGATAAAACTTTTCAATTTCATACTCAGAAACATATACGCGACTTAAGTTAAGTGAACCCGCGTGTACACGTGACTGTGTCTAATGCAACTAGCGTATATCCAGAGATCTTATGATTCAGTTAATCTTATCTTCAGTGAATGCATCAGAACATTATTAAGCATATTAACAGTAAACAGGTGCAGTATAACAGAACAGATCATCACACAAAAGCCACACACATGAACACCATGATATAAGGTGGAAACCCAATGTGGGTGAAAACCACCTGTTGCAATTTGTCTCTTTCTTCTTTAATGAGAACTTCTTTTACAATGTACTGGTGCAGTCCTTTACCAGCACGCAGGCTACAACCTGCAGAGGGCTACAACCCTCTTAGCTCTTGTACTAGCCGATCCATTTACTAGTACGTAGGTGCCTACCTACAGAATGCTTCTTTACTCGTTTTCAAGCTGCTAGTGGAAGGGAGCTACAACCCCCTGGCTCTTGTACTGGCAGATATGTTTACCAGTACGTAGGTGCCGGCCTACGAGCTACCCGGGACCACGTTTCATACATTTTCATACTGGATCCATAAGACAATCATCATTGTAGTACAACCTGCATCATTAATCACTGAAACACCAAATTCTGAATCACTGTAACCCTATCAACAATAATAGCAACAACCAGATCCAGCTCCATATTCAAATATCATACTTCACATTGTATACGCTACTTGGATGAACCCAACCTGCGTGTATACGCTCTTTTACCAAAACCAACTCGCGTACAGATCTATAAATTCAACCTTAAAACTCTGCAGCTATATCAGACATCAAAACATACCCAGATCATAATAATAAACATGCGTCAGTAGATCTAGTCTATCCAGAGTCAAACCATATGAAGATAATCATTCCAAGCCTTGAGATCTCGTTCCATCATTCATCATCCTCCACATGGGTGAAACCTTGGTTCAGATCACCAACCCATAACCAGCACTTGGATCACACACTTTCTCAGATCTTCATCACTCACACTTCCTCACTTTGGCCTAGTGATCTTCTCCTTATATAGCCTTAGGCCTTGCTCAATACCAAGAGCCAAAACCATAGTAACACAATACCATCAACCTCGAAACTAGGGATCGACACGTCCGTCGAGACACCATGGTCCAAAACCATAGGCACAACTTCCAAGGACTAACTGCTACTGACCAAAGGTACGTTTTCACATGTACGCGCTTTTACTGAAGCCAACCTGCGTGTACACGCTGATTCTCCTTGCTGAACCTGCGTATATCTCTTTCTTGTCCTGCTGTACTGAGATCTGTCCACTAGTTAAGTTGCCATCACCTGTACCAGTCTCTGAGCACCTGTACCAACCTCTGAGTGAGTTGCCATCAAGGACAACACTTGAATCATAATGCCAACAGCTAAAACCATTCCCCTCTACTCTGAACGGAGTAGCTCTGCATTGGTTTATGGGGCTTGGTGGAGGTACCATTACTAACTGGGACCAAATGAAATCAACCTTTCTAAAAAAATACCAAGATTATTGCCGAACTAGAGAACTGAAGGATGAAATCTTTCAAATGGTAGCTAAGACTAACGAGACTAATAAAGAATATGTAGAACATTTTCAATATAATCTGTAAAGATCTCCTTATGAAAATTTTCCTCCTGAAATTCTTAAAACTACGATGATCAAAGGTATGAAAGACGAACGGGTAGAAACACTAAATTTAATGGGGAAGGGTGATATTTATCAAGAGGATTATGACAATATTATACAATTGTGCATCAGGTGCTCCAGAGGCAGTACAAGGCTGAAACCAACTGGACGTGATGCGATCACCAGAGACAGCAGAGCCTCAGGAGGAAGCATTACACGAGTTGAAATTGGCAATCTGCTAGAAGATTTCAAGATTGATATCTTGGGGACCCTGACGACACAATTGGATATCATGCAAGCCAAACAAAAGCAGGCTGAAGTAGAACAAAATCTGGCTATTTTCTATCCACATTGTAGAAAGAAACACAATCATAGAGAATGTCCATTAGATATGATACAAACATGTGCCATTTGCACTAAGGATCATGCTACGGAAAGTTTTCCATCGCTTCCTGGATTAAAAGCAGTTTTCAAGGAAGCAGAAGAGGAAGTGGAACTAGTATATCTGTTGAACCAGCATCGTCAATGGCAAGCATGTTCGACAGGTATGCCTACAGAACCATATTTATTCTTTCCTTCTTTGAAATTTAATTCTCAGCAGTATTCAGAGGCAGCATGGTAGAACCAGCCACCTTTCTCTACTTGGTCACCTCAAGCATTTTCTATGCCACCGCGGCCTAACCAATCAAATCCAAACAATAATTGGCCAAATTCCTCTTACCCTCCACCATTCTAGAAAAACACCCCCTATTCCTCTCAATGGTCTCCTTCTACCTCACAAAGTCAGAATTGGCAACCAAATTGGCAACTATCCACAAACCAGACAATTGGAACAACTCCTTTTCCTCAACCAACCTTACCAGCACCTTACACATTGCAGCAAAATCCTCAACCTAATATATGACCGCAACTCCCAGCTCAACCAAATCCAAATCCTAACAACATACCGATCTAGTCAGTACAAATTATTGAGAGTCTGGACCCTGAAGTTGAGTCAAGAGAATGTAATGAACTTAAGTTAAGATTTGGACACGTAATTGCTCTAGATGAGGACAAAAATCTGCAACTTGAAGTTAAAGAAATGCATCCGAATAAGCCTTCAACTGTAGATAACCAACAAACAAAATAGGGAGAAGATACAGTCAGGAAGAAAGATCCCGAAAAAATCATAATTACTTCTCCCCCATTCCTAGAAAGATTGATAATACCTTGACCAATTGAATATCCTAACTTTGATCTTCTGGGTGAACTCAAAAATATCTATATAAAAATACCCCTCCTCCAGGCCATTCAAGATATTTCGATATATGTTAAAACCATTAAAGAGTTGTGTGCAAAGAAGTCTGTGAGGAAAACAAAAATAACACCAACTATCCATGTCGTTGGAACTTTGTTTGATTTATTACTAGGCAAAGATACACCTGTAAAATACGAAGGTCCGGGAATCCCATTGTCACATTCCAAATAAATGGCCGCCCTTTTCCTAATGCTTTAGTTGACTTAGGGGAAACCATTAACATTCTTACAACAGAAACTTGTGAAGTGCTTGGCATCATAGCCTTAGAACCAATCACTACCTTGTTGGAACTTGCCCATCGTTCAGTCATTAAGACAGAAAGAACATTACAAGATGTGATGGTTTCTGTGGACTCTTGGGAATATCTGGCATTTTTTTTTATTATCAACCCTAGAAATCGGCTATATGGACATCCCTTAATATCGAGAAGGCCTTGGCTAGCAACAGCTGATGCTTATATAGGCTGCCGAACAAGTAGTATGACCATAACCAGAGGAAATGCTATTAAGAATCTAGCTTTATACCCTCCTGCTTAGCCAAGCCTAACCATTGTAAAAACTCGGAAACAACCAGAAGCATATTTAAAAGAAAATATTCATTCACCATTGACTGTGGTAGATGCGCTTGAATTCAAAAATCAAACAGAAGATGATGTCATTAACACCTTTATCAATCACCCTGCTGCAGTGTCTAATTTGAGATGTCACATGATTGAAGCAGTCCTTGACAATGAGATTGAAGAATATTCCTTGAGAGACATCAATGACCAATCGATACCAACAACCACTGTCTATAATAGCAAGCCTATTGAAATCGAGCAAGGGAAAATCTCGAACATTAACAGTAATATGAGTAATGACCAACAATAGAAATTTATCCAAGTCCTTCGGAAATATAAAGGGGCTTTTGCATGGGACTACCTAGACATGAAAGGGATTTACCCTTAGTTATGCACGCACCACATCTACACTGAAAAATATGCAAGACCCATTCGACAGCCACAACGTAGATTAAATCCTCATCTAAAGGATATTGTGAAAGAAGAGCTTTAAAACTGTTAGATGTGAATTTTATTTATCCTATATCTAATAGTAAATGGGTTTCTCCATTAGTAGTTGTCCCCAAAAGGAATGGAAAATGGTGGATATGCGTTGACTACAGAGAACTCAACAAAGCAACGCAAAAAGACCATTTTCCCCTTCCATTTATCAACCAGGTCCTTGATACATTGGCAGGAAAGAAATTATTCTATTTCCTGGATGGATTCAGTGGCTACAACCAAATTCAAATTGCCCCTGAAGACAAGGATAAATCTACTTTCACCTGCCCTTGAGGAACATTCGCTTACAGGGTATTTCCTTTCGGATTGTGCAACACACTTGCTGCATTCCAAAGATCCATACTCAGTATTTTTGCAGACCTGATAAATGAAGGATTGGAGGCGTACATGGATGATTTCACACCCTATGGGGATGCCTTTGATCAGGCATTACAAACATTGGAGAAAGTCCTAGAACGGTGTATTGCTACTAGGCTATGCTTAAGTCATGAGAAGTGTCATATGATTATGATAGAGAGCCTGATTCTAGGTCATTACATTTCAACATCTAGAATTCAGGTAGATCCAACAAAGATACAGGTAATCCTCTTATTGGCTACTCCTTGCACTCAAATAGAGGTACATAGTTTTTTAGGATTTGCTGGATATTTATCGTAGATTTATAAATAACTTTTCGCAAATTGTTGCACCTTTATATGCCTTGACAGGAAATGTTGGTTTTATATGACACTACCTTCACAAATCTGAAACGGTTAGTATTGACAGCACTAGTATTACGAGGCCCAAATTGGGATATACCTTTCTAGATTTCATTAGATGCATTAGATACAACCATTGTAGTTGTTATTGGCCAAGAAGAAGACAAGAAACCTTACACTATATATTACATCAGAAAAAACCTTACTCCTGTTGAGTTGAATTATACAGTAACAGAAAAAGGAGTTTCTAGCTATTATTTATGCTATAAACAAATTTAGACACTATAGAACTAGATATCCTGTATTTCTGTATAGTGATCACTTTGCCATTAAATATTTAGCCAACAAACCAATTACAAATGGAATAGTGACTCGTTGTTTACTACTTTCGCAGGAATTTGGCATAACTATAAGGGATTGACCAAGGAAGGAGAACCTCGTGGCAGACTTCCTCTCCCGAGTTCCAAGAACAAATGATACAATGGTGGTAGATGATCAGTTCCCAGATGAACATTTGTTTGTTGTGGCTGTAAAAACACCATGGTATGCAGATGTAGCAAATTACATAGTAGTGGGGAAATTTCCCAAACATTTGACACCCAGAGAAAGGAAATTGATTGTTCAGCATAGCACACATTTCTCCTGGATTGGAGGATACCTTTTCCACATGGGATCTGATATGCACATCCACAGGTGCATCAGGAAGGACGAAATTTATGATATCCTAAAGGCTTGCCATGATGGACCTTGTGGTGGAAACTTTGCAGACCGCAGAACTGGACATAAAATTCTACAGATG
This sequence comes from Pinus tabuliformis, assembly GCA_031772625.1. Classification (NCBI taxonomy): domain Eukaryota; kingdom Viridiplantae; phylum Streptophyta; class Pinopsida; order Pinales; family Pinaceae; genus Pinus; species Pinus tabuliformis. The sequence goes on from CM062805.1 coordinate 113,571,775, forward strand.
GGATACCACTAGCCCACTATTTTTAAAGATGCTAAGAAATTTGTCCAGGGATGTGATAGTTTCCAAAGGATGGGCTACCCTAGCCAATTTGATGAAATGCCCATGCATCCACAGCTGGTGATAGAACCATTTGAGCGTTGGGCATTAGATTTTGTTGGGCCGTTCAAAGTACCATCCAACCAGAAGTTGTATATATTGGTTGCAACATATTACATAACTAAGTGGGTGGAAACAGTAGTGTTGCCAAGAGCAATAAAGGAAACCGTTATTAATTTTCTTTTCGAAATTTTTGTGCGGTATGGCTTACCCAGAGAAGTAATTACTGATGGGGGGCCACAATTCGTGGGTCACAAGATTGCTGCTACATTGAGAAATCATCATATCACACATAGAATTACTTCTCCATATCACCTGCAAGCGAACGGGAAGGTGGAGAGCACCAACAAAGTTATCGAAGATATTCTAACAAAGATAGTTTTATCACATCAACAAGACCTGGCTGCTCGACTGCCAGAGGCCTTGTGGGCGTATCACACGACTTGGAGAAACACTACTGGATACTCTCCGTATCAACTAGTATTTGGTAAAGAACCCATTTTTCCCATAGAATTTGAAATACAAACACTAAGGACAACCCAGGAAGTGGGATTGGATTTAATTAAAGCCCAAGTTAACAGGTTATAGTAGATAAATGAATTAGATGAAGCTCGGCTACTGGATCTACAATGTACAACACTTATTCAACAGCAAAGAGCCAAATGGCATGATGCCCTGATTAAGAAAAAGACATTTCATGAGGGCGACTAGGCACTCCTTTATGATTCCAGGTTTCACAACTTCCCTAGCAAAATGTAGACTAGGTGGTTAGGCCCCTATGAAATAAAGCAAGTACACGACAATGGCACTCTTACATTGACCACCATTGATGGGTCTGGTTCTTCTTTTAAAGCGAATGGGCATCGGGTGTGCCTCTACCAAAAACCACTTACTAGAGAATCTTTCTACTAGCAAATACGTGAGGACCCCACCATGCAAGTTTTAGCTGCAGAAGGCAATCCTTTGGCAACTTCATCTTTATAAAATTTATTTCTTCTCTGTAAAATATGTAAATATGATTTCTGATTTGATTTGATTTTCTTTTTCCTTTTCTCTTCTTGTTTTGCTGTTCAGTTAATTGAATAGATGCAGTTCAATCTATTGAAAAACTGTTGTTTAATCCAATTGAACAACACTTTTTTTTTTTTTGCATAATTTTGTTGTTTAGTTAATTGAATAGCTGCTGTTCAATCTATTGAACAGCTGTTGTTCAATCTATTGAACAGATTTTGTTCAATCCAATTGAACAACACTTTCTTTTCTGCGTGATTTTGTTGTTCAGTTAATTGAATAGTTGTTGTTCAATCTATTGAACAGCCGCTATTCAATCTATTGAACAGCTACTGTTCAATCCAATTGAACAACAATTCTAACTTTTTTTGCGTGATTTTTCTATTCAATCCAACTGAATATCACTTTCTTTTTGGCATGATTTTTCTGTTCAATCCAATTGAACAACACTTTTTTGACATTGTTTTGTTGTTTAGTTAATTGAACAGTTGTTGTTCAATCTAATTGAAAAAACTTTATTTTTTGGTGTTGTTTTGTTGTTCAATCCAATTGAAAAACACTTTCTTTTTTAGCGTTGTTTTGCTGTAGAGTTAATTGAACAGCTGATATTCAATCTATTGAACAACCGCTATTCAATCTATTAAATAGCCGTTGTTCAATCCAATTGAACAACACTTTCCTTTTGGTGTAATTTTGTTGTTCAATTAATTGAACAGCTGCTATTCAATCCAATTGAACAACACTTACTTTTTTGGCGTGTTTTGTTGTTCATTCAATTGAACAGTTGTTGTTCAAAAACCTGAAAAACACTTTTACATCCCCAGTGCGTGCTTTGCTGTTCCTTTGATTGAACAACTGTCATTCATTCAAATGAATAGCTATTGTTCAATCCCAATTGAGCAACATGTTTTCTCTTTGTAGTTATTGCTATTCAAATGTTTGAACAACACTTTTTGTGTATCTCTGCTGTTCAATTCCAATTGAACAACAAAATTTTTCTTTTGTCTGATTGCTCTTCACTTGTCTGAACGATTGATGTTCACTCAAACACTCAGCCCCATTTTCTTTTTCTTTTTTTCATTTTGTTTTCTTTTCATGGCATGAAGTACAATACTTTTATGAGGACAAGAATTTATGGATTCTATTGAAGGGAGTTAATACCATTAATGTTATGATCTTTAACAGGACAACTTCTTGATGATAGATTCATTTCAAGAAAGGGACACAATTATTTATATATTGCTTTGCTCCGTAGCTTTCTGTTGTACTTGATACTGATTGGTCATCTTAATACCATGCTGGTTCCACCCTTCTTGGTTATAATCTTCTCTATCTTTAATAAATAAGACTATGGGTATACTTTTTTAATGACATGTTAAACTTCTTCCACCATCCTTGCTCTTAAGGAATACTGAGCCTCCCTCTATTTATCATAAAAATGTGTAATAACAACAAAATTTTGTTTTCAAATGGAGGATAGGGTGTCTCATTACGAGACAGCCTACCATGTTCATAATGCTGTAGAAAAGTGACATTCTCACTATGGCCACCACACCAGGGTTATGATCCATTGGATAACTAGAATATCCTTAGAACAGGAGGTCTCATCACGAGCCGGCCTGATCACTTTTGCTACATCCCAGTGAATGGCAGTGTGGTCATCTGGTTACTACGCCAGCACACTGATCTCTTCTGTAGAACAACACTGTAACTCTCCATTTATAAATTGAGGATCTTGGCTCATATGGGTTAAAAAGCAACCCTGCCGAGGCTATGGATGCTTGCTGGCAATAGAGGCTCTGCTTATGGTATTGAAGTTATATCTTATCATCAATTATTACTATAATACCCTCTTCTTACTCTTTCTTTTCATCGGAGAAGTTATTTCCTTAATTTTTCCCCGTTTTGAACCTTTACACATGAGATATTTTTTCTGATCAATCACATCATTCTCGGATAGAATGCTGTTAGCAGAGCATATTTTTGGCACATTGTTGTCCTTTTCTTTCTCGCATAACTTATCATTAGTCCAAGCGTCTTATCTTTTATTCATAACTATCTTTACATACTCTTCTCTCATTATAACCATACCTCTTGTCGTCCTATCATTAGTATGTGTACTTTGTTTCATTTAATGTTGTACTATTCTTCCCCTTGCCTTGCCATCAGAACAACCCTTTCCCTATCTACTCGGTTGCAGTCGACCTCTCTTTTTAAGGAAGGGGAGGATTCCCATTACACATTTGCATGCATTGTATTTATTCTGCTTACTGGACTTGATATGTTGCTATGATATCCCATGATCAAATGGCATGTGGTAGTATGTGTTGAAAATAACAACAAGAAATGCTAAAAATAGAATTGCTAAAAATAGCACTGCTATAAATAGCAGTTCAGCCAGTGTTGATTGTTGGCTTGTTGGTGGTTGACCCAGGTTCAGAAGTGTTTTAGCCAAAAAAATCCTACACTACCGACCCTCTCAGCAACATTCCAAAGAGCACGGACTGAAGTCTCACCCGAGGTAGTAGGGGAGGGTGTTAGAACCGGGTTTCCACACCCTAGGGATGTCTTGATGAGGACTGGAGGGGTCGCGATTTGGTCTGTGCACTCGCACTGCTCTGCACGGTTGTCCGTCCTTCACGTAGATCTACGATGGGCGCTCCCTAGAGTCTTATTATTATGGTGTTTATTATAGCTTAGATATGGTTCTCAAGGTTTTTAAGCAAACATTTAACAATAATAACCAGTGCGCACAAACATAAATATGAATAAATTCAGAACATAAGCAAACATGTAGATCCACGATAAAGCACACAATGATTCAGAAACTCTTGTATTTATTCATCTCATGTTCAGTACAACCAGATCCGCCCTGCACACTCAGCTGCAGGGGTCCATGCACACAACTGCAGACTCTACCAGGCCTCTGCACACACAGTTGCAGAGCCTCTATCTATCTACTAACACCATCGACTCAGACTTAAAGATGCAAAGAGAATATTGCCTTCATAAACCCATAACATTCAAGATCCAAAACCAAAGAACTACCTTCTAGCCTTAGAGCCTTGCTCTATTTATACATTCCCATGGTCCGCGGACCATGGGCAGGCCGACTTTCTATTTTCTTACATTATTTTCGGGCAGACAACCCTTTGACTTAACTCATTACAATTCGCACTTTACAGACCCTTTACCATACTTTTACCCAAAATTGTGGACTTTAAGACCCAAAACCGTTATGCAGGGGATCCGCTGCCCAATAGGCCCCCAACATAATCATCGTGACTCATCCCGAGTCACTCAGCTGGTGCAGAAATCTTCGTGTGGAGGTAATCCAACAACTTTTGTGCTTCGAGTATGCTTGCAACAAATTCTTCTACTATCTGCTGTATCCGTTGGACGCAAGCCACCGATGCATCAGTATCAGTTTCAATTGCTTGTCTAGGTTCATATACTGCCTGCATGTGCACTAACTTTCCCTCGATGTTGGTGGAGACCGCGAAGGCCTCATCAAGCCAAGGCTGGAGGCGTTCCTTAAGCACTGCTTCCTTCTGCCGAGCGGCGTCAGCTTGCATCTTGAGAACCTGGGCTTCCCTCATCTTGGCCAATTGCTGCGTGATGGCAACCGTTTGCGCCATCCCCCAGACTTTGTCATAAGCCTGCTGCAACTCTCGTGCTTCTGTCTCTACCTACTATAGCATTGGGTCTTCCTAAAGGGATGTGAGTGTAAGGAGGGACTGATCCAACAATCCCGAGTAATCTTGGACAGCGCGCTTTATCACTTCCAATCCTACTTGAATTTCACAGCGGCGTTGCTCTTGAAATTTCAGGGGTGTAGGAGGTTGCACCTTCATTCTTAGCTCCACGATTTGTAAGTTTAATTCCCACTGAGATTTCGTGGCTTCCTCTTGGGCCGTATGGAATCCTGTGACCATGTGATGAATCTTGTCAGCTATTGGGAGTTCCACTGGCACAACCAACTCTGGTACATTGCTACAGACCTCTGCCACAGCCTGTTCCAATTCCTTGTTGTGTGCGACCAAGTCATCATGTTGTAGACTGACCTGCTCCAAATTTTCCTTGTGCTCCATTAAGACTTGGAGGGCGCGACCTTCCTTGGCACGGAGCTTAGTAGTGACCCCATCCTATAGCTGGTATAGGGTTTCTCTGGGAAGGGCGGCTAAATTCAACCCCCAACTTTGCATGTCACCTTCAGCTTCTGCTAGGACAGCACCTGCTGGCAACACTAAAGTGTTCATTGTGTGGGTTCGCACCATCTGCTTGGCTATGGATGTGTCGTCTGCTAGGTTTGGTATCATCCCTCTTGAGGGTCGCACCAATAATGCCTGCAGTTGCGCTATGAGCTCCCCCAACACAGTTGTCTGCTCTGTCATCAGCTCCTTCAAAGCACCTTTAATGACATTACATGCCAGTTCACTGTTGTCAAGAAACTCTTTCTCCAAAGTCTTGGTTGTCTTTGTCTTTTTGCGTGTATGTGGCAGCTCCTTGATGTGTGGCCTCTTTACTTGGGTCGATTTTGTGGTAAGTTCCGCGCATTCCTGTAGCTCCATTTCCCTCTACATGTCTTGCTCCGAGGACATTTCCTGATCTTCCCTGATCTCTTCGATGATTGCTTCCTCGGTCGCCTCCTTCTGCGATGCTACTTTCTGTCCCTGACGCGTCCTTTCTGCTATCTCAGTGAGTCGCAGCTGGATTTCCTTCTTTCATTGTTGTGCTGCCATCCTTTCTAGTTCAACTAAGTCTGGGGTGTTCCACTCCGGAGGCCATGTTTCCATTACCTCATAAATTGCATCATTCGTTGCAATGAACAGAAGCTTTACCCATGTTTGATTTGGATCCTTCCATGCCCAGATATATAGATTATGCATGTCTGCTTTGAACTCAGTCGTGCTTTACAAACTGTTGTATATTGTCGGAGATAACCACAGTCTACGAGCGATCCATGTCCGGATACTCGCCTCCATGAATATCTAAAACACCTTGATCTCACAAATCCTCATGGTATCTTTTGTAGCCCGGAGCGAGTTATATTGCACGGCTTCAGGGAGGTTGTCCTAAATTTTGGGAAATTGGCTGCCCTTCGACAGCTCTCTCTCAACCAGTAGGATTGTTAGGAGCAACCATGCGTAATTGAAAGTCTTACCTTGCTTCTAGGCTTCCCGACAATTCGTCAAAAATTTGTCATAGAGAAATTGCGCCCAGTTGAACTAAACCCCTTCTGCACACTGCTCTGCGAGCGCAATGACAGAGGCTAGCACCTCGTCTACGTGGCATTTTCTTATGAGCTTACTGGCCAGTAATTGGGTGTTGACGTGCACCCCTCGGTCTTTGATGTTTGCTATTACATACCCTCTCTTCCTTTTTTCTAGCTTATAGTTAACCTTCATGGCTTTTGCAAGACCCACATCGCTACTCGTATCAGCTATGTCTGCGGGATCATTCCCTTTAGTAGGAAGCTGGGAAATTTAGTGTACTAAATTGGCTATGATGGGAATTAGTTCCTTCAACTAGAGATACCCATCATGTACCAAACATAATAACTGTCAGATAACAAAAATGGTGATGGTCGCGCGGTGATAGTGGGCTATCCACCTTAGATTGAGTAATCCCGCCTCTTCCACACCCCGTAACCACTTCCGCTACAGTAATATTTCTTTGGCCAATTGGGGGAACTTCTCGCTATCCATAAGATCCCAATCTTCAAACTTTATACTCGGTACTCGGTCCAGCGGTAGACCATCAAACCTTATCTCATCTGGAAGAAGTGGGATCTAGAGCATACTCTTCATGGCATCCAGGTCCTTCGATATCCTGGTTGCCCCTTTCCATGGAGAGATATATGGTGGTAGCAAAGGCACTTAGGGAACGTTTTCCTCTTCCTCATCCTGTGCTTCAATCTGAGCGATCAGGTCTCGCAAATCTTCCTCTTCCTCCTCGAGTTCAGTGGTGATTGCTTTTCCCTTATCTGCCATTGACAATTTACTGAATCGCGGTGATACTCGGACTGGCCCCTTAGTTTTCTTGTCCTTCTGAGGTCGCGGAGTGTGTGGGGACTTTGGAACTTTTGGGGCAGCAGCCGCCACTCCCGGCTCCTCCTGGGTCAGATAGGGTGCTTCCTTGAACCTTACCCTGGTTCTCATGGTTTCTATCCTGAATTCACTCGGGGACGTGCTCTCGAGGGGCTAGGTAGGTGGGTGCTCACTGCTCTGCACTGGCTTGAGTCTCACATAGGCAAGGGTTGTTGTAGGGCTACCCCAACGGTTTTTATAGGAACATGTGAATTTGAATTTAACCCTTCCCTCCACTTCTGATTCATTAATATCTTCTTGGTGGCAGATATTTTCGTATCTAGCTCAGAACTCCTGTCTTAATGGCCCACCGCCCACTCCTCTCTACCGTAACTTGAACTTCTTGTCATGAACAGTGACGTCAATGGTCACCTCCCAGCCTTCCCATGTGACAGTGTAGCCCCTTCAGCACAACCACAATCTTGCTGACCGACTAGCCCTGTACAGAACCTTCTTTCCATGCAGGTCTCCTACAGACTTGTTTATAGTCCCGCACCTCCTTTCAACTGCTTGGAGCGCTGAGACTGTGCTTTCCACAGCTTGTCAGGTGGTCACACCCAAGTGCAAGATTTAAGCTTCCTTGCTAGGCCAAGATGTGGGCACCTTTTGAGTGCCTTTGTATCTGTTATCCCATCATGCTCTATTGTATATGGTACACTCCTCCATTGGTGCAGTCACAGCCATGATAGCAGGGTCACAACACATTCTAGTGTTGAGGTAGAATCGGCCAGGGTTGGTTCCCTTATTTGTAGATTCACACGGCCTGCTTTTATGACGCCGATTTTCATTTTGCTGATCTCTTCATCCAACATCGCGCGTTTCCTCCTCAGCTGTGCCCATTCTTCATCAATTTCGATAAGCCTTCTGCTGCCGCGCCGAATGGCTTCCTATAACCACCGAATTCCTTTGCCCATGACCTTGCGTGTAGGTTGAACTGCGAAGGTTTCGGTCTGGGGAGTATCTTCTATCCTCTTGGTTCCACCTTGTAAGATCACCTTCACCCCCCTCCTTTTGCTGATGATCTTATAGGCCCATCGAACCCCTAGTAACCGTAGATTACCATTGGGTCATCTTACCAGGTGAACGTTGTTCATGCTCCCCCTATTTTCCTACTGGCTTTGTCACAAATAGCTGGCAAAATGCATCGTTGTGGAAAATTATGAATTTTGATTCTTAGTTGGTTAGGCGGTTACACAACATACACCTGCATCCTACACTACTAATGGACGCTCACCCCAATTTGTCCTTCAAACCGTACGTGCACCTGCCTTCTACATTCACGCCAACTCCTCTTAATCTTTTGGCGTGTACTCCACCCTTGTGTAGTTGTTGCGCACCCTACCATTTTTGTTCCAAAATTGCATTTTCACAGCAATCTATAGGTTCCTCCACGTTCGTTGCACCCGCATTTGTTGGAAGCTCTCTTGCTTCTATTGTTACGCGACATAGCGATTGAACCATCATATTATAATTTAGCGTTGTTACCTCATGCAAGCAATTCTGCCATCCCTCAATCTCTTCATCTGAGTCCGACATGCAGGAACTGTCACGTTCCCATGAGATTCTCCCATTCGCTATCGGATTCACTCGATCCTGATCTTGCACTGGGATCTGGTAGATGCAGTCCAATTCATTATCACTGTCCTCATCATGCACAGGCTCAGTATAACGCGCTCCTTCGTCTGGGTCTAGTAGAATCACTACGCGTAGAGAATTTTTCTCGAATATCATTTTTCGTCTCTTTAGGTTGATGACTCCATTCATATCCGTGGCCCAATCTATCCCCAACAATGTAGGGTACGGGTTACTGTCATCCACAATTTCTATTACCTCAAAATCTATTTGTGTGCTCGCGCCTTCGATGTCTACTATAACTCCTTGCAATCTCCCAATGGGCAAGATCTTCTATTGGTTCACCATCCGTAATTGAATAGGAGACCATTGTAGTGTGGGCCTACCCATCTGATCCCATGTCTGTTTAGGTAGCACCTTCACATCTGACCCCAAGTCTAGAATGACCTAATCCATCTCATAGTCACCAATCTGGGCAGTCAATCGCATTTCCCGCCCGGTGTGTAAAGCATGCTTGCCTAGTTTCTAGACCATGTGCGATTCACCTGACCTTGCGCACCTAGTTATCAACTCTTGCAATCCCTTAACTGCTTTATTGTCTCGTAGTAGCTTCATGCATGTCTCTAAAAAGGTAGTTAGCATAGAAGGATCCATTTCTGGCTCAGTTTGATCCTTGCTACCTAAGGTAGATGCCTCTGCGAAGCTCTTCTTAGCTTTCATAAATGTTTCCTTTGTGCATTCCAAATCAAACTCAGGTGCTTTGTAGGGGCCTTGCGAACCCATGTGTCCTCCTCAGGTTTCTTCCCCTTGTCCTCTCCCATAGTTGCACCACTTTTGAGCACCATGTTCACATTAGGGTCCTCTTCGCATGGTTTGGCCTTCATCATTTGGATGTTCTGTGTGGGAGTAGAATGAAGCACCCCTTTCTCACGCATCTGTGCAATTAGTGTGGGGAAATATACTACTTCATGATCAAACTAGTAACAGTATGGGAAACATGTTCTAGTTGGGTTCATGCAGTCACACGTGTAGTGCCTAGGTCCTCCACAATTATAGCAGATTAATTGTCCACACCCTCATGTAGGTCCAATTCCTCCTCATCCCCATTCGCGTCCCTAGAATCCACCGCGTGCTATTGCTATAGCAGGATCCTGACCTTGCGCATCAGTCTACATCCTGTAGGCAGATGTTTGGTCCATCAGCAATTCATAACTCCGACAGTCTCGTTCATCATGGCCCACTGATCTACAAAAAATACAAAATAGGTGTTGGGGGGTCTGTGTAAACTTCTGCAATAGATGACAATTGTCTGTTGCGTGCTTTCCTCCCATCTGACGGATCGCACACCAAAGTGCAAGCGCCGCACTTGGCCCCACCTGCACCTCTATTCTCAACGACATTGATCCTGCAAAATAGTTTACGAATATCGGACAATGATCCTTATCGTGGCCTTGGCCTTTACATTTGATGCACCATACCTCTTCGTGCACTGTTGGCCAGGGAACTTATCTTGTTTTAAACTTTGCATCTCCAAGCATAGGTTTTGTAGTTGCGCGTGGATTTGTTGAACTCCCAACCCAAGATCTTGTATTGGAGTTTCATGCAACCTCATCGCTATCTCTAATGCTTTAGCCTAGGTCAAGATCTTTTGCTGTGATAGTGTCATCTGCAGATGTGGTGTCAAAGACGCCACGAACCACGTGCAGTGCTACGCATCTGTCAGTGTCATGTTAGCCTCACGGACGATACTCTTTAGTCTTTGATCCAGATCCCAAGGGGTTTCACCTGGCAGCATCATGATTTCTTTGAACCTGATGATCGATTGCGTCTCTGATTTCCACCGGCTAAATTCTTTGTTCAATGCATCTTGGATCGCCACTATTCCCACATTCGGGTGATTGCTAGAGTACTTTATATACCATGTCAACACGCGATCCTGCAGCAGGGTTACCAAAGTAACCTTCTTGATGTTATCATCCATAACAGCTTAGGCTTCCCATACTGCCTTTACCATGAACCAGAATTGATCTGGTTCCTCGTTTCCTACGCCTCTAAATATAGGCAACTTGATCGCACTCGCAATTCCAGCCCTTGGTGGTGGCGGAGGTGGGGTATGTGAAGATGGGGTTGATGTAGGTGAAGTGGGTGATGGCGTGAGTGGCGGTGGTATCAGTGGAATGTGCAGCTTTATCAATTAGACTGCGCTTCTCGGAGAGAATCCTATGACTGCCTCCTCACTTTCTCACGAAAGTGAAATCAGGGGATTGTTCTCTAATCCTTTGGTCCCTTACTAGCCTCTTTCACTCCATGTTACCCCAAACATCAATGGATGCACATAACCCGTTTTTCACATAACAACATTTTAATCCAGGTATTCAATGATTTGATGTACTTACACCATGGTCCTTTAAGAAAGCGTCTTTTTGCCTCGCTGTAACTCACAGTTGTGTCTATCACGAACTCAGTGATAAACCCCCCTATTATCCAATCCAAACAGTGATCTACTGCCTGTGCGATTTTATCTTCAGAAGCCTCTAGCCTACGTACCAACTCCAGATTCCACACGATCGGTTGATCAAGTCTGCACCTTCCCTGACTGTCAGCTAGCCTCACGATCCACTCATACAGTTCTGTCGAGAAGGATGTGAAGAAGATCTCATGGATTTCTATGTATATGTAGCAATCCAGCCACCTCTCCTCAGATATCTGTGGAGTTTTGTTTTCCTGTACTGCGAACTCATGAAGCTTCTGATCCAACCAATCTTCAAGATCTTTCTTCATAGAGTTCTAGTGTTCCGGCATCAAACATCCCTTGGGCAGATTCCGGTCCTGGCAATGGAACCATTTGTTGGCTTGTTGGGGCCTAACCCAGGTTCAGAAGTGTTTTAGCCAAAAAAATCCCACACTACTGGCCCTTTCGGAAACACTCCGTAGAGCACGGACTGAAGTCTCATCCTAGGTAGTAGGGGAGGGTGTTGGAACCAAGTTTCTGCACCCTAGGGATGTCTTGATGAGGAGTGGAGGAGTCGCGATCCGATCTGTGCACTCGCACCAATATGATGCAGGAGGAAATAAGAAGAAGCACCAGAGATGGATCCTCATCGAAGTAAGATGATGGGGAAAATCTAGCCTTAGTGAGTAAGGCGAGGAAAGGTAAAGGGAAGGTGTCCCATTCCAGATTTGGTTCTTCCCATGGAGGGAAGAAGATTGACAAATCGAAAGTGCGATGCTTTCATTGTCATGAAGTGGGCCATTATGCTGCAAATCCATAGAAGAAATCTAAGAAGGGTTCCTCAAAGGGATCTGATGGTGAGGCACTGGCCTCACAGTTTGAGCTAGATTTCTCACTTATCGCATGCATGTTTTCATCCATGGTGGGATGTGGTTGGTACCTAGATAGTGGAGCTTCATTTCACATGTCAAGTGAAAGGAATATTTTCAGTACCTTGGAGGAGAAGGATCTCCAGATGCGGATCGAGATGGGCGATGATGGAAAGTACCATGTTTCAAGTGAAGGTATGGTTGTGCTTTAGAGGGAACATGGAGCTCCCCTCACCCTAACTAATGTAAAGTATGCACCAGGTTTGAATAAGAATCTTGTGTCTATCGCTATGCTAGAAGATAAAGGCTATGATGTATTCTTTAGTCAAGGAAAGGTATTCTTGAGGCATATCGGTACTGGACAGACAAATCGAATTGGGATTCGAGTAAAGAATCTCTACAAGATGGACGTAGATGACTGTGCTGCATTGAGTTTCAAAGCTGAGATGGTACAGAGCCAAGATGTTGGCAAGCTATGGCATAGAAGACTGGGCCACTTGCACCATGGAGCCCTGAAGATCATGCAGCATATTTCCACTAGATTACCCAAGGGAAAACTTGAGCAAATGAATACATGCAAAGGTTGTACCTTGGGTAAGTATATGAAATCTTCCTTTCCGGATTGAGACAGTAGAGCTAGAGCAATCCTGGAGCGAGTTCACTCAAATGTTTGTGGACCATTCTCTACAGCCTCCACTGCTACAAAAAGGTACTATGTTATTTTTATTGATGATTTTTCTCGTAGATGCTGGATCTACTTTATGCAAAAGAAGGGTCACACCTTCTTGAGGTTTTGTGAGTTTAAAGCTTTGGCAGACAAAGAATCTGGAAAGAAAATAAAAGCCTTGCATAGTGACAATGGTGGAGAGTATGTCTCCCAACAACTTAAAGACTTCTGCAGTGCAGAAGGAATTAAATGGGAATTGACAGCACCCCAAAACCTCATTGTAGAATGGGGTAGCCAAAAGGAAGAACAAATTGATTGTGGGAGTAGCTCGAGTGATGTTGCGTGACCAAAGCCTATCATTGCAATTGTGGGCTGAGGCATGCAATACAGTAGTATACTTGCAGAATAGAAGCCCGCACCGTATACTGGGGATGAAGATACCTATGGAGGCCTTTTCCAGGAAGCGACCTGATGTAAGTCACTTCTGAATCTTTGGATCATTAGTTTACTATCATGTGACCAAAGATGCCATGAAGAAGCTAGACCCAATAGCTGAGTTGGGAATACTTGTGGGGTACATGGATACACCCCACAACTATCAGGTGTACCTGCCTTCCACTCAGAGGACAATGGTATGCAGGGATCTAAAGTTCGACGAGCAGAAAGCCATGTTCTTATCACTTGAGAGGGAGCTCAAGTTGCATGCAAAGGAGGAACTTTCAGTTCCTAAGGAGGAGGAGCCTAGGATTGATGCGGAGCAGCCGCATGCAGAGGATATCAGAGTGAAGACATCCAGTCATGTTGATACTTCCAAAGATGGGTGGAAATGCTCAAGGGAAGCTGGCAGGTTGATGTTGGATGTGTGAGAGAATGTGGGACAACCATCTTCTTAGCGCAAACATAGGAGGTCACTTGAGCGGTACACTAGGTACATGGCCCTAGTTGGGGAGTGTGTAGATACAGAACCTTCTTCATTCAAGGAGGCAGTGCAACAACCAGTTTGGGTTGATGCAATGGTAGAGGAGTACAACTCTATCATTCAGAATAGTGTGTGGGATGTTGTCCCAAGACCTCAGGGCAAGTCAGTGGTGAGTTCCATATGGATTTACAAGGTAAAGCAGGTAGCTGATGTTAGTGTTGAGAAACATAAGGCAAGGTTTGTTGCCCGAGGTTTCTCACAGGTTGAGGGGATCGACTACGATGAGACATTTGAACTCGTAGCAAGGTACTCATCAATTATATTGATGTTGGCACTATCAGCTCAGATGGGGTAGAAGAACCACCAGATGGATGTGAAGACAACATTCCTCAATGGGAAGATTGAGGAGGAGGTGTACATTGAGCAGCTAGAAGGTTTCGAAACCTTCGATCATGAGTCACATGTGTGTAGACTCGAGAGGGCTCTATATGTGCTGAAGCAAGCACCCCGTGCTTGGTACACCAAGATCAACAACTATTTCACTGGGTTGGGCTTCACCAAGAGTGAAGCAAATGAAAACCTTTACCCCATCATGGTAGAACGTAAAACCATTGATCATTGTTCTTTATGTCGATGATCTGATTTTGACAGGTGATGATTAGCTGATACAGTATTGCAAGGAGGACCTTGTAAGAGAGTTCGAGATGAAGGACATGGGCCTTCTACACTAATTTCTAGGCATGGAGGTGTGGCAAAAGGATGGGGAAGTATTTGTGTCTCAAGGCAAGTATGCCAATGAGATACTCAAGCGCCTTCACATGGAGAAGTGCAAGCCCATGCAGACTCGTCTAGCTGGGAACTGGAGGAAGGAGGATGCTACTTCAGGTGAGGTAGTAGCTGCTATTGTTTATCAGTAGCTGGTGGGTTCACTTATGTATCTGGTGAACACATGACCCGACTTATGCTTTGCGGTGAACCAGCTAAGTCAAGCTATGGTTTAGCCTACAAAGTTGTTTTGGAAGGAAATAAAGCATGTGCTGAGATACCTCAGAGGCACATCTTAGTTTGCATTGTGGTACAGATAGACAGAGTGAGTGAAGCTTCAAGGCTTCACAAATGTAGATTGGGTAGGGAGTCCATCAGACCAGAAGAGCACTTCTGGAGGCATCTTCAACCTTGGTTCAATGACAGTTTCCTGGTACAGGAGGAAATAGAGATCAGTTGCACTTAGCTCAACAGAGGCTGAATACATGGTTGCTAGTTAGGCTACATGTGAGGCCATTTGGATGTGGAAGATGCTAGTGGGACTGTTTGGTTATATGATGGATCCTACAGTGATCTACTGTGATAACTAGAGTTGTATCAAACTCTATGAGAATCCAGTTTTTCATGACAGGTTTGACGTCATCCGCCACGTCACCCGCCACGTCATCTGCTAATGTCATCCACCCTCCGCTAACGTCATCTACCCAATTAAATGCAAAAAACCCTGCCAACCTTTGTTTTGTTGAAATAAATGGGCAAAACAAGTTTGTCATTGTTATACCCTGCGCCTCGAGCTCTCATACAGAACAACGACCAAGGCCAGCAGTTTAGTTTCAAACTAACACCCGACCACAAAGACTACAGTGACGAGCTCTGCAGCTTGCCATTCGACCTGCATCTGTACGGTTTTCTTCTTTTACGCAGGTATTTACCCAGTTTACCATGAAACCCTGCAATTTCGATTTCTCGGCTGAAAATTCTACCAGATGGAGCTGTTTACCAGATTGGGCTATTTACCATGGTTAGATGAATAAAGGTGAACAGGGGTCAAAACAGGTCAAAGTGTATCAGATCAAGGTTAAAGAGTATCAGTAAGAACAGGGCAGCCAACACAGAGTTACTGAAGAGGACAGCTGCAAGCCGAATCAAAGGGCCTGCCTCCAGCACATTCAACAAAAACAGGACCAGCACAACATCAGTTTATCTTTTTCCTATTTTCAAGACTAGCTGTTTCTATTTTCTTGTAAGCTATTATTAGTCATCCTAGATATTATCCCACTCTGTTATGAGATATTTGTTCTGTAATTTTCTGCATAAATACCCCCTCAATTAGAGTATTGTGGGTGGATTCCTAGACTTTGCTGTAATATTGATTTTTTGGAATAAAGAGCCATTGGAATAAACTGTTGCATGGCCTATTGGATGAAGAATTGAAGCAGAGGACTTGTCATAGACTTCCTGAATCAACCACTGGATCAATAAGTCCTCTATGTCTTGTGTTTTAAAGTTTTCTTAGTTTATTATATCATTTGTGTTTCACAATCTGAATGATAAAGAAAGGATTAATTTCAGAATATGCTTGATTGCACTCTGTTTTCAAGTCATTATTGTTCTTTGTGTTTTCTTCAAAATTAGGATAAGCAGTGAAATCTTAATTGCTCCTGTTTCCTAATTCTTTCATGTTGATTATTTGTTAAAGAATACTTAACTGCTCCTTATCAGTAATCATCCAATTTCCCTCTTTAAATAGGTTGAAGGATCCTTAATTTCCCTTCACCCAATTTGAGCCCATTCCATCTGTTTCAAGTTTTTATTTGTTTCCTATTTTACGACCTTGCTTTGTGAAACCATCCTCTGTTAAAAAACCAAATCCAGAAAGCCATCTTCTTTGACTCCATTAGCCCAATGGACTGGACTAATCTGTATTACCTCTCTGCTCTATTGAATTTCACCACCCAGACTCAAACAAAACCCTTGAACTTCATAACTAGCCTAATACCTTTAAAAACAAAGCTAAATCATAAAGAGAGAGCCCTCTCTGGATACATATTGGCTAGATTATGTATCTAAAAGATTGGTTAGTGGTCACCTCGGCCTCCTTTCCCTTTCCTACAACTTTTGGGAAAACCTGAGTGATAACAAGGTCCAAGCACATTGATATCCGGTATCACCATCTTCGAGACTGTGTGGTCAAGAGGATCATGTTGTTGTTGTATGTTTCGACCGAGGAACAGGATGCAGATATTTTGACTAAGGCATTGTCAAAATGCAAGTTCGAGTTCCACAGAGACAGGATTGGGGTTACCGATAATCCCTTTCTTGTTGAGAGGGAGTTTTGAAAATAGCAACAAGAAATGCTAAAAACAGAATTGCTAAAAATAGCACTGATATAAATAGCAGTTTAGCTAGTGTTGATCTTAGCAACAACGGATGGAAAAATGGAAGTGCTAAAAATAGCATTCTATAAATAGAATTTCGGGATACCTTCCTATTTTAGTTAGTCCCTAAACTAAAATAGTGAAGTAAAATTCGAATTTGATCTTAGCAGCTGTTTGTAAAATAATTAATTAATTCATCTTGAGTTAATTAGTTAAGGAAAATCAAACATGAAGTCTATGTGGGGACATGCAACAGTTTCTCCATTAATTGAGGAATTTATCCATCAGTTAAAGAGATAAGGATGAGTTGTAATATTGAGTTGTAATTAGTTGACTTAGTTAACTGAGTCAAGTCCAGTTAGATTAATTCAAACAGTTTGTTGAATTAATGTAAGTTCAGTTAGTTAATGCTTGCATGCATGTAACTACTGCACTTTAGATAACAAAGTATTCTCTCATAAACAAATCATGCATGTCAGTTCAGAAAAACACCCAGTTAAGATCAGATGGAGGGGCAGTGTACTATCAGTTGCTAGAATTGTGAATATTCCTTGCATGCAAAAGGAATTCTTTCCTTGAGTATTATGTAGTTACTTCTTCAGGTTTAGTGAGTGTGATGAGACCAATTCACACATGTGGTGTCACTGGACCCCAAGAAAAACTGCGCAAGGAAATAGGAGGCTTGGAGGACTTGAGGAGGACATATATAGTGTCTATTTAGTGTGTGAGTTGTATTGTTTGATTGTAGAGAGAGAAGGATAGCTTGAGCGCTGATTCTTTTTTAACTTGAACAAGATTTCCACTTATATGATAATACAGAGATTGGGGTTTTAGGCTGAGGCTTTCCCCAGGTTATTTCTTCTGTTTTATGTGTGATTGATTTCTCATTCTCAGTTATATTTGTTCTCTTGATCTTGCTCAATTCGATTAAGCTTCCACAAAGTGTTGTAGAAGTAGATCTTGTATTGTGTTTTAGTATATTGCATAATCTGTTGATCTACATAGGGAATTTCTACATTATAATAGTCCTAGAGTTAATATCAATAATTATCATGGCAATTCCGCTTGACATTATGGAATTTAGTTGTTACATCTACTTGATTTTCTATTTTACCAAAGCAATTGTTATTCTCTGCTGCATATTTTTGATGTGTTAATATTTGAAAATTGTAGAGTGAATATTGGAAGAATTGAAGAATTATGGGTAGAAAATAGGTTCGCCGAGAACCCTCGGTGTTGGAAATTTCTAATAGAGCTAGGGAAATTATGGTGCATGCAGGATGGATTTGATATTTCCCTGGGCTTCAGGCCCCTAGCAGTGAAATCACTCTTGAATTTTTACAACACTTATAGAATGGGTAGTCCATAGTAAAAGGAGTAAGAATAACAGTATCAGAAGTTGTGATAGATGAGGTTTCTAGGTTGTCAGTAGAAGGAGTAGCATGGCTGGAAAAGCATGTAATGTTGCATGACACAGTAGGGATTTTCAAAGACACGGGTGAAGAGCTAACCTGAAAAGGCAAGGGCATTCAACCATCCTCTTTGGGAGAACCATGGTACGAATTGGCAAGTGTCATCCAATAGTACATTACCTGTGATGGTTGACGAGATGTGGTAAAACCACGACAACTTAAACTTTTAGTCGTTTTAAAGAAAAAGCTTACTGTCAATTTGCCATTTTTCTTAAATTCATTATTGCATGATATAGCTGATAGAGTAAGACAGGATAAACATCCTGATACTATATTCAATCATCATGGGTTGATCAGACTGATTGTTAGTCACAATATTTCTCAACAAGATTTAACTTGGGATAATTTTATAGCTCCACCAGAGATTAGGCCAGACCCTATAATACAAAATTCTGCAACCTTGGAAATTGAACAACAGAATCCTATTTCGAAGAGGAAATGAACTGTTGTAGAGTAATAGGATATACTAAGCACAGGCATTCTGTGAAGTTGAATCCACTTCAGAAGACTTTTGTAGATCCTCAGGGTAGCGTCGAGCTCTTGACAGAGCCATCTAGTCTAAATGTTGTACATGAATCTAAACCTGAACAGGAGGAAGAAGGCAATTCTGAACGAGAACAGGAGGAAGAACATGATTCTGACCTAGAACAAAGGGAAGCACAATACTTTTCTCAAGATGATGGTGAATCAGAGAATGAAGCGGGGCCTTCTCAAACACCAAGTATGAGCCCCTGAGATGAGTTCTTACAGGAATTTGAGGAAGGGATGGCCCAGGTTCTTTCAAATTTGAACGCATATATACAACCTGAAGGATTACTTGACCAGAGCCTGAACAAGTCTCAATCCATAGAGGATTCTGGTCACATAGAAATTTTTCCTTCCCCAGAAGCTGCAGATCGGGCTGAGGAAGTGGACACAGAAATAATTCATGAATCTGATAACCAGTCAGGTGACATGGTTATAGTGGAACATAGCCAAAATGAGCACCAAGATCCCTTAGACACAAAGGGTATTGATAAACCCATTCCTACAGAGGATGCTTCTCAGAAGAAGCAAGTGGCTGAAATAAAGTTAAGAAAGCTGAAGAAGAAATACAGGAAGCTTCAGAAGACGGTTAAGCGGCTGCATTGGAAATTAGCGGTGGGGAAGTTCTGAGCATTATTCTCGAGTTAGTCACTATGGCCGCATAGACAAAAGTATGTGAAGGTAAGGCAATAGGAACTCAGAATGAATCTATTTCTACTCAGATGGTAGCCATACAAACAAACTTTCATATAGATTTGATAGATATGGTTATTCAGATGGAGGGTTTATCCTCTCACAACAAAAGCACCTAGACAGAAGAAATATTCAATGACGCTCCATCAAGCAGTGATCCTATTCTTCTAGAGTTACAGGAGGAGTTGGTACAAGCCCAGCTTGCTTTAGCGCAATGTAAGAAGGAGACGGTTCCTCTGCAAAAGTATTAGGAGCTACAGAATCAATTCAATGATTTGACCATAATTGAGGATGAAACTTTTGCTAAGTCAAGGCAGGAGGAAGAAAAGCTGAGGAAAGTAAAAGCCAAGCTAGATAAGGTCGTGGGTCAGATTGATGCTATTTTCTCTTTATATTATGATGTCTTATCTTGCAGATCTCCTGCTACAAACTATGCTCTGTTTTTGTTGGAAAGATATTTACTGTTGAAGATTAAAGCTGTTAAGGCTGGCAAGTCAGTTGAATTGAAGACAACCGAAGAATTCATAAAATGTTGTAAGGAGCATGGGATAAAAGTCCAATGTCTTCTCTGTGAACTTTATTTGCATAATTTTTTATTAGACGGGGAGGTGGATAACAATCCTAGCCTTTTGTTGGGGACATTCAATTCTAGGCCTTCATTTCCTTCGCAGTGAACCAACTTAAGTGGTTTACGGTTTATAACACCTTTCAAAGGAAAGAACATGGACTGGATTTGTGGGTAAGGGGTGAGCTTACCCAACCCTTGCATATTTTTGTTAGACATGAGAGGTTCATGAAACATGAAGGATTAATTAAGAATATGGGGCCTATACATAAATAAATTGTGAAAGTAGGAAGGATGTATTTCTTATCCATATAGGAAAGGTCCTTACTTGCATCCAAACAGAGATGGATAGTCTCCACCAATAGTGTCAAGAACAGAGAACCATTTGGCTACAGGAATTTTAAAGCTGTCGCAGGCCGTTTTGTCACATACAGTAATATTATCTTGAGGGAAGGACCACATTGGCTAGGATGTCGATTTAAGAGCCTGTTCTGATTATGAGCTGCCTGAATGTCATGAAGGGATATCCTTTGCAAATTTAATACAAAAGCACGGTTTTAGGTTGTATAAGGAAGAAGTCTTTCCTACTTACTCTTTAACTACATTACATAATAACTACTTATTTTCATGAGGACATGAAACAAGGTAAGCAGGGGAGTATGTTGGGTCGTGCAACAGGTATAAATTTACCCTTGATTACATTATCTTTTTCCTCCTTTTTATGCATTTGTGCCATGATGTAATAAGATTTTGATAGAATTTCAATAGAAAGTGAACGAAACCACTTTTGATATGATTTGAATATCAAAACTAACTTTCGTTGCTTTTTATGCAGAGATTAGTGAATGGGACAATTATTGTTCAATCTATTGAACAACAAAGGCTAAACAAGGAGAAAAGAGTGTGTCTTGTGTGGTCAAGTTGAGAAGTGAATCAGAAGGATCAACGTAAGACAAAAGATTGTTCTGATAATAGTATTTGGTCACGAATTCCTCAGTATCTTTGGATCTTAAGGAATCACAATTATCTCTTTTACTCTTTGACTATAAGAGGGGAAAAATGAATAGAATAAGGCAACCTTTGCCTTTTTACTACGGCTGTAATTTTAAGAGATAGAGTGTTATTCTGAATAAAACATCATTACTGTAACAACATTTGTAGTTAATGAGTAATATATAATTTGTTTTTATGTTTTCTTGCAATATTTTGAGTAACTAGGCAGTAATCACTGGCAGCTTGGGCCCGGTCACTGGTGGATTTCACTGCTTTTCCCTGTGTTATATTTTTACCTTTTTACTGCAAGTCTAATTACTTTGTTTTATAGTTTTATGATTGATCTACTTGATATATAAATCACCAGTGTTGAGTTTGTGCATTCTGCACATTATTTCTTATTTTTGTTGATTGGTTTCATTTATTTATGTCATAGATTGATTCAATTATTAGATAAGAGTTATTTCCTGTTAATTGAGAGCCAGAGTATTATTGGTTAGATCAGGTGTATTACTGTTATGCAGAAGTTTCTATTTAGCTGAAAGAGCTCTGTTACCGCTATAGTGCACTCGGTTGATGTGCTTATGGCCTGTAATTGCAATTAGAGATTTTTTATTAAGATTGAGTTTTGATGCTTGAATAGTTTAATTTCTTTGAAGATACAAGTTTAGTAGTTATGGTTTGATCTATTTACTCTTGTATTGAAATCAATAAGTTATCTTAAAGCATTACTCTCTGTAGATCTAACAATTTCCATCACCTGCACATACTATGTACACTCTTGAAACAAAAACACTTACCTAGGTCGATAATTAATGTGAGGAATTTAGGAGTTCTAAAAGACATCTTATATGCACCCAACACCCAGTATGAAATCCCAACTAGACCTCACACTGTTTGGTGTAGGATTCCCATCTGGTATGGTTTCCATTATCTTAAAGGTTTTCCTTAGCTCTTTCTTGTTAGCACATGAGAGTGGTCTGCTTTGTCTTCGAAAAACGAGGTTTGCATGCTTGGTGAGTGATAGTGTTACTTGTGTCAAGGTTCTTTCACCGCAAAGGGAGAGGGTAGAAGTGAGTCTCTAGTCGAAAGGGAAGAGTCCCAACTCTGTCAGAGACACACAACACAACAGGACATGTGCACATTCCAACGGAGTGGTCCACATGAAGATGGCAGTCACAAACTCACAAGAAAGGGATAACACATACAACACTTAGCAGAGTAGTTCGTGCGAGTGTGACGGTAGTTATAAAAAGTTTATGGGAAAGGTTTTATCTAGTGTCTGGCGAGGCAGCCAACACGGGCAAGTCAATGTTAACAACTTATACAACACATTTTCATAAACATATGTATTAGAACAACCGAAATAGTTCAACTGTTTTAACATAGGTTAAAGCAACATGATGATCCAGAATTAAATAAGAACATAAAAAATTACAAAGATAAACATAAATACAAAAATGCAATAGAAATAACACTTCATTTCATTAATGTAAAATACTGAAATATGCTTACAAATAGAAATGGAAATAAACTAGCTCAGGTGATGGTAGCTTATCTTTGAGGAGAGCTGTGGTGACTACATGCCTCTGAAATTTCTTAAAATGAGGCTCTAAGGCCTATTTATTGTCAAGAAACAATGGAAAACCCTAAACATCTAAAACCTAACCCTAGGAGATGAAGTGCCAAACTATGGGCCCCATTTGGGTAAATTGGTACATCAACTTCCCGGGGTCGTAACTTTGGCATACAATCTCCGTTTGACGTGCACAATACCTCATTAGAAATATCTATTCAAGGACTACAACTTTTGGATGGGAAACATTAGATCATGGACCCATTTTGCTCACAATTTTCCCAGAAAACATTGTTTAGGGCCTCAAAACAGCTCTGGAAGTCTAGGACCCGAAAAACTGCTAAAAATAGTAAACTGTGCTACAATTAAGGAAACTAAAAAACTGAAAGAAACAATGGTGGGGGTCCAAGTGGAATTGGTGGGTGGCCACCAATATCCACCTAGATCTTTCCTCCCCCCTTAGGAAGAAACGGTCCCCATTACGTTGAGTTCCTCCAGGAGATGAGGAAACTTATGCTGAACTTGGTCCCTGGTGAGCCACTTGCCTTGGTGAAGAAGTTGGCCTACTTTGAAAACTAGATACAGTTGGATCTTCTGTTGGTGAGTGTGCTTGATCTACGTGTCCATGATCTGATCAATTGCAGCTTGTTCCATGCAATCTAGATTTAACTCTATTGGTGTGAGCTATTCTGCAATGTTGGATGTGTCTAGTAATGGTGGAAAGTATGGCTGAAGGTGGTCCACATTGAACATTGGGTGCAGGCCAAGGAATGGGGGAATGATGAGCTCAAATGCAGTGTCTCCCACATCTCTAGTAATGGTGTAAGGACCATATCAGAGTAGTCTAAGTTTTCAATAGGCTCCGGTAAGGCGTTACTTTTGCAAATGCAACCAGGCTTTGTCGCCCACCTGAAACTTGTGTGGCACCCGATGTTGATCATGTTGCTGCTTGTACTTGGCATTTGATTTCTCTAGAATGATGTGGACCTGCTGGTGGATATGTTGGATGTGCCCAATGAAGTTGTTTTCCTTATCTATTTTGAATTGGACATGACCCGAATCTCCCTAAGTAGTTGCAAATGGCATGGCCACATAATTGGGACATAGCAGTTGGAATCCCAAGCCCACCTGAAAAGGGCTATCGCTAGTCGAGTTGTGGAGAGCCTGGTTATAGCTGTGTTGAACAAGGGGAGGCTCTCATCCCACATGCATGGATTCTTTGAGTTGTACATGCACAGAATGTGTACGATCATCCTATTGACAACCTATGTCTGGCCATCAATTTGGGGATGGAAGGCTGTGGACTTAGTGAGTTTAGTGTCCAGCATCAACCAGAGACTGGACCAAAATGTAATGAGGAACCTGTTGTCTTGATCTGAGATGATAGACTATGGGATCCCAAAGTGTACCCACACTCATTTAAAGAAGATTTTAGCAGTGGCTTTTGTTGTGATATTCTTCTTGCAGGCCGCCATAATGGCCATCTTAAAGAACCTGTCGACGACCAAAAAAACACAGTCGTTTCCATGCTTAGTAGAAGGAAGGCCCGACATGTAATCCATGGAGATGGATTCCCAAGGTCGACTAGGGGTAGGTAGTGGAGTATAGAGGCCTTGATTCTTGATGGTCAGTTTTGCAATGGCACAGGCAATGCAGGATCTGATGTACTTCCCGACATCCTGTTGAAGATTTAGCCAATAGAAATACTTCTTTAGTATTGCCACCATTTTCTCGACCCTGAGATGCCCAACAACCTGACTGTAGTGTGCTTCCAAAATCATCTTGGCACGCTCGCTTGAATGGACAGAAAGGTGAACTAGGTGGAATAATAGGGCATCTTGGAGGTGAAAATATGGAACATGCTGACCCTCCAAGAGTGTCTGGTATGTGTGGCTGAATTTTGGGTCACTTTTATAGAGAAGTGGCAAATCAGAATTCTCGTGCACAGAAGAGTTGAGCACGGTGGTTAACTCCATGATCGATGGTTGACTGAGGTAATTTGCAACATTATTGGTGCTTCCCTTCTTATCCCTTATATTCAAATGGAACTGTTGCAGGTATGTGCACCACTTCTAATGGCGATCATTCTGCAATATCCCTTGGGTCAGTATGAACTTTAGGGGCCGGTGGTCCATGTGGATGACCATTTCCTTCCCCAAAATGTAATGCTTCCATTGTCGGTAGGCTTACACAATGAAATACATCTTTGTGTCATAAGTGGGATACTTCTGGACTATGTCTGAAAGTGTCTCACTGTGATATGCCACTAGATTCCTGTGTTGAGTAAGGACTGCCCCAATAGCATAGTTAGAGGCATCTATCTCGATCTCAAATGGTTGCAAGTCTCGTAATGTGAGCATTGGTGATGAGCAGAGGTGATGTTTCAACTCTGTGAATGCCTTCTGTTGAGATTCAGACCAAAAGAATTTTTCTTTCGCTCCTCCCTTGGTGACTTGACTCAAGGGCCAAGTGATATGAGAAAATCCCAACACGAACCTACGGTAGAAGTTGACAAGACCCAGAAAGCTGCGGAGCTCTGTCAAAGTGGTTGGAGATGGCCAATCTCAAATGACTTGGATCTTGGTTGGATCCACATGCACCCCTTGTTCATCAATAATGTATCCCAGATACTGAACTCGGGTCATGCCAAAAGTGCATTTCTCCAAATTTTCACATAACTTGTGTTTCCGCAGTGTTTAGAGAACCTATCGGATGTGGTGGAGGTGCTCTTCCCAACTCTGGCAAAAGATCAGGATGTCATCCAAGTATACCACTACAAATGATTTGGTGAATGGCTGAAAGATGTCATACATTAGCCTCATGAAGGTTGCAGGAGCATTCGTCAACTCGAAATGCATAACCAACCATTCGTAAAGGCCCTCCTTGGCTTTGAAGGCAGTCTTCCACACATCGGAGGGTTCTTTTGGTACCTAGTGATATCCTGACTTCAAATTGATCTTGTTGAAATAATTTTCCCTCTTCAGTTGGTTCAGAAGGTAATAAATCCATGGGATTAGGTACCTATTCTAGACAATGATCTTGTTCACTGCCCGATAGTCAATATAGAGTCTCCAAGTCCCAACTTTCTTTTGTACCAACACGATCGGGCTCCCACAGGGCGATGAACTCGGTCCAATGTGACCTTTCAGCAATAGCTCCTGAATCTGCCTCTTGATTTTATAATTATCCATAACAAAGCATTGATATATTGGTCCATTGGGTAGCAATGCACCTGGGGTCAAATCGATGGAGTGCTTGACCTAACAGTGTAGAGGAACCCCTGCGGGGGAGGTGAAGATGTCCTCGTACTCCTCCACGACCTTGTCCATCTGTAGTTGTCTTGTAGAGGGACTCTATCTAGAGGTTGTGGCCACCATCTTATTCTTTCCTTGAGGGCATATCATCAAGAAAAAAATTTCCTGGTTTTGGAAATGAGCTTACTGCATTGTTTTGCAGTAACCAAAGAGATGGCGGTAGACGGTGCTACCTCCGGTATCCTATACAACTTATTTCCCAAAGTAACAATAACAGCATGAGGCCTTGAGTCATACACAACATGTCACTTCCACAAGTATGGTTGGCCTAATAATACATCACAAACATCAAGGGGAGCAACGTCACACAATACCTCATCCGTGAAGCACTTGATGTTGTATGGAAGGCGACACTGCTGGCTCACTTGAAGATCCCGTCCTTGGTGAAGCCACCTGATGGTGTACAGTTGTGTATGTGTTGTGGTCGGTAAGCCCAGTCACTTCACAACCTCTACCAAACTGAGGTTCTTTTGGCTCCATCTGTCGACAATGCACTGTAGCAGGGAGCCCTTTACCCATATCTGGGAGTGGAAGAGGTGCTTCTCCTCCTCTGGATCTTCGGGTTCCTTCTTCTGGATCTTCGTGGTGGCAATGGTGGTGTTGGGCTCTGCATCGATAATCTTCTTCCCTTTGTCATTCCCCTTATTTGGTTTTGAATCATATTTGGAACATGCATCTGATTCCGAAGACTTTGGCTCAGTCACTAGTGTCTACCTGGCCCGACACTCACCTATGTTGTGAGTGGAGCTCTAATGGAACTCACACCACTTTCTCGTGTCCTTCTTCAGCTTCATGGTGTTGTTATTTTCTTACAGCTTTGGTGGGTTGTCCTAGGCCACCCTGCCTTGACTTTGTCCTTTGTTCAGCAGTTTGGGGGTACCTTTCCCTTACTTTGGATTTGTAGATCCAAAGTCTTGCTTCTTCTTTTCTCGATCTTAACAGCGTATCAGTACACTGTGTCGAGTGAGGAGATGTCCAGGAACTCCATCTCGTCCTGGATGTACCTTTGTAGGTAGCCACGATATTTTAGTACCAAATGCAGCTTAGAATCCTTGATAGCCAAGTGCGAAGGGTATGAAAAATATTGGTAAACTCCGGCACATCTTGGTCCCTTCCCTGCTGCAGCATGGTCCACTTTATGTATTTATCCTCATAGCTTTTGACAGGGTAGTATTGCTCCTTGATGGAATTCCGAAATGAATTCCAAGTGGGTGTGGCTAAAAATGAGTTCGTACTTTCATTCTTCTGCTCGCAGTAAGTTTCCCACCAGTCCTTGATGTGGGGGGCGGCTTTGAGAAGAGCGAAAGTAATATTTTCCTCGGCGGAAAAATCATGAACACAAAAATAACCTTCTAGCAAATTTAACCATTTATCTACAGCGTCTGCATCTATCTAACCCTCAAATATGGGAATGTCAAAGTTAACTTGTACCTTAAAGGGTGTGGTGCTTCGAGAGTAGTTGCTGGAAGTAGATGTGTCGCCCCTGGGCAATCACTAAAGGCTCTAGGAAAATTTGTCCATCATTGCGTTCCTTTGTCACTCGAGGGCCTCTTCGAGCAAGATTTTGATAGGATATCCTGCCCCCTCGTCTTTATTTTCATCCGCCATGGGAGGTCGTAGGGATTTGCGAGGCTAGTCTTGCAAAGGTTCGACCAGTTCAAGCCCTAACTCCTTATATCCTGACCTCGTTGGGGACATGCAAAGAAAAACAAAGAAAGAGAAGACCACTCTGATACCACTAATATGGATTTATATAGGAACACTACAAATTACAGAGATAACCATAAATACAGAGATGCAGCAGAAATAACACTTCATTTCATTAATGTAAAATACTGAAATATGCTTACAAATAGAAATGGAAATAAACTAGTTCGAGCAATGGTATCTTATCTCTGAGGAGAGATGTGGTGGCTAAATGCCTCTGAACTATCTTACAATGAGGCTCGAAGGCCTATTTATTGTTGAGAAACAATGGAAAACCCTAAACATCCAAAAACCTAACTCTAGGAGATGAAGCGCCAAACTATGGGCCCCGTTTGGGTAAATTGGTACATCAACTTCCTGGGGTCGTAACTTTGGCATACGATCTCCGTTTGACATGCACAATACCTCATTAGAAAGATCTATCCGAGGATTACAACTTTTGGATGAGAAATGTCAAGCCATCAACTGATTTTGCTCCCAATTTTCCCAAAAATGTCGTTTAGGGCCTCAAAACGGCTCCGAAGGTTCAGGGCCCAAAAAACTGCTAAAAATAGTAAACTATGCTACAATTAAGGAAACTGAAAAACTAAAAGAAATAATGGTGGGGATCCAAGTGGAATTGGAGGGTGGCCACCAATATCCACCTGTATCACATGCATTACAAGTGTTCAAATATTATTCTTACAAACAATTACAATACATGTGTGAAAACGTGTTGCCCTATTATTGAGCTTCTAAATTAAGCAAAAGTTCCAAGAAACATCGGTAAACCATACATCACTAACCCTGTAAGTGGGTCATTGGAGCCACTACTTTCTCCTCAAAGAAAATACTGGAGACTCTCAAGGCTTGTGGGAGGAGCCAAGATGAAAAGTCCTTTTCATGTACAAATGAGGAGTGTTTGTAACCAAGGGTAAAATTGGCCCTTATGACTGTTCGACTTCCCTCATGACTATTTGACTTACATGACTCTTTATATTTACATGTGGGTCTCTTGGACTTCCACGTTACATTACATTAATTACAACAGTGTGGTCCACAATAGTGATGTGGCTGAGATGACTCATAACATGACTCGACACGACATAGATGGTATGTTCATGCTGTTATTGGTGTGCATGTCGAACTACAGTGCTACTCAGTGATGGATGTCCTCTTGGTGTATCATAGATTCACCTCCACATGGCAAGGTGTGTAGAGTATTCGATGGTCTTAGTGTTCACTGGATGTTGCATGTGCATGTCACTCCTTGGCTTGTACTTTGACATGCTACACTTGTTCATCCGTTCGCGAAAAAATCTCCTCGCATGCATTATTCATTCGTCCATTCATGAACAAATCTCCTCACATGTAGTCTTCATTCATCCATTCGTGAACAAATCTCCTTACATGTGCTCTCCTTGTTCATCCCATTCTTTGTCGTGTGATGTCTTATACATGTACTTGTATTTGTAATCACTCATGACGAGACGACATCAAAACTAGAAATCTCCTAGTCTACCATAATGCATTAGCTTTCACCTTCAGATGTAGGTAGCTGGGAGAGAGGACAAGGCTATTCAAACTGTGCAAGGTAGATTTCAAGTTGGGATGCAGGCTCCAGGCACTACCAGTGAAAATTGCGCATAAGTCACTAGGAGACTGAGATGGACAATCCATATCAGCAGTAACTGTCTGCGGGATCTGGCTTGGATGGAGGGAAGATTAGTGCACTTTTTTTACAGAAGTAGTGTTACACAACATTTTTTCATTGTCCCTATACTCCCCATTCCACGATCTTGGAGGACCTCTACAGTGAACCCTACATGCTTTCCCATCATGAAGAAACTCCCATTATGTCCCTCTTCATGAGCAGAACAATTCCCTTTTGCATCATTTCCCAAGAATCTTCCTTTTACCCCAATTTACAAGACTGGTGCTAATTACCTATTTCCTACTCGCACCGACTTGCAAAGATTAAAACTAGTACTAGCACTGTACAATGCAACTGAGCCTTTTCTCAGTCGCGCCGAACCTCTTTTGACAAGTTTTTTAATATGGATTCGAAGCTTCTAGGTCTAGAAGCTTCGTAACAGAAGTCTGGTAAATGGTTGGGCTGGATGGAGCTGAGGAAGTCAGTTTGGGATCCTTTCCCCTATTAAGATGGAACAAACCCAAGAGATAAGGCCTCTCCCATGATAAGAGGAACCATCTCCCCTCCATCCAAGCTATATAAACCCCTCCTTTTACAAGCTAAACTAGTTTTCAGTCTTAGTATTTTTGGAGCTTGAATAACCAGCAAGATATCATAGCTTGTAGCCTTCTAGTTTATGTTTGTGGAGGGAGAATAGTGTGTTTGGTTTGGTTTGAGACTAAAGGGAAGAAGCCTTAAAACTTCCATTGTTGGGGCTATCCATGAGATGCTAGCGGAGGTGTGGGAACCCGGATATGTCGAAGGAGACCAACAACGTCAAGGCATTGGTTGTAATCTCTTTCTGAACTTATATGAATACAACTATTGATTGATTTCCTACATTAAGTGTTATCTTACATTTGACGACTTAACATTCCTTAACCCTTTAAGTAGGTTGAATACAATTTGTATGCCATCACGTTTGTTGTTTTTGTTTGTTTGTTTTTTTTAGGTATTCGAAGGAAGGAAATGAAAGATAGATAGAGTAAGGAAGCATGATCATCACCAAGTGGAATAATGTTCTAAGAGGTAGGTCTTCTTATTTTACTCTAGCTTAAGGAAGTTTTCCATGGTTTGTTTTTTTATGGCTAGACCCACTCTCTCAAGCTAGAGGAATTGTCTTTGTCCACATCGAGAATTTACCTACACCACAAATTGGCGACTCCAGTGGGGAGCCAGTCCTCCTGTTTGATTGATTTTCATTTGATGGTTTTGTGTGACTTTTCTAGTATCACTTTTTCCCCTTAGTTTTCCTTGCTTTTCCTAGCTTACTGCTCTGATTCTGAAATTTATAGTGGCAAGTTTGGTTTTAGCCCTTGAAAATTTTTATTTTTTTCTTGGAATCCTTGGTTAGCACATTTATTTTTTTGATAGTCGTGCCAATCAGCGCGAGGTGCTCTAAAAAAGTCGTGCTGACCCCCTAATCGCACTTGTTGTCAGTTAGGCAGTAGTACCGATTCCTGTAGGTGAAGATCAGGCCTTCCCCTAGATCATAACTAGTGTGTCTTGCCCTCTTAATTTCTGCCTCTTAGCTTGTTTTCCCTATGTTCTCCCTAACTGGAAAGCTATGTTTGCTTGGTTTGTGTGCTTGTTTGGTTTTCTTTCTCTTTGCTTGATTTTTGAGTCTTTGGGTGGTTTGAAGCCCTAGGGCATCTAGGTCATCGTCCATCCCACTGTTTGTGTGCTTAGCAAGTCAAGTTGTTGGTTAGTTGCTCCTTGCATTTAGTTTTTTAGTCCTTTTATTTCTTTGATTTCAATTAAACAAGTTTGAAAAGTTTTGTTTGTTGTTTCAACATCTCTCTTCGGGCATAGATTACATTGCTCATCTTGTTCTTGATTGAATCATTCCATCATTAGTTTGGAATAAATTCTATTTTGTGCTTTGAATTTGATTAAGGTTGATTTGTTTTAAAGATTTTTCGTTGAAGTCTTTGTGAAAGATTCATTTTGTCATTTCCTTGAAAAATACATAATTCTAGTTTGTTGAATCATTATGTTACATTAGCTAGCATCATTGAAGACTAGAGTTGCATCATCATTTGCATTTGAAAAGAAATGAATTCTCTTTACTGTTGAAAGGACTACTTGAAGTGCATTTGATAGGAAAGATAGGAATTGGAAAGAGTTTTTCATTATTTTGTTTTCAAAAAGAGAAGTAGTGAAAAGGTCATTTTTCTTTTAGTTGCTTGTTTGTTGCATCAATTGTGTTCTCTACTCTCATTAGTGTAAACATTCATTGAATTGAAAGGGTTTTGTCTCATATTAGTTGCATATAGGAGTTTTTTCGAGTCACATCGATAAGGCCTGAAAACTAAGACATAATTTCAAGATAAACTTTAAAATGAATTCAATTAACCTAAGGCACGTTTGAAACCTAATGATCACATTTAGAAGGTCTAGGCTAGAGACATGTTCTGGCGTCTTTAAACCTAGTAATTTTTATTCACTTTAGCACTAGACAACACTAGTACAGACTTGTGCTCCTCATACCATCAAGTATATAAAGGGAGACCCCACTTGCTTTTAATCCTTTACCTATTGGAAGCCGATTCTGCCACCTTGTAAACATGATACACTGAACATAGCATTTGGGGAGATTGCCTACCCATACTTCTCGGTTCGCCGGGAGGTATTCTGCAGTTCACGGTTACCTGGTAATCCTTTTTTCCTATATTATCCTGAGTAGTCATTTGATATTTTTGACTCCTTAAACTTTAAAGATCACCCAAGCACTTGTCCTTTCGATCTCGTTTCAAATCGAAAGTGATAGTCATATTTTCCTCTTTCTCGACTCTAAAAACATGAAAAGGCACCAGTCAGCATCTTAAAAAATCATTGCCCATGATCACATAACATTCCCGTTAGTCTTTTTCTAGGCCACATCGTGTGTATACCTTTAAATACATTTTAAAATCCTTGGATTTAATCTCTCTCTTCTTATTAAGTGACACAAAGTCATCATGGCTGAACCATTAGGTTCGCCTAGTTCCTCTTCCTCTCCTCTGTCTGAAAGATTGTCTGAGGAGCCTTTTCTTGAATTTCCATAGTCACTTGAGGACCAAGGTGTTGAATTTGGAATTGTTTTGAGTATTAAACCTTTTTCATCTCATCATCCTCCTCCCTCAGATATTGGGTCACTTTCTAACATTGGCCCAGAATTTCTGGATAATCCTATTCAGACTCCCGAGAGTCTGCCAACTCCTGAAGGCCAGCTAGGACTAGTTATTTATCCTCTGAATGCTTTGTTCGATCCTGTTGTGATATCACCACAACATTTGTACACTACATACGATTAGCCAAGTATTCCTTTGGAATTATACCTTCAAACATCTTTGGTTGTCCGTCGTAGTTTAGTTCCACCCATGGAATCAGAAGGCGAGATCCCAGTCTCCTCTTCGGGTCACTTGGAGGTTTCTACTACACACACTCCACACACTATTGATGAGTAGGAATATCCTTTCCCTCCTGAAGGTTTTCCTTACACAGGAAGCATTCCGACCAGTGTTCATCCTGAGTTAACGTAATTACGTAACTTTGGCTCATTTGGTTTCAGGTATTTCTAGTGCCTCATCGTTATATCACAACCCATCTGGTCATCTGGTGTTATGCCCACCTGAAGTCCGTTCATTCAAAACTCGACCTCTCAGCTAATTGTGCATTCTGCAATTACTTCAATTTCGGTGCAACCCACCATTCCAAACCCTCTTGTTTCGTCATTCCAAGTAACCTTCCAGTTCAACCGACGGTCTTAAGTCATGTCTCTGTTAGTTATTTGATCCCTCTAGTAAGTGGATAGACTGTGCCACCACCTGGGGGGAAAATATGATTGTTTCTATGATGTCTGGCACAACCAATGTGAGTGGCTCATGAACTCACATGGTTGGGATGAACCAATGCTTCTCTGGTTCCATTCCAAACCCTGTTACTCTCATTGGATCGAGCAATGTCCAATACCAGCAGTCGAACCTTGTTGGTCCGTCTAGGTCAAGTAACTTCCAGTACCAGCAGCCTTATGTGGCTCAGGTTCAATACCAACATCCTTATGTTCCATATGGTTCACAAGTGATGGTAAAACCACCTTACATCCCTCAATATGGACCTCATGTTTAGTCTGGCCTTTCCATCGTGCCTGGTGGATATGGCCAGATTCAATTCGGGAACTTTCAAGGTGTCACTCCAGGAACTGCCCAAGTACCCTTGCAACAGTAAGAACAACTTTTGCAGCAAAAAGGGCAACCTTTGTAGCAGTAATGGCCATCCATGCAGCAACAAGGAAAACTACAACAACTGTAAGGTCAACCCTTGCAACAGTCACAATAAACCTTGCAGTCGTAAATGCAATATGTTAAGCAACCCTCCTAGCCTATGCCCTTGCAAGGTCAACCTCTGTAGCGCAGGGACAACCTTTGTCACCGCAAGGTCAGCCCTTGTAGCAACAAGGTCAACCTAGGTAGTAGCAACCCTTATACTCATATCAACAAGGTCAACCTTTGCAAGGGCAAGGTCAGGGTCAAGTCCTGCAGCAGCAGGCCCAAAATCCTTATGTCCAAGGGCAACAAGTGTAGAATCCTTATGTCCAAGGGCAGCAGGTCCAAAACCCTTTTTTCCAGGGGCAGTAAGTTCAACAACCTTACGCCCAGGGGCAGCAGGTGCAAAATCCATATGTCCAAGGTCAATAGGCTCAACAACCTTTTAACCCGTATGTTGCTTATCAACAGCCTATGGCTGGACAGTTTCAAGGCTTTCAAGGCCAGAATCCTCCTTACGGGCAAGGTAACCTATAGTGGGGGAAAAATAAAATGCCATATGGACAAAACCCTCCACTATGGGGACAAAATCCTTACCAGCAGGGATGGATTCCGCAGGTTGGGCCCGCTTATAGGCCTCAAATGCCTTTCAATACCCAATTGTCATTCTTGGCCACATTGGAATTTCCAGATGTGTCTAGACTCACAAATGATCCAATTCTTCATTCGCCATACTAGCCTCTAGTTCTGTCCAAGATCCCGAGTGATTGTCTGAAGTTTGAAGGAAAAGTGAAAGAGGATCCACAATTCCATGTGATGACATATCACCTTTGGTGCTCCTCAAATTCTTATGCTGATGATTCCATTCGTCTCCGACTTTTCTAGCTAACTCTCACAAGTGTTGTAGCCAAGGGGTACATCAAACTCCCTCGAAATACCTATCATGACTTTAACACTCTCGCCATGGCCTTTCTCACACATTTCCAGCTACCAGTTCACTATGAAACTGGCACCCATCTCCTTATATCACTCAAGCAAGACATTGCGACCCACATCTCCGATCACATCCATGAATGGAGACGTAGGCGTCGCCTGATCAAGTTTGAGATTGTTGATCAGTTGTTGACCGAATGGTTCACCAAATCATTCATCAACAAAATTGTTGAGGACATTGCTATGGGTGGATGTGTCACTGAGGAACAAGCCATCACGCGTGCCCAGTATCTAGACCTCGTCTATTCACAATCTGGCATGTTATATGATATGTTACCTGATGCACCTAGACCATCATTTGATTTGGCGACATCCAAGTCTCTAGCTACACCTCTTGTTGATGGAGTAATTGGTTCAGTGTCCCAGACCCCCACAAAATATTCTTCCAAGCAGAAGTCGGTCTCCAACACTGCTTCCAATGATTCCTCTCACAATTCACCTAGTCCTGGTAAAACCTCAAAGGTTCACGCTGTCCAGTCTACCGCAATGGACAAATCCTCTAAAGGTAAGAAGAAAGGCAAAGGCAAAGGTAAAGCTGATGCACCAAAATAGGGCCCTCCTAAGTCATTTGTTGGTGATGCTTCTCAATAGAAGCCTAAGTATCCATGCCTCATCTATGAGGAGGATCACTATACTAAATATTTTCCCAGACTATCTGAAGTTAGTCGTTTGCTCAAAAGGACCCCAATTGTCCTGAAAGAGCCCTTTTCGTCCCAGCAGACCCAAATGGTAGACCAACGCCAATCGTTTGCTTCTTCAGGATCCACAGTGTTCATGATGAATACACCTATCAATGTGGCTACCAGATAAAATTTTTATCAAACATCTACCCTGAGAGCAGGGAAAGAGAAGGAAGGTACCCCTTCCTCTTCTATCCAATCAAGTTCTGGTCCTCTCCATATAGAGCGACCTAGTCTTGATTCTGGCATTCGACCACCTTCTTGAGGTGTGTTGCGAAAGTCCTCGTACAATCGAAACACTTGAGCCACTCATCATTACAACATTGTTGAGGATTTGGTCGAAGCACCATCAGCTATGTATGCTCTTGAGGTCCTTCAAAGTTGTCCTTCCCAACAGAAATCATTATTTTTAGCTATTGGAGGTATTGATCCAACTGACTCTAATCTTATTTCTTTTGATATAGAAAACCACGTTCCGTGTTTACCTCATTAGATTGCCTTTCTTGTTCAGGTGATCATAAATGAGAAAACCATTCATAGGACCACCATCGATGAAGGTGCTTCTACCTACATCATGTCTATCGCTTGTTGGAAGGAAATTGGTTCTCCTACTCTGAACTAGTCCCCTAACAATTTGGAAGATTTTGACGGATGAGATTCGTGACCTTTCGGTGTTCTCCCTAACCTTGCCATTACCTTGGACGGTAAGGCTGTTCACATCAAAGTAGAGATTGTTGACGCCATTCTGAACTATAATCTCCTACTTGGATGGAGTTGGACCCATGCCATGCATGCTGTAGCCTCCTCCTTTTTCCACATGATTACGTTTTCCCCACCAGGGGAAGATAGTCATATTCGACCAACTATCCTTCTTTGCCTCTTCCTACTTGGATGGAAATGTTCCTTATGTCAAGCACACTGGTGCTCCTTATGAGAGTGTGGAGGCAAGACATTTTAAAGATCCAGCCTTGATTGATGTTTTCCCACTCCCGCTTCTGCATGTTTCCTTTGTCAACATGATTTAGGTCAAGTCTAATCCTTGGGTCATTCCCTCACCAAATCTTGTTGATACATGGGGTGAGGTTATGCACTAAGCCCTGCCAAAATTAACTATGTGGAGATTGTTTCGGCTTCGCCTTCGGTATCCTCTGATCATCATGTTTCAAGTGCATATAGTGACACGTATTCTCAATCCCAGTGTCTTGGTTCTTCGGACTCTCTTGGTCCCTTAGTTGAGACTTTTCTTTCTAAAGAGAGTATCATGGAAGTTATGTCTCCAGGGGAAGTGCCTTGGAATGACACTCATCATCGTTCCTCGTTCTTGCCTAGTGTTGAGCATTGGAAAAGGTATGTAATTACCACTTATTTATTTATCTTTTCCTTTAATTCATAACTTCTTTACATTCTAAGATGGTCATATGTTAAAGGATTATGATAGAATTAAGGGGATTTGTGATTGATGTAAAATGATTAATTATTGTCCTTTTCTATGCAAAAAGTGAAGAAAATGGAAAAACATTATTCCGGAGGAAAAGACAAAGCAAAACCAACTGTTGTCCCTTTGACAGGAAACCGCATCCAGATGAGGAAATCAAGATCGGAGCACATGGACTAGGAAAAGGAAGAAGAAATGTTGTATTAGCACAAGAGGATGAAATGATAACTAAAGATTAAAGATATGGCGAATCCCTCAAGATCCTTTGATCCTGAGGGATCACTACCTCAAGACTTATTTGTATTAGCCACTATAAAAAGGGATAGTGTTGCTAGCCTAGGGGGCGAATATATTGTTGTTGATTTGCAGAAATTACTGTTGCAATCTAAACTTTGATCATCAACTCTCTTTAAGAGTGATAGCTGTAACGTTTCCTTTATGATTGGTAT
Source organism: Pinus tabuliformis (assembly GCA_031772625.1). NCBI lineage: Eukaryota > Viridiplantae > Streptophyta > Pinopsida > Pinales > Pinaceae > Pinus > Pinus tabuliformis. The sequence continues at coordinate 113,608,914 of CM062805.1, forward strand.
ATAACTTTGTTGTTGTTTTGTCATCTGATCCCAGAGTAACTGTAGCATTGCATCCCTAGTGGCTAAGGGCTCGGCCCTAGTGGATCACTTGCTTTCGGTATCATTATTTTCTTATTACGGTCGTGTGTGGTTTGATTTCCTTTGCATTCCTTTAAATTCGCTTTATTCAGTAATCTTCTGTTCCTTAACATTTCATTGACTTGCTCCGTTATATTGAATTCGTAATTGGAATAGCAGGACTATTATTTTCAATTGGAAATGTTATGCTATTCATTTTGAGATAGTATCGCATTGTCTAATATTGTTGTTCATTCACAAGTTGAAATTGCTGTTCATTTACAGATTAATACTGTTGTTCATTTACAGATTGACATTGCTATTCATCTACAGATTGGTAATGCTATTCATTTAGATATGGTTCACTTACAATTGCAATTGTTGTTCCTTTGATTACTGTTCCATTATCATTGCAATTGTCGTTCCTTTATAACTATGGTTAATACTCAGTATGCTAGAATAAGATTACTGATTCTACAGTTGTTGTGTGTTTACATTTGATTGAGTTTGTTGTTCAATATTTCATAGACTTACTTAGGTTTGTTGTTCCTTTCTAGATCGCTGTTCAAATTCCTTTATTACTTAAAGTTCAATTCCTTTTAGTTAATATTGCTGCTTAATTTAGTTTTGTAGATTAAGCTTTGTTGTTCGATCTCTTCAATAGATTAGTTGTTGTTCCTTTTCTGCAAATTGAATTGTTTGCTTTGGTGTGAATAGAAAGATCTACAACTGTAACGAACATTGACTACTACTGTCTAGTTCTCATATTGGAGATCTTGTCTTTGATTGATTTTCATTTCCATCAGTTTACAAAGGAAAGAGTTATCATTACTGCATCCTTGACTGATGATTGTTGTAGTTTCTTGATTTAGTTACAAAGCATTTAAGTTTCTTGCCATTTCAATTAGAGTTTGTTTCCAGTATTTATTTACCTTTGTGAAGCACTATACTACTAGCATTACTCTTGAACAAGTGACCGCCTCAGACTAAGTACACTCTTGAGATAAAAAATCGTACCTGGATTGATAATTAATGTAGGGTAAATAGAGGTTAAAAAGACCTATTTTACTGCTCAACATTTTGGAACCGTTGCCGGGGAGAGTGTAGCCATTTGTTTCTTTTGAAGAGAGAGTAGTGTAAGTACCTGCTAGGAGAGAGTTGGGTTTTAAAAACGGAAGGTAAGAACCTGCGTACGAAGCATGTAACAACCCTGCTCCCCCGTCCGCTTTCCTGCAGATTTATTGGTTATTTTGGGTAGAAATAAGTATTTTATTTGTGTGCATGACTAAGCAGAAAAACCCTAAAAAGAATCTTAAACCACTACCCAAGCCTGATAAAGCTAAGGGGCCGATGACCCTTGGCCGATCGACCTTTATAGACGAAATCCTTAAAAAAGCAGAATCTTAGCCTTCAGTAGGACCTAGAAACGTTGCTTCTAGACAACCTACTAGTTCCCTTTGGGCCATAGAATCACCATCTGTAGCCTTTGCTGAGGTGCACAACCAAACAAAGCAGCAAGATTTTCAAGAAATTGAGAATTCTATCCCAAAATCATTACAAGAAGGAAACCTTAGTAATCTCTGCGAAGGAAGAGGAGAAACAGGGGAAACCGAAGAACCAAGATCTCCTCTTGGAATAGTTCAGCCATTAAGCAGCCTAGATAAGGGAAGTGTTGTAAAAATCATCTAGAATCAAGTTGAAGAACCTAAATCCCCCTAGAAATTAGTTCAGCAAGAAACTCTCATCATCCCCGATAAAGGAAGTGTTGTTAAAGCCATCCCTGTGAAGGCCATTCCTGCTCCTTCTAGCCAGCCTAGGAATACCCTCCTAGAAATCCTGGAAGGATATTGGCACATATTTGACCAAATGGCCCAAAACTAGCAAACCCCCCAAACCTCCACACTACAATATCCCATTGTGGATACGATAGCTAATGCACCTTTGAAGGCCATTCCTCTCGAGCATATCCATACATTCTATGGCCTAACATCGGAAGATCTAGACGCATTTTTGTTTGAATTCAATGTGTTGTGCAGGGGGTATGACTATACCACTGATCCCCAAAAGCTAAAATTATTTCCCTCTACATTAAAAGGGGCTGCGTTACGATGGTTTATGGGGTTAGGTGGAGGTGCCATAAATGACTGGGATCAGATGAAATGTGCTTTCCGAAAAAAATATTAGGATTATTGTAGGTCTAGAGAGTTAAAGGATGAAATATTTCAGATGGTAGCTAGACCTAATGAGACACTAGAAGAATATGTTGAACATTTTTAGTATAATCTTCAAAGATTTCCTTATGCATCATTACCCTTACCTAACAATGTATTAAAAACAACATTAATTAAAGGCATGAAGGAACAATGGGTTGAAACACTAAATATTATGAGAAAAGGAGACATTTATCAAGAAAATTTTGGTGACATTATTGACTTATGTATCAGGAGTTCACAAGGCAGCACAAGGCTAAAACCAGTGGAATATGACAGGTTCACAAGGGACAACAAGATCGCCAGTAAGGAGTGACCTGTGCAGAAATTGGAAATCTACTAGAGAATTTCAATACTGATATATTGGGGACTCTGATAACACAACTCGATATTATGCAAGCTAAATAGAAATAAGTAGAAATAGAGCAAAACCTGGTAATATACTGCCCCGGATGCAGAAAGAAACACAACCACAAGGAGTGCCCACTAGATGTAGTTCAGGTCTGTGCTATCTATACAAAAGACCACTCCACAGAGAACTACCCCTCACTTTCAGGTTTGAAAGTAGTGTAAAAAGAAGAGGAAGAAGAATCAGAGCCAGTGTACCTACTCAATTAGCACTGTCAATGGTAGCCTCGACAACCAGGTATGTCCTCTGATCCATCTTCTTCTTTCCAGCCTCCACAATATCATGCTTAGCAATATAATACAATGTAGCAAAATCAACCTCCCTTTTCAAACTGGTCACAAAAACCATTTCCTTCATCATCACCATGACCGAATCAAACAAGCCAATCTAATTGGCCAAATTTTCCCTACGCTCCACCGTATTGGAAAAACAATGCATACCCAACACAATGGTCCCCCCCCCGCACTTCATAGAGTCAAGCCTGGCAGTCAAACTGGCAAAGACCAATGAATCAGCCAGCAGGAACCATTCCACTCTGTCAACCTACACTGCCAGTGCCATATGCACTACAACAAAATCCCCAATCCAACTTAAGACTACAACTCCTAGCCCAATGCAACCCAAACCCAAATAATAGACCGGTTCAATCTGTTCAAATAATCGAAACACTAGAGCTAGAAACCAATCTAAGGGAGTGCAACAACCTTCAATTAAGGTCTGGGCGCATTATAGAAACTGGGGAGATGAAAATGTTCAAGTTGAAAATCAGTTACCCGCCGAATAGCCATTACAAGAAGATATGGTCAGACAACAAACTCATGATCAAGCAACCACATCTTCTCCCCCATTCCCAGAACAATTAATCATACCGTGCCCTATCAAACATCTTGACTTTGATATTCTGGGAGAACTAAAGAATTTTTATCTAAAAATCCCACTCTTCCAAGCTATCCAAGATATCCCAATATATGCAAAAACCATCAAAGATCTATGTATAAAAAAACCAAGGAGGAGAATAACAAATAACTCAACAATCCAAGTAGTTGGTGTTAAGGGAAAAGTTCCCCTAGGGTCTTGGGCTGATACCCTAGCAGACTGAAAGTTGTCTATACAGAGAAACACACATTCCATACAGCCATGATGCTAATATAAGCAAACTCTATGATAAGGGGTGTACCTGAGGTCCTACGTTTGAGAAGATCCTTCCAGGGTTCAAACCCTTCTTAGAGTTCATTTTGCTCCTTTGACTTGCAAAACAACCAATTCAAGAAAGTACAACAATATCTGGACTAAACATTATAAAGAAACCATCTTCATATTATAAAGAAAGGTAGTTAGTTATGCAATTAAACAACCATTCACATATGAATTCTAACATGAATATCATAAACATGAAGAAGATTTATATCAGGAACAAAGACATGTGTTTCTTTTATTATAGACAAATAAAGTACAGAAAGGAATAATTTCACCTGAGTCGTCCTTTCGCAGGCTCCAAGCGAAACTGTCCTTCGGATTTGTCCAGTCTCAAGCCTTTAACAAACTCCTTCCATGACTTACTCCATGATATCACAAGTAGTAGATGGACATCATCACACAAGGAAACAAGGGTTTCCTGTAAAAATGGGGGAAGTGCAGGAGGCACAAGGATCTTTAGACCTGCTCAGGGAAATCTCAGCATAATAAACTTTCTCTCTTCTCTCCTCCCTTAGGCCTTCCCATTGAAGCCTTTTTATACTTCTCCCAAAGTAGTTTTTTAGTTGGGAATTCGTTGGGAACAGTTGGCCCATGGGCACTAACAGGTGATCAGCAGGTAAAACCCACGATCTCTGCTCGAAATTAAGGAGATTTATTTTTTTTTTAAGTTTTTTAAGACATATACGTGGGTTGGGTATACACATACCCGCTTATACATGTGTTTAGCTCAGGGAAATGTCGTGTGTAGGGAATAAAACATAGTTTTTTAAATTTTGGACCAGGTCTAGAAGGAGGGGTTGCCCTGGGCCATGAGTGCAACATCACAAACCATAAGAGTGAGATTTGGAGCTATAACAGATGCCCCTAATATATGAGGTCAGAAGGGTCACATGATAGCCAAAATGTATTAAGCAAGTACATGGAAAGGAAATCTGTCAAAAACTGAGAAGGACTTCACAAGAGTTCAGCCTGCCAAGCCACAAAAGGAGATCAGAAAGAAACATTGTCTGAGGCAAGCATACCCATGCTCAAAAAAAGTAAAGCATGTCGGCATAGCAAGTACAAGTGGATCCACTAAGTATACAAGTATAAAGAACTGGAAAAACATAATGGATCATCTGATCATGATCGAACAAGTACATGTCTGAATATCACATATAAGAATGTCAATGATGCTGAAGGATGAATCGGATCACTGATATCAAAAACTGATAATAAAGGTACCAACTGAACATGATGGAATAGGATGGTACTACACTGCAAACTCGGGTGCCAGCATATAGAATGTCGTCATGACTGACTGAAACATATAAGGTGGAATGGTATCAACTAGTAGCAATAGGAGCAACTGTCAAGTGAACCAATGAACGTTGATACAACCTGAGGTCTTCACCGGCCGCTGTGGTACATTTCTACACCATGGGAATAAATGATCTGAAGTCGACTATGTGAGAAATCATTTGATTACCGGTCATTGATGTATATCATTACAAACGCGAGACTACTCACCGATAATGATAATGAGCGTCAAGGTACCCAGTACAATCTAACAAGTGTGAATAGAGGAGCTGGAGTCGAACACCTGTAAGAATCTATCGATCAAGAGACAATGATGGTTTCCCACTGTCGATAGCGAAGGATCTGCCACTAATGACTACAAACCCCAAGGTACTGACAAATGAACTCTAGATCTTTTCCCCAGAGCAATGAGTCGAAGTCGATAGGGAAAGATCTATTATAAGGAAGGCATTAAGGCATCCTTCATTAATCTAGCACGAGTGTAACCCGTAGGCCAATAATGTGGAAGGAATCAGACGAAAAAGATGTAGTAACGTGACCGAAGTACATTTTTGGCATACATAAGATGTGGCTAGTGCACGACAGAAACCCTCTGAACCAACCAATAATAGAAGCTGACACAGAGGCGAGGTATCCACCAATAGGGTCAAATGGAAACCAAGGTACTACACGAATCCCAATGTGCAATAACATAAGCTGATGTCGAACACAAGGGAAACCACTCAGTCAAAGACCCATGATACTGATCGATGCTGAGCACAATGTGACCTATCAATAATGAAAATAGGGCTAGGGTGCAACTCTAGGCCTGTCCTCAAAGCAAGATGTCGTCGTCGATAAGGACAAGACCCGCCAGCAAGAAGTCAATGGAGACCTTCTCGAACCGGCACGAGTGAAGGACCAATATAACTGATGTGATGATAGACATGATACTAACAACCAGGGATGGCCGACTGAAAAATGAGTCAAGAGACACTGCAGAGAGGCTGACTCAGGCTAACTTCCCTTGAACAAAAGCACGACTCAATGTGACTATGTGGTAGCGTATGATGACTCTGTATAATTTTGTCATGCAGGAGGCACGAATGAACCCTCCATATGATTGGAAGAGATAACCAATTGGGGGAGAACTGACTCAATAACAAGGTTAAGGCATACCTAAGTCAAACTAAATCCCGCCCAAACGGAGGAGACTTTGTTTTGAGTGCTTTGTTTAAGGTCGACACGACTGACTCTAGCTGCCAACAATAAATGGAAATATTGTCCCATTCTTGCTCCTTTTTGGAATGTATATTTTTTTTGTCTTTCTCTTTTAGGCTGGAAAAAGAATAAAAGAATGTTATAGTACAGTGGAAGGAACGAGTGTCGCTGAAATAGATGATCTAGTTCTTGGGATTGGAACGATCCTATGCTCAATGCAGGGAGGTGAAAACTGGTCAGTGACACTCAAAGGTGTGTTCCTTCCATAGGTCAAGGTGCGTCAAGTTACAGAAGTTAAAGGTATGCAAGTTTGATTTTGCAGTCGGCATGGTCAAAACTTGGCTTAAACATGAGTCCAAGTGAAGCCGGCTCAAGGCCAAAAGGTGAAAATGGTCAAAATGCAATGCAGTGGTACAACTCAACACAAAGGAGCCTCTAGGGTATAAGGCCAAAACGAAATGAAGAAGCAAAGAGGAATAAGGCTTCATCGCATAGGTCATGGTGGGACTAAAGAGGGCTCCCGAGCCTACTTAGATCGGAGCAACATGGGCAACAAATTTCAGTGAGGTGCTAACTACGATGCCCATGTAAAGGATGGCTTCTACCATCGTGTCATGATTTAAAAAATCGGCGAGTGAAGATGGCTTACGAACCATAACACAACGGGATCGACCCTACGGTAGATGTATCGACAAATGGAGGCTAGTATGCATAATGCAATGGAAAAATGGTTTCCCTAACCTATATGCCAGTGAGAAAACGATACCTACCATGACAGGTCAGTAGTCATGGAACCATCTCGAAACTGTTGAAAAACGTCCAAAATTTCCTAAAAATCAAACCATTCTCGACATTCCAAGCTCCCAAGTTAAAAGTTACATGAGGCCAAACAAAATAAAATTTTGAAAAAAAATTGCATTTTCAAAACCTATAAAAGAGTTTTTTGGATTCGCCATTTTCACCATTTGTGTTTGAGAGCAGAGAAGTGGAGAAAAAGAAGCAAGTCTTCCATATGCCAAATTCAACCCGTTTAGATTCTTCCAAAATCCCCAGGTAACTCTTATACTTGTCTTGCAATCCATTGTGACTAGTTTTAGAATTTTTAATTTATGTTTTACCGTTGATTTTTTACCAAAAATTTCACCCGAGCGTATATGCAGGTTGGTAATATGAAACCCACGTACACGCGGGCCCTACACGCGACTGTGTCCAAAGGGACCCACGTGTACGCTGCGAACATTTCAAACAAAAAAAATGACAGTTGAAAATCATTTTTTCTTCAGGATGCCGGTCACTTGGCAAGAAAGAGAGCATATCACAATGGATGATGAGGTCATGAACGATCCTGATGCTTTGGATGCCCTACGAGGATGTGGTTTGCTTAAATTCTTCAAACTGCCGAATATGAAAGAAAACACACATCTGCTTGAGATGCTTATTGATTACTAGAATATCGAGGAGGATTCCTTTATGATTGACTAGATTCCACTCAGGATAGAAGTGGAAGATATCTATTTCATCACAGGCCTTTCTTGAAGGGGAGAGGTAGTACATTCCCGGGGGAGGACACGGAGTAGTCTCTCGATCGAGGACTACGTATAGATATATTTCCCGGGACATCCAAAGAAGGTTGGAAGTCAAATTTCCATCACACATGTGGCGAGTTTACCACTGAGGATAATCCTATTCACCATATCTCGAGTGAACGGATTAGCTTCTTTGCACCAGGCATCATGGCTAACCATGAGCGTGGAAGTTGACTGTCTCACCACTGTATTTGACTAGTGTACTCCTCTTCTAGCTAGCATGAAGAGCCAGCTCACTTCTATCAAGAGGGGGCAGACCAAAAAATTTGGATATGGGACTTGTTAGCACCTAAATCTGCCTTAGGCTGAAGGAAGGAAAAAATTAGGGTAACCACAAACCACGCTCAGTCTGGTAGCTAGCCCTACCAGAGTAGGAGAGGGCTCTCTCCGAGTCACGCTCAATGTATAGGTAATCAAAAACGGACTGAGATGACTTACAATGAAATATTACCTTAGGCTAGTAAGTGAATAGGGATTCGAGAAACAATTTTCATGAATGACCGAGCTTCTGGGATGGTATGGGACCAACGGTCAACAAAGAACAGAGAATTTAATACAAAGGCACAGATTATTCCGTGAGGCAAGGTAGGTGGAAAATGTAACAATTTAGTTTGAGGTACCGCGACATGAATAGATTGCTGAAGAAAGTGAAAAGGGCATAGTGACATGAATCCTTTTCAACAGAAGAATAACACTGAACATGAAATTTTCCCACAGGCAGAGCAATAAAATTGAATTCTACATAATCTCACTCAGAAAATTTCACTGGAAATGAACATGAATTGAATTATGAAACATAACTAAATACATATTAAAACATAAGAGACACATTTGCTACACTCACAACCACAAGAATCTCATGAAACAGAGCCGTTGCCTTTCATTAATTCTCTGTCAAAAATACACAGTGAAGAAACAAAGCTTCTTTCCCACAGTCTCCCAGAAGTTACAAGCCAACCAACCTTTTGCAAATAGCTTGCATAAAATATATAGAATGTGCCATGAAGAGATAGAATGCCCAAGGGTTGGGGAGTTACTCAAATCACTACAAAATGGAGGTGAAAAGCCAACCATCAGCTACAGGTGAAGCGTTACAAACATGACAAATGGCTTGGGTGACCATTTGCCTTCCTTCGCCACTTGGATAGAAGCCAATCTGGAGAAAAAACACTTTAAATGTCACCTTTGGTGCCAAAAAATCGAAGTGTAGATGAGCGGGCCCACTTGGAGAAGTCGCGAACCGAAATTTCGCGAAACGGAAGCAAATTGGGCAATTTTTCCTCTATGCGCCGCGCTACTTTGGGGATTGTTTTGGGGCACTTTTAGGTGTCCAAAATGTTCCCAAGTGGGCTTGTTGGAAATCCTATCCTGTCTACTTTCTAACCCCATTGGAATTTTTGAATTTGGTGCTCATTTGGCCCTCCAAATCTTCATTCTCCCAAGACTGCTTCTTGTGTGTCAAAAAAGTGGCAGAGAGGCCATTTTTGGGTATTTTTTGACCTCTTGGAGACTCATACCTTGCCAAAATTTCTTGCCTAAACACCAGTAGTCGTGATTTTCCATGCTGAATCCAAAAATGCAAGCCATTCCTCATTTGCAGCTCTAGAAGTTTAGCGGAGAAAATCCCTATTCTTTGCCCAAAAATTTAACATGTGACCAAAAATTCCCCAAATTTCTTGAAATTTGGGCTGGAGGTTCCCTATGGGGTGTTATAATGGGCCAAGGAAGCCTCAGCGAAGATTCGAAGCTGATATTGCTCTTTTGCCTCTTTTTCTTTTCTTGTCGCTTTCCTCAATTTCGCTTTCAAACTCCTTATTCGGGCCTGTGCACTCATGTTTCGCACCCTGTAATAGAAAGCAATATGTCTCAGTAGAGCAAGGTCGTGGTCGGCTTTGTCCAGCAGCCTCTCCAAATGCATTTTGACCCTCTCAAGGTTGGCCTCCCAATCCTCATTGATTTCTTGCTCCAAAGATGTGAGCTCAACCCTTCTTCTTTGAGCAGCTTGGCGATGCTCACGAATGTTTCACAGCTCCATAATCATCTGTTGGTCCTCAAGCTGCTTGTTTCTCTCCTCTAGGTACTTCATGTTCCACTTGGCCCTCTCCAAGTCAAGGGATAAGGACTCAATCACTGATTGTTGCTCCTGGATGATCTTTGTAAGCTCTGCATTTGTTGGTTCTGCATCTGTCTCATCATCATGGAGGATAACGGATTTGGTCTCTCGTTCACCTGATGGCCCTTCCTCCTATATTGGCTCCTTACCCTTGCCCTGCTCCTATGATGTTGATGTCGGAAGCGAGGCCCCTTCCACCCCGGGTGGAGATAACACTTGCTTTGCTGCTGTAAATAAGGGTCTACTGCCTCTCTGATAGGTGATGTATACTAGCATAGTAGCAGTCTCATGTCGCTCATACTGATGGGATGGGCCACCTATCTCATGCTCTGCCTCTCATACTGCCTGTGGAGCACTGAAGAAGTCATGGGAGATGAAGTACTCCCAAGCAATACCCTGCAATCCTAACTGATGGTCCACAAAAATCCGGATAAGAGCAAAGTGATAAACATTGTTGAGTTGCTGTCAAGGGGTCTTGTGCTGCATGAAATTCTTCATCCTCTCTATGTTCCCGCAGATGAAAAATGGGAGGTTCATCATCCACACCCTGGTAAAGTGCATGAGCAACCTAATGTGATAGGCATAAAGGCGAGAAAGCCTCCCCTCACAACTGAAGTACTTCATGATCAATTTCATGAGCGGAACATACTCATCTCTCAAAAATATGAATGGAAAAACTCTCATGAGATGGCTCAAACAGCTGGCCTTAAGGTAAGGCTCATAATGATGCCTCTCCAGATTCTTCTTCTTATGCCACTGTTCTCCAAGGTTCGGTATGCCTGTTGCCACTGATATGGTTTTGGGTGTCAATGTGAAAGTGACCCCAACCAAGATAAACTATCCTCCATGTAGGTGAAGTGCAAAAAGATGGGCCAGCTCATGATGAACTCTGACATTTGCCACCCTCTGACAAAATTCGAAACATGCTAAGTGTTGGAAGCAAGACATAGCAAGAGGGCATGCCTGCAACTCGGTGAGGGTGTTTGGCTCATCTCTAACATGTTTGCCACTCCGGTGATGTCTCCTGGGGGTCTGTTCTCCTGAAGCTGTATCACTATGGGTCTCCTCCTCATATTCTGATGAAACCTCAGATGCCATGACTGTTGTTTGCACACTGAATTTAGGCTACCCTTTCATTATAGTGAAGCTGGAGTTTGCTTTGACAACCTGCCACCAAGGGGACAATTAAAGAGGGAGCATTAGGATGGGGGACAATATAATGGGAATAGGGATTTATAGGAAAATTGTATTTAGGGATATACAAGGGGTTTTGGGGTATTTTTATAGGGTAGGGTTTGTGTTGTTTGCAAGGTAGGGTTTGGGTTTTTTGAGAAATAGGAGGAGGGGAAAGGGAGTATGATTTTGGTAGTGTTAGGGTAGTGATTATGGGGACAATAGCATAGGGGAATGAGTAATATGGGTAGGGTAGTAAAAACACCTTGGCAGCACTGTCATCGTATCACAAACCCTAGCATCATGGTTTTCTTGATGTCTTCTTTTGTTTGCTTTAAAAAAAAAAATTGCATTTGATTTATAATCATAGAACCATGATATTTCTTTGAAATTTGATGCAAAAGTGGAGGTAGGTTGCCTACCTTTCAAATAGTAGAGCTCCACAAAAATTTGGAGTGATTTGGCAAAGTTTTTTGGCCCTTGGTCTGTGTGTGTTGCGCGCAAAACCTAGTGTGCCGCGTGCTGGGTATGCGCCGCGCCTTTCAATGGTGGGTAGGCTGCATGTGCACCACGCCCTTTGTGTGCGCCGCGCTCCTGGGTATATGTGCCGCGCCCTCTAAAACCACCTCCAGCTCACTCAAACGCTCACAATTTCACACTCACAGCTTTGCAATGTCTCTCCAAGGCTTGTAATAGCACAATGCCCTTGATTTGGATGAAAACATGTATATATAGCCTTGGAAGAGATGTGTTTAATTTTTGCTTCCTTGAAAACCCATTTTTCTAATGTTGTGTTTTGCACTTTTTTCACTGACTTTAAAACACATTGATTTTCACTTTCCCTTTGAAATTTTGGCTCAAATGATGAAATTTTCGGCACACTTTGCAGGGACTGTTGTTATAGACATTTTTGTGCCTTATAGCATTGAGCATGAAATGTCCATAATCAAGGGATCCTAAGTCCCTAAACATGTTGTTCCTACCCCTAGAGGAACAAGGCCAACAAACCACAGCAATTCTCAAAAGTTCTCCACCTAAAAACACTCAAAAACAAGCCAATTCTGGATCATGTCAACTGCTCCACTGAGCATCTGCGCTGAATGTCAACTGCTCCACTGTCTACCTGCGTTGAATGTCAACTGCAATAAAGGCTACCTGCGCTGAGCGTAACTGGACAAGTGGCAGGCTCATTTCTCAATGTGCCAATGCTCAGGAAGCTTCCAAAATGACACTTGCATCAGGGAATTCGACTGGTGATGAGTAAGAGGTTCCAAATCTCCAAGTGGAAGCAAGAACCTCCAAGTGGACTCAAGAACTGAAGAGGGAGAGGACACTAGTCAGTTTCATACCAGCCTCAAGCTGACTCATCCTCTCTCCAAAACTCCTATATATAGATCTCTCCTCCATGAGATCAGGAGGCTGGAATTTTGTGATTGCAAAGAATTGCTATTGGTTTGAGGTTGGATCATTGGGTGCTTAATGCTTTGAAGGGAGCTGAAGAAGGAATTCCATTCTGCTAGGAAGGAGATGTTGGATTGGAGCCCTATGGGTTGTATCTCTTCCTGAACCTTGTTATCAATCAATAAAGCTTCTTGGTTCTTTCCTATATGCTGGTGTATTTTGTATGATTTGCATTAGTATATTTGATTTACTTCTAATCCTGAATCATTTATGAATATGTATATTTGCCTTTGTGTTGTGTCCTTCTCTTGTCGCAAGTAGCTGTTCTCTTGTCACAGGTAGCTGTTCTCTTGTGATCTCATGGGAATCAAGTAGCTGTTCTCTTGAGCAAGCGAGGAGGCAAGTAGCTGTGGACACCCAAAGAGAAGAGGATCTAGATCGAGGGACAACCGGAAGATAACAGTAAGTCTACCAATCTCCGCAGTGGAGTCGCCAATTTGTTGTGGGGAAAAATGCCTATGCAGGACGATCCTATCCACCTAAGGTGTGACAGTACCTTAGCAACAAACAGATACAGCTACTTTGGTTTCTTCCTTTATGAAATGTGAAAGAGGGGAGTTCAACAGTTGCCCTTTGTAGCAACTCTAGAATTACCAGATCTAAACCGGCTGATGAATGATCCAATTGCTTATGCCCCTTGGTGGCCAGCGATTCCACATAAACTTCCGTCAGATATTCCTAAATTTAATGGAAATCCAGGTGAAGATCCATCGAATCACGTGATGACATTTCATCTATGGTGTTCATCAAACACCCTAAACGATGATTCGATAAGGCTTCGCCTTTTTCAGAGGACGTTAACGGGTCCAGCGGCAAAATGGTATATTGAATTGCCTAGAGCTTCGTTCGACAACTTCAGTACCTTAGCCACGACTTTCTTAACCCATTTTCAATTACCGATAAGGTATGAAATGGGAACGGAACTCCTAACCAACTTCAAACAGACAACGGCCACTCACATATCTGATCATATACATGAGTGGCAACGTCGTCGTAGGATGGTAAAAACGTACATTCCCAATCAGCTATTAGCTGAATGGTTTATCAAATCCTTACTTCCTACAATCACGGAAGATGTGGCAAAGGGGGGAGTCATAATAGAAGAGAAAGTCATCGCTCGTGTGCAATATCTGGACTTGGTCTATACTCAGTCTGGCATGCTCTACGACAAAATACCTGACGCCCCTAGACCGGAATTCTCAATTCCTCCTCCTCCTAAATCAAACAATGACTTTCATGCCGGCGATGGTGTGATTGGCACGACAAACGCGAAATCGACAAAGGTCACATCCAAGAAGGCCCGTAAGATTTCAGATCAAAATGCAAATGAGGAACTTCTTGCCTCGGAGGTAAATGCCGTGTCAACCGACAAGGGAAAACAGCTGAAGCAACCACGGGGCAAGAAGAAAAAGAAAGGGAGAAAAAGGAAACCCCCTGCGGGGTGTCATATATGCGATGAGGATCATTGGACGAGAGATTGTCCACATATAGCTGAAGTTAAGAAACTATTTAAGAGTTCAAAAACCTCAGCAGTATTGACTGATCCGTTTCTAAGCCCGGATACCAAACTGGTTGCTAATCAAAATGCTTCCCGATCCCAAGTGCTTATGTTGTCCATCTCAAAGCAGCAAAATGATGCTTTGGCAAGGAATAAAGATTACGGGAATCCACAGGTGTCACAAAATTGCCTCTCCCAAGAGCAAACTTTATTATCAGCAATTGGTGAAATTGACCCAATGGACTCCAATCTTGTGGCCTTTGATCATAAAGGATATGACCCTCAGTTACCAGCTCAACTAGCTTTCCTTATTCAAGTGAAAGCCCTCAACAAAACTGTTCATCAAACAATTATTGATGAGGGGGCATCTACGTGTATTATGTCGATGAGTTGCTGGAAGAATTTAGGCTCACCACCCTTGTCGAGATCGTCAATGACGTTAAAAGCATTTGATGGACGATCATACACTCCATACGGGATTTTAAGTAACTTGCAAGTTGAACTAGGGGGAAAAACAATAGGAATTGATGTTGAAGTAATTGATGGAAACCTCGATTACAACATCCTACTGGGAAGGCCCTGGATATATGCCATGGCCGCAGTTGTGTCGACCTACTTCAGGAAGATTGCATTTCCCTTTCAAGGAGGAATTACAGTCGTCAACCAACAAACTTTCCTCCCCGACAGTTCACAAGTTACGGGAAGCATTCCAATGATCCATGGAAGCAAGCATTCGCTTCAAAATATTGGAGTAGGTCTCCTAAAAGACCCTGCCTTAATGGGTACTTTTGCCCTACCGCCTGCAAGTAAACTGGCGGAAGTGGCCACAGTGGAAACCTACAATATGAAATCTTCTATATCTAATGGATTCGGAAGATTCCTAAACATTTTGTCAGCGTGGATCATCGCCCTAATGGAAATACTGTAAATACAGTGGGCTCTGAGGACGGTTCTTATCTCGTGTCAACCTTGTTAAAAAATGAAACAAGGAGTCATAAGGATAGTTCTTTTACTGTGTCAACCTCATTAAAAAATGAAACAAATCCCCTTTCCGAGTCTCAAAGGTAAACCTTCATTCCAACCACCGAGTTGAATGCAATGAAGCTTGGGGGGCATGCACCTCGATTTGCGTTATTATGCTGGGGGCATGCAAACTTATCGAGCAGTTTTACCGTGGAATTTATGCTCGTTAAAAAATAGAAAAGCGAGATCCGAGCAGTTTTAGCACATAGTTCATGCTCGTTAAAAAATAAACATAAGATTGAGCAGTGTTTTGGCGCATTCAAGCTCGTTAAAAATGAACCCATCCTGGTAAATAACCTTTGAGTATGTAACCTGATCAACCATAAAAGCCTTGGTCGTGTTTTGTGCACCGTCACCTCCACTGTTCATTTGGCCGATCGTTTACCTCCATATGATTGTTTACCCATTTTGAGGAACAGTTGCGAAGAGTGATTTCACCTAGCCATCCTTGTGACACTGCTGTGATTGGAAAATTCCAACCTGTACCTGGAATCTGCTGCTAACCCTGTTCATCACTTGTTCCTCAAAAGACGAGTCTTCTTTAAGCTCTTTTCAATTGACTCGTAAAATATGAAAAGATTGCCGAGTTTTGGCCTTCTAGCTCGTTAAAGCGACCGGAAGAGCTATCCCTCCTCTAGATTTTAATCTTTTTGGACCTGAGGGATTATTGCACAAAAAGATCGAGCACTTGTTTTGTTCGGCTCGTTAAAAATACCGAAAACTCATCCCTTCTATATTGTTTTATACTTTTTCGGACTTAAGGGATTAGATGACGAAAAAGGAATGTTGGAGTTAACTTTATGTACCTTTTCAGACTCTCTAAAAATGAAAAGGACCGAGTTTTCTTTGTCGTTAGACTCGTTAAACTCACTAAATAGCAACAAACTTGTCTTTAGACGAGAACGAGTTTCACTATCGCTAGGCTCATTAAAACATAGCGATGGGCTTGCCCGAAGGGCAAGTTATAGAACAAGCATATGTTATCCTCCTCAAGCTTGACAAAAATAAAGAGGTACTGGTCAGAAATGACTGGGGAAAAATTGGGAAAGAATCAAGAAAACTTTGATGGTAGCAAGTCGCTCTTGAACATGACACTTTTCCTTCGTACCACAATCGGGTTGGGTTGTTCCATTCACCGGTCACATCACCATGGTCTCGCCATACCATCCATAATTGGGGTAATGCTACCAATCCATCGCATCAGTGTCGCCATATGTTCAAGAGAAGTCGTTCAGAAAGAGTCAACCGGGTCCCATCCACTACCATACATTATCCTTCATCCATTCATGACCGCCACCCTGAATCATATGTTACAGATCGTTTTCACCTCCATTAAAATCATTAGCTCCGTTCCGTGTCACTGATGTGGGATTCATTAAGGCCCTCCTTTGACGGATCGCTTCTTGTCGACATCAGCTCATTATCCAAGAAGTTGATCTAGGAACAACCCCTTCAGTACTTTGAAGCTTGCATGCCTCAATGGCAAGTTTCTCACTTCCGGCGACAGGTATACATCAATGACCTTCGACCAAAAGATTTTGCATGGTGTTCGATACCAAGTCCTTTATTCACACCACGTGAATTGTACTGCAGTACCTTGAGGGTCATTATCATTATCGGTGATTCCTCTCGCGCTTGTTAACGGTTTACATCATTGACCGGTAATCAAGCGATGTCTTTCCATGTTCGACTTCAGCGCAATTCTCACATGGATCGACTTGTACTTAGAGTGAAGATCAAACGAGTTTGAAGACCCCGGATCTAGTTTCATCCATCCGGGCTGCGATATATATTCAGGAAAAAATAAAGACATTTGACATGTACATCATTGCAACAGATGGTCATCCTACTCAAAGGATGATAATTTCGCCAGAATTATCAGTCTACCATCAGACGATCGTCTGTTCTATGTACCAAAATGAATTTATAAAGCTGAGCATGGGAATGCCCGCCTCAGCTAGATCATGAAAGCAGTATGAATCATAATGTATTGTATTGTATCTTATTACAGGTCTCCTCCCAGCAAATGGATGAACTTCGGACCCTCCTGGATAAAGCATTTCACCCGATAAACGGCCTCATACTTTAGGGGGCAACTGTTATAGACATTTTTGTGCCTTACAGCATTGAGCATGAAATTTCCATAATCAAGGGATCCTAAGTCCCTAAACATGTTGTTCCTACCCCTAGAGGAACAAGGCCAACAAACCACAACAATTCTCAAAAGTTCTCCACCTGAAAACACTCAAAAACAAGCCAATTCTGGATCATGTCAACTGCTCCACTGAGCATCTATGCTAAATGTCAATTGCTCCACTGTCTACCTGCGTTGAATGTCAACTGCAACAAAGGCTACCTGCGCTGAGCGTAACTGGACAAGTGGCAGGCTCATTTCTCAATGTGTCAATGCTCAGGAAGCTTCCAAAATGACACTTGCATCAGGGAATTCGACTGGTGATGAGTAAGAGGTTCCAAATCTCCAAGTGGAAGCAAGAACCTCCAAGTGGACTCAAGAACTGAAGAGGGAGAGGACACTAGTCAGTTTCATACCAGCCTCAAGCTGACTCATCCTCTCTCCAAAACTCCTATATATAGATCTCTCCTCCATGAGATCAGGAGGCTGGAATTTTGTGATTGCAAAGAATTGCTGTTGGTTTGAGGTTGGATCATTGGGTGCTTAATGCTTTGAAGGGAGCTGAAGAAGGAATTCCATTCTGCTAGGAAGGAGATGCCGGGTTGGAGCCCTATGGGTTGTATCTCTTCCTGAACCTTGTTATCAATCAATAAAGCTTCTTGATTCTTTCCTATATGATGGTGTATTTTGTATGATTTGCATTAGTATATTTGATTTACTTCTAATCCTGAATCATTTATGAATATGTATATTTGCCTTTGTGTTGTGTCCTTCTCTTGTCGCAAGGTGTTGTTCTCTTGTCACAGGTAGCTATTCTCTTGTGATCTCGTGGGAATCAAGTAGCTGTTCTCTTGAGCAAGCGAGGAGGCAAGTGGCTGTGGACACCCAAAGAGAAGAGGATCTAGATCGAGGGACAACCGGAAGATAACGGTAAGTCTACCAATCTCCCCTCTTTCACATTTCATAAAGGAAGAAACCGAAGTAGCTGTATCTGTTTGTTGCTAAGGTATTGTCACACCTTAGGTGGATAGGAACGTCCTGCATAGGCATTTTTCCCCACGACAACTGTATGACAGGACATTTGGCCACGGAAACCATGACTGCATCTAAAAAAATCAACTGGCGACTTTTTTGGAAAATTTTGTCATAAATGACACTGTTTGACTTTTCTTCAAAACAGAGTTTTGAAGAAGAGTCAAAGTCTATCGACATGACGATGAAGCTCTCTGAACCATAGTTGTGTAAGGGCCTCCCTTTGGCCTGCATGGCTTTACTAGACATGTTTCCAAGACCAAATTGATGAATTCCTAGACCTAAACATAGAAAATGACTTTTGTCCTTTAAAGGACCAGACCTTGACTGTCATGGACTTTGGTGATTATTGACAAAGGACCTGAGCCAGCAGGAGCTAGACATGAGGGGAAATGACAAGCATGACCTTCTCCGTCAGATTATGGCATGCCTCTAGCGGAATGCAGCTGAGTGAATGGAGCAGGACACCTAAACATGAAATGCATAAAGAGTTTTGATCTCTGACGGAGGGCTGACCAGACCGACTCTATCATTGGCTCCAATGGGGGATGGTAGCTCCATGGAGGTGCCAAGAACAGCAGATCTCTGGAAGAGCTAGACAGTGCCTTTTTTCCATTGGGCTATGGAGTCATCATTTCGATAAACAACACAAGACTCTGACTTATTTATGAAACTTAAATTACCAAGAAATTGACTCAAACTTGACATTGAAATAACTCAAAAAATAACTTGACAGACTGAAAACAAACTGAAATAAAAATGGTATTTACAATGACAGTGGAAGCAGCGTTAATAAATCAGCAGTGGTACCGCTTGAGCAGTCGACCATTGATTGGCCCTCCAGGACAATCTTCCTCGTTCATTTCCTTCAGAAGAAAGGCATTCTAACCCCTATATGCTGCAATCTTGAAAGGACCTTTCCAAAGATTTTCGAACTTTCTGTGCTTACCTTTCTCTTCATTTCTTGCATCCCACTTTAGCACCACATCATCCAACTGAAAGTTATCTTCCTTTGCTTTTCTATCATAGATTTTCTTTATTTTCTCCTGCAATTTGGATGTGTTCTTGAAAACTTCTTCTCTTGTTTGCTGCAAGTGGATCATTTGATTCAACCTTCTCTGCATGGGATCTTCTTCACTGCCGGCCTCCTGAAGAAGTCTGACTACCGGGGCAGCAAGAGAGGCGGGAAATATTGTGTCAACTCCATAAACAAGCTCAAACGGTGACATACCAATGGATTTTTTCTGACTGATCCGATCTGCCCAAAGCGCATGGACCAACCTCTTATTCCAGCTCTTTTTGTTTATTTTAGGCAGCTTCTTGATGACATTGACCAATGATTTATTCGAAGATTCCACCAATCCATTGCCTTGCAGATGATAGGCAGTTGAATGACCCAAAATGATGTGATACTTATGACAAAATTCTACCATCCTCTTTGATTTGAAAGCTACTGCATTATCGGTGATTAAATTATTTGGACAACCAAAGTGAGACAAGACGTTATTTTCAAGAAATAAAATGATTACCGTATCTGTAGCTTGTCTGGTGGGAGCTACCTCAATCCATTTTGTGAAATAGTCTGTCGTTGTAAGGATCCATCTATGCTATTCGGAAGAGGTGGGATGAATTTCCCCAATGAAATCCAACCCCCACTGCTGGAAAGGAGCGCTCACCTCAATAGGCTTAAGTGGCAAAGGCTGTAATTTCTGTTTTCCTTTGAAAATCTGACATTTATGACAGCACTTGACCGTCTTATAAACATCAGCAAACAAAGTAGGCCAGTAGTACCCTGCTCTCAAAATTGTGTTCGTTGTTGATTTCCAAAAAAGGTGACCACCACACTCTCCTCCGTGGAAATCCTCCATGGCTTTCTTTGCCTCCTCTTCCACCAAACAATTTAACAAAATGCCACCGGGATCTTTCTAATACAGTGCAGAATTCAAAATACAAAACTTGGCAACCTTCAATTTGAGTGTTCCCGCTTTGTTTCTAGTTATGCCAGGCGGTGGTGACAGATTTTTTAGCACATATATTATATTTGAATACCATGGGGATAAAGCAAACATTTCAGATACCTAAATTGACATTCCTTCTTCATTCTCATCGGACATGGCAGCGATCAAATTTATGTCTAAAGCATGCAAGTTTGATTCGGCCATTAACTTTGCCAATCCCTGTCCTTTGACCAGCTTTGTGGGCTTTATTTCCACATCATATTCCAACAAAGCCGTAATCCATTTGCCTCTTCTCCCTTCCAGATCGGTCTGCACTAAAACATATTTTACAACAGCGTTAGGAACATAGGCTAGAATGTGAGAATGTAGGATATATACCCAAAAATCCTTCAATGCCTTCACAAGTGCCAGGGCTTGCTTCTCAATGATGTTGTACTTTAAAGCTGCATCCCTTATAGCTCTGCTAAAGAATGCAATGGGTCTTTCGTGATCATCTCTTTTCTGCAATAATACTGCTACCATAGTGTGCTCAGAAGCAAATGAAAACAATATGAAATCCTGAGTGTAGTCCGGGCTGACTAGAACTAGAGCTGAAGAAAGGGCCAATTTGACCAAGTTGAAAGATTTTACAGCCTCCTCTGTCCATTTCACTTGGCTGTCCTTCTTGAGCATGTTGGTCATCTCTCTTAAGTGTTTAGCAAGATTAGGCACAAAGCAACGCAGAAAATTCATCTTACCATTGAACGATTGTATCTCCTTTTTATTCCGGGGCAGATCGATTTGCTGAATTGCTTGCACACGTGCTGGGTCAATACGAATGCCATCCTTTGAAATGATGTGCCCAAGTAATTTGCCTTCCTCCATGGCGAACAAGCTCTTCTTAGGATTCAGCGATAGACCATATTTTCTGCACTTTTCAAAGACAGTTTTTAGGTGATGCATGTGCTCTTCATCAAATTTGGAAAATACCGTCAAATCATCCAGGTACACCACCAAAAACACATCCTTCTCATTCACAAAAGCCAAGTCCATTGCACGCTGAAATGTGGCACCTGCATTCTTTAAACCAAAAGGCATTTTAGCATAATGAAAGGTTCCCCATGGAGTGGTGAATGCCGTCTTGTCTCGGTCATCCTCATGGACAGAAATTTGGTTATATCCAGAATAACCATCAAGCAGTGACATACGAGATGCCCCCACTACTCGCTGAAGTATATGGTCCATATTGGGTAGTGGATAGTTGTCCTTCAATGAGACTTTATTTAGATTTCTGAAATCAATGCATAGGCAAATCTCATCGGTCTTCTTGTGTACAGGCACTAAGTTGGAGATCCAATCTGAAAATCTGATGGGCACAATGATGCCTGACTTGTACAACCTGTTTAGCTCATTTTCAATAGATGGCAGCAACTTTGGATTTATCCTTCTCAGCTTCTGTCTAAATGGTTTTTGATTGGGCTTGATGGGTATTATGTGTTGAATAATATTGGTATCATAGGTCTTTAAATCAAAATAATCCCAAGCAAACACATCTGCAAATGAATCCATCAAACCGATGTATTTGTCCTTGATCTTCGGCGGTAATGCTTTAGAAAATTTTACCAACTTAGGATCGGCAGCTGTTCCGATGTTGACCTCTTCTACACCCTTCTCTGTTGGTTGCAATGTTGGCTTGCGGGCTACATCATCCTGATCAAAAAGTTCTTCTAGAGGTATCAAGCCTTTAGGAATGATGTTATTCTTCAGCTGCAACACATCCATTTCATTGATCTGCACTTCATCTATACCATTCCCTTTGCCCTCATCGTTTTCTACATCAATTGAGGTTTCTTTGAACTTGCCTTTGTTTAGTAGAAAATCCTTAGTCTCCTCATCATCTTGAAACACTTGCCAATATCGCTGATTGTCTGGAATGGTTGGATGATGCTTGACATGGATTTCAAATTTATTGCTGGAGTTCATGGGGATCTTCAAACTGCTTGCTGCCTTGGCAAGAGCATCAACAATACTATTTTGTATATGAGGCACACATATCAAGGTGTATTCTGAAAATAACTTTAAGATGTCTAAAACTGCATTACGATAGGCCCGCATCCTAGGATGTTTTTCTTGATACTCACCTCTGACCTACTTTATTACCAATTCGGAGTTACCATATACCAAAATACTTTTTGCATTCAACTTTCTAAGAATCTTCAAGCCAACAATCAGAGCTTCATACTCAGCTTCATTGTTTGAACATTCAAAGGCCAGCTTGTAAGAGCAAACCCTCAAGCTACTAGGCACTTTGTTTGGGGCAGAGAAAGGACTGTGTACCCAAATTCCAATTCCAGCACCATCATTTCCTACTGCGCCATCGAAATCCATGGTCCACAAGCCTTATTCCTCCTCTTGTAAGTGCTGGAAATCTATTTGCTGTGCCTTTTCCACTTGCTGTCCATTACTTTCAGCTGATTGCCCAACATTTTCCTGCTTTTCTTGTCCTTCTTTCTTCAAAATTTCTTTGAAATTTTCTGTTATTTCTAGAATGTCATCTGCTTCTACTATCTGACTATCTATATCATTTAAACTATCTGAAAAGAAAACAAAAGACTCTAAATCTGTATGTACATAGTTAATAGGATGATTTATAGGTTTCTCCTTGCTTGTGATCATATATTTCATTTTTTGTTCCCGATATAACTTCCTCATTTTTCCAAACACTGGGATTGTTGCATAGGAGAAATCCAGCTGTAGTGTCCCTTTCAATTTTTCTACCCAAGACCTGGAAAGAAGCATGCCAAACCTTGGAGGAATATCTGCTACCACCACATCCATCAAAACATTTTTCATAGGAAGCTGATCCAAACTCACAACCAAGTCCTTGATGAGTCATATACATCTTACTCTGCTGGAATCAAATGAATAGGGATCATGATATTGCTGGGTGATGTCCAGACCAAGCTTATCCATGATAGCCTTGGGCATAAGATTGTGAGAAGCTCCGGAATCGAACATGGCATTGTGTAACACAAAATCATGCAATCGTAAACTGATATAGAAGGGTGGCACATTGCTATCAGGAGACTCACCATTCGATGTTGGTCCAAAAATCATTTTGGGCTGATCATCTTCTACATTTACCATGTCGGACATTGGGTCCAAATTCAACATTTTAGAATTCTGTCCTCTATAACTGTTGTTCTTCATTATTTCAGTCAAGGGAATGGATACCTTTAACTTAGAAATCTCATTCTCTAAGCTAAAAGCAGGAGTCTTTTCTACCTATTTGACTAGGATCTCTTTCTTTTCTTTTTCTTCTGATGTAGCTTGCTACTGTGATTGTTCTGCTAATTTTGATTTGCTGCTCTCCGGACCAACCGCCTCCTTTCCTTTTCTTTGTGTAGCTAATGAGTCGTTCTTTGCTGCTTCAACCTCCTTCTTTTTCTGAATTGGTTTGGCCTGAACATCTCTGTTTCTAAGTGAATATCGCTGCTATTGTGCAGACAAAGTATTCATATATCCCCTTTGATATTCTTCTGATTCTTCTTCCAAAACAGTGTCACTAGCTAGAATAAAATCCGTGTCTTGGTGTGCAGCGAAATTCACTACACATTCTTCTTCCTCGGTAATGTAAGTAGGCAGCTTATCTGGAGTAAAGAGGTGGTTTTCTTCGCCTATTACATTCCCGTCCTCATCCGACTCCGGTCCATGCACAAAATTCTGGTGCAAAGGCGTTTGTACCGGTTGTTGTGCTATCTGCTCTTGATTTCGCTGATCTCTCTGTCTTATTCTATATTGTGGCTGCTGCTAGCCATGGAAGTTAGGATTCCTAACTTGTGGCTCAGGCTTGTCGAGTTTCACCCTTTCAAGCATCTGCTCTACCTTTTTCAGTAGTTGATCCATTGAAGAAGATTCTTCTTTCACAGTGGTTTTCTTTTCTGCTTTCTCTCTAGCTCTTTTGGACAACAGATTTGCTTCAACGCTGACTGAAATTTTCTGCATGTATTCCATTGTGGCCGGTTCTCTCTCTCTTAATTGGGTGGCCATGTCAGCATCAAAACCATCTGGAAACTTCATCATAGCTAGTCCCACAGGTGGCTTTAGATGATCTGGAATTTCGTTATAGACTGCATTAAATCTAACACAATAATCTTGGACCGACTCACCAGCGTTTCATTTGATTTGTTCATATTCGACCAGAATTTGAAGGGGATTCTTTTTCACTTCCCACCAGTTTAAAAATTGTCTTTGTAGTTCAGCCAAGGTAGTGATACTTTCTGTCGGAAAACCTCTGAACCATTTCCTCACATCACCTGCAAATGTCTGTACAAAGAGCCTCATTGCCACATTCTCCGCATCGATCTCATGAAGTTCATAGAAGTCTGTCATTTTGTCTACATGTTGCTGAGTAGTAATGTTGTTAGGAGTGCCATCAAAAAACAAGATTTTACTTTGATAATCTATTGGCATATCATCTAGAACTTGGGGTAGAACAAGGGGTGCAAAACGAGTAGCCATCATTCTCGGTGGATTTGGCCTTGGAGGTGTTGGAGGAGTGTGAACAGTTTGTAAGGGGCTTGCAACTGGAGTTTGGGGCTGTGTTGCAATATAATTATCAATTAACCTATTATCTCTTTCTATTTCCAAGTCTACAAGAAATTGCGGATTGGGGACAAGTTAGTCAACAACCCTTTCGGATTTAGACTCAAACAATGATATCTCAAACTGTTCGTCAAACTCAAGCTCTTCAAGATACTCAAAAATGTCAGGACATGAATGGGATTTGAACACGGGAGTTATGGTGCTTTCTTCATGAAGGAGTCTCGGGATCAAATTGGGGTTTTCGTAGATATGAGGAGGATCGGGGTCTGGTTTGGCTCTGGTATATCATCTCGAAGCCAGCATGCTATTGAGAAAAATCACAGGACACAACCAACTTACTCAACCTTTCCAATCCTAAGCTCATCATCCAGAAGCTTAGAATTATTATGAAACAAGGGGATTTGATTTCAGTTTGTCCCCAGAGAAGTCGCCACTATGTTAGCACCTAAATATGCCTTAGGCTGAAGGAAGGCAAAAATTAGGGTAACCACAAACCATGCTCAGTCTAGTAGCTATCCCTACCAGAGCAGGAGAGGGCTCTCTCCGAGTCATGCTTAGTGAATAGATAATCAAAAATGGTTTGAGATGACTTGCAATGAAATATTTACCTTAGGCTAGTAAGTGAATAAGGATTCGCGAAACAATTTTCATGAATGACCGAGCTTCTGGGATGGTATGGGACCAACGGTCAGCAAAGAACAAAGAATTTAATACAAAGGCACAGATTATTCTGTGAGGAAAGGTAGGCAGAAAATGTAACAATTTAGTTTGAGGTACCACGGCATGAATAGATTTCCGAAGAAAGTGAAAAGGGCACAGTGACATGAATCCTTTTCAATAGAAGAATAACACTGAACATGAAATTTTCCCACAGGAAGAGTAATAAAATTGAATTCTACCTAATCTCACTCAGAAAATGTCACTGGAAATGAACATGAATTGAATTATGAAACATAACGAAATACATATGAAAACATAAGAGACACATTTGCTACACTCACAACCACAAGAATCTCATGAAACAGAGCTGATGCCTTTCATTAATTCTTTGTCAAAAATAAATAGTGAAGAAACAAAGTTTCTTTCCCACAGTCTCCCAGAAGTTACAAGCCAACCAACCTTTTTCAAATATATTGCATACAATATATAGAATGTGCCATGAAGAGATAGAATGCCCAAGGGTTGGGGAGTTACTCGAATCATTACAAAATGGAGGTGAAGAGCCAACCATCAACTACAGGTTCAGCGTTACAAACATGACAAATGGCTTGGGTGTCCGTTTGCCTTCCTTCGCCACTTGGATAGAAGCCAATCTGGAGAAAAAACACTTTAAATTCCGCCTTTGGTGCCGAAAAACCAAAGTGTAGATAAGCGGGCCCACTTGGAGAAGTCGCGAACCGAAATTTCGCGAAACGGAAGCAAATTGGGCAATTTTTCCTCTGTGCGCTGCGCTACTTTGGGGCCTATTTTGGGGCACTTTCAGGTGTCCAAAATGTGCCCAAGTGGGCTTGTTGCAAAGCCTGTCCTGTCTACTTTCTAACCCCACTAGAATTTTGGAATTTGGTGCTCATTTTCCCCTCCAAATCTTCATTCTCCCAAGATTGCTTCCTGTGTGTCAAAAAAGTGGCAGAGAGGCCATTTTTGGGTGTTTTTTGACCTTTTGGAGACTCATACCTTGCCAAAATTTCTTTCCCGGACACTAGTAGTCATGATTTTCCATGCTGAATCCAAAAATGCAAGCCATTCCTCATTTGGAGCTCTAGAATTTTAGTGTGCAGGGAAAAATCCCTGTTTTTTGCCCAAAAAATTACCATGTGAACAAAAATTCCCCAAATTTCTTGAAATTTGGGCTGGAGGTTCCCTATGGGATGTTATGATCGGCTAAGGAAGCCTCAGCCAAGATTCAAATCCGATCTTGCTCTTTTGCCTCTTTTGCTTTTCTTTTCGCTTTCAAACTCCTTATTCGAGCCTGTGCACTCATGTTTCACACCCTGTAACAGAAAGCCATATGTCTCAGTAGAGCAAGGTCCTGGTCAGCTTTGTCCAGTAGCCTCTCCAAATGCATGTTGACCCTCTCAAGGTTTTCCTCCCAATCCTCATTGATTTCTTGCTCCAAAGATGTGAGCTCAACCCTTCTTCTTTGAGCAGCTTGGCGATGCTCATGAATGTTTTGCAGCTCCATAATTGTCTGTTGGTCCTCAAGCTACTTGTTTCTCTGCTCCAGGTACTTCATGTTCCACTTGGCCCTCTCCAAGTCAAGGGATAAGGACTCAATCACTGATTGCTGCTCCTGGATGATCTCTGTAAGCTTCGCATTTTTTGGTTCTGCATCTGTCTCATCATCATGGAGGAGAACGAATTCAGTCTCTCATTAACCTGATGGCCCTTCCTCCTGTATTGGCTCCTTACCCTTGCCCTGCTCCTATGATGCTGATGTCGGAAGCGAGGCCCCTTCCACCCCGGGTGGAGATAACACTCACTTTGCTGCTGCAAATAAGGGTCTACTGCCTCTCTGATAGGTGATGTATACTGGCATAGTAGTAGTCTCATGCCGCTCATACTGATGGGATGGGCCACCTATCTCATGCTCTGCCTCTGATACTGCCTGTGGAGCACTGAAGAAGTCATGGGAGATGAATTCCTCCCAAGAAATACCCTGCAATCCCAATTGATGGTCCACGAAAATACGGATAAGAGCAAAGTGATAAACACTGTTGAGCTACTGTCGAGGGGTCTTGTGTTGCATGAAATTCTTCATCCTCTTTAAGTTCTCGTAGATGAAAAATGGGAGGTTCATCATCTGCACCCTGGTAAAGTGCATGAGAAACCTGATGTGATAGGCATAAAGGTGAGAAAACCTCCCCTCACAATTGAAGTACTTCATGATCAATTTCATGAGTGGAGCATACTCATCTCTCAAAAATCTGAATGGAAAAACTCTCATGAGATGGCTCAAACAGCTGGCCTTAATGTAAGGCTCATAATGATGCCTCTTCACCTTCTTCTTCTTATGCCATTGTTCTTCAATGTTCGGTATGCCTGTTTCCACTCATATGGTTTCGGGTGTCAATGTGAAAGTGACCCTAGCCAAGATAGACTGTCCTCCATGTAGGTGAAGTGCAAAAAGATGGGCCAGCTCATGATGAACTCTGACATTTGCCACTCTCTGACAAAATTCCAAACATGCTAAGTGCTAGAATCAAGACATAAGCAAGAGGGCATGCCTGCAACTCAGTGAGGGTGTTTAGCTCATATCTAACATGTTTGCCACTCTGGTGATGTCTCTTGGGGGTCTGTTTTCCTGAAGCTGTATCACTGTGGGTCTCCTCCTCATATTCTGATGAAACCTCGGATGCCATGATTGCTATTTGCACACTGAATTTAGGCTGCCCTTTGATTATAGTGAAGCTGGAGTTTTCTTTGATAATATGCCACCAAGGGGAAAATTAAAGAGGGAGCATTAGGATGGGGGACAATATAATGGGAATATGGATTTACAGGAAAATTGTATTTAGGGATATACAAGGGGTTTTGGGGTATTTTGATAGGGTAGGGTTTGTGTTGTTTGCAAGGTAGGGTTTGGGTTTTTTGGGAAATAGGAGGAGGGGAAAGGGAGTATGATTTTGGTAAGGTTAGGGTAGTGATTATGGGGACAATGGCATAGGGGAATGAGTAATAGGGGTAGGGTAGGAAAAAAACCTTGGCAGCACTGTCACCGTATCACAAACCCTAGCATCATGGTTTTCTTGATGTCCTCTTTTGTTTTCTTAAAAAAAAATAAATTTGCATTCGATTTATAATCATAGAACCATGTTATTCCTTTCAAATTTTATGCAAAAGTGGAGGTAGGTTGCCTACCTTTCAAATAGCAGAGCTCCACAAAAATTTGGAGTGATTTGCCAATGTTTTTTGGCCCTTGGTCTATGTGTGCCACGCGCAAAACCCAGTGCGCTGCACGCTGGGTATGCGTTGTGCCTATGGTAATTTTCAATGGTGGGCAGGCTGCGTGTGCGCCGCGCTCCTGGGTATATGCGCCGCACCCTCTAAAACCACCTCCAACTCACTCAAACACTCACAATTTCACACTCACACCTTTGCAATGTCTCTCCAAGGCTTGTAATAGCACAATGCCCTTGATTTGGATGAAAACATGTATATATAGCCTTGGAAGAGATGTGTTTAATTTTTGCTTCCTTGAAAACCCATTTTTCTAATGTTGCATTTTGCACTTTTTTCACTGACTTTAAAACACATTGATTTTCACTTTCCCTTTGAAATTTTGGCTCAAATGATGAAATTTTCAGCACTCTTTGCAGGGACTGTATGACAGGACATTTGGCCATGGAAACCATGACTGCATCTGACAAAATCAACTGGCGATTTTTTTGGAAAATTTTGTCATAAATGACGTTGTTTGACTTTTCTTCAAAACATAGTTTTGAAGAAGAGTCAAAGTCTATCCACATGACAATGAAGCTCTCTGAACCATAGCTGTGTGAGGGCCTCCCTCTGGCTTGCATGGCTTTACTGGACATGTTTCAAAGACCAAATTGATGAATTCCTAGACCTAAACATAGAAAATGAATTTTTTCCTTTAAAGGACCAGACCTTGACTGTCATGGACTCTGGTGGTTATTGACAAAATATCTGAGCCAGCAGGGGCTAGACATGATTGGAAATGACTAGCATGACCTTCTCCGTCAGATTATGGCATGCGCCTAGCAGAATGTAGCTGAGTGAATGGAGCGGGACACCTAAACATGAAATGCATAAAGAGTTTTGATCTCTGACGGAGGCCTGACCAGATCGACTCTAACAGGACTATTTTGTGTTCTTTCTTTTTTGAGAGGGTCCCAGCACTCCACCCTAGGGTATATGTTTCCATCAGCACCCCACGAGATCCACGCATGGGTAGGTGGGCCGACCTGATGAAACGTCTAGGGGGTGGGGACGTCCCACGAACTGCATTTGACGATGACTTCTTTTCCTAGTGGGATTAGCAGATCATCGCCATAGATGACTACCCTTATGCTGGGTTGGATTTCCGAGGAGATCCCGATCTAGCATTACCACCAACCACAGCATGGGGCGACATTGGTAAGTATTTTTTGATTTTATGATTTTTTGGATTTTTCAAATATAATAATGAATTTTGAAAATTATTTTTGAAGGGATTCAAATGACTAATATGATGATCATGTTCCAAATATTGGGCCGGTATGACTAGATGGTTTCCCGTGGCATGGACGGCGCGGCCGAGGAGCTGAATAGGGGGCTGTTGATACAAAACGGCTTCTACATACAGTTCAGCGACACTTGGTGAGACTAACTCAGCGAGTACCGATGGCTTCCGTAGAGGATCTTCTTGAGGATATGCAGCGTCATGTGGTTGGCATGCCATGTGACTGGGTTCGCACTTTTATGCATGTAGCCAATGCGATAACTACCTATTTAGCCGCTCATCCTGAGCCGGGGCATTAGATATACCAGACATGATTATGAGCATTTGAGTCCCAATTTTGTATATTAGGCCGGTATGACTAGATGGTTTCCCGTGGCATGGACGGCGCGACCGAGGAGCCGAATAGGCGGCTGTTGATACAGAACGGCTTCTACATATAGTTCAGCGACACTTGGTGAGACTAACTCAGCGAGTACCGATGGCTTCCATAGAGGACCTTCTTGAGGATATGTAGCGTCATGTGGTTGGCATGCCATGTGACTGGGTTCGCACTTTTAGGCATGTAGCCAATGCGATAGCTACCTATTTAGTTGCTCATCCTGAGTCGAGGCATTAGATATACCAGACATGATTATGAGCATTTGAATCCCAATTTTGTATATTTTTTGGAGAGACTTATGTACACTCGAGATGTTTTATGATACATATACATATATATATATATATATATATATATATATATATATATATATATATATATACAATTCGACTTTTTTGATGCTTGATTTTATTGTGATGAATGATTGATGTGCCAGTCTAATGCTTGATTAGCGATAGAATCTGCTAACCAATTATGAGATCTTGGAATGTGCAAATAATTAATATAAGTAAATGATATTTGCAACAACCTCACCCTTAAATACTGGCGATATAAACATGGATCCCTTACCCGATAAATGTTGTTCAATTGTGACACTATCAATTATGAATCAAGATAAACTACCAACAAGTCGATTCCATAAGAAATTTCCTCAGATAGTAAATTAATGACGACAGTATACTCAGCCATATTATTTGAAGCAGGACCAATGCATACGCCACTTGATACCATCAATTGACCAGTTGGATAGTAGAGTAGCCAAGCTACGGAAGCGAGATTTCGAGTGTGTCGACTAGAACCATCGACGAACCCAAAACAGACCAAGTCATCCATCAACACTTGCCACAGCAGACCAAAATGTGTTGATATCAAAAACTCTCGATGAGATATGTACAAATATACATAATGTACAAAGAAGCCATTGCCTAGTTGCTAAGCAAAGTACTCCTTAAGGTAGAGCCCATCAGGGGGCTCCACCCATTTGCTCCTAAGGATGTTTATCAGTACAATTATCGAACCAATCAATATACTTCTTTTGGAAAGTGACTGTGTTGGAGCCAAAGGGACCGTACAAACATCGCTAGTCAGACTGGAGGACCTAGATTCAACTTCATGCAAAGGGGAATGAAAACATGACCGACGATGTAAATCTTCCAAAGGTCGATCTACAGCCGTCATTGCTTCGAATATCGCTTCTTCAGATGGAAAAATGATATTTGAGCAATCCAACGCAGAAGTGGAATCAAGGTTCCGAGGATGAGCCACATCACCATCTATCTCATTCTCAAAGGAAGGAGTAGAATGGTTGTCTGCAGAGTTGGTGATAAACTCACATCTAGGCTCTGCTGCAGATGTAAGAGATTTTATTTCACCCACCTTGCCGTCATCTGATATGGTTGCAAATAAAAATAAGGGTCCAAGATCCGAAAAATAATGAGCTTGAACAAACTCTTTCCGTAAAGGGTCCCTGGAGGATGAAATTGTATCTATTCTAGCCGTAGGAGGGGGAAGATCAAACGTACCCATCAATGAAGAGTACATCCCGACTCCTAAATTCTCAGTAGGCAGACGGGGGTTATCTACTAAGGGAACAGTAGAGTCCAAAGTTGCTCGAGGATCGACTGGAGAATAATCCAATTGATCAACCTTAACAATTTTTCCTTCATGAGGAAAGCAAATGACACGAAACAGAGTCGAAACAACGACTTCCATTTCAAATACCCAGTTCCTTCCTAAGAGGAGATTATAGTCTAAGTTAGCATCAATGACTTCTACTTCAATATTAATGACCTTCCCTCAAACACATATAGGAAAGGACGGGATAATCCCATATGGCCCATGATAATGACCATCAAACGTTGTTAAGAGGGTAGGTGAAGGAACAACCGATGGTGATCCAATGGCCTTCTAGCATTACATAGACATGACACACATGGAAGCTCCCTCATCTATAACCGTCCAAAAAATATTCATTTTCTGGTAGGTAGACTTTATCTGGAAAGCCATGTGATGAGGAAGTCTCTTTTTGACATTATTCATATCAAAAGTGAGAGCTAAGGAATTACGTGGATCCACTGCCCCCATTGCTGACAGTAATGCACTTCTTTGAGCAGGACATGACTGGAGAACCTCTAAAGTGGACATAGCACATGGAATCTGAGCCAGATCCTCAATAATGGAGTAATTCTGGGTTGCCCTAATATTAGGGTTGATAGTTGCGCGTTTAGCGGAACCTTTCGGTGTCCATGGTATAGTCTTGACAGAAGGTCGCTCAATATGAAGTGGGTTGGTAGTTTCAGGGACTGATTTATCCTTAGAAGTTCCAGCTTCACCATAATCCTGTGACTGAGTAGCCACATGGACGTTAGAACCCATCATGAAAACATTTGATGATTTTCCCCTTCTTGGCTACCCCCTCAGGAGGTACCCGGATTTGAACTCACGCCAGCAAGCAATTGCTGCCCTTGGGGAAAGGGGTTGGTTAACACAGCTTGAGAACTAGAAGCCCCTTGCTACCCTAACAAGCACTGAGCATCCTGAATCTTTGGGCAGAGATGAGTTAAATGGTCTCCACTGCACAACTTGCATGGAAACTTGACTTTCTTTCTAGACTCATTTCTACCACCACCAGCATTATTGCTGGATTTATTTGCGTCAGCCTTCCCATCCTGGTTCTTTTTCTTACCTCATCCTTTCTTTTTCCCATTGGAATTTTGATTTCCTTTAGGGTTATCAGATTGGACGGCATTAATCGAAGAGGGTTGGGAAGCCGAAGGGTTAGACGATATGACTTGGTTGTTAGGAGCAATTTGCAAAGACAACTATTGCAATTGGCTCAACATGTTCACCGCATTTGTGTCTACGATCCAACAATACCATCCACACAGGGACCTAGCTTCAACTTGGCTATATCAACCTTAGACCCAAGAGCATATGGCAAGTATTTTTGTAGGATCCTAGACTGAGAGTAGATCAATTCTAATTTCTAGGCCCTAAAAATGGCTTTCTCCTTAGAATAGACTCCGGACATGAAGAAATACTTAAAGATCTCAGGTTGTAAAGATTTCAAAAACCATTCGAGACGGTACTCCGGAGGGATTTCGGCTTTAATGAGCCTTTTTCTCCGTCTCCATTCCTGAATATGATCAGAAATGTGAGTTGTCGTGTCCTGACGAAAATTGGCGTGAAGTTCAGTTCCGGCATCATAACAGACAGGCAACTGGAAATGATTTAAGAAAATATTAGCTAAGTCAAGAAAATATGTAAAGTTGCCCCCTGGCAACTCTATATACCATTTGGCCGCATTACTATAATTCAAGGTGCGTTGAAAAAGTCTCAACCTAACCGAGTCATCGATAAGGGAGTTAGATGAGCACCACAAATGGAATGTGGTTACATGGTTGCTTGGGTCTTCACTGCTCTTCCCTTCGAATTTTGGAATGTCCAAAGGGAGTTTGGTTGGGACTGGAGGCCAGGCCGGATTATATTTGATTGGATCGTTTGTTAATTTCATGAGATCTGGCAAGTTCAAAATTGCCAGAAAAGGAAGCCTAGGAGGACCTTGGGGATTCCACCCGGACTGGGCGGAGTTCCCAAAGTTCTGAAAAGATTGGCCTGGATTTTGGAAGGCACCGGGCTGGCCGAAGAATCCAGTAGAATCGGCTGAACCAAAAGGCAAGCCTTGTGATCCAGCAAAACTCAGAGTTTGACCAACTCCGACCACAAAACCTCCATAACCAGCAAAGCTTCTCTTAAAGGATTATAAGGAGTTGATAACCCATGATACAGATTCCAAGCAGAAGCTAAGGGAGGAATATTTTGAAACAAGCTAACTGTGGAGTACAGCCTATTCCCTTATTGGCCGAAAAACGGATTCCCAGTTCCCATGCCATTAACCCCAGGGTTAGTCCAACCTTGGAAAGGATTGCTGCTTTGTCCTGTAGAAGAAAAAAGCATAGATCCTACTGTTGGGTTGGAATATGGTATATGACCACTTCCGAAAGGAAAACCCGGGAATGAATTCGATCCACTCATCATGGATGTGGAGGCACTAAACAGAACTGAAGGAATACCCTGTGAATGGGTGCCAAATGGGAAGAATTCAGAACTAAAAGCACTGGTTTGGAAATTTCCACTCGTGGAAGGAATGGAGGTAGACCCAAGTAAATATGTGCTAGCAAAACACCCAAACAAAGAAGTAGAGGAGATGGAAATCGTTCCTCCCCCTTGTACTGATGTTGGAGTCTGCATAGTTGTAGCACTTGTAGCAGAAGCCATGCTTCTAGTAGTGGTCATTGATGGTAAGTGCGTAATGTGACTTGGACTTGATGGTCTATGCATCAAAGTCCCAACGTATTGTAATACTTCTGGATAGCTAGATGGTAGGGGAGAATGCGGAGCCGCTAATGACTCTGAGAGTTCTTCTACCTTTATGTTATTCCCTATTTGAAAGAGAACTCGAGAAAGAACTGGAGTGTTCCTCTCTTATTTTGCGGAAGTACCAGGCCTTACTTGAACACTAATGTCCCCAAGAGGAGGATCAATCCCCGATGCGTCAGCTACCATGGGACGAAACCCACCAGCAGTATTACCTCTGCGCCTTCTAGGAAAAGGCTCTAAACTTGGTGGTGAAAGACCACGAAGTCTTCGAGACCGTCTAGGTGATCGGTCAACCACTTTGAATTTTTTATTAAGATCTAACTAAAGACTCAAAAAATTGAAAGCTAGGCTGACTAAGAGCACAGAGCACACACTATAAAGTCCCTAAAAGATATTAGCCAGTCAAACAACTTCCAAGTATTTCCGCTCCGGGTGATTAGGACCGGACACAAAAATACAAGAAAGTGAATTAAGGGGCATTCTAAAGATAGTCTGGGATAATGACGGCCCAGTGCTATCAGCGAAGGTAACAGAGGAAGTTACACTGACCTCCTAACAACAGCCTGTGCCGGTGCAAGCCCCCAAGCTTCGCAAGGGTGCCCTCCAGTAGTACCATTGAGAATGATGCAACATCGACCTCAGGTGCCACGGGATTCCCCTCCCCAGCCACCTATTTAGATCCCTAAGAGTAGCAACTATGGATACCAACTCGTTGCAGAAGCCAGGAGGAACAGTCGTGAGGTAAGATCAGACAAGTAGGAGAGGGGGTATCTCTCTTCCCAGTCTTCAAAAACCCTCGTTCTTAACTCCCAGATCCGTAGCTTTCCTGGTCTTCCTAACACTATTGGATTTTCACTCACTATCTGACTCCTATGTTTGACAGTTTAAATGGCCTTGGAGATTTATCTCGCCACTCACCTAATCCAAGGCCCTAAAATATCCTAAAACTTGTTGGTGTGTCTAACTTGACAATTATAAAAAGCTCTAGTATATTTTAATTAGCGCTTGTTTTTAAATGGGTTGTTCTTTAAGTCAAGGGAATAGCGGAAGTGAAACTAGTGGTGTTTTGATGCAAAAGAAATTAATAAAAACCAAACTACATGAAAATGCACTTGTTTTCATTTTTCGATGAAAAGAAATTTCTACAGGGTTCAGAGGAACTTCAAGAAAAACAACAAATTTCTTTTCTTCTATTTTACTCACGCTTCACACTCACAAAAGTTAACAAAGCTATGGATGCCTAAAAAGATGTGCAAATCTATCCTAATGCAATGAGTACATGCTGATGCAAGACTTAAGACTACTCTAAATCAAGAAATGAAAGTTACTTGTTTATCAATTTTTATTTTTCCACTTAAAATGTTTAGATGGAATATGAGTTGCTACCATTCATTTCGTCTAAACACTAAAAACAAGTTTCAAGACAAACAAAAATGCACTTTCATTCACTAAAAGGAAACCAAATCAAAACAAAGTTCAAGAAAGCAAAACCAAGTTTTTCAAAAAGTTTTCTTCAAAAGCAAAAACAAAAATGTCTTTTCAAAAATGCTCTCAACAAGACTGAAACTTTATGATTGAAGAATAGGCAACAAACACTTTTTCAAGTTGACAACACACAATGGATGAAAACTCAACAAAAAGAAATGTGTTTAAAGATTCTCTTAACAATCAAAAGCAGGAATGAAAGATTTGGCAACAAATACCAAAAGATCAAAAAGACAATTTTCAAGAAAGTGTCAATCAACAACTTTCATGAAACAAGAAAAGTAGATGGTCACAAAAAGCAGTTTTGTCAAGCAAACAAAAAGGTCACCAAAAACAAGATTTAACACAAAGATTGAGATCAATCTTCCTGCCCTGATGAATCAGAGCAGCCAAGATTCCCAGCAAGAAATCTTGCATGCTTAAGCAAAAAACGATGATGCTTGCAAAAACAAAACCAAAAACAAGACCAACACTTCTCGTAATCAGAGAGAATTTGAAATCAAATACTTGTTGTAAAACTAACAATTGACATTGGAAAGTAACCGTTCAGGACTGAATAAAACCAGCAGACAGACCTTCAGAGACAAAAATATTTAAAAAATATTGAAAATTGCAAGATACACGTGACTATATCGATGTACAGTTGCGTGTATACATGACTATGCCTAAGGAAACCTGCGTATACACGGTTTCACTTAAGGAAAAATGCGTATATACGCTTCTGTAAACAAGAAAAACAACGTATATAAAAGATTTCAAGAAAAAATAGAAAATAGTCTGAAGAAACTGACCAAACTTATAATTCTAATTCCTACAGGAACAGACTACACAGCAACAGCAAGCAAATAGACAACTAAGCCCTGATTGGCTTGAGCACACCCAAACTAGGAACAACAATGGTGTTGTCCCTAGTGGAGTCACCAATTCAGTTAAGGGAAAAGTTCCCCTAGAGTCTTGGGCTGATACCCTAGCAGACTGAAAGTTGTTTATACAGAGAACACACATTCCATACAACCATGATGCTAATATAAGTAAACTCTACGATAAGGGGTGTACCTGAGGTCCTACGTTTGAGAAGGTCCTTCCAGTGTTCAAACCCTTCTTGGAGTTCCTTTCACTCCTCAGACCTGCAAAACAACTAGTTCAAGAAAATACAGCAGTATATGGACTAAACATTATAAAGAAACCATCTTCATATTATAAAGAAAGGTAGTTAGTTATGCAATTAAACAACCATTCACATATGAATTCTAACATGAATATCATAAACATGAAGAAGATTTATATTAGGAACAAAGACATGTGTTTATTTTATTATAGAAAAATAAAGTACAGAAAGGAATAATTTCACCTAAGTCGTCCTTTTGCAGGCTCCAAGCAGAACCGTCCTCCAGTTTCATCCAGTCTCAAGCCTTTAACAAACTCCTTCCATGACTTACTCCATGATATCAAAAGTAGTAGATGGACATCATCACACAAGGAAACAAGGGTTTCCTGTAAAAATGGGGGAACTGAAAGAGGCATAAGGATCTTCAGAATTGGTCAGGGAAATCTCAACATAATAACCTTTCTCTCTCTTCTCTCCTCCCTTAGGCCTTCCCATTTAAGCCTTTTTATACTTATCCCAAAGTAGATTTTTAGTTGGGAATTCGTTGGGAATAGTTGGGCCACAGGCACTAACAGGTGATCAATAGGTAAAAACCGCGATCTCCACCTGAAATTAAGGAGATTTAAGTGTTTTAAGACATATACACGTGTTGGGTATACACATACCTGCGTATAAACGCATTTAGCTAAGGGCAATGTCACGTATAGGGAATAAAAAACTGTTTTATAAATTTTGGACTAGGTCTGGAAGGAGGGGTTTCCCTGGGCCATGAGTGCAATATCACAAACCATAAGAGTGAGATTTGGAGCTATAACAGTTGGCACCCTATCTGATCTATTATTAGGAAGAGAAGCACCTGTCAAATATGAAGACCCAGGAAATCCAATAGTTACAGTGCAAATCAATGGACAAACCTGTTCAAATGCCCTAGTTGATTTAGGGGCCGCAATTAAAATTTTAACAACCACCACTTATCAAAAATTGGGTATTACATCAGTGGAACCAACCTCTACATTATTAGAACTGGTTGACCGATCAGTAGTTAAGCCAGAAGGAACACTACACAATGTAATGGTATCCATTGATTCCTAGGAATACCCTGTCAAATTTCTGATAATCAACCCAAAAACCGACTCGATGGACACCCGTTAATTTTAGGTAGACCTTGGCTTGCAACTTCTGATGCTTACATTGGTTGCCGATAAGGTAGTATGACCATAGCTAGAGGGAGTAATATCAAGAATTTAGCTCTATACGCTCCAGCCTAGCCAAGTTTAACAATAATAAAAACTAACAAACATCATGCATCATACCTCACAGAAAACATTAGATCCCCATTAACCATAGAAGATGCCCTCGATTTCAAATACCAAATAGAGGATGATGTTATTAACAACTTCATTAACCAATCAGAATCTAGGTCCTATGTACAATGTCACATGATAGAGGTAGCATTTGACAATGAACTAGCAGAAGATCCTCTCAAAGAAAATCATGATCAAACAATACCCACTACCGTTGTTTCAAACAAAAAAACTATAGAGATTGAGCTAGGTAAAACCTTGAACATCAATAATAACCTGACTCCTGAACAAGAAGAAACATTGGTCCAACTACTGATAAAATATAAGGAAGCTTTTGCATGGGATTATTTGGACATGAAGGGAATTAATCCCTAACTGTGTACGCACCACATTTATACAGAAAAAGATGTGAGATCTGTTTGCCAACCTCAACGGAGACTCAACCCTCATATGAAAGATATTGTGAAAGCTGAATTACAAAAAGTTTGGGATGTAAACGTATTTATCCAATCTCCGATAGCAAATGGGTCTCTCCACTAGAAGTGGTGCCAAAGAAGAATGGAAAGTGGAGAATTTTTGTAGATTACAAAGAATTAAACAAAGCGACACAGAAAGACCGCTTTCCCCTTCCATTCATTGACTAGTTGTTAGACACATTAGGAGGAAAGAAATTCTTTTCTTTCTTGGATGGCTTCAGTGGATATAATCAAATTCAGATTGTCCCTGAAGACTAGGACAAAACTACTTTTACCGGTCCTTGGGGAACATTTGCCTATAGAGTCCTACCCTTTGGCCTATGCAATGCCCCTGCCACATTTCAGAGGGCCATCCTCAACATATTTTCAGATTTAATAAATGAAGGGCTCAAAGTATATATGGATGATTTCACACCATACGGAGATGATTTTGAGCCAGCACTGGACACATTGGAAAAGGTGTTGCAATGATGTATTGCCACCAGGCTCTTCTTGAGCCATGAAAAGTGCTATATGATGATGACCAAAGGGCTCATCCTAGGTCATTATATCTCAGAAGCTAGAATACAGGTAGATCTGACCAAAATTCAAATAATTTTGTTAATACCTACTCCTACCACACAAACAGAGGTACATAGTTTTCTTGGATTTTCTGGTTATTATAGGAGATTCATAGAACATTTTTCTCAAATAGATGCACCTCTATACGCACTGACAGGGAATGTTGATTTTGTTTGGATAGATAAATGTGACCATGCTTTTAAGGATCTAAAAAATCTTGTGTCAACAGCCCCAATGCTCAGAGGTCCAAATTGGGACCTGCCATTTCAAATTTCATCATATGCTTCAGACACAGCTATTGGAGCAGTCCTTGGGCAGGAAGAAAACAAAAAACCATATGCAATTTATTATATTAGCAAGAATTTGTCTCCTGCTGAGCTAAACTATACCATCACTGTAAAGGAATTTTTAGTTGTAATACATCCTATAAACAAATTTAGGCATTATATCACTGGATATCTTGTTGTCTTATATACAGATCACTCTGCCATAAAATATTTAGCAAATAAACCTATTACAAATGGTAGAGTAACAAGATGGTTGATATTATTGCAGGAATTTGATATCACAATAAAAGATCGACCTGGGAAAGAGAATCCTGTAGCTGATTTCCTCTCACGAATGCCGAAGCCAACGGACACAGCAGCAGTCGAAGATCAATTCCCAGATGAACATTTATTTGTTGTTACTATCAAGACACCCTGGTATGCTGATGTTGCAAATTATTTTGCAGTATGAAAATTACCAAAGCATCTGACCCCCAATGAATGAAAACAAATTGTGCAGCATAGTACCTAATTTTCCTTGATTGGGGGCTACCTATTTCATACAGGGGCAGATATGCACATCAGAAGATGCATCTGTGAGGATGAAATATTTGACATTCTGAAAGCCTGTCATGACGGACCATGTGGCGGACATTTCGCAGATCGAAGAACTGGTCACAAGGTTCTGCAACAGGGTATTACTGGCCCACAATCTTTAAAGATGCTAAGAAATTTGTTCAAGCCTGTGACAGTTGCCAAAGAGCAAGACACCTTGGACAGTCTGATGAAATGCCTTTAAACACACAGCTAGTAATCGAACCATTTGAGCGTTGGGTGCTCGATTTTGTTGGTCCGATCAATCCATCATCAAACCAAAAAACATATATTCTAGTAGCAACAGAGTATGTTACCAAATGGGATGAAGCAGAGGCACTTCGAAGAGCTACAAAGGACTCTGTGATTCATTTCCTGTTCCAAATATTTGTGCGATATGGCCTCCCAAGAGACATAATCACAGTCGGAGGACCATAGTTTGTAGGTAATAAATTCACTGCAACACTAAAGAATTATCACAGTCAGCACAAAATTACCACTCCGTATCACCCACAGGCAAATGGCCAAGTAGAGAGCAGGAATAAAGTCATAGAGGCAATATTGAAAAAAACCATTGCATCACACAGGCGTGATTGGGCTTCAATATTTCCAGAAGCCGTGTGGGCATACTGAACAACATGGAGAAACACCATCGGTTATTCACCATATCAGCTGGTATTTGGAAAGGAACCCATCTTTCCAATAGAGTTCGAAATACAAACATTAAGAACAACAAAGGAAGTTGGTCTAAATTTAAATGAGGCCCAGATGAATAGATTACAGAAAATCAACGAGCTATATGAAATTAGGCTCTCGGATCTTCAACGCACTGCATTAATCCAATAGCAGAAAGCAAAATGGCCTGATCAAAAAGAAAATCTTCCACGAAGGAGACTAGGCACTCCTATACGATTCCGGGTTTCAAAATTTTCCGAGAAAACATCAGAATCGATGGATTGGACCGTATGAAATCCAGAAAGTACATGACAATGGCACCATTAATTTGACTACTATTGACAGATCTGGACATACCTTCAAAGCAAATGGCCACCGAGTGTAACTGTACCATAAACCGCTTACTCAAGAATCCTTCTACCAGTAGCTCAGGGAAGATTCTGAGATGCAGATTCTTGCTAAGGAAAATAATTCTTCCTCGGCATTGGTTCACTAAATAACTTCATTGTTTTTAAAATTTGTACATAAGTTTTTCTTTTTTTCTTGTATAAATTACTTTCTATACAGTTTTTTTGGCATTTCTGCATTTTTTTGCATTTTGCTGTTCCTTTCCGAAGGAACAGCATTTCCGCCGTTTTGTTGTTCCTTTTCGAAGGAACAACACATTTTCATTTTGTTTTTCCTTTCCGAAGGAACAACATTTCTACCTTTTTACTGTTCCTTTCTGAAGGAACAACACTTTGCGCATTTTTGTTGTTCCTTTCCGAAGGAACAACACTTTCGTTTTTAGCTATTCCTTTCCGAAGGAACAACATTTCCGCATTTTTGTTGTTCCTTTCCGAAGAAACGACACTTTTGTTTTCTACTGTTCCTTTCCAAAGGAACAACATTTCCGCATTTTTGATGTTCCTTTCTGAAGGAACAACACTTTCATTTTCTGTTGTTCCTTTCCGAAAGAGCATCGTTTCCACATTTTGATTATTCCTTTCTGAAGGAACAACACATTCATTTTCTATTGTTCCTTTTCGAAGGAACATCATTTCTACATTTTTTTTGTTCCTTTTTGGAGGAACAACACTTCTGTTTTTTGTTGTTCCTTTCCGAAGGAACAAAATTTCTTCATTTTTGTTGTTCCTTTCTGAAGGAACAACACTTCTATTTTTTGCTATTCCTTTCCGAAGGAAAAAAAATTCTGCATTATTGTTGTGTAGGAATTTACAGGGTAAGTTCCTCAGACAGAACACCAAAAGGACACCGCTCACAACCAGATCGCAGATCAATACACCAATATTTTGACGTGGTTAAAACCCTCAAAGAGGGAAACAGTCCACAGCCTGAGCCAATGCGGCCACTTCAGGCAATTTATTAATAAAAGAATGAAAATTTACATATGTTTCTCTCATGCACGGATTACCCTACAAATGACCCTCCATGCGCTTTAAATAGAATTCATGGACCAATCGGGTGTCAAGCCACGGATCAAGTGTTGGTAATACCGAGGAGAGAATGAACTGTCGGATCACTACATATCGTGACCGTCGGATTGTAAGTTACAAAATGTACAACGGTAAAGAAACACACTTTACCTAACTCTATACTAGACCAAGTTGTACTTAACTATTTCCTATGTGTCGGAATATCCTAACATCCCCCCTTAAGAACAACTTGGGATAGGATTGAAGGATTTACAAATATGACACAATAGGAGAAGGAAGGAGGCACTAGAGCCTATCCCCCCTTAGTGACAACTTCCTGAACTCCAACCATAAATCGAAGTTTAGTGAACTTCGCCTCTGTGAGAGCCTTTGTGAAGATGTCTGCAACTTGATCATCTGTTGAACAATATTGCACTTCAAGAACATGGTCATGAATGAGCTTTCTGATGAAGTGCATGTGCAGTTCAATGTGTTTGTTGCGCTGATGTTGGACTGGATCTTTGTATAGCTGAATGGAACTTTGATTATCACACCAAAGTGTAGTCGGATGCTGCTGCTGAAAGCCAAACTCTGACAGGATCTGACGAAGCCACAAGGCTTCCTTACTAGCTTCTACGGCACCACGATACTCTGCTTCTACTGATGAAAGAGAAATGGCACATTGTTTCTTACAAGCCCATGTAATAGGCCCTGAACCAAGAGTGAACACATAACCGGCAGTAGACTTCCGATCATCAGGGTCACTAGCCCAATCGGAATCAGTGAAACCAACCAATAGAGGAGCTGCTTCGGCACTGTAATGAATCCCAAACTGAACTGTACCTCGAACATAACGAAGTATTCTTTTAGCTACTTTCCAATGACTTTCATGGGGGTTTTACATGAACTGAGCAACAAGGCCAACAGCAAAGGAAAGGTTAGGACGAGTATGGGTTAGATACAAAAGTTTTCCTACAAGTTGACGGTATAAGGTAGCATCAACTTCAGGAGAATTACAAGTGATTGAAAGTTTGACTCCAGACTGAAAGGGAGAAGGGGCTGGCTTACTGTCTTCCATGTGAAAATGACGTAGAATATCACAAGCATACTTGGAATGGGAAAGGGAAATACCCTCCTTGGATTGCAAGACTTGAAGACCGAGAAAATAGTGTAAGTGTCCTAAGTCTGTCATTTCAAATTTCTTTTTAAGGCTAGACTTCACATGGTTTATAAGGTTGGGATCACTACCAGTAAGGATAAGATCATCAACATAAAGAACAAGGATGATAAGAGAGTTGCCCACTTTCTTGGTGTAGACAGTATTGTCAGAATGACACCTAGAAAATCCAGATTCTAAAAGAAAGCTATCCATTTTGGCATACCAAGCCCGAGGAGCTTGCTTGAGACCATAAAGGGATTTCTTAAGTCGACATACAAGGCTGGAGTCTGTTTGTATGAAGCCAATGGGTTGTTCCATATAGATTTCTTCATGCAAGTCCCCATGCAAGAAGGCATATTTAACATCCATCTAATGGACTTCCCATTTGAAAGAGGCAGCAAGGGAAAGAACAAGGCGGATAGAGTTCATTTTGGCAACAGGGGAGAAGGTTTCAGTGTAGTCAATGCCTTCAACTTGTGAAAAACCTTTAGCAACAAGACGAGCTTTATGTTTATCAACTTTCCCATCTGGTCCATACTTGGTTTTGTAAACCCATTTGCATCTAACAAGTTTTCGTCCCTTTGGTAAAGGAACAAGATCCCATGTATCATTTGCCAACAATGAATGATATTCTTCATTCATAGCTGCTTCCCAATCTGGATGGCCTGAAGCTTCTGCAAAGGTGTCAGGATCATAATTTACTGGAGCTTGAGCTAGTAAAGAAGAGGCTCTCTCGAACTGAGAACGTGTACGTTGCTGATTTGTAGGATCACTGGCAAGATCACCTGCTGCATCTCGAGTAGCACGAACCCATTTTGGAAGCTCAGGAGCTGAAGGAGGATCCTAAGATGGTGGGGGAGGATTGTCATCCTCATTTTCATCATCTGAAGAACAAATGTTTTCAAAGGTAGAAGAGATAGGGAGAGGTGGCACATCCGCCGGACTAGGCTCACCGGCCGATATATTTTCATCAAATTTTACATCTCTTCTAATGATAACATTTTTGGACTTAAATGGAATAAGTCTATAGCCTTTGACATCTTCA
The DNA here is from genome assembly GCA_031772625.1 of Pinus tabuliformis. Lineage (NCBI taxonomy): Eukaryota > Viridiplantae > Streptophyta > Pinopsida > Pinales > Pinaceae > Pinus > Pinus tabuliformis. The sequence goes on from CM062805.1 coordinate 113,653,877, forward strand.
GAATATCCAACAAAAGTACATTTTTCACTCTTAGGTTCTAAAGCTTTATGCTTTTCATCTGGAATATGGGCCCACGCTTCACTTCCAAAAACACGAAAGTGACTTACATCTGGTTTGATTGAGCTCCATTCTTCCTCTGGAGTGATATTCTTTAAAGCCTTAGTAGGAGTGCGATTTATTATGTAATTTGCATAGTTAATTGCTTCTGCCCAAAAACTAAGACCAAGTCCTTTAGATTGTAGCATACAATTAGCCATTTCCTTTAAGGTGCGATTCTTCCTTTCAGCTACACCATTTTGTTGTGGAGTATATGGAACAGTATGTTGCGTTTGAATTCCATTCTTAGTGCAATAGTTGATGAATGTGTTTTTAACATATTCTCCGCCATTATCAGATCTTAACTTAAGAATTTGATGTCCAGATTGTTTTTCAACAAAGGCCTTGAAGGCCAAAAAAGTGTTAAATACTTCACTCTTGAGTTGTAAGAAGTATACCCAAGTGCGTCTGGAGAAATCATCAATGAAAGTTAAGAAATACTTGCAGCCAGAGAATGACACAATTGGAAGTGGACCACATAAATCACCATGCACAAGCTGTAAAGGGGTTGAGGCGTGCCAAGAGGCACGTTTTTCAAAACTGTCTGGATGATGTTTTCCGAGTACACATCCGAAACAAACACCATCTCTGCAAGATACCATAGGAAGACCTGTCACCATATTTTCTTTACATAGATGCTGAAGGGAGCGATAGTTTAAGTGACCAAATCGCTCATGCCAAAGTTTGCTCACTTCATCGTTATGAGCAACAAATACTGAGGGAAGATTTGATGACCCAAAGTTGTGAAACTTATACAACCTTGTAGAGTCATCAACAATGCCAGTAGCCAAAATCTGTTTAGGATCTCTTAAGTCTTTGATTACAACATCATGAGGTGAAAATTCAACGATTTTACCTTCACCTGAATGAGTTATCTGATATACAGATAAAAGGTTGCAGGATAAGGTTGGAACACATAATACATCATTAAACTGACCATTGTCTAGATGAACAGTTCCAGTCCCTACAACATTAAGAGATCTATCATCACCAACATATATATTTTTGGTGTTACAATCATTTAAAGAAGAAAACATGGCTTTGTTTTTGGCCATGTGATAAGAAGCTCCATAATCAATGAGCCACTCATGAGAATGAGAAGACGAAGATACATTTAATGCATAGCCAGACCGAGATGCTTGACAACCACATGCAGAAAGTGCCATTCCTGAAGATGAAGTTGAAGTTGAAGATTTCCCCAAATGGATGTTATGCTTCTTCATTGCTGCTTCCAAGGCTTCCATCTTCTTAAAGCATTTTGATTCTAAGTGGCCATCTCGATTACAAAAATTGCAATGTCTATCAGTCTTCTTTCCTTTGTTTTTATTGGTCTTATCATTTTGTTGAAATGATTTTTCATTTTGGGGATGAAATTGCTTAGGACCTTTGTTTGGTTTAGGACCATTCTTTTTAGGATATGAATTCTTAGGATTCTTTGAATTTGGTTGTTGTTGGGCTGCTAATGCTTTCTTGGAAGAGTTTCCAAGATTAAGAAGACCAAGGTGTAAGAGTTTTTCTTGTTCTCTTATTAAAGAATCACAAAAAGAGTCAAAGGAAGGGGACTTGTAGTCTGTTCCTTGAGAAATGAAGGCTTCTCTTGTAGAATGGAAGGTGGAAACAAACACAGAGTAGGCTGGTCCCAACTTTGTAAGAATGGAATAGATAAGATTACTATCTTCTTTCTTAACTTTAACACCTTCCAAAAGATATCTAAGGGTCTTGAACTTGGACAAGAAATCTTCAATGCAAGAAAAATTATTAGGGTCCAATGTAAGCAACTCATTTTCAAGTTGATGGGCTCTAATTTCATTTTTAATCCAAAAAACTTTATTGATTTGTTTCATTGCTTCATTAGGAGAATCAATTTCTGCAATATGGAATCTAAGATCTGGAGAAATGGACATCCCTATCAATCCACGTGCTTGATCTTGCCTATTTTCCCATTTAGCAGCCTTATCTTCATCCTTCGGTTTCTTTTCTTGGCCTGAGGCTATTCTGAAGAGACCTTTACTTCTAAGTAAATCCTCAATGTAAGCCAACCATTGGAAGTAGTTGGTGCTGTCAAGGGTAACTTGGTATTGACTTTCCATTTCAATGGAAACTGAAGCTAAAGATGCTGAAAATAAGTGTTCCAATGGATAGATCTCGAAAAATTAGGCTGGCTTAAAAAAAAAACGGCTCTAAAAACAGCTTCCGAATGAAGAAGTTATGGCTTTTTGAAAAAAAGTTGTTGAAGTTGCCGACGAAGTGCGGGAATGTGCGGAAATGAAAAAGTCCGCCCCCACAAAATGGAGATTTGAACCCAAGACCTCTACTCTCTTAAAATAGCTTTGAACCAATTGATCTATACAAAAAATTTGAGAGAGAGAGAGAGAGGGGGGGGGGAGTGCTTCGGGTTGAGTGCTTGCTTGGAGAAAGCTCTTTTTCCCTACAAAACAAAAAACACAAAACCCAACACGGACATGCAAAGAAAACGAACCTTACGGCTCGAAGTTAGCTTTATCCGAAAAACTAAATATTTTCAAAAACAAACCTTGCAGCTCAAAGTTAGCTTTGGCCGGAAACTAAATATTTTCCTCAATGTTTTTGATTTTCCGAGATCACCCTAAGGCGTAGGGAAAAGAGTATATGCATGAGAAAAATCCTTCATTTCTGTTTCTGATTTGCCCAGATTGCACAGAGTCGCAGGGCAAAGAGCATACGCAGAAATGAAAGGTATAGATCTGGTAATAAAAAAGGCTAAATAAACCGAAACCGAAATAAACAGAGAGAAAATAACAGTAAACTGCAAATAAACACTGTATACCTCCAGATCTTAAAAATGACGCAGCTAGGGCTACCAGAAACCTTTTCGCGTGAAACAAAAGGGGTTCCTCACTAGAACAGATGCTTCCAACACAACAGAGCAGTCCTCTCAGCCCGAAAACAGTCAGAAACAACAGATCTAGGAAACAACAGTCGTATGCAGTTCTACCAGCTTCAGATTTGGATCACCAACGGACGCGGCCCTCAAATAGCTCTGATACCATGTAGGAATTTATAGGGTAAGTTCCTCAGACAGAACACCAAAAGGACACCGCTCACAACCAGATCGCAGATCAATACACTAGTATTTTGACGTGGTTAAAACCCTCAAAGAGGGAAACAGTCCACGGCCTGAGCCAACGCGGCCACTTCAGGCAATTTATTAATAAAAGAATGAAAATTTACATATGTTTCTCTCATGCACGGATTACCCTACAAATGACCCTCCATGCGCTTTAAATAGAATTCATGGACCAATCGGGTGTCAAGCCACGGATCAAGTGTCGGTAATACCAAGGAGAGAATGAACCGTCGGATCACTACATATCGTGACCGTCGGATTGTATGTTACAAAATGTACAATGGTAAAGAAACACACTTTACCTAACTCTATACCTAACTATATACTAGACCAAGTTGTACTTAACTATTTCCTATGTGTCGGAATATCCTAACAGTTCCTTCCTGAAGGAACAACACTTCGGCCAGATTGTTTTGCTGTTCCTTTTAAAGGAACAACCCTCTTTCCCATTTTTTTCCTTTCTTTCATTCCTTCCAAAGGAACAACAGTTTCGATTTCAGATGATCTTAGGCCGTTCCGCTAAAGGAGTGGTATTTTATTTTGCGCTTGCTTTATTTGTTGTTCCGATTAAAGAACAATTGTTGTTCCTCCTAAAAGAACAACAGTTTCGAGTAGTTTTTCTTCTTTTGCTTGATGTCCCTCTTAAAGGAACAACACCTTTTGAATGCATTTTTTTGTTGTTTTTGCGTGTGTGTGTGTGTGTTTCATCATTTAGAGGATTTTTGTGAATAATGGGTCATTTAAGGCACAACTATACATTTATGCAAGAATACAAAAACTAGAGGATACTGAAATCAGCAAAACAAAGAAAAATTGTTATCTTTAGAGAAATTGCTTTGAATCGATAAGAAAAAAGAGGAAAGGACACAACTATTTATATCACTTTGCTGTCTTTATTTTAACTAAACCAATTTGATTGATTATTTTTATTATGTTGGTTCTTTCTTAAATCTTCATAATTCTCTTTGATCATTATTATTGAATAAGAATAAGGGAATATTTTGCACTATTGAGATGTTCAAACTTCTTCCACCATCCCTACTCTTAAGGAGTGTTGAGCCACCCTCTCTATATAATTAGGAAAGTGCTATATAAAAGAAAAGAAAAAAGAAAAAAATATATCTATATGATTACTAACATGATTTTCCAAATGAAGGATAGGGGGTCTCATCAAGAGCCAGCCTACCATGATCATAAGGAAGAAAATGAAGTGGCATTCCCACTATCGTCATCTCTGTGTTTTTTTAACAATGATCTAAAGTTTGAACAGCTTGCTGTTCCATCGTCATGTTTGTGTTTTTTCTTAACAGTGTGATAAGCCTAAACAAAATGGGAGCCAGATCAATTCGCATCGAACTACAGGTGTTAATGGTCTCTGACGCTGCACGCGAAATCTTAGTAAGGGCAGGATGGATTGCCTACCTTAACCATCTACAGCTGTCTAAAGAGACAGTGGCCATTGAATTTCTGCAGAATCTATAGGAAGATCATTCCATGGTGAGGGGGATACAAATAGCAGTAACAGATGTGATAATTGCTGAAGTTTTGGGATTGCCAGCCGTTGGACCAGTATGGACCTTGAAAAAGATGAGACTGCAAGACGCTATAACCATCTTCTGAGATGAAGGACAAAACCTTACTGTCAAAGGAAAAGGAATCCTGCCGGCAACCCTGGGAGAGCCTTGAGCAAAATTGGCCAGAATCATCCAAAGCTACATCACTTGCGATGGCAGAAAAGACATGGTAAGACCATGCCATATCAAACTATTAGTTGTATTAAAACAAAAATGTGCTATGAATTTGCCCGCATACTTAAATTTTTTATTGCATGATGTTTCCCGAAGAATAAGAAAATATCGTCATGTAGAATCAGTAGTAAGTCATCACGGCCTAATCTGGCTAATAGTCAATTACAATCTTTCCCAACAGCATAGTAGTTAGGAAGAATTAATTTTCTCAATAGATGGGGGATTGGCCTTACCAACCCCAAAACCAAAAAACATCACTAGCACATCAATTAGACCACAGAAATGAAGATAGTTCGTTAGATTGGGGAGAAGCAGAGGAATGATGGGGAATTCCCAAGGAAACAGTAGCCAGCCTATAGAAAGACATGACTCAGAGGATGAGCAACCCCCACAACTTGAGGGAGGGGAAAATGAAAAAGAAGAATTAGAAGAGAATGAAGAAGAGGAACCAGAAGAGGAAATTGAGCACTCTAGCAAATAAGAAGGGGAGGAAGCAGAGCAACCCAGAAAAATCCCATTGCAAAACCCTCTGCAAGAAGATGAATTGGAAAATTTTTTGGCTATGGGCAAATATGTCCAGCCCCACAACCCACTCAACCCCGATATCAAAGAAGGACTGCAGGAACACTCTGCTTACAATAAGAGTGCATCTGAAGAAATGAACGATGAGGAAGAGGAGGAAAGACAATCACAGGAACACTCTGCTCATAGTAAGAGTGCATCTAAGGAGATGAGTGATGAGGAAGAAGAAGAAGGACAATCTCAAGAACACTCTGCTCCCAGTTAGAGTACACCCGAAGAAATGTAGGATGAAGAAGAAGTAGAAGAAGAAGCTACCCGGGAAACAACAGATCAAACTAGGGTTTCCTCCACTGAAAAACCTAATCAGGAGGATGAGAACACTGAAGAAGTGTTACAAGTAGAAAAAATGGAAATTGGCCAAGGCGAGCGTACAATCCCTGAAGAACAAAACCCAAGCCCAAGAAAAGGAACAGTTGTTCCTTCGAAGAAAACAATTGAAATCAAAAAGTTGCAAAAGGAACAACAGAGACTGCTAAATGTAATTAAACAACTTTGACAACAAATAAGGGTTCTAAAACTGGGGAAAAGATAAAAAATAACCTCTGGAGCAAAGCATGCAACCACCCAGGCGAAGCCCCATAAAAAGAGGACTAAAAGAACTGAAACCGAACCCATTATCATTTAGGACTGCAAGGAACAACATGTGGTTGTTATGAATGAGAAGCCGAAACAGAAAGCACACCATTCTGTAATAAGGACATCCAAACATATGCATTGCCCTCTAGCATTACGACAAACTGAACAGTTCATGAGAAGGGAACACAGACTATAAAAACCAAATGTCGTAATAAGGAGATCTAGGTAGATCTCTAGCCCAAAAATGTCATAATGGACAATGATCCGAGGATAGTGAAACTTCAAAAAGATTTGGGACAGGCCCAACAAACGATAGAAAAGCTCATAGAGGAAACTTTTCCTCAGGAGAAATATCAGAAGTTACAACAGTAGGTAAATAACATCAATGCATCGGAGGGTGAGGCCTTCAATGGATGGCGAAGGACAGAGGAAAAAGTTAAAAAGGTAACCAATAGACTAGACACAGTTATGAGTCAAATGGATACCTTATGTTCTCTATATACTGATGCTCTAGCATGTAAGGAACCTGCCAAAAGCTATGCTTTTTTTTTTATGGAAAGATATTTACAATTGAAAATTAAGGCCGTCAAGGCAGGGGTGCCTATAGAGATAAAAACTATTGATGATTTCATAAATTGCTGTAAGAATTATGGGGTGAAAGTCCAGCGATTGCTATGTGAGTTTCATTTGCATAATCTTGTGTTGGATGGTGAAACAAAAGAGAACCCTAGCCCTTTTGTGGGTGATATCCAGCTTCACGCATTCATCTCTTTTGCTGTTAATCAATTAAAGTGGCTTAAAACCCACAATACCTTCCAGAGACAGGAGAACGGGTTAGATCTGTGGGTAAGGAGTGAACCTAGAAACCCATTGCAACTATGGAATAAGCATAGAAGCTTAATGAGAAAGAAGGGTGTGATCCAGACACTTGGACCCATTCACAAAGCAGTTGTCCAGCAAGGGGTAGAATACTTCCTAGCTATCAAAGACCTTGCCATAGTAGCAGCCAAATTCTGATACAAGACTTCCAATCGGAATATCCAAGACAGAGAGCCTTTCAATTACGAGAATTTTAAGCTAGTTGCTGATCACCTGGTTACCTATGGTGACCTCATCTTGAGAAGAGGCCCATCTTGGTTAGGCTATACATTTTGGATTCCAATCATCTGGTATCCTGCACCAGGGTATAGAGCCCTATATGAATTTCCTGAAGGTCAAACAAGGCATATTTTTGAAGTCTTAGCTAGAAATCATGGTTTTAGACCACTGCATGAAAATCCTTCTCTAGCCTATTCCCTAACTGCCTTGTATGTCAATTACAATGTTTTCATGAGGGCATGAAAAAGGGTAAGCAGGGGGGTGTGTTGAGCATTGGAAAAGGTATGTAATTACCACTTATTTCTTTATCTTTTCCTTTAATTCATAACTTCTTTACATTCTAAGATGGTCATATGTTAAAGGATTATGATAGAATTAAGGGGATTTGTGATTGATGTAAAATGATTAATTATTGTCTTTTTCTATGCAGAAAGTGAAGAAAATGGAAAAACACTATTCCGGAGGAAAAGAAAAAGCAAAACCAACTGTTGTCCCTTTGACAGGAAACCGCATCCAAATGAGGAAATCAAGATCGGAGCACATGGACCAAGAAAAGGAAGAAGAAACGTGGTATCAGTGCAAGAGGACGAAATGATAACTGAAGATTAAAGATATGGTGAATCCCTCGGGATCCTTTGATCCCGAGGGATCGCTACCTCAAGACTTATCTGTATTTTTTATATTTCTTCCTGGCCACTATAAAAGGGACAACGCTGTTAGCCCAGGGGGTGAATATATCGTTGTTGATTTGTAGAAATTACTGTTGTAATCTAAACTTTGATCATAGACTCTCTTTAAAGAGCGATAGCTGTAACTTTGCCTTTATGATTAATATATAACTTTGTTTATGTTTCATCATCTGATCTTGGAGTAACTGTAGCAGTGCGTCCCTAGTGGCTAAGGGCCTGGCCCTAGTGGATCACTTCCTTTCTGTATCATTATTTTCTGATTACGGTTGTGTGTGGTTTGATTTCCTTTGCATTCCTTTAAATTCACTTTATTCAGTAATCTTCCGTTCCTTAACATTTCATTGACTTGCTCTGTTATATCGAATTCGTAATTGGAATAGCAAGACTATTATTTGCAACTGGAAATGTTATGTTGTTCATTTTGAGATAGTATGGCATTATCTAATATTGATGTTCATTCACAAGTTGACATTGTTGTTCATTTACAGATTAACATTGTTGTTCATTTACAGATTGGTATTGTTGTTCATTTAGCTACGGTTCACTTATAATTGTGATTGTTGTTCCTTTGATTACTGTTCCATTATCATTGCAATTGTCGTTCCTTTATAACTATGGTTAATACTCATTATGCTAGAATAAGATTACTGATTCTACAATCATTGTGTGTTTACATTTGATTGAGTTTGCTGTTCAATATTTCGTATACTTAGGTTTGCTATTCCTTTCTAGATTGCTGTTCAAATTCCTTTATTAGTTAAAGTTCAATTCCTTTCGGTTAATATTGCTGCTTAATTCAGTTTTGTAGATTAAGCTTTGTTGTTCGATCTCTTCAACAAATTAGTTGTTGTTCCTTTTCTGCAAATTGAATTGTTTTCTTTGGTGTGAATAGAAAGATCTACAACTGTAACGAACATTGACTACTGCTGTCTAGTTCTCAGATTGGAGATCTTGTCTTTGATTGATTTTCATTTCCATCAGTTTACAAAGGAAAGAGTTATCGTTAATGCATCCTTGACTGATGATTGTTGTAGTTTCTTGATTTAGTTACAAAACATTTAAGTTTCTTGCCATTTCAATTAGAGTTTGTTTCTAGTATTTATTTACTTTTGTGAAGCACTATATTGATAGCATTTCTCTTGAACAAGTGACCACCTCAAACTGATTACACTCTTAAGATAAAAAATCATACCTGGATTGATAATTAATGTAGGGTAAATAGAGGTTAAAAAGACCCTTTTTACTGCTCAACACCTGGCCCAACGGTCATGTCTACTTGTCTTGAGAAGTTCTCTTCTCAGTCCCTGACCCTACCACTTCAGACGCCGATCATGACTCATGAAGTTTGGTCATAAGGGAACATGGGTAACATTACCCAAATGATGCCAATTGATATTTCTATCAAGCTTGGTGTTGTTGAAAATGTCCAGATCGGGGTAACTTGTTCTCCTGATGAGATCAAGATTTATACTCGTCTGTTTCAAGAATTCCAAGATGTTTTTGCATGGTCTTATGAATAAATACCTGGCATTGACCGAAGTATAGTCATGCAAAAAATTCCGACTTACCCTCATGCGAAGCCCATTCGCCAACGACTTCATCCAGTGCACCCTAGAAAAGCGGTCGCCATCAAGGGTGAAGTTGAAAAACTTCTCAAATATGGATTTATTTATCCAATCCCTCTTACAGATTGGGTGTCTAATATCGTATTGGTGACAAAGAAACAGGGCACTATTCGTGTTTGCGTCGATTACCGTGATCTCAATCATGCTTGTCCAAAGGATAATTACCCCACTCCTTTCATTGACCAGATCATTGATGAATGTGCTGGGAGTGAAATCTTTTCCTTTATGGATAGTTTTTCTGGTTACAACCAGATAAACATTGCGCCGACTAATCAAGATAAGACAACCTTTATCTATCCTTGGGGGACCTTCGCGTATAAAAAGCTCCCTTTTGGCCTTAAGAATGCTGGGGCTACATTTCAAAGAGCGATGTCTTATGTGTTCCATGACATTCGAAACATTGTTCAGCCTTATTTGGATGACCTTCCTGCTCATTCACGTAAGTGCCATGATCATCCTGATCATCTCTGGAAAATGTTTCTTCGCTGTAGGCACTACAACATTCAGTTGAATCCACATAAGTGTGTCTTCTATGTCGAATCTGGATGACTCCTTGGCTTTATTGTTTCTAAAGAAGGCATTCACCTTGATTCTCTTAAAGTCGAGGCTATTGTTAATTTACCTCATCTATCTTCATTGCATCAACTTCAAAGTCTACAAGGGAAAGAAAATTCCCTCCATCATTTGGTATTGAACTATGTTGAGTTAGCTTCAGGGTTCACCCAGTTTCTTAAGTAAAGAATTCCATTCATTTGGGATGAGGCTACCCAAAATTCTTTCGATGAATTAAAATTTGTCCTCATTAATTCTCCTTTGCTGCACCCTCTGAACTATCATCGCGATTACTTCCTTTATCTAGCTGCAGCCTCTAGTACCATCTCTATGGTGTTGGTACAAGATGATGATGAAGGTAATGAAAATGTTATTTACTACCTCAGTTGCAATATTCTCGATACTGAGATGCATTATGCTCATGTAGAGAAGTTGGCTTTGGCTGTCGTTCAGGCTATTTAGCACTTTCGGCATTACATTCTCCTCCACACTACAACTGTGATTTCTGAGTGCAACCCCATGACCTACATCCTGACTTGTCAGCTGCTGGGGGGCAAGTATTCTAAGTGCATTTTCATCCTCCAAGAATTCGATTTGGTGTTTATTACTTCCAAGTCTAAGAAATTGCTTGTCTTTGTTGAGTTTATTTTCTCTCTTTCCTCTACTTCTCTTCCTACTGGTGTTGATGGGAAGCTCTCGGATGAGACTGTTTTTCTTATTAGCACTCTTGACCCTTGGTACGGTGATATCATCATGTATCTCTAGACATCCACCTTCTGGTTTGTGTTGACCAAGGATGATCATTGATGCATTCGCCATCAATCTCAACCCTACTGTATCATTGCAGATACTTTATACCGCATCGGTGTTGATTCAATTCTTCGTCGATGTCTAGCTCTCGAGGAGGCTGAGAGAGTCTTGAATGACTGCCATTTTGGTGCATGTGGCAGTCATCTCTCTGGATATGCTACTACTCAAAAGATACTTCGTGCTGGTTATTTCTGGTCGTCGATCTTCAAGGATTTCATCCTTGTTGTTCACAAATGCCATGAGTGCCAAATTTATCAGAGTAAAATGCGCGTCCCACCCGCTCACCTTCACCTCGTTATTATCATTGGTCATTTTTCCAAATGGGGCATTGACTATATGACATGTAACCCTCAAGGGGGCATGGTTATATTATCATTACTATGGATTATTTCACCAAATGGGTCGAAGCGATGCCTACATATTATGCTGACTATAAAATGGTGGTTCAATTTCTATTCAATCATGTTATTTCCAGGTTTGGAGTGCCTCGGTCCATTTTCACCAACTATGGCTCCCATTTTTTATATTACATGATGGCTAAGTTGATTTCTACATTGTGTTTCCACCACGATGGCTCAACCCCGTATTACCCTCAAGCCAACGGCCAAGTTGAAGATGTGAACAAGCTCTTGGTTACAATGCTTCAATGCACCATTGGGATGCACAAGTCAAATTGGCATCTCGTGCTCTTTTCAGCTCTGTGGGCTTACCGAACCTTGATTAAAGATGCAACTAGATTCACACCATTCCAGTTAGTCTATGGTCAAGAAGTAACTTTATCGATTGAGTGTGAAATTCCCTCACTCAAGCTAGTTGTCGCACTTCTCCCCGAGACCTCACCTCAAGAAGAGTGTCTCCTGTATTTAGAGCAATTGGATGAGACTCGCTATCTTGCTGCTTTAGTCATTGAAGCATAGAAAAAGCGGGTTAAGTCCCATTTTCACTAGTTAATCTCTCCTCGTGATTTTTTTGAAGGTGATTTGGTTTTACTATATGATCAAGCTAATGATAAGATTGGGGCATGTAAGTTTGAACCCATGTGGCATGGGCCCTACATTGTTAAATATGTGTTACAGAAAGGGGCCTATGAACTGATTGATCATGAGGGAAATCCTTTATACAAGCCCCATAATGGGATTTATCTCAAAAAAGTACTACACCTGAGTCATCTTGCATGGCTACTCTTGTACAATAGTGTGTTATTCATTTTTTGTACAGTGTGGTTTGGTGTGTTGTTTTTCAAGCAGCTTTCCTAATTATTATGTCTTTGCCTACTTTGTAGATGTCTGTGACTTCTCACATCAGTTTCACTGACGGTGCCTGCCATAGTACCCGAAATCTATCATCCATGGCATGGGCCATTTATGACCCCCATGGTGAGTTGATTCATCTTCAAGGTATTTGTTTAGGTCAAACAAATAATAACATTGCTAAGTATAGCACAACTATCAAATTATTGTCAGAAGCCATTTCTCTTGACATTCAGGAATTGGTTGCCAACCTTGATTCACAACTTGTTGTTCTTCAACTCAGCGGGAAATATTCCATCAGAAACCTTCAAATATTGAGAATGTATTTGCGTGTTCTTCTGTTGGAGAGAAATTTTGATTATATTACATATCATCATATTCCTAGACATATGAATACATTGATAGATGCATTAGCTAATTATGTGTTGGATAGACATTTGCAAAATTTGTGAAAAAACAAAACATTTGTAGCATAGTAAGCAAGGAAATATATATATATGTGTGTGTGTGTGTGTGTGTGTGTGTTGATAATGTTTGTCATACATAAAAACCCCAAAAAATAATATGTGTGTTCAAGTACATTTGTGGCTCGTAGGACTCAAAAATGTAAAATGCTAGATCTACGAACTACTTGGCATGGTGCTCATGATAACAACAATCGCCTGATCCAGTCTGACACCCCCACTGTGTGTTGTTGATACTGGCATGGGATGTCACCCACTCGGGCATACTTTTGGATACCTTTGGTTAATCCCTCAAGGTTCAATGCAATCTCCTCCTCGTTATCTTACCTCATTCCTAAAAAGGAGCGATGTGAAACTGTCAAGCAACATGCCTGGAAATCAGGGACATCTCGACAAGTTGCTCTGGTCCCACATCTGAATTTGCAAAATCGAAATTTCATGAATGCATATATTTAAAAAATAATAAAAAATTAAAAATTAAAATGGTTTTTACTTACCTCCATCATCATAATCTTCTCCCTCTGGGAGCAGCATATTTGGATCATTGTAGAAGTCAGTACCGCTATAGGGCCAATCCTCTACTACAATTAGCGAATGTCGTAGCCACGAAAAGAAGGCAGGATTATATGACATATGTTAGCCCCCAGTGATTCTAGGCATCATCTCACTCCAATGGACCATTCGTGGATCTTGTGGAAATGGCAGATTCACCTTAGCAAGCTGGTAGTGAAATAGCGGGATCTGCTCCAGAAATAAGGTCACTAGAACATAACCATATCTGAACTGCTTTGGGTTTCTTGCCTTGGCTTTGGATAGCTGGTGCTTCATGTTTACCTTCATGGATTTTGTCCAATTGAATATAGTTGGCACCATATCGTCTATAGCATACTGAAACTTGGATTTGTTGGACTCATGTTGTGCCTGAGCCCCAACCACTCTGTTTATGGTCAAAAGCAGCACTTTCAGCACAAGATCCCGAACACTCATGATCTCTATCTTTCCGCTCTTTGATTTTAGTGCTTTTGGGCAGTGTTCCACGAGAAACATGTTCACACTTGCCCCAATATTCCTAGACCCATATAGATTGACTGGTTCCCCTCTTCGAGACAGTCTAGTGATGAAATAGATGTCAGAAGTTTCCAATTCCAGTTCTTGGTCCCGGATTATAAAAACTTCCCAATTGACATCCCAAAGACTGATCAAATATTGCAACAACTCAGGTTGAGCCCGAAGACCTAGTGTGAGGAAGAATTTGAGGAGCCCACAGTTCCTTAGAGAATTTAAACAATTTGGGTCTGCCAATGCCTGTGTATCAATTGCCTCATGCTCTCGTTCTTTCCAATCAACCATTTTTCACTGTGTTTTCCCTGCAAAAACCATAACATCAAGTCAAAAATCATCCTTGGCTAAAGAAATTTGGATCAAAGAAAATAATTTTGGGCAAAAAATTGAATTTTTTAATTTCACGGAATCGACGCAACTTTTTTAAAAACAGTAGCACCGACGATGCAATTTACAAATTTAATGACCCTCGATGAGCACGATTTTGTGCCCGAAAATTGCGCCGACTGAGGGAGAATTGTTTTTTATAAATATTCCTCCATAAATCCAAAAAGGGGTTAAAAATAGGCAAAAAAAGCATAAAATGAAGTTAAGGGTCTCATATCTCACCTACAACTGACAGCTCATCGAATGGCTTTCTGGATCTCCCACAATCTGCTCCTGAAAATCTAGGGTACAAATGGGTGAAAAAGTCTCCACAGAAGGTAAAAAGGTAAAATGGTACAAATTATTTACTTTTTCCCTCTCTTATTCATTTTTCATGAAAAATTAGGGTTTTAAAGGAATTTTTAATCTATTTTACCTCATAAATTAGATAATACGTTTACCTCTTGTGCAACGACAGGTGACAGATTGCTGATGATGGTACTAGAGGCGCGTTTAAGTTGTTTTCTTGATTTGTAAAACTCAAATGAAAAGATCACAAAGTATTTTTTCCCTTTTTGACTTGTTAAATAGAATAAAAAGGGGGGTCCGCTTTCAAACTCTTTTAAGACTCTTTAAACACGAAAATATTGTTGAGCTCTCGTCATTTTGAACTCGTTAAAGGTTGTGAAACGTTGTTTACCCAGTATATGTTTACCCTGTTGGCATTATGATACATATGTTGTACTTGATGGCAACCCACTCATCTCAGATAATAAATTATAGTGTAGAGAAAAGTTCACGCACTTATATGCAGAGAAAAGTTTATTTCATGTAGAGAAAAGTTCACGCACTTTTATGCAGAGAAAAGTTTATTTCATGTAGAGAAAAAGTTCACGCACTTTCATGCAAGGAAAAGCGCGTATATGTTGGAGAACTTACCTTTGGTCCATGGTAGTTAGTCCTTGGTATTTGAACCTATGAGGAAAAGCGCGTATATGTTGGAAAACTTACCTTTGGTCCATGGTAGTTAGTCCTTGGTATTTGAACCTATGAGGAAAAGCGCGTATATGTTGGAGAACTTACCTTTGGTCCATGGTAGTTAGTCCTTGGTATTTGAACCTATGAGGAAAAGCGCGTATATGTTGGAGAACTTACCTTTGGTCCATGGTAGTTAGTCCTTGGTATTTGAACCTATGGTTTTGGACCATGGTACTTCGTCAAAAGTGTTAATCTCACGTACTTTCATGGTTGGTTCATGGTATTAGTCCAATAGTTTTTTGATCCTATGGTTTTGGCCCGTGGTATTGTGAAAGGCCTAAGCCTATATAAAGCAAAGGAGATCACTTGGCTAATTAATTCTTGCAAATTGAATATCTTAAGATCTGAAATATTGGGTTATTGTTTTGAAAGTTTGATCTATGAAAGTGAAGTTGAAAGCGAATCTGTGAAGGGTGATCTCTCGAGCACTACAGCTGCAAAAGTGCGAAGGCGCCATAGAAGGCGCAGTGCGGAGGCGCCACAGAAGGCGCAGTGCGGAGACGCCACAGAGGCGCCACAGAAGGCACAGTGCGGAGACGCCACAGAAGGCGCAGTGCGGAGATGCCACAGAGGCGCCACAGAAGGCGCAGTGCGGAGACGCCATAGAGGCGCCACAAAAGGCGCAGTGCGGAGGCGCCACAAAAGGCACAGTGCGGAGACGCCACAGAGGCGCCACAGAAGGCACAGTGCAGAGGCACCACAGAAGGTGCAGTGCGGAGGCGTAGTGCGGAGATGCCACAGAAGGCGCAGTGCGGAGGCGCCACAGAAGGCGCAGTGCGGAGGCGCCACAGAAGGCGCAGTGCAAAGGCGCCACAGAAGGCGCAGTGCAGAGGCACCACAGAAGGCATAGTGCGGAGGCGGCACAGAAGGCGCAGTGCGGAGACGCCACAAAGGCGCCACAGAAGGCACAGTGCGGAGGCGCCACAGAAGGCGCAGTGCAGAGGCACCACAAAAGGCGCAGTGTGGAGGTGCCACAGAAGGCGCAGTGCGGAGGCGCCACAGAAGGCGCAGTGCGGAGGCGCCACAGAAGGCGCAGTGCAGAGGCGCCACAGAAGGCGCAGTGCGGAGACGCAACAGAGGCGCCACAGAAGGCGCAGTGCGGAGGCGCCACAGAAGGCGCAGTGCGGAGACACCACAGAGGCGCCACAGAAGGCGAAGTGCGGAGGCGCCACAGAAGGCGCAGGTGCGGTGGTCGCGGCGCCACAGAAGCCGCAGGTGCAGAGGTAGTACAGATATCCGCAAATCTATACGAGTGAAGTTGCGATCCCTGCTTAAAATTTGTTTTAACTGCCTTTGACTATTCTTCAGGGTTTTGGGTGCACAACTGATGTTTGGTTACTGGTATTGAGTTCAGATAACAGCATGATTAATGACTTATCTTTATGTACTAGATCTGGTTGATAACTCTCATAATATCATTGTATATGTATGGATCTGGTGATTGGGTGATTCAGAAGGTTGTTTGATTATGAGCTTCAATGTTGTTGTTGGGTCCAGTATGAAAATTGGATGAAAAGTGGCCTTTCAGATTATGTGTTGTGCTTCAGTGTATCCAGTCTGAAAATTGATGAAACGTGGTACCTGGAGGAGAGAAGATTGTAGGCCAGCGCCTATGTACTAGTATCTAAGCTAGTACAAAAGCTAAGGGAGATCTTTCGAGCATTGTAGCAGGTAGCAGCCTACGTACTAGTAAATGGATTGGCTAGTACAAGAGCAAAGGGGGTTGTAGCTCCCGTACTGGTATAAGACTGCACCAGTACAAATATTGTAAAAGGATTTTCTTATTAAGAAGAAGATTGAGATGACTTGCAGCAGGTGGTTTTTCTCCCGCATTGGGTTTCCACCATATATCATGGTGTTCATGTGTGTGCCTTATGTGTGATGATCTATTCTCTATTACGGCATCTGTTATCCGATAATATGGTTGATAATGTTCTAATGCACTCATTGAAGATCATTTAACTTAATCATAAGAAGTTGTGGAAGTAGCATATATGAATCTGATTATGGAAACGAAAAAGTTTTATTAATGTGATAATACTGATTCACCCCCCCTCTCAGTATTATTTCCAACAATTGGTATCAGAGCAGGTCCTTTGATAGAAGCTTGATCGCTTGAAGGAGATCCGTGGAACAATGGGAAAGAAGCTTAAGAAGAAAGCACCTAAGAAAAAGAAGTCATCTCAGAAGAACTATGACAGTGGAAGAATCGATTGCGGATTAGGTATAAGAAGCTCTTCAGATTCAGAATCAGATTCAGAATCATTATCAGGTATGAATATATTATCCTCTGATGTTCCAACTATCTTTCCTTTTGGAAGAGATGAAAGTGATAGCGAAACTACTGAATTTGATCTTATGGGTGAACAAGAAAGATATCAAATAGAGGCAGAATTTAAAAGGCTGACAGACAAAATTAGAGATCAACAAGATCTATTGAACAAAAGGGAATGTGATTTCAAAGAAGAAGCTACCAAACTAAAGGCCCAACTAGAAGAAGGAAACAAGGTAAGAAAGCTACTCAGGGACAAGGAAGACCAATGTCAAAAATTGCAGCATGAAGTGACATCATTAAGAAAAGAAGTCAACGAAAGAAGCACAACCATCAAGAAACTCAAAGATAGATCCAGCTACTATGAAAATCTTGAAGCTACAATCCTCTCACTAAAAGGATATCTTGAAGAATCAAAGAAGCAGAATACATATCTACTCCAAGCTATTGCAAAACAAGAAAACGAAGTCACCAGCTTAAAATCTCAACTAGAATGTGCCTTCCGAGTTCGTCAAATGCAGCAGGATCTGAATGAAGAACAAGAAAAGGAGATTCTCAAACTAAGGGAACAAATGGAAGAAGGAAGGAAAGTTGAAGAAGAATTGAAAAAGCAATCTCTTGAAAAGGAAGAACAGCTTCAGGTTGAGGTAAATATCTTGAAAGGTAAACTAGAAGAAAAGGATAAGCTTTTACGATTTCAAGATAGTTCTAAAGTCTTGGATGATATTCTTAGTAGTCAAAGGTCTCCTGCTATAAAGACTAGTCTTGGTTTCCATGAATTTGTTGAAGGTGAATCTAGTTCACAAGGTGAGGCAAGGAACTCTAAAGAGAAATCTAAAGTGATCAACGAAGAAATGAAAGATCAATCTCATCATCAACCAAGAAAAGAGATTCCTCAAAGAAAATCCTTTACTCCTCCTATGAATAATGTTGAACGTTATGTATGTCATAATCTTGGACATGTTGCAGCTAGATGTAGAAGAAGAAGGGTTCAAGACCATTATGCAGAAAGATCATCACATTCAAGGTACTTTTATGGATATTACTTTGCTTGCAATATGTTTGGTCACAAAGCTGCTGATTGTTACAGGAGGAATATGAAACATGTAAGATGTTATGCATGTAACAAGCTTGGAAATATAGCTAAGGAATGTAGGAACAAAGTGTGGGCACCATATCAAAAGGAGAAAATGTCATCATCACGCTTGAAGATATGAAGGAAAAAGGAAGTACAGTCAGAAAAAGGCGGCACTGCACAACGTACAGACATACCAGAATCAGAGGGAGCTGAAAGTACAAAACTTTGGTGTCCTGAATCTCATATGCAAACTCCATAAAGGAAAGTTGCATATATACGCGAGTTAGTTACTGCACAGTCGCGTATATGATTGTTTGAAGAAAGGCAGTAGGGACAGATTCAAGAGAAGGATCAGTTTTGCTCTAGTTAATAATAATGATGTGTGGATATGATGGTTAGAAGTGTTTTGGTTCTAACTTGATATTGATGATGTCTTGATACTTCTTATTGATATGCATGATCAGCCAGATGGCACAGGTTTAGAGGGAGCATATGGAATTAATGCATTATTGGCATTATGGTTAATAGTCCTTGGTGATGATACTTATATGGATAAATGATTCATCTTGCTATGGTTATGAGTTGTTCACATGGTTCTTGGATCAGATTTTTGGTTGATTCTCTAATGATGCTTGCATGGGAAGCACTTAGCTTGAATTCACTTCTTCTTGATGTTGAGTCACTCATATGCTACTGTCGTCATATGCATAAAGATCATATATTACAGTTATGATTCCTTTCATTCTTGGCACAAATGGATGAGGATTGTTGGCTGGATACAGGGATGATTATTCAAAGTTGCATTGTTAGAGACATGATGATAATGAGCTCTTATCTATATGATGATAGGATTGTTTCATACATATGTCGATTAATGCAGATATTCCCAATTGATGATACTTGATTCATGTAGATCTGGATGGCTATGATGTTTCTCACATAGAATGTGAAATTCTGTTGATGCGGACATACCTTGATGATTCATGCACTAATACAAGTTGCTGGTCTAGTTGCTGTTGACAGATACTATGGAGCAGATTATAAAGTGTTGTTGCTGATGTTCATCTTATTTAGGTGATGTCATATCAAGACTCATGATGTAATAGTGTCATCTCTTCAGGTCATGTAACGACCTATGTTGGTTTCCCCACTATGCCTGGGATGAAGATGTAATGTATTTGGTTTTCATTTTTCTGATATATCCCCAATTGGTTGGGTGATGGATGTATGTATTGAATCTTTTAGGAAGGTCATTTGTGATGTAGAACATCCTTTTGTAGACCTTGCTTACAGTCAGGGGGAGCCTGAGCATGAACAACACTATATAGCAGAGCAGACATTTCAGCTTGTTCTCAGAAAGAGCATGATCAGATTGGTGCACCATGACATATACAAAGGGGGAGCTCATTCAGAGATTTCAACAGGTACTCAGGGGGAGCTTATAATGCATTGTTGGCATCATGGAGGACGTACAGAAGGAGACCTTGGATGCTGGTCTGATTATTGCTGCAATCTATCTCTTTCATGGTCATGGATTATGGTTCTTCTTTGCAGATCTGGTTTATAGTCAAGGGGAGCATAACCCTTTGCCCTTGATGTCAAAGGGGGAGAGTGATTGGTTGTTGTTGCCATCAAGTCCAAAGGGGGAGATTGTTGGCATTATGATACATATGTTGTACTTGATGGCAACCCACTCATCTCAGATAATAAATTATAGTGTAGAGAAAAGTTCACGCACTTATATGCAGAGAAAAGTTTATTTCATGTAGAGAAAAGTTCACGCACTTTTATGCAGAGAAAAGTTTATTTCATGTAGAGAAAAAGTTCACACACTTTCATGCAAGGAAAAGCGCGTATATGTTGGAGAACTTACCTTTGGTCCATGGTAGTTAGTCCTTGGTATTTGAACCTATGAGGAAAAGCGCGTATATGTTGGAGAACTTACCTTTGGTCCATGGTAGTTAGTCCTTGGTATTTGAACCTATGAGGAAAAGCACGTATATGTTGGAGAACTTACCTTTGGTCCATGGTAGTTAGTCCTTGGTATTTGAACCTATGAGGAAAAGCACGTATATGTTGGAGAACTTACCTTTGGTCCATGGTAGTTAGTCCTTGGTATTTGAACCTATGGTTTTGGACCATGGTACTTCATCAAAAGTGTTGATCTCACGTACTTTCATGGTTGGTTCATGGTATTAGTCCAACAGTTTTTTGATCCTATGGTTTTGGCCCGTGGTATTGTGAAAGGCCTAAGCCTATATAAAGCAAAGGAGATCACTTGGCTAATTCATTCTTGCAAATTGAATATCTTAAGATCTGAAATATTTGGTTATTGTTTTGAAAGTTTGATCTATGAAAGTGAAGTTGAAAGCGAATCTGTGAAGGGTGATCTCTCGAGCGCTGCAGCTGCGGAAGTGCGAAGGCGCCACAGAAGGTGCAGTGCGGAGGCGCCACATAAGGCGCAGTGCAAGACGCCACAGAGGCGCCACAGAAGGCGCAGTGCGGAGACGCCACAGAGGCGCCACAGAAGGCACAGTGCGGAGACGCCACAGAGGCGCCATAGAAGGCGCAGTGCGGAGACGCCACAGAGGCGCCACAGAAGGCGCAGTGCGGAGACGCCACAAAAGGTGCAGTGTGGAGCCACCACAGAAGGCGCAGTGCGGAAACGCCACAGAGGCGCCACAGAAGGCGCAGTGTGGAGGCGCCACAGAAGGCGCAGTGCGGAGGCGCCACAGAAGGCGCAGTGCGGAGATGCCACAGAGGTGCCACAGAAGGCGCAGTGCAGAGGCGCCACAGAAGGCGCAGTGCGGAGGCGCCACAGAAGGCGCAGTGCGGAGACGCCACAGAGGCGCCACAGAAGGCGCAGTGCGGAGGCGCCATAGAAGGCGCAGTGCGGAGGTGCCACAGAAGGCGCAGTGCAGAGGCGCCACAGAAGGCGCAGTGCAGAGGCGCCATAGAAGGCGCAGTGCAGAGGCGCCATAGAAGGCGCAGTGCGGAGGTGCCATAGAAGGCGCAGTGCAGAGGTGCCACAGAAGGTGCAGTGCGGAGACGCCACAGAGGCGCCACAGAAGGCGCAGTGCGGAGGTGCCACAAAAGCCGTAGTGCGGAGGCGCCACAGAAGGCGCAGTGTGGAGACACCACAGAAGGCGCAGTGTGGAGGCGCCACAGAAGGCGCATGTGTGGTGGTCGCGGCGCCACAGAAGGCGCAGGTGCGGAGGTAGTACAGATATCCGCAGATCTATACCAGTGAAGTTGCGATCCCTGCTTAAAATTTGTTTTAACTGCCTTTGACTATTCTGCAGGGTTTTGGGTGCATAACTGATGTTTGGTTACTGGTATTGAGTTCAGATAACAACATGATTAATGACTTATCTTTATGTACTAGATCTGGTTCTTAACTCTCATAATATCATTGTATATGTATGGATCTGATGATTGGGTGATTCAGAAGGTTGTTTGATTATGAGCTTCAATGTTGTTGTTGGGTCCAGTATGAAAATTGGATGAAAAGTGGCCTTTCAGATTATGTGTTGTGCTTCAGTGTATCCAGTCTGAAAATTGATGAAACGTGGTACCTGGAGGAGAGAAGATTGTAGGCCAGCGCCTATGTACTAGTATCTAAGCTAGTACAAAAGCTAAGGGAGATCTTTCGAGCATTGTAGCAGGTAGCAACCTGCGTACTAGTAAATGGATCGGCTAGTACAAGAGAAAAGGGGGTTGTAGCTCCCATACTGGTATAAGACTGCACCAGTACAAATATTGTAAAAGGATTTTCTTATTAAGAAGAAGATTGAGATGACTTGCAGCAGGTGGTTTTTCTCCCGCATTGGGTTTCCACCATATATCATGGTGTTCATGTGTGTGCCTTATGTGTGATGATCTATTCTCTATTACGGCATCTGTTATCTGATAATATGGTTGATAATGTTCTAATGCACTCATTGAAGATCAATTAAATTAATCATAAGAAGTTGTGGAAGTAGCATATATGAATCTGATTATGGAAATGAAAAAGTTTTATTAATGTGATAATACTGATTCACCCCCCCCTCTCAGTATTATTTCCAACATACCCCTTTTTCGGGCTAGGATAAACTATTTACGAAAAAGTTACTCCTTGACTGAAATGGTCAAGCGGTTCTCTAAAATATCATTTTCTACCTTTTCGGGCTAGAGATACACCAATGCAAGAAAAGGGACCATGTGGAGCTTTATTTTCTATGTGTTTTGCAAACTCTCTAAACATGAAAAAGATACCAAGTTACACCTTTTTCGAACTCATTAAAACATTAAACGACATCGGATTCATCTCCATGACGATCATGAGATTCTCCTTCCTAGCACTCATTAATCTTACTAGGTCAAATTCATTCGAAGGATGGAATTACATTGCAAGCACATGCTATCCCCTTCAAGCTTGAGATTAAAAAATAATTGGGGTACCTGCAAGAAATGGTAGGGGAAAATGGGAAATTCTATCAGTTATGTTGGCAGCTCACTCTTGAACATGAAAATTTCTTCTTCGTGTCCGGTTGGGATATCCTCATTTCGTCATTGACATTCTTGGGTTGGGCCATTCATTATTGCCTTCCATTTGATCTCTACCATGTCATCATCACCTCTGATCCTATGGGTCCAAAAGCTGCCAAACTCTGGAGTCATGTCCTCAACATGTTCAAGAGTTGTCCTTCTGTAGTTACACTCATTTCTAATTCTTTGTATCATCCAAAATAATTGCATCCCTTTGTCTCGTGTCAATTATGTGGGATACATCATTGCCTTCCTTCAAATGGTCACTACATGTTGACTTCAGCTCATTATCTAGGAAGCTAGCTGAGAGACTCTCTTCCGGTACCTTAGAGCTTGCATGCCCTAATGGCAAGTACTTAGCACTAGATGACAAGTTCACATCATTGGATTGCGATCCGGTCATTTCACAGGTGTTCGACTTTAGTTCCTTTATTCACATTCCAGGGATTGTGCTACTAGTACCTTGAGAACCATTGTCATTATTGGGGGTTCCTCTCGCACTTGTTAACGGTTCACATCATTGACTGGTAATTTTATATGGAATTTGCATCTACGGATAAACACATTTTCTCTAGGTGGGTGATTACACCTAGAACAATAGAAAGAAAGTAGTTTAACCTTTTCTTATAGAAGATAGATGAGATGGAGGAACTTACTTGTAGTCCTTCGCTTCCTTGATCTATTTTGAATCGCTCCCATCGCTCCCACTTGAACTAAATCCGCTCAAAAGGTACCTATATCAAGAGAAACAGAAACAAGAAATGATCAAAGCATACATGATCTATCTACTTTAAAACAATGGAATCAAAGACATTGAAACATATAATCATTATAGATATGAACAATCATATGAGAAAAGGAATAATCTCTTTATTAGTGTAGAAGGAAGAGTATCACCCAATACAGTTCGATCCTATGCCACTCCTCCAGCTTCAGTCCAACCCTCACCACATCAAAAGCACACTAATCCAGCAGCATAACATTTCTTAACATAAACTCAATTCTCAAACCAACAAAATTTCCTTACAAACTTCAGATTCTAGCCCCCTGATCACTATGATGAGTGCTCAATTTATAGGAAATGGAGGTGGTTTTGTCATAAATGAGGGTATTGAATGGCCTTCCAAACTTGGAGTTAGTTTCCATGGAGCAAGGGATGAGAGGATAGGAGGTTAATGGATCCTTAGCCTATCCAATTTCGAGCTCATAGGAGGAGATAAGAGATGGGATCCTTCTAGAATGATCTAGAATCAAGGAATATTCCTAGAACCCTATGCAAATTTTGCTCAATCTCGCCCAGCACAAGTCAAAGAGGGCCTAAGTGCACTGCAGTGTAGGCCTGAATTGGCTTGCCTACTCTGCAGCATAGTTACCCTTGACCAAGGTTGCGCTAGTGTCCCAAGGAGGCATTTCAGCAAGGCTTCAAGCTAGGAAACTTTCATAGAAGGAAGCATTCAATGAGTCGACTTGTCTAGGGCATGTAACAACTGAATTAGGGTTTGATGAACCCTAATGGTACTGATCTGAATGTCGGGAGTGATGTGCCTAAATAGACCTATAACAATTGCCCCCTAAAGCATGAAGTCAAAAATGATAATGTCGAGTGATACGCTTTACGATGTGATGGAGAGGAACTGAAGCAGACTGTGAACTGCATTGGTTACAATACATTACATCATGATATTTTGAATTTTTTCATGAATTGTTGATGGAAGGCATCCCATACTTAGCATATAAAATTTTCATTACATGTACATAGATAGTTGTCTACAGATATAGACCCATGATAGGATGACCATCTATGTAAAGCCATCGTACAGATGATTTAGTACTCTCCTGAAATCACAGCCCAGATGGATGAAATTAGATCCGGGGTCTTCTATCTCGTCCAATTGTTCACTCAAGTACGAGTCTAACCATGTGAATATGTGATCTTAAGTCGAACATGGGAAGACACCATCTGATTACCAGCCAATGATGTAAGTCATTAACAAATGCGAGAGAGATCACCGATAATGATAATGATTCTCAAGGTACTGCAGTACATTTTTCATAATGTGAATAGATGTTTTGATATCAAAGGCCAGTGATGTCAACCTGTCGCTAGAAGCAAGAAACTTGCCATTGATGTATGCAAGCCTCAAGGTACTGGAAGGGTGTTTCTAAGTCAACTTCTTGGATAATGTGCTGATGTCAACAAGAAGTGACTCGTTGTAGGAGGGCCTTGCTGTATCCCACATCAACGACATGAAATGATTGTAATGATCTTGAAGACATAATTTGACTGATGACACAAGGTTTAGGAATGGTGGTCATGAAAATGAAGGTTTATGAGTATTGCAAAGGATGAAGTTTACTGAGTGACTTCTCTTGAACATGTCGCTGAAACTGAATGAATTGAAAGCATTGACCTAAAACAAAAGTGATGGATGGTGTGATAGACCATAGGTATGATAACCATCAAGTAAATAACCCAACCCAAATAGTCACAAA
The DNA here is from genome assembly GCA_031772625.1 of Pinus tabuliformis. Classification (NCBI taxonomy): domain Eukaryota; kingdom Viridiplantae; phylum Streptophyta; class Pinopsida; order Pinales; family Pinaceae; genus Pinus; species Pinus tabuliformis. Next base: position 113,679,312 of record CM062805.1, read on the forward strand.
AATGAAGTGAAAGTGTCATGTTCAAGAGCGACTTGCTACCATAAAATGATTTATCCCTTTTCCATTTTCCCTAGTCATTGCTGACCAATACCTCTTTATTTTTTAACAAGCTTGAGGAGGATAACATATGCTTGTAGTATAATTCCACCCTTCGGGTGAATCCATCGCTATGTGATGTTTTAATGAGCCTAGCGAAGGTGAAATTTGGTCTTGTCATGATGGACAAGTTTGTCTCTATTTGATGTTTTAATGAGTTTAACGACAATGAGAACTCGGTCCTTTTCATGTTTAGAGAGTTTGAAAAGGGACAAAAAGAAAACTCCACAAGTTATTTTTCGTAAATTTGTCTCTCAAGTCCGAAAAAGCGTAAAATAATACAAGAGAGAACCTATTGACCATGTTCGATCAATGTATTCCTTTTTCGTAAGTAATATATCTCAGTCCGGAAAAAAGTTAAACTTATACTGAGTAGATGTCATTTCCAATCCATTGACGAGCTGAAAAGGACAAGCGCTTGGAAATATTTTCATGTTTCAAGAGTCTAAAAAGAGCTTAAAGAGGACTCCACTTAGAGGAATGAGTTGTGTCTAGGATAGCAACTGGTTCCGATGATGTTGGAACTTCTCAAAACGTGTAATGGTCAATAGGATGGCTAATAAGACCACTCATTGCAACTGTTCTGCTAAAAGGGTAAAACAACCAAGTGAAAGCGTATGATCGGCCAAGCAGATAGTAACGATGGAAGGAGAAAAACCAAGGCTCAACTAACATAAGAGGTTGATAGAATGGAAATCATGAGGGTTAGAATGGATAAGGGTTCATTTTTACACAAGATTGAACAATAGAGAACTATGCTTGGATTGGTTTACATGCCCCTAGAATGATGACTCTATTCTAGGTGCATGCCCCCCAAGCTTCTTTGCATTCACCTAATTAGACTACTCGTGGCTATGATATGGATGGAATGAAGGTTCATTTATGATATCAAGTGAAAGACTCGACTAGGATTTTATGAGATCTAATCAAAGACTTGAATTGTAACTTTGCCCCAGGGGACCTTGTTTCATTTTTCAATAAGCTTGACACAAGACAAGGAACTTTGCTAAGATTCCTTGTTTCATTTTTTAACACGTTTGTCACAAGAAAAGGAACTATGCTTTGGGACATGTTTCATTTTTTAATGAGGTTGACATAGTAAAAGAACTATCCTCATATTCTATTTCATTTTTAAACGAGCTTGACACAAGACAAGGAACTATTCTCTGGGACCTGTTTCATTTTTCAATGAGGTTGACACAGTAAAAGCACTATCCTCATATTCCTTGTTTCATTTTTTAACGAGCTTGACATAAGACAAGGAACTATGCTCATGGACCTGTTTCATTTTTTAATGAGGTTGACACAGTAAAATAACTATCCTCATATTCCTTGTCTCATTTTTAATGAGCTTGACACAAGACAAAGAACTATGCTCATGGACCTGTTTCATTTTTTAATGAGGTTGACATAGTAAAAGAACTATCCTTATATTCCTTATTTCATTTTTTAACGGTCTTGACACAAGACAAGGAAATATGCTCATATTCCTTGTTCACGACCCCTCATGACTTCCAAGAGGTTCTCATCGGATGGGAGAACAATGTTCTAGAAGGGATACATAGCAGGGAATCCATTAGAGAAATATGGTTCCAATGCCCCCAGTGCATAATGCACAACATCATAGAATTGAATGTTAGTTGATGTAGGCATGGAACGGGTTGCCACATAATTGACCCATCGTGGGGAAGATACCATTGGGACAAAAGGACCATTTAGGGAAGATGGTTGATTGGAAGCCATATTTGGGCCGAGAAATGAAAGATGGTCAACAATGACAATTTTGCCTTCATGCGGGAAATACATCACTCAAAAGAGTGTTGAAACAATAGCTCCTTTTCATAACATAGTCGTTCCCAAGAAGTAAATTATAATCTAAAGGGCGTGGGACTACCATCACATTGAGATAAACAATTTTTCCTCCCAAAGTAATAGGCAACTGAGGAAGGATCCCTAATGGTTGACTGGTTCCTCTGTTAAAAGCCAACAAATTTTTGGTAACAAGCACAAGTGGCAGTGAACCAAGCACTTTCCAAGCAGTGGAGGAAAGGATACTCATTTATGCACCTTCATCTATAATAGTGCTAGGTATAACCATATTACAAACCTGTACTATGATCTAGAAAGGCACATAAGAAGGAATATGACATCTTGCTAGTCGATTCCAATCAAAGGAAGTGACCAGACCACTTGGAGGGGGTACCGTAAGAATGGGAGAATTACCCCCTTGAGTTATAGGAACGGGAGGATTTTCCTCATGTCTTGATGGAACAAGAGGGTTGCCTCCAAGCTCATTGGAATATGAAGAAATGAAAAGAACCTGAGTGGTATCATACTCACTCTCTATAGGAAGGTACGATTAACTGAAGGTGAAATCAGATCAAATGTTTCCTCGACCTGTGATTGGTTAGGTATAGACTCATGGGATTCACATTCATAGAGAGTGGGTTTGATTGACGGTCAATTCGGGTCAGTCAATTCATCAACTAGTGAAGGATTAAGGGAGAGTCTCTTGTAACCAGATGGAAGTCGTTGCGGAGAAGCAGGATGGTTTTCCAACACTTTTTTGGCTTCATCTAGATAGGGACAAAGGTGAATTGGGTGATTCCCTTCTGAAACTTAAATTTACCCTTCTTTCCATGAACTTTGCTACCACTAGTTGATGACATAGGATGATGTGAATGAGTAGACCATTCTTCTAAGATCTAAGGAATGCCAAGACAATTTCAAAGAAAATGGTCTCCCATATAAAGTTTGCAAGGATATAGAAGTTGGTGAGGCTTATTGGACGGTTTCTCATCAGAAGTTGCATTCAAAGCAATGGTTGCTTGGTTTCCCCCCTGTTGAATTTGCTTCTTCTTCTTCTTCTTCTTAGTCACCTGGTTACTAGTGCCAATACTTTCACAAGGTGAAGAGGAAGAAGGGGAGGAAGAAACAATCGACAAAGAAGGCAAAGGGCCAACTTTAGAATCAACTGGAGGTTGATTTTGTCTAGTTGTAGGAATATTTAGTTGTGGAGCCATGGAGGTTGAGAACAACCATACTGGAAATCCGATGGTAAGTCTTGGAAGGGACAATCTAGCCATATAAGGAGCATCAATATTTCCGAAAGGAGAAAAAGGAATAGGATTCCTATCAAAAGGAATTCATTGATCGGTGGACTTCGGAGTTGTTGCCATATGTTTCAACCAAAGATCAACTAAGGAGTGATGTGGAGAACACTATCCACAGTCAATTAATTTATTTTATTCAAAATAACATAACAAAACAAAAGAGGGATAATCTAGGAAAAAGGATTACCAAGCAACTGTGAACCGCAATACACTGCCTCAGTAAACCAAGGATCAATGCATGTCTAAGTGGGAGCGACTGCATTGCAGAGCACTGTATTTAAGCCAAGGGTGATTTGCAGTGCACTGTCCCTTGATCAAGCCTACGTTGGTGCCAAAGAGGCTAATCAAAAGACATCTAAGCACAATTTTTTGACCAAAAACACTTCAAAAAGGCTAAAATATGATCAATGAAGTCAAGCAAAGTCTACTAGGATGTAATATGATGAAGGTAAGCCACTAGGAACGACATTTTTTCCCCATTATGGTCACCAAATTTTTATATGTAATTTTCATCTACGGATAAACATGTTTTCCCTAGGTGGGTGACTACACCTAGAACAATAGAAAGAAAGCAGTTTAACATTTTCTTCTAGAAGATAGATGAGATGGAGGAACTTACTTGTAGTCCTTTGCTTCCTTGATCTCTTTTGAATCGCTCTCGTCGCTCCCACTTGAACTAAATCCACTCAAAAGGTATCTGTATTAAGAGAAACAGAAACAAGAAAGGATCAAAGCATACATGATCTATGTACTATAAAACAATAGAATCGAAGACATTGAAACACATAATCATAATAGATATGAACAATCATATGAGAAAAGGAATAAGCTTTTTATTAATGTAGAAGGAAGAATATCACCCAATACAGTTCAATCCTGTGCCACTCCTCTAGCTTCAGTCCAACCCTCGCCACATCAAAAGCACACTACTCCAGCAGCATAACATTGCTTAACATAAACTTAATTCTCAAACCAACAGAATTTCCTTACAAACTTCAAATTCTAGCCCCCTGATAACTATGATGAGTTCTCAATTTATAGGAAATGGAGGTGGTTTTGTCATAAATGAGGGTATTGAATGGCCTTCCAAACTTGGAGTTAGTTTCCATGGAGCAAGGGATGAGTGGATAGGAGGTTAGTGGATCCTTAGCCTATCCAATTTCGAGCTCATTGGAGGAGATAAGAGATGGGATCCTTCTAGAATGATCTAGAATCAAGGAATATTCCTAGAACCCTATGCAAATTTTGCTCAATCGTGCCTAGCACAGGTCAAAGAGGGCCTAAGTGCACTGCAGTGTAGGCCTGAATGCGCCTACCTTCTCTGCAGCATAGTCACCCCTGACCAAGGCTGCGCTGGTGTCCCAAGGAGACATTTCAACAAGGCTTCAGGCTAGGAAACTTTCATAGAAGGAAGCATTCAATGATTTGACTTGTCTAGGGCATGCAACAACTAAATTAGGGTTTGATGAGCCCTAATGGTATTGATCTGAATGGCGGGAGTGATGTGCCCAAATAGACCTGTAACAGGTAATCAAATGACTTTTTAGCATGTTCGACTTCAATACATTTATTCACATGTTAGAATTTGTACTTAGATCGGGCCATGTTGGAGTGCAAGACCTTGGACTCAGATTACAATATTCGAGGTTGCAAGGCGATGTGACATGATCATGTTGATATACATGTCTCTCTCAGATGGATGGCTATGGTGATACCATGAGTTCTCATATGTGATCATTCTCGTTATTGGATGGCTGCGACCATACCTTGGTTTTGATATGATCCTCTTTATTGGATGGTTGCACCCATGCCTTGGATCCATTTACATGATCTCTCTCTAGATGGCTGTGTCCATACCATGATTCATGTATCATTTTCCATATTTTCAGTGGTGTATCTATATCTATGCTTTCTTTTAGGTTTTCTGACGATGGACTCTGGTTCCCCGCATCTACTTGTAAAGCATTTCACCCATCACTCTAGTTCAGCCTTCATGCTTTAGGGGGCATATGTTACACAACATTTTGGGATTGTCCTTGTACTCCCTGTTCCGTGATCCTGGAGGACCTGTACAGTGAACCCTACATTCTTTCCCATCATGAAGAAACTCCCATTATGTCCCTCTTCATGAGCAAAACAATTCCCTTTTGCATCATTTCCCAAGAATCTTCCTTTTACCCTAGATTACAAGACCAGCAATAATGACCTGTTTCCTCCTTGTGCTGATTTGTAGAGATTAAAACCATGACTAGCACTGTACGATGTAACTGAGCCTTTTCTCAGTCGCACTGATCCTCTTTTGGCATGATTTTTAAATATGTAGTTGAAGCTTCCATGTCTATAAGCTTCGTAACGAAAGTTTGGTAAATGGTTGGGCTGGATGGAGCCGAGGAAGTTAGTTTGGGCTCATTTCCCCTATTAATATGGAACAAACCCAAGATATAAGGCCTCTCCCATGATAAGAGGAACCATCTCCTCTCCATCCAAGCTATATAAACTCCTCCCTTTACAAGCTAAACTGGTTTTCAATCTTAGTATTTTTGGAGCTTGAATAACCAGCAAGATATCATAGCTTTAGCCTTCTAGTTTATGTTTCTGGAGGGAGAATAGTGTGTTTGGTTTGGTTTGAGACTAAAGGGAATAATCCTTAAAACTTACATTTTTGGGGCTATCCATGAGATACTAGCAGAAGTGTGGGAACTTGGATATGTCAGAGGAGACCAGCAACGTCAAGGAATTAACACATATTTCATTAAATTTGGAAGAATTTTATTACATGGACATCAATAGAATTGAGTTTTTTACTTATTTCAAATTTCTAGATCCACTATTTAATTCCTAATATAATGAAATATGTGTTAATTGGTTGTAATCTCTTTCGGAACTTATATGAATACAACTATTGATTGATTTCTTACATTAAGTGTTATCTTACATTTGATGTCTTAATATTCCTTGACCCTTTAAGTAGGCTGAATACAATTTGTATGCTATCACATTTGTTGTTGTCATTTGTTTTCTTGTTTCAAGTATTTGAAGGAAGGAAATAAAATGTAGCTTAAGTAAGGAGGCAGGATCATCACCAAGTGGAATAGCGTTCTAAGAGGTAGGCCCTCTTATTTGATTCTAGCTTAAGGAAGTTTTCCATAGATTGTTTATTTGTGTCTTGACCCACTCTCTCGGGCTAGAGGAATTGTCTTTGTATGCATCGAGAATTTACCTGCACCACAAATAGTGCAGGAAGCATAGGGGGTAGGTAGCGAAAACTGTGCAATTCCTCCGGGGACCTCACAACAAGTTGCAGGAGGTTTGCATGGAAAAAATGTGAAATTTTTTCAAGGAGCTGGTAGCGGGTTGTGGGAGTGTTGCTGGCAAAAATTGTGCAATTGCTGGGAAACTGGCCTACTTAACATACCTGTGTAGTTTCTGAGCTTAGTGGGATGTTGGGCAACTTGGTGACTGCTCATGAAAAACTATGCAATTTTTAGAGGGAGATGATGATGGACATAGGGTGTTTGTCCAACATGTCTACATAGTTCATTCAATTAGTGGAGTGGGCATGCTTTGCATATTTTGCACAAATTTTTAGGGGAGTGATTCCTGAGATCACTGCTCAATCAAACTCTTTGGTTGACCAACTGGAGGCTTGGTTGATGTGCTTGCAGGTAGCACATATTGAAATGGTTTGCTGAGAAACTTCTATGCTATTCTGGGTGAAATTCAGTCCATTCAATTCTAGGATTGTGTAGTGAAGGCTTCCTAGGGACAGCCTCAAGATCTGCGCAATTATGGGAAACACTACATGATCACTGAGGGCTAAAACTACATAATTCAGCTCAGCGGATGTCCAGCTCTTGGAGGATGATCCGGTCGATAGAGATTCAAAAAAATCACCAAGTGTGTAAATGAGTGACTTTGTACATGCATGACCTTGCAAACACACACTCAACATGACTTGACGAGAAGACATCACGAACCAACAAGACAAAATACACTCAGTGTGATTGACTGACAGTGTGAGAGACAAGCATGAAAATTGTGATAGATCATCAAACGAATGCGACAACGCTTGTGCGACAACACATACAACTTCATGTGTGAGTGCAATGGATGTTTACATAATGGATACAACTTGTACACATGAAGCAAGACCTTGTGCATGACCATAATATGGTTGCAAGCATGGCATTTTGACCAACATGCTAAAAGATGTCCATTGAACGATCAAGCGAGGAGGGTGCAAAGACCTAACATGAGCTCATGGGATGAGCTCAAGTGCTTGCAAACATCAAGAAAGAACTCAAGGAAAGCTCTGAAATTGGATGTTGACCAAAATTTTGGAGGGTGTTGCAGTTGCTACAACACTTGGCGACACACTAGTTGAATTCCATCTTCTTTTTTTTGGGTCATGGATAGCACAAGGCCTTTGTCTTTCAGGGAGTATTGAAGCATTGTGCGGGTTACTTTGGTTTCCCCACTTACCCCATGGATAGACATGGTTCACCTTTCACTCACTCAGTCAAACACAACAACAAGTTTCATCTTGATCATAGTGTTTTGAAATCAGGAATGATAGTTTGGCTCGTGAGTTAAAAAAATTCATAGTATAAGTTTTTATCTCTAGTGTTTCTCCGCTCCCAACAGACCTGGATAGTACCCCGAAAGAGTCATGCAAGAACACATGCATTGGTCCACTACTAGCGATCCTGGTCAGTACCCCGGTGGAGTTGCATGCTTCACCACTTTGCGCAGGAGGCCTTTCTCTTCTTTCACCTTTATATTTTTTAAGAGGACTGTTCATATGCATTATTTATTTTTAGGGTGGAAGAGGGATCCCGGCTTACTCAGAGCAGAAGAGTTTGTTCCTTAAGAGAAGCATGTAAGACCTCTGACATAGGTTTGCTCGTTTATATTTTCCCCTTCTCCATTTCTACTAGTTGGATGAGCTTGAACACACATAGCAGAAAGCTAAGTACAGGCATGGGGTTTCCTAGTGTGGACACAAGTTCATGGTTGGACCCAAGCTTCCCTTGCAGATGACTCATATTTTCCATCAAGACTTCATTGGCCAAAGGTTATAACCAAGCACAAAGAAGACAGACACAGGACTGGCCAAGTGCTGCAGTGTCACAAGACTCTTTGGATCTCAGCCACATACTCATTCAAAAGTCAGAACTCAGTAGAGGGCAACACTTATTTACAAACCAAAAATAGTAGGGCACTACGCAAACAAAACAAAACAAAACAAAACAAAAATAGTAAGAAAACAAAACAAAACAAAACAAAACAAAAATAGTAAGAAAACAAAACAAAACAATCAAGCATCTGACAGACTATGTACATGGCACGGGGTGTGACCCGACCTACTAAAAATAATGTTTGAGATCTTAGCTATTGACAGGAAGGTTGTCAATCCTACCATCATTTGATTGCAGATGGTATGTGTGAGGGCCAAGCTTCTTGTGAACCAATATCAGATTATCAAGTTTCGCTACTCGAACCTGGTGTTATCCTAAAAGACCATTAGGTGAAGACAACATTCCTACTCCAGATACTACGTGTAACATAGGTTTTGATGATGGCGCGAGGTAGTTGTTTTTGTTTTGGGAGAGGTTCAAGTTTTTGAAATCAATGCATAAGAGGATTTCCTCAAATTTATTACGTACAAAACTTAAATTAGAAATCCCTGTAGCATAACGAAATTTGTAAGTGATCCGATCATCCAACAACTTAGTAAGTTCTTTCTGTATAAGGGGTTCAAGTGACAGATGTATTTTACCCAGTTCTTGCTGCAATTGCTTAACTACTTCTTTGATTGGAATCACATGTTGGATTATACGCATGGCACATGTACTTAGGTCATCATATGCCCATGTGGACACATCCCGGTACTATTTGAACAAGTGGAAAAAAACCTGTCGCTCCTGCGATGTGTTGTGCATACCGGGACTGATGAACTTCAAATCATGATTTGTCCCCAGGTTGATTTGTTCATTCCTCATGGTGGAACTATGGGTTTTGTTGTTTCTTGCCCCTTGAAAGTGATTTTGCATGTCATAGAGCCTATTTAGAGAAACCACATCCTTGGGCATAAGGTTTCCTTTCTTACCATCAGCTGCAGCTTGCAGGGACTGCTCGTGCTCATATTCATCAGCTTCTGTGTCCTTGAAAGCATCAACATTGTCCATGAAGTGTAGTATCTTTTTATCATCACCAAAAGTGTGTATATTTGTTATGTTATCAGGGATAGAAGGCTTATACAAAATTTCAATAGTAAATCTATCTCTAAGTGGTGACATGCTGGCAACTGTGTTTGCTAAGGTATCGGCAATTACATTACTTGTCCTTGCAACACCAATGATACTGAAGGCTTGGAAGTTAGAGATTAGTTGCCATATCTCTTTTTGGTAAATTTTCAGATGAGGTGATAAACAATGTATGGTGTTACATACTTGTCATATCATGATTTCTACATCACCTATCACTTTGAGTGCAGTAACATCAAGGCTAATGGCATTTTGCAAGCCCAACATGAGTGATTCATATTCAACAGTGTTGTTTGTGTACTCAAACTCCATGTTACACAATAATTTGTCACTAACCCCGCATTCCTTGATCCCAGACACTGCCGATCTATGTTATTGACATCTGCCTTGTGTCGTGTTACAAATTATGTGTCAATATCTTCCTTGTCATCTCAAGAAGAATACCTCAGCTCATTACTCCTAGAGCAGACCCTTTTTTACCTATGTTTTTGGGTCATCGCGGGTCATTAGTTGTTCCACTCATGAAGACGGGCAAGATTGAACTAGCCCTAGTGATGCCATCGCTCTGTCTCTGTGTTTCACTCGCGACGAGCAACTTTTGGTGAGTTTTTTAAAAAAACTGTCAAAGCTTTGAAGTGTAACAGCTTCATGGGTGGTACAAGGGTTGGTTGTTGGATTAGATGAGCTCACCTCTCTCCTTTGGGATGGTTGTTCCACCTTTTGTGAAACCCCTGAAAGAGATAATCTCTTTCTCCCATCTCTTATGGAAGCTCCTCCTCCTATAAATACCTCCTCCATGGCTGAGATCGGCTAGTTCATGGAATTAGAAAATAGTTTCAGAGTTCAAGAGTTCAATAGTAAAAGTAGAGAGTTTTGCTAGAAAGTGGAAGTAGCCTCTTATTAACTTAGCTTGGGATGGTTTTGAGTGGAGTTGGCTTGATTGTAAGAATGTTCTAGCATTAGCCTTTTGGGTAGGAGAGAGAGTTATTCATCCTTTTGGGAGATAGTTCATGAGTGAATGCTTGTAGAGACATGCTGACAGGACCCTTCAAGGAGGCTTACGACGTCAAGGCTTGGTTGTAAGTTATACTTTAGTTTACATGAATACAAATCAACAACTTATTTCCTATATCTTATGTTGAATTGCGTATTGATAGCTTGAAGCTCCTTGACTCTTTAAGTAGATCGTTTTTGTCGTACTCTATTATGTTCAATGAAGTCCATGTTGTGTTGCTCCAGCACAAAAACGATCATAGAGTATGAAAAAAACAATCCTATGAAGTCCCTATTGTGTTGCTCCAGCTCTCGTTCTTCTAATCACTTGTACTTGAAAACATCATACAGAGCACAACCACAAACATAATAGAGTACGACAAAAATATCTACTTAAAGAGTCAATGAGCTTCAAGCTATCAATACGCAATTCAACATAAGATATAGGAAATAAGTTGTTGATTTGTATTCATGTAAACTAAAGTAGAACTTACAACCAAGCCTTGATTTCATAAGCCTCCTTGAAGGGTCTTGTCAGCATGTCTCTGCAAACCTTCACTCATGAACTGTCTCCCAAAAGGACGAATAACTCTCTCTCCTACCCAAAAGGCTAATGCTAGAACATGCTTACAATCAAGCCAACTCCACTCAAAACCATCCCAAGCTAAGTTAATAAGAGGCTACTTCCACATTCTAGCAAAACTCTCTACTTTTACTATTAAACTCTTGAACTCTAAAGCTATTTTCTAATTCCCTGAACTAGTTGATCTCAGTCATGGAGGAGGCATTTATAGGAGGAGGAGCTTCCATAAGAGATGGGAGAAATAGCTTATCCCTTTGAGAGGTTTCACAAAAGGTGGAACAACCATCCCAAAGGAGAGAGGCAAGCTCATCTGATCCAGCAACCAACCCTAGGACCACCCATGAAGCTATTACACTTCGAAGCTTCTATAGTTTGTTTGAAAAACTTGCCAAAAGTAGCTCGTTGGGAGTGCAACATAGAGACAAAGTGACAACGTCACTAGGGCTAGTTCAATCTTGGCCATCTTCATGGGTGGAACAACTAATGACCTGTGACGACCCAAAAACATAGGTAAAAAAGGGTCTGCTCCAGGAGTAATGAACTGAGGTATTCTTCTTGAGATGAAAAGGTAGACATTGACACATAATTTGTAACATGAAACAAGGCAGATGTCAATAACACGGACCGACAGTATCCGAGAGCAGGGAATGCGGGGTCGGTGACAAATTACTGTGTAACAGATTCCCCCTAAAGCATGAAGGCCGAGAGAGTGGGCGGGGTGAAATGCTTTACGAATCCATAACTGAAATAGAACACCATCGCAGAGAACCTACAAACGCAAGTACAACTGATATCTCTAATACATGAGTACATAGTGAAAGGAAATACATGTGCATAAGGCATGGGTGTAGCCATCCAGAAGATAAACATAAGTGATCTATGGTATGGACACAACCATCCAATCAGAAGGACCATAAAAATGACTCAAGTATGGTCACAACCATCCAATCAGAACGACCATAAAAAAGACTTAGGTATGGTCATAGCCATCCAATCAAAAGAGTCATGTATACAATCATGAACCAATCCACGCAACCTGGACTTGTGTAATCTGAGCCTAGGGTCTTGAATCCCAACCTGATCAAGGTACAAATTATAATATGCAAATAGATGTGCTGAAGTTGAGCATACTATAAAATCGCTTGATTACCAGTCAATGATGTAAATTGTTAGCAAGCGTGAGAGTGACCACCAGTAATGTCAATGGTTCTCAAGGTACTGCTAGTACAATCCACGAAGTGTGAAGAATTAGCTGAAGTCAAACACCTGTGAAATCACCCGATCAAAGGCCAATAATGAAAGCCTATCATCAAATGCGAAGAACTTGCCATTAAGGCATGCAAGCTCCAAGGTACCAAAAAGGAGTCTCTAGATCAAATTCTTGGATAATGAGTTGAAGTCAACATGAAGCGATCAGTCGAAGGAGGGCCATAAGGTTTCCCACATCATCAACGTGAGACAAAGGAACAAGATGAATGTGGATGAGATAGAGAATCTGAGGAAGGTGTGTAAAGATACAAACTGCAGAAGGATTAAACTCTTGAACGTATCGACGACACAACTCTAGAGTTTGGTAGCATTTTGATACCAAGAGATCAAAGCTCATGATGATGCAGCAAATATCAGATGGAATGAGGCAAAATGGATAACCCAAAACCTAGAAGGCTAATGATAAAGTGAGGATATCCCAACCCGACATGAAGCAGAAAGAGTGTCAATTTTCAAGAGCAACAATCTGTCGTAATAATTAATACAACCAATGGAATACTTCCAAACTTTTTCCCCGCCATTTCTGGTGAGTACCCCAATTATTTTTGAAACAAAAGCTTGAAGGGGATAGAAAATTCTTGTAATATAAGTTTTTCTTTCGGATAAATCTGACCTAGTACATTTTAACGAGCCCTAGGAAGGAGGTGCTCAGTCTCGTCATGATGACAAGTCCAATTTCGTCAGGGTTTAACAAGTCTGACATAGGTAAAACTCGGAGTCTTTTTCATATTTAGAAAGTTTGAAAAATACATGGAAAAGAAAACTACAAAAGTCCCTTTTCGTAAATTTGTCCCTCGAATCCGAAAAAGTAGAAAACAATACCCAAGGGAACCTATTGACCGTGATAGATCAACATATACCTTTTTCATAAGTAATCTATCCCAGTCCATAAAAGGGGTAAACTTATACTGGGTAGATGACGCTTCACAGCCTTTAATGAGTTCAAAGCGACAAGAGCTCGGCAATATTTTCATTTTTAAAGGGTCAGAAAAGAGTTGAAAGTGGACCCCCATTTTTATTCTCTTAAACAAGTCAAAAGGGAAAAATACTCGACAATATTTTCATCTTTTACGAGTCAGAAAAGAGCTTAAAGGTGACTCGTCCTAGAGGAATGAGTGGTATAAAGGGTAGCAACTGGTTTCGGCAATGGTGGAATTGCTCAAAACATGTAATGGTCAAGACACTGGCTAATAAAACCACTCATCACTGCAATCCCTTAGGAAAGGACAAGCAACCAAGTGAAAGAATATGATCGTCCAAAGAGATGGTGGCGATGGAGTGAAACAACCAAGGCTCATCTAGTAGAAATCAGTTGATTAAAGCGACAATCACGAGAGGTAAATCAGGTGTGGTTTCATTTCGACACAAGCTTGAACCATGGACAACTCTGCTTGGATTCGGTTTCATGTTTACACAAGATTGAAACGAAAAACTATGGTTGCTATAAGTTTGCATGCCCCCAGCATAATGACTCAAATCGAGGTACATGCCCCCCAAGCTTCATTGCATTCAACTAGGTGGATGGAATGAAGGTTCACTTTTGAGATGTTGGAAAGACTCGACTGGGATTTTATGAGATCTTAATCAAAGACTCGATTTGGAAAAGGGGGTTGTTTCATTTTTTAATGAGGTTGACACAGTGAAAGAACTATCCTCAAGACCTTTATTTCATTTTTTAACGAGCTTGACACAAGACAAAAAACTATGCTCTGGACCCTTGTTTCATTTTTTAACGAACTTGACACAAGACAAAAACTATGCTCACGCCCTTTTTCTTTTAAATTTTTTAACGAGGTTGACACAAGAATAAGAACTATCCTCATATGTTGTTTCATTTTTTAACGAGGTTGACACAAGACTAGGAACTCTCCTCATCTCTTGTTTCATTTTTTAATGAGGTTGACAGAAGACCAAGAACTCCTCATCTCTTGTTTCATTTTTTAATGATGTTGACACAAGACCAAGAACTATCCTCATAACATATGTTCATGGACCATACGAGAACATGACTCCCAAGAGATCCTCACTAGATGGAATAACCACGCTTTGGGAGGAATACATGTCATTTGGTACCAAAGACAGATCAGGTTCCCAATACATAATGTACTATACCATCTGTGTGATCATCAGCATAATTTACCTGTGGTGGGGAAGGTATTGCTTGAAAACAAGAGCTGATAGGGGATGATGGTTGCAAAGGAGGTGCCTGGGGACTAGTGAATGACAATTGATCAATAGTCACAATTCTCCCTTCATGCGGAAAACAAACCACACGGAAAAGCGAAGAAACAAGAGCTCCCATGACATAAACATAGTCGCGTCCAAGGAGGAGATTGAAATCTAATGGACCTTGGACCACCATCATGTCTATATAGACAGTCTTTCCTCCCAAAGTAATGGGGAACTACAGAAGGATCACTAAGGGTTGACTGGTTCCTTCGTTGAAAGCCAACAGATTCTGGGTGACAGGCACAAGCTGTGGGGATCCCAAAGCTTGCCAAGTAGTGGAATACATGATGCTAACAGATGCACCTTCATCTAGTATAGTGCCACGTACTACCATATTATAGGCTTGTACTGTGATCTGGAAAGGCACATAAGACGAGAGGCAGAAAGCAGTCAAGTGACTCCAATCGAAAGAAACAACAAAACTACTTGGTGGGGGTATCATATGATTTCCCCCATGCTCTACAGGAATAGAAGATGAAATCTCCTGAACAACTGGGATGGGAGGGTCATTCTTTGATTCATGAGAATATGAGGAGATGAGAAGAACATGAGCAGTATGATCACTATGCTCTTCTGTAATAGAGTGAGCAACTGGAGGTGAAGTGTTAGGCCCCTATACTACTAGTGTAACCCCTTATTATTATTAGTATAACCCACTTATTATATTGATGTACCCATGTAGTGCCCATATTGTTACTATTGTTCCCCATAGAAGCCCACTGTTGTTATTATTGTGCCCTTACATTATTATTGTTATGTCGGCTCTGATTATGTTATGACCCCTTAGACTCCTATATATAGAAAGGAGGTCTTTTCATTTGTATCATCCAAGAATTGTTCATTTATGTAATGTAAAGGAGGTTGCCCCCTCGAAGAGGCTGAATTCTAAGGCGTTGATCTACCTTTTCTATCTTTTCTTGAGCTGGTTCCATAACATTTGGTATCAGAGCTTTGGATTCTAGGGTTTTGCTGCTCCAAACAGGTCATCGTGGCATTTTCGCTATAACTTTTTTTCTGTGACGTTTCAGAAGTCGAAAAAAACACCCATTTGAGAAGAAATCGCGCTGAACCTTGGATCCAAATTTCTGAGCTTTTCGCGTGATATTTTCAGAGATATGATTTGAAGAAGTTGGTCTTTTTGCAGACTCCTGAATTACATTCAAAACAGGTGACCTGGGAAAAATCTTCATAACTTTCTCTCTGGGGATCAGATTGAAATTTTGTAAGAAGGCACAAAAATAGGACGGACTGTAGTTTCTTGTATGCATTTTTCAGATCCAAAGGTTGAAATAGCGACTCGTGGTACGTCGTACAAGTTCGCTCTACTGAACTAGTCTATAATCAGGTCATCTTGGGAGATTGTGAATAACTCTTTCTTGGAGAATCCAATTTAGATCAGACTAGTGGCATTAGAAAGAGGACGTAGAGGGCTACTATAGGACACAATTTCAAAACTTAAAGATCCGAAAGTACAGAGTTACAGTCGTTTCAAGGTCGAGCTCCTAAAATCAAGAAAAAGCAAGATGAGGAAGTTTGATGGCAAGGATCCGGTAAATTGGATACTTCAAATGGAGCAATATTTTGATCTACATGGTGTATAACTATTACAAAAGGTATGTATTGCATCTTCATATTTAGAACCAGATCAATTTTTATGGTACAAAGGGCTTTGTTCTTGTAAACAACTTGTTACGTGGTCAATTTTCACGGAGGAAATGATAGCACATTATGAGGATACAAAGAGCAACACCTTCTTTAAAGCAACACCACAACAATTGGAAAGAGTAAAAGGGCTTTGTGACATAGTGGAAAGAAAAATTATGGAAACCAGGAAGCATAACCCTCACAACTATAAAGATGGAAGTGTTGTTTCTCCTAGCCTTCCACAACCTACAAGGGTTACACCACAACAATTGGAAGAAAAAAGAGAAAAAGGGCTTTGTTACAATTGTGAAAGCAAATGCACTAAAGGTCATAAGTGTGCTGAGAAGAAATTATTTTACATAGAATATGAAGAGGAGGAAGAAAAGGATCAAGAAACAACAAAAGAAGAAGATATATGCCAGGACCCCACACCAGAGAAAGAAGAAATGAATCAGACCATATCTTGTAAAGCATTGGAAAGAATTACCACTCCTCAAACTCTCAAGATAGAAGGACATATCAAGAAGAAAAAGGTGCAAGAAGTGAAAAACCACATCGAGAAAGAAGAAATGAATCCAACCATATCTTTTAATTCATTGTTCGAAATTACCACTCCTCAAACTATCAAGATAGAAGGACATATAAAGAAGAAAAATGTTCAAGAAGTGAAAGATCACATCGAGCATCAAGAAATGAATCTGACCATATCTTGTAAAGGATTAGAAGAAATTACCACTCCTCAAACTCTAGAGATAGAAGGACATATCAAGAAGAAAAAGGTTCAAGCAGTGAAAGATCACATCGAGCATCAACAACAAGTTCTCCAACTTTTAAAGGATAGCGCCACTTCAGTGCAAAATCAAACAAAACAACAGGTAGATCAACATCGTAGTGAAATTTTTTTTGATGTAGGTGATTGGGAATTTTTATTGCTACATCTCAAGCAAGCTATTTATGAGAAGGAAATGTTGGCAATACTACATGCACTTAAAAAATGGCGACCTTACCGAATGGGAAGACTCTTCAAGGATGAGGATGTGGAAGCATTGTTTTGTGCTCTTCATATTATCCAACCATATTGGATAAACGAAGCAAGGGATGAATGGAAGAAGGATGAAGAAGTATGGCCACTTATTCAAAAGTTGCAAAAGATCCCAATTCAAACAATATTGCTAGAAATTAAAGAAGGAGGAAAAATCATATTGGAACCTGGAGCAGTCATAGAAACAAGAACCCGACAGCTACGAAATCGATCAATTTCAGAGTATCTCATCAAGTGGAAGAACTTACCCACTGAATATTTCACATGGGAGGACAAGAATTTTATACAAAAGCATCAAGAACTACTCAAGCATTGAGGACAATGCTTTTTGAAGGAGAGGGGCATGTTAGGCCCCTATACTACTAGTGTAACCCCTTATTATTATTAGTATAACCCACTTATTATATTGATGTACCCATGTAGTGCCCATATTGTTACTATTGTGCCCCATAGAAGCCCACTATTGTTATTATTGTGCCCTTATATTATTATTGTTATGTCGGCTCTGATTATGTTATGACCCCTTAGACTCCTATATATAGAAAGGAGGTCTTTTTATTTGTATCATCCAAGAATTATTCATTTATGTAATGTAAAGGAGGTTTCCCCCTCGAAGAGGCTGAATTCTAAGGCATTGATCTACCTTTTCTATCTTTTCTTGAATTGGTTTCATAACGTGAAGTCAAGTCGACACTCTTTTCGGCCAATGGTTGGTTAGGAACAGATCCAAGAGAGTCATGCTTAGGAAGAGAAGGATGGGTAAGAGATGAATAATAGAGTACGACAAAAACGATCTACTTAAAGAGTCAAGGAGCTTCAAGCTATCAATACGCAATTCAACATAAGATATAGGAAATAAGTTGTTGATATGTATTCATGTAAACTAAAGTAGAACTTACAACCAAGCCTTGATATCATAAGCCTCCTTGAAGGGTCCTGTCAGCTTTTCTCCGCTAACATTCACTCGTGAACTGTCTCCCAGAAGGAGAATAACTCTCTCTCCTACCTAAAAGGCTAATGCTAGAACATGCTTACAATCAAGCCAACTCCACTCAAAACCATCCCAAGCTAAGTTAATAAGAGGCTGCTTCCACATTCTAGCAAAACTCTCTACTTTTACTATTAAACTCTTGAACTCTGAAGCTATTTTCTAATTCCCTGAACTAGTTGATCTCAGTCATGGAGGAGGTATTTATAGGAGGAGGAGCATCCATAAGAGATGGAAGAAATTATCACTTTGAGAGGTTGCACAAAAGGTGGAACAACCATCCCAAAGGAGAGAGGCAAGCTCATCTGATCCAACAACAAACCCTAGGACCACCCATGAAACTGTTACACTTCAAAGCTTCTATAGTTTGTTTAAAAAACTCACCAAAAGTAGCTCGTCGCGAGTGCAACACAGAGACAGAGCGACAATGTCGCTAGGGCTAGTTCAATCTTGGCCATCTTCACGAGTGGAACAACTGATGATTCATGACGACCCAAAAAAATAGGTAAAAAAGGGTCTGCTCCAGGAGTAATGAAATGAGGTATTCTTCTTGAGATGACAAGGAAGAAATTGAAACATTATTTGTAACATGACACAAGGCAGATGTCAGTAACATGGATCGGCAGTGTCCAAAATTAGGGAATGCAGGGTCGGTGACAAATTAATGTGTAACACTCCAAGCGACTCGATATCAAGTGTTTCTTGTGCTTTGGGTGGATCAAGATACACCCGGCTCTAGATCCATCTTGTGTCTTTGATCCGTCAAAATACATGGTCCACAAATCATCTGTACATGGACTGTTTGATGCACTTATACTACTGTTACTGCTACTAATTTTACAATGCATTTTACATGTTTCATTTCCATCAGTTGAGCAAGGAAGGTGACCCAATTGCGTGTCTAGTAGTGTCAAAGATGTTTGTGCGAGATAACACCCCAATGTTGTTTCCAAGAGGCAGTTGCCGATCATGAGTTCTGCGGAGGCCAACGGTTTGTTCTCGCCATTAATGGGAGTGACATTGTGTCTCATGTATCTCTTGGATAACACCTGAATTTGATTGCTTTTGCCTTTATATGGAAGTCACATGTGTGACCAGTCTGTAGAAAAGTACCCATTCAACTTGCTAGATTAGTATCTACTGAGCAGTAAGCCATATGCTTCCAGTATATCCACAACAACAATGTTTATGCACTAGTGAACTCAACTGTCATGAGATAATTGGATGATCACATCATGAATCTCACCAATGGATGGTACACATGTACAATCAAGTTGGATGATCTGCATAGATTTCTTGCTCCATTTAGCATTGATCTTCTTAGAAATGGAGAGCGACATGACGTTAGCTGACGTGCCAGAATCAACCAAACAATTATGAAAATTGTAGTTAAAAAATTAAAATGAAAGAAAAATGGGAGAGAAAATAGAGTTTTCTTCTTCCATAGAGAGTGTGTTTAGCACAGTTGTGAGTGATCCAGGAGATGTTCCTGCTCCCTTGCTTGTAGAGGCTATGTTGTCTGTAGATGTATGCCCTAGTGCACACAATAGGATGTCCCGCTGACCTTGAATCCTGGCCAACTCGAACAAACTAATGTTTGCATGAGTTTTCTTCATAGCTTCTACAATGTTGTAATCAAGGGCGGGTAGATTCATTGAGACATCTAGGGTTAGACTTGTGTTCATATTGTTCGGCAGAGTGTTCTGCAGTTTGTTTCTCATGGACATACCCTTGTCCGTCGCTATCTTCTCAGGCTTGCTTTGTTTTTTCTACTTTGGGACGGCTGTTGTATCAACCTTCCTCATCAGTTCAAGCCTTTCTTGCATTTCCCCAATTGTAGGGGGAGCCCCTTGACTTCTGAGATTGTAACGACCATTTTTCTTTTGGGGTTTCTTCTTAGTGTTTGTCTTCTCTGCTACTTGTGAGCACTAATACATGTTGATCACCTGCCCAGTGTCTGATGTCTCATTAGGCACATCATCTTCATCATCATCCGTATCTCCTAGCTCTATCTACGTACTGCTCACTACGTCGAGTGCATGGTTGCATACTTAGCCTACAACTCTTTTCCCATCCGAACAAGACCCTTTTGGGTGATCGTCTTCATGGAATGAGAAAGATTTGTGGTTCCTGCACTATTCTATCTCGAACACTGAGCTATATTTCTATGTAGTTTTAGCCGGGAAGCGATTCCTGCCTGATGACATGCTTCCTTGTCTTTGTTTGGGTGGTTGGCTACTCACAAATGTGTCAATTGTTAATTTTTTGAGCTCAGACACTTCTATTGTCAAGTTCTTGACAAGACTAGTAAGGGTTTCAATATCGCTTGTTTCCTTGTCTTTACCCTTGCTCGCCACAGCCTGGGGCTTCTTGCTCTCATCTATGGTGTCCTTCATTGGTTCATCATCCTCGATGATTCCAATCACGCGCAGATCCTTCTCTACAATGATTGCCTCTTCGCAATTTTATAATAGTGTTGGTTTTGTAGCTCGCTTAACGAACTGCACAATGCTGGTTGGCAGTGCAGATGTGTAGTAGTCAACAATGATGGAGTCATGAGGCTTCATGTCCAATGAAAACTTATTCAATATGCATAAAAAACTATTATTGAAATATTTTACCTTTTCTTTCCCCTCCATCTTTAGGCTTCCCAATTCTTTGAGCAACATGGTTGGGGTCTCGCCCTTAGCAAACTTTTCTAGAAACATTTGTTTGAACGTACCCCAGTTATGGATGGATTTGATAGGAAGCTTTTGATACCATACTATTGCATGACCGTCCAAGGTACACGGAAACAATCTGCATGCAACATCGTCGTACTATACCTCGATTTTCTACAACTGTAGGTAGAAGTTGTCGAAGTGATCATCTTCCTTCACTGTGCTATCAAGGTCAAACTTTGCGATCATTCTCTCTAAACACTTTGGTATCTTGTTCAAAGCACCCAAGAGAGCCAATGGTCCCTGAGTCATCCATTCCAAGTTTTGGTTAGCCATGTCTTCTTATTCTTCTTCATCCTCCTCCTTTTCAAAATATGACGGTTTTGGCTCTTAGTCTGTTGGTTCATCTCTGCCCCACCTCCTTTGCTGCCTTCCCCTCTGCCTGCTATACCAAATTTGATCCCAAGATCACGAGGGTGTATCATTCTCCCTATTGGAAGACCAGAGGTTCTTCTCTGTTCTCAACATCTTCTACCAGACCTTCAAGTGTGGCAAGAACTACTTCTTCCACTGATGATACAACAACCCCTGTGGAGTGGTTTTTGGATTTCTTAATGCGTATGGAAGATCTTGTATTCCTGGGCCGAGTCTGACTACTTTTGTGAACTGATGGGTGATGAGACAGACAGAGTGGAGGTGCTGATATGAAATTTCATGTTCACATATGGGAGGTGAGGAGTAACCAACTTCAGAGTCATGCATAGGTGAGAAGGAGCGCAAGTTACTACTTTGACCAGATGATTGATGAGTGGGGGTGAGAGGACATTCAACCATAAAAAACTACAGCCCTCCTAGCACTAGAAATGTTGATGGTGCTGGAACCGCCAACATTCAAGGGATCTGCCTGGTATGAAGTCCCAACTAGACATCACACTGTTTGGCGTAGGAGTCCCATCTAGTATGATGGCCCAGTTTCCATCATCTTAAAGGTTGGCCTTATCTATTGCTTGTTAGCACATGAGAGTGGTATGCTTTTTCTTCAAACAATGAGGCTCGTGTGCCTAGTGGGTGCTAGTGTTACTTGTGTAAAGATTCTTTCACCGCAAAGGGAGAGGGTGGAAGTGTGTCTCTAGTTGAAAGGGAAGATTCCCAACTCTGTCAGAGATACACAACACAACAAGACATGCGTAGCTTTCGACAGAGTAGACCACATGGATGTGGAAGTCACAAGCACACAATGAAGGGATAACACGTACAACACTCAGTGGAATAATCCGTGTGAGTGTGATGGTTGTTATAACAAGTTTATGGGAAAGGTTTTGTTTAGTGTCCGATGAGGCAACCCACATGGACAGGACAACGTTAACAACTTATACAACACATTTTCATAAACATATGTATTAGAAAACCCGAAATAGTTCAATTGTTTTAAAACAGGTTAAAGCAACATGCATTACAAGTGTTCAAACATTAGTCTTACAAATAATTACAATACATGTGCGAAAACATGATGGCCTGTTATCAGGCTTCTGAATTAAGCAAAAGTTCCAAGACACAGCGGTACACCATACATCACTAACCCCGTAAGTGGGGCGTTGGGCCCATTTCTCGCTCCTCAAAGAAAAGATTATAGACTCTCAAGGCTATGTGGGAGGAGCCAAGGTGAAAAGTCCTTTGCATGTACAAATGAGGGGTATTTATAGCCAAGGGTAAAACTAGCCCTTGTGACTGTTCAACTTCCCTCATGACTGTTTGACTTACATGATTCTTCAACTTTACATGACTCTTCATGTTTACATGTGGGTCTCTTGGACTTACACATTACATTACATTGACTACAATAGTGATCTGGCTGAGATGAATTATGACACAACTTGACACGACAGAGTTGGTATGTTCATGTTGTTGCTGGTGTGCATGTTGAACAGTAGTGATGTTGAGTGATGGATGTCTTCTTGGGGTATCATAGCTTCACCTCTACATGGCAAGCGTGTAGAGTCTTTGATGGTCTTGGTGTTCGCTTGATGTCACATGTGCACGTCGCTCCTTCTCTCAAACTTTGGCATGCTTCATGTGTTTTTCTGTTCACGAACAAATATCCTTGCATGTTCTCTCCTTGTTCATCTCATTCGTCGTCATGTCATGTCTCATCCATGTACATGTATCTGAAATCACTCATGATGAGATGACATCAAATCCAAAAATCTCTCAGTTTACCATGATGCATTATCTTTCACCTTCGGATGTAGGTGACTGGGAGAGAGGACAAGGCTCTTGAAACTGCGCAAGGCATATTTCAAGCTGGGATGCGAGCTTTGGGAATTGCCAGTGAAAATTGTGCAGAAGTGACTAGGAGACTGAGATGGACAATCTGGATCCGTAGTGACTGTCCACAAGATTTGGATCAGCTAGAGGGAATATCTGTGCAATTTTTTGAGGAAAGCAGTGCAGGTAGCAAATGGGGTTGGCAGCAAAAGCTGTGTAATTCCTCCAGGGAACTGGTAACAGGCTACAGGATGCTTGCTTGGAAAAATGCGTAATTTTTCAGGGAGCTAGCAGTAGGATGTGGGAGTGCTGCTAGAAAAAACTATGCAATTTCTAGGAGGCTAGCTTGCTAAACATCCCTGTGCAGTTTCTTAGCTGAGAAAGATGTTGGCCAGCTTGGTGACTGCTTATGAAAACTACGCAGTTTTTCGGGTGAGCAACGGAATGGCTGACTAGGTGACTGGCTGGAAAAACTATGCAATTTTTAGAGGGAGACAGTGACAGACCCAGGATGTCTGTCTGACATGTCTATGTAGTTTCGGCAGTCAACGGAGCAGGCATGCTTTACATATTTTGCGCAATTTTTTAGGGAGTGAGTCCTAAGGTCACTGCCAATTCAAACTCTCTGTTTGACCAGCTGGAGGCTTGGTTGATGTGCTTGCGGGCATAGATTGAAATGGCTTGCTAAGAAACTTTTGTGTTGTTCTAGGTGACAGCTAGTCTGGTTGATTCCAGGATTGCATAGTGCAGGCTACTTGGGGAGAACATGGTCACTGAGGGATAAAACTACACAATGCAACTCAACGGATGTCTGACTATTGGAGGATGGTCTAGTCTATAGAGATTCAACAAAATGACCAAGTGTGTGAATAAGTGACTTCATACACACATGACCTTTCGAACACACACTCAACATGACTTGACGACAAGACACCACAAACCAAAAAGACAACATACACTCAGTGTGACTGACTGACGGTATGAGTGGCAAACACAACACTTTTGATAGATCGTCGAACGAATGCGATGATGCTTGCATGACAGTTCATACAAATTCATGTGTGAGTGTGAAAAATGCTTACATAGAGGATACAACTTGTATACACGGAGCAGTACCTTGTGCATGGCCATAATATGGTTGCAAGCATGGCATTGTGACCAACTTGCTAAAATTTGTCCATTGAACAGTCAAGTGAGGAGGGTGTAAAGACTCAAAATGAGCTCACAGGATGAGCTCCCGTGCTTGTAAACATCAAGGAAAAACTCAAGGAAGGCTCTAAAATTGGATGCAGGCCAAAATTTTGGAGGGTGTCACAGCCACTACCACACTAGGGATGGGATTTTTAAGATGTTCTAATGCATTTGGGACTATCAATATAATTATGACATGATGGGCTAGGTAATATTTCTTACCCTCGTTGACCTTAGTGGTCATCTCATTAAGGGATTGGAGGAGGAATTATGGGATGCAAAACCAATCATGAGTTGGTAGGTAAACTTGAAATCTCAACTGGCAAAGGAGTCTGAATTGCTAAGCATACACTATGCTTAACCCTCCCTCAAAATAAATGTATTTGAGACTATGGTAGGGTATCTCATCTAAAGGGTAAGTCAAGAATTTTCTCTTGATCCCATCCATATCCTCATCTAGTTGTTCATTAGAGATGACGAATCCCCTCTTACCATTGATAGCTTCATGTCTTTCTTAATTACTCTAATGTATCCCCTTTGGGAGATTCATGATTTTTATCCATGAAAATACCTCCTCATCAGCTCAGAGGGAATTACTATACTTTTGGTTCAAATACACCACTTTACACCCCCTTTTTGTAGCCTATTTAAGACTATAGCGCAAGCTATGTTCCATGAGGACAATGTGATGAAGGTGAATCTAACCTAGGGTTGAATGTTTACTAAAGGAGTTATTTTCCTAAGTTAGGATTTAATTATTTAATGTATTTTCCTATAGTTTTAGGAGAGAATGAGAATATTTGTAGACAGGAGAATCTTAGAGATTATTTTGGAAGAATTGAGAGATTTGTGGGTTAGTTAGATCTTCCTTAGAGATAAGGGATTAGGTGAGAGATTTAATGGATCATGAGATATATTGTGGGAGTTAGTTTAGGATCTAGAACCTACTTTGGGTTCAAATCCACTTGTATAAATCTAGGTGAGGTCATAAGGCACAAAAGTGTGTAAGTGTGAGTGAGAGTGAGGAATGAGAGGCTAATGACTAGGCCAATAGTTGACATGTAAATATTTTATTTATTAATGAATTATTTTTTATATTTTTATGTTCATATGTATTGTATGGTGTGGATTCTAGTTTTAGTTTTTGTGTGTGTTGATTATTAAGTTGTAGGCCCTATGGCCCATGGCATTATTTTTGGTATCAGAGCCCACGATTTGATTTGGGATGAAGAGAATGAGAAGGTCTATTTACAGTTGCGTTGTTGAGTTTGAGGAGGTGAAGACCTGTATGTGTTGAATTGAGCTTATACGAAATTCAAAACAACGAACCTAACATAATGAAGGGAATGAATATGTCCATTACTTTCTCGTGTGAGGGAATTGAGCATAGTAGGAGGCTACAAATGATAATGCGCATTTAATGGAAGTGTTGTAGTGGCTACAACCACCCTCCAAAATTTTGTCCTACGCCCAATTGCGGAGCCTCCCTTGAGAATTTCACTTGATGACTACACACACTCAGGTTCACTCTGTGAGCTTGTGTGAATCTGCGCATTCACCTTGCTTGTTAATTTCACCAATTCTTTCCTGTTGATGTCAAAGTCATGCTTGCGACAATGTTCTGGTTATGCTCAAAGTCTTCACTTCGTGTGTAATTGTTGTGTTTGCTATGAAAACATCTGTCGCACTCACACATGGAGTCACATTCACTGTCACGCAAGCGTCGTCACGGTCAACCAACGATCAATCAAAAGTGTCGCGCTTGTCACCTACACCATCGGTTAGTCATGTTGTACATATGTGTTTGGATGGTTTGAGTCATCTCATCGTCGAGTCATGCAAGTGTGTGTTGCAAGATCACATATGCATCTTTCACTCGTTCACACACTTAGTCATTTTGCTGAAGTTCTGACAATCAGATTCCCCTCTGATAGCCAGACCATCACCCCGCCATCGACTCAATCGGCTGTCACCCAAAAAAATGTAGGAGCACCAAGCAAGTCATTTCAAGTTGCACTTCCCGCAAGAAAATAAGTCAATCTCCATGCTGGTCAACCAGAGAGTTTGACCTAGCAACCACCCTCGGAATGACTCCCCTAAAAAATTACGCAGAGGTTACAAACATTGCTCTCTCTACTGATTGAGAAAATTACGCAGACAGGTTGGACAAACACCCAGTGCCCATCCCTGTCTCTGTCAGGAAATTGTGCAATTTTTCCAGCCAACCCTCTCGATAGTTGACCGACTGCTCATCCAGAAAATTGCATAGTTTTCATGAGCAGGCCCTCTACTGCCAAGCAGTCCACTCATATCATAAATTGTGCAAAGATGATTAGCAGGTCAACCTCCTAGCATCCATGCAATTTCTCTCACCTACAGCTCCCAGTAGCAGACTGACAATTTCCTCTAGGAATTGTGCAATTTCTGTTACCAATCTCCTAGAAAATAACTGCCAGTTCCCCTCAGGAATTGTGCAGTTTCTATTGCCAGTGACCCAACAGCCAACTGCCAATTCCCTCTAGGAATTGTGCAGTTTTGGCTGTCACTCTCCTGGCCCAGACCTCCAAAAAATTGCATAATTTTTTTTTGCTAAGCCTCCCAGCAGCTCGGCCTATTCCTCCAAAAAAATTTGTAGTTTTTGCTGCCAAGCCCCGCTGCCCACTCATTCTGGAAACTACACAAATTTTGCCTACCCAGCCTTCTTGCAGCCGAGATTGTTCACCTAAAAAACTACACAATTTTGACTTCCAACTAGGCCAGACCACACGGACAGTCACTAGTAATCTGAATTTCCCATCTCCATCACCTAGTGACTCTTGTGTAGTTTTCATCAGCACTGCCTAGAGCCTCCATCCCGCCTGGAAACCTTGTTGCCTCTCCTAGTCACCTGCATCTGAAATGATCATGTATCATGGTATACTAGGAGGTTTTTGGATTTGATGACATCTCATAATGAATAATTGTAGGAACAGGTACATAAACAAACATGGCACGACGTCGAACAAGATGAACAAAGGGGAGCACATGTAAAAGGACAGGTTCACGAATAGATGATCATGCAAAGATGTGTTCGTGGATGGAAGGATGAGCAAACATGAAAGATGTGCTCATGGACAGACGAACGAACGAATATGCACCTTTCACGAATAAACGAACCTGTCAAGCCTTCCAATATACAAGCAAGGAGAAACGTGCAAAAGAAACATCAAGTGAACCAATGAACATCGAAGACTGCATGCACTTTGCCATGCGAAGGTGAAGCTATGACACACCATGAGGACATCCATTACCCAGCAGCACTGCAGCTCGACATGCACACCAGCAACAACATGAATGTACTACAACTGTCATGTTGTCAACACCTCTACTGTGGGCCATACTGTTTATCAATGTAATGTAACGTGGAAGTCCAAGGGACCCACTTGTTGCACAAAGAGTCATGTAAAATCGAAAAGTAATGGAATTCAAATAGTCATGAGGGTAGTCGAACAGCCACAAGGGTTAGTTTCACCCTTGGCTATAAATACCCCCTCATTTGTACATGCAAAGAACTTTTCACCTCAGCTCCTCCCACATAGCCAAGAGAGTCTGTAATATTTTCTTTGAGGAGTAAGTAGTGGCTCGAACTCCCCACTCATGGGGTTAGTGATGTATGGTGTAACGATGTGTCTTGGAACTTTCTCTTAATTCAGAAGCATGCTAATAGGCCAGCACGTTTTCACACATGTATTGTAATTGTTGTAAGACTAATATTTAACACTTGTGATGCATGTTTCTTTAACCTATGTTTCACATTTGAACTATTTCACTTGATGTAATACATAATATATTAATGAAAATGTGTTGGATATGATTTTAACGCTATCTCACCCATGGTGGCTACCTTCCCGGACATTAGACATACATTTCACATAAAACTTGATGTAACAACTATTACACTCGTGTGGACTAATCCGCTAAGTGTTATACATGTTATCTTCCCTTGTGTGTTGTGACTTTCGCATCCATGTGGACTGCTCCACTGGAAGCTATGCACATCCTGTTGTGTTGGGAATTCTCCCAACCGACTTGGGACTCACTCTCACCCTCTCCCTCTACAGTGAAAGAACCATTGACACAAGTGACACTTACAATCACCAGGCATGCGAAACTCACTTCTCAAAGACAAAGTAGACCACTCTCCTATGCGGATAAGAAATATTTGAGGAAACTACTTAAGATAATGGCAATCAGGCCATCATACCGGATGGGACTCCCACACCAACCGGTGTGAGGTCTAGTTGGGACTTCATACCAGGGTGATCACATGAGTGTTGGTGGGTCCAACACTATCAACATTTTTGGCGCTAGAAGGAGGGTAGCCAGTTGTATATGGTTGAACATCTTCTCACACTCATTCATCAACCATTTGGGTAAGGCAGTAACTCGCACTCTCTCTCACTTACGTGCGAATCTGCAGTTGGTTACTCCTCACCACCCAGGACTGAAAATGAGATTCTGTATCATCACCTCCACTTTGTCTGTCCCATCACTCGCTAGTTCGTAAAAGCAGTTGGACTGATCCTAGGCATACAACATCTTCCATAAGCATCAAGGAAGCCAAAAGCTACTCCTACAGGAGTTGTTGTATCATCAGTGGAAGAAGCAGTCCTTGCCATACTTAGAGGTCTGGAAAAAGCTGTTGAAGATGGAGAGGAACCTCCGGTCTTCTGGCAAGGAGAACAAGACACTCTTGTGATCTTGGGATCATACTCTGGCATAGGAGGCGGAAGGGAAGGCAGTGGAGGAGGGTGAGGTAAATGTGAACCTACGAACTCAGAGCTAGAACCGTCAGATTCTAAAAGAGAGGAAGAGGATGATGAAGAAGAAGAGATGGCTGACCCAAATCTAGAATGGATGACTCAGTGACCATTGGCTCTCCCGGCTGTTCTACACAAGATGCCAAAGAGAGCAAAGAGAATGAACATCAAGTTTAACCCTGACAACATGGTGAAGGTAGAAGATCACTAGGACAAATTCTACCTGTAGTTGCAGACCCTTGAGGTACAGTATGACAACGTAGCATGTAGATTGTTTCCATGTACCTTGGATGGTCGCGTAGCTACTTGGTATCATAGCCTTCCACTGAACTCTATATAGAACCGGGGTGCATTCAAATGCATACTCCTTGAAACGTTTGTTGATGACAAGACCCCAGCCATGCTACTCAAAGAATTGGGAAGCCTAAAGATGGAGTGAAAAGAAAAAGTAAAAGACTTCAACCAGAGGTTTACACAAATATTGAATAAGTTTGTAGCAGACACTAAACCTCATGACTCCATCACTGTTGATTACTACACGTCTGCACTACTGACCAGCATTGCACAATTCGTCAAGTGAGCTGTGAAACCAACACTCTTAGAAAACTGTGAAGAGCCTATTACTGTTGAGAAAGACCTGTGTGCAATTGGAGTCATCAAGGATGAAGAATAAGCAAAGGACTCTGAATATGTGAGTAGGAAGTCTCAAGAGATGGCAAGTAGGGGTAGAGACAAGGAACCAACTGATATTGAAACCCTCACTCACCTAGTTAAGAACTTGACTATGGAAGTGTATGAGCTCAAACAAAGGAAAATGAACACATTTGCAAGCAGCCATCCACCCAGGCAGAGATAGGAAAGCATCTCACTGACCCACTCCAAAAACTGCACAGAGATTTGTCTTCCAAGTTGAAAAGTGTGCGAATCCTAAATTCTGTTCATACCATGAAGAAAATCACCCCGAGAACTCTTGTTCGAACTGGAAGTGAGTCGTGAACTCTGTATGCAGTCATACTTTCGATGCAGAAAGTAGTATGTAGGAGCAGGCGGAAGACACTAATGATGATAAAGAGGTTGCACTTGATGAACCATCAAGTTCTAGGCATGTGGTGAACACATATCAATGCTCACAAGTAAGGTTGAAGATGAACACCGAAAAACAACCCGAAAGTCAAAATGACCGATACAATCTGAGGAGTAAAGGGGCTTCCCTTCCACTTGGGGAAGAACAAGAAAAGATGAGACTATTGATGAGGAAGGTCGATCCACCAGTTGCCCCAAAGCAGAAAATACAAAACAAGTCCGGGAAGACAACGAGGGGCAAGGGTACATCCATGGGAATGAAGCTACAGAACAGTCCGTCAGACGACACAAACGTCCGGTCTACCCTGGACACCTCAGTGAGTCTACTACCTCTAGAATAAAACATTGTAGATGACATGAATAAAACTCAAGCGAACATCAGTTTGTTCGAGCTAGCCAATATCTAGAGTCACCGAGACATCCTACTACATGCATTGGGACAGAAAACAATGGACAATGCAACCTCTACCAGCAAGGGAACAACCACACCTCCCAGATCACTTTCCACCATGATTAACACAATCCAAATGGAAGAAGTGATCTCAGGTTGCCCTCCATTCCTGCTATCATTCAAAATATTTAACTGTAATGTTCATAGCTGCTTGGTTGATTCCAGCACAGCAGTCAACATCATGCCGCTCTCCATTGTTAAAAATATCAATGCAGAATGGAGGAAGACATCCACGCAAAACATACAGCTTGATCGAACATTGGTACCAACCATTGGTGAACTACGATATTTGATCATCCAATTATCTCATGATGGTTGAGTCCACCAATGCATCAACATAGTGGTTGTGGAAATACTAGAAGCATACGGTCTACTACTTAGTAAAAACTGGTCCAATAAGCTAGAAGGATACTTTGCTACAGACTGGTCTCGCATGTGGCTTCCGTACAAGGGAAAATGCAACCAGATCCGGGTGTTATCTGAGAGGTTTATGAAACATAATGTCACTCCCCTTAATGGTGAGAATGAACTGTTGGGCTTCGTAGAACTCATGTTTGGCAACTGCCTCCTTGAAACAACATTGGGGTGTTATCTCACGTGGCCAGCTCCAACCCCACCAAACAAGTAGTTGGGACTCCTTCCTTGCCCAACTGATGGTAATGAAATTGTACAGTACATTGTACCAATAGTAGTGATAGTAACAACAACAATAGTAGAAATAGTATTGGCACATCAAGCGGTCAGTGTATAGACAAGTTGTGGACCATGTACTTTGACAGATCAAAGACGTAGGACATATCGGGAGCAAGATGTGTCTTGATCAACCCTTATAGCAAGAAGCATTTGGTTTCAAGTTTCTTGGAGTTCAAGTGCACGAACAACATTGCTGAGTATGAAGCACTCGTGTTAGGCTTGAATAAGGCCATCAACCTCAATGTGGTCGTGCTCAAAGTGGTAGGTGATTCAGAGATAGTGGTATGACAGGTAAGTAACACCATTCACTTTTTGTCACCGCATCTCAAAAGTTACCGGCAAGAGGTATTGTGACTAATCTCAAACTTCCAAGCAGTTAACATCATTGTTGTACCATGTATGCATAACGCAGCTGCCAATGCTCTAGCAAATTCAGCTTCAAGAATGTCACCGATTAGCCATAGATTTACTATTGAATTTTCTACAAACCATCTATCCCGTATAACATAACTAATTTATGCATGTTTAATGATGATCAATAGATACTACATTTCATGGCCAACGCTGATGTCTTCAAAGATGCAACAATAGACGATGACTAGCATGAGTGCTCTCTGCAAGCAGAAGCTGCTGACAAGAAAGGCCACTTTATCACAAAAAGTGTGGCAACATTGGAAAAGATTTATGACTTACAAGAACGTTTTCAGGGGCCAAGGAATAGAAATACCCATAGCTCCACCATGAGACATGAACTGATAAACCTGGGAACAAAGCAAGATAGGAAGTTTGTCAATCTTAGGACATGTTGTGCACAGCAAGAGCAACAAGCCTTTGTCCACTTATTCAAATAGTACCAAGATGTGTTCATGTGGATGTATGATGATCTGAAAACTTATAAAATGCGGATCATTTAACACATCATCCCGATCAAGGAAGGGGTCAAGCCATATCAATAGAAGTTGAGGAAAGTACATTTGTCACTTGAACCCCTCATACAGAAAGAGCTCACTAAGTTGTTGGATGCATGGATCATATAAAGTTTGTCATTTCACAGGGGTTTCAAATCTTGTTCATAAGAAGTCCAAGGAAATCTTCTTGTGTGTCGATTTTCGGAGCGTAAACCACTCCTCAGACAAAGACAAATACCCTGTGCCATCTATGGATGACATTTTGAAAATAGTATCTGGGGCATAGATGTTTTCTCTCGTTAACGGTTTCTCAACATACAATAAGGTTTTGGTAGTAGAACCTGGCAGACTTAAAACTAATTTCTGTACCAAGTAGGGTATGTTCACTTACAGATGAATGCCATTTGGGCTTGAGAATGTAGGCGCAACATTCCAACATGCCATGGAAATAACTTTTCATAGACTCATCGGACAGAGTGTAGTGGTATACCTCGAAGATGTGACCGTGTTCTCAAAAAGATGAGAAGACCACATATGCCATTTGAAGAACATTTTTGAGCGATGTCAGAGATACAAGATTTCCTTGAATCCAAAAAATACTGTTTTGGTAGTATCTAAGGGGAACCTTCTCGGACACATTGTCGCAAAAAATAGGATCAAGGTGGATTTGGATCAGGCCTAGGCTATTACATAGATCCCTTACCTAGTCAACAAGAAAGCCATGTAGTCCTTCTTAGATAAGATAAACTTCCTCCGGAATTTCATCTCAGATTATGCGTAGATAGTTAAGCCCATGTAGGACATGATCAAGGAAGATGTAGTCTACATCTGGGGAAAGAGGGAAAAGTATGCATTCACTTGGATTAAGCAAGCCATTGCAGAAGCGCCTACACTATACAACCCAAACTTCAAGAAAGATTTCTTGTTGTACACCTTCGCCTCCGATAATTCACTAGCTGCAGTACTCACTTAAAAGGGTGATATGCAAGATGAACACCCAATCTACTTCATGAGCACAAGCATTCAGGGACCTGAAATCAACTACCCCATCGTTGACGGGCAAGCTTATGCAGTTTACAAGGCAATGAAACAATTCAAGCCCTACTTGTTGAAGAACCACTGCATAGTCTTCGTCTCTCACCCAGCAGTTCACACATTTCTTGTACAACAAGAATTAGGTGAACAAAATGCGAATTAGATGACAGGATTGCAAGAGTATGATCTTGAAATCAAGATGGTTCACACAATCAAAGGACATGGGATTTGCAGACTTGCAACTGAAGCGG
The DNA here is from genome assembly GCA_031772625.1 of Pinus tabuliformis. Taxonomy (NCBI): domain Eukaryota; kingdom Viridiplantae; phylum Streptophyta; class Pinopsida; order Pinales; family Pinaceae; genus Pinus; species Pinus tabuliformis. The sequence continues at coordinate 113,712,871 of CM062805.1, forward strand.
TACATGCACCAGAGAATGAAGAAGAGTTCACCGACTAGGAGCAGGAAATTGAAATGTATGATATAAGGAGAGCCACACCCACTGAAGATGGAACATCTTGGTACGTAGATGTGCACCAGTACCTTGAGCACGACATCGTACCTTCTCACTTTTCCATCAAATAGAGGATGGAATTGCGCCTTGAAGCCTTATCATATCAGTTGGTGCATAGAGTGCTTTATAGGAAGCACAGTAATGGAGATTTGCTTAGGTGCCTGGAGGCACATGAATCAGAGAAGGTACTTCAAGATCTGCATGATGGACCCATCGAGGGTCCACTTTACAGGAAACACCACTACGCACAAAGTTATGTGAGTTGGTTTCGACTGGCCCACATTATTCAAGGATACACATGCTTATTCCCGCAAGTGCCCAGTATGTTAGCAATGCAGTGATAGAACACGGAGATCAGTAGCCCCACTGCACCCCGTTGTAGTGACCGAACCATTCCAACAGTGGGGCCTAGACATCATTGGGGAAATATTCCCACATTCTTCAAAGCAACACCGTTACATTCTAACAACAACTGATTACTTCACATAGTGGACAGAAGAAGTTCTGCTCAAACAAGTGAATGACCAGGAGGTCATCAAATTCCTCCAGCAAAACATCATCTCATGCTTCGGCGTTGCAGTATCACTTGATTTTTATAATGCAACTTACTTTTCGTCTTTTAAACTCTATGACTTTAAATTACAGAATGGTTTTGTGGTAAATCATTCATCTAACTATTACCCACAAAGAAACATTCTTGCAGAGTCCACAAATAAAAACCTCATTCATATAATCAAGAAAAGAAGCCATTTGAGTAGCACAAATGGCATACCACCCTGACAAATGCATTATGGGCTGACCATGTAACACCCAAGCCTTCTCTGAATACCTAACCGTACTTCCTGATCTATGGAAAAGAAGCCATCCTTCCACCAAACATCTACTTGCTTGCACTTCATCTTTCCCAAAAATCCCAAGGCAAACCTTTCAAGCTACTTCAATGTAGGATGGATGCTCTCCATAAGCTTCAAGAAGAATGGATGAAAGAAAAAGAAAAATTCACACTCCACCAGAACTGTATCAATAGATGGTTCGATAAGAAGTCTGTAGGGAAAGCTAACTTCGATGTTTGTGACTTAGTTCTGAAATGGGATAAGCCCCATGAAGACAAGGGAAAACATACAAAGTTCAAGTCCCTGTGGATTGGTCTATACATATTCCATGAGAAGCTTCACCCACACATGTATCATTTGCAATCACTTGACGGGAGGATTGACAACCTTCCTGTTAACAGCCAAGAACTCAAGCATTATTTCCAGTAGGGTGAGCCGTGCACTGTGTTGTGTACATAGTCTGCTTACTGCTTGTTGTCTTCATCTTGTTTTCTTTGCTTACTATCTTTGTTTTTACATTTTTTGTCCTACTTACTATCTTTTTTTACATTTGTTTTATTTGCTTGATATATTACTATTTTTGTTTCCGGAAATAAGTGCTACCAACTACTACATTCTGGGTTTTGATTAGAGTATGTGGCTGAAATATGAAGAGACTTGTGATAGTGCAGCACTTAGCCAATCTTGTGTTTGTCTTCTCTGTGCTTCATTATAACCTTCAGCTGATGAAGTCTTGACAGAAAATACGAACCATTTGCAAGGGAATTTTTGGTCCAACCATGAACCTGTGTTCACACTAGGAAGCCCATGCCCGTACTTAGCCTTCTGCTCTGTGTGTTCAAGCTCATCCGATTAGTAGAAATGGAGAAGGGGTAAATCAAAATGAGAAAACCTATGTCAAAGGTCTTACATGTTTCTCTGAAGGAACAACCTCTTCTGCACCAAAATAAATAAGTTCCTATGTATAGTCCTCTTAAAAAACAAAATAATAATAATAATACAACAAAGGTGAAAGAAGAGAAAGGCTTCCTATGCAGAGAGGTGAAGCATGCAACTCCACCAAGGTACTGACCAAGCTCGCTGGCAGTGGACCAATGCATGTGTTCCTACGCAACTCCACGGGGGTACTTTCTAGGCCTACTAGCAGTGGAGCAACACCAAAGATGAAAAATTATACTCTGAAAATCTTCAACTCGCTAGCTAAACTACCCTTCACGAATTTGAAACATTGTGATCAAGTTTAACTTTTGATTGTGTTTGATTGAGTTGGAAAAAGGTGAAACGTTTATGTCCATGGGGTAAATGGGGAAGCCAAAGTAACCCACACAACAATTCAATACTACTTGAAAGACCAAGGCCCTGTGCTATTAATGAATGAAAACGGAGAAGCTAGAATTCTACCAGTGTGTCGCCAAGCATTGCAGCAGCTACAACCACCCTCCAAAACTTTGGCCCGTGCCCAATTTCAGAGCCTCCCTTGAGAGTTTCACTTGATGAATGCACATACTTGGGTTCACTCCATGAGCTTGCATGAGTCTTCGCATTCGCCTTGCTTGTTCATTTCAAAAAATATTGCATGTTGATGTCAACATCATGCTTGCGACTATGTTCTGGTTATGCTCAAATTATTTGCTTTGTGTGTACTTGTTGTGTTCACTATTGAAACATCTGTCGCACTCACACATGGAGTCACATTCACTGTGGTGCAAGCGTCCTCACAGTCAACCAACGATCAATCACAAGCGTCGCACTTATTGCCTACACCATTGATTAATCATATTGTACATATGTGTCTGGATGGTTTGATTCGTCTCGCCATCGAGTCATGCAAGTTTTTGTTGCAACATCACATATGCATCTTTTACTCATTCACACACTTAGTCATTTTGCTAAAGTTCTAATGACTGAATTCCCCTTTGACAGTCAGACCATCACCCCGCCATCGACTTGATCGATTGTCACCCAGAACAGTGTAGGAGAACCAAGCAAGTCATTTCAAGTTGTGTTGCCCGCAAGAAAATCAATCAGTCTCCATGTTGGTCAGCCAGAGAGTTTGACCCGACAACCACCCCGGGATTGACTACCCTAAAAAATTGTGTAAAGGCTGCAAGAATTTCTCGCTCTGCTGACTAAGAAAATTTCATAGATAGGCCGGACAAACACCTAGTGCCCATCCCTGTCTCTCTCAAGAAACTACACAATTTCTCCAGCCAGCCCTCCCAACAGTCGACCAACTACTCATCCAGAAAATTGTGCAGTTCTCATGAGCGGATCCTCTACTGCCCAACAATCTACTCAGCTTAGAAATTGCACAAATATGATCAATAGGCCAGCCTCCCAGTAGACTACTAGTTCCCTCTAGGAATTGCATAGTTTCTACTACCAAACTCCCGGCAGATGACTACTAGTTCCCCTCAGGAATTGTGCAGTTTCTGCTGCCAGTGACCCAGCAACCAGCTACCAGTTCCTTCTAAGAATTGCGCAATTTTGGTTGTAAATCTCCCGGCCCAGTCCTCCATAAAATTGCGTAATTTTGTCTACCAAGCCTCCCAACATCCTAGACTATTCCTCCAAAAAAATTCTTATTTTTTGTTGCCAAGCCACACTGCTTGGTCGTTCTAGAAACTACACAGATTTTGCCTGCCCAGCCTTCCTGCAGCCCAGACTGTTCCCCTCAAAAACTGCGGATTTTTTTAATCCAGCTGGGCCAGACCTTGCAGACAGTCACTCTTGATCCGGATTGCCCATCTCCATCACCTAGTGACTCTTGCGTACTTTTCTTCAACAATGCCCAAAGCCTCCATCCCACCTCGCAACCTTGTTTCCTCCAATCACCTGCATCCAAAATGATCATGTATCATGGTATACTAGGAGGTTTTTGGATTTGATGTCATCTCATCACGACTGACTGTAGGAATAGGTATACAAACAAACATGGCACGATGCCAAATGGGATGAACAAAGGGGAGCACATGCAAAAGGACAGGTTCACGAATGGATGATCATGCAAAGATGTGTTCATGGAAAGAAGGATGAGAAAACATGCAAGATGTGTTCACAGATGGACGAACAAAAGAACATGCACCTTTCACGAACAAACGAACTTGTCAAGCCTTCCAACATACAAGCAAGGAGAAACGTGCAAAAGAAACATCAAGCGAACCAATGACCATTGAAGATCTGTGCACTTTGCCATGTGGAGGTGAATTTGTGACACACCATGAAGACATCCATCACCTAGTAGCACTACAGCTCGACATGCACACCAGTAGCAGTACAAATGTACCAGCAATATCATGCCGAGTCATGTCATGACTCATGTCATCCGTATCTCTATTGTGGGCCATACTGTCTATCAATGTAATGTAACGTGGAAGTACAAGAGACCCACCTATTGTACAAAGAGTCATGTAAAGTCGAAAAGTAATGGAAGTCAAACAGTCATGATGGTAGTTGAACAACCACAAGGGTTAGTTTCACCCTTGGCGATACACACCCCCTCATTTGTACATGCAAAGGAATTTTCACCTCAGCTCCTTTCTTTGAGGAGTAGGTAGTGGCTCCAACACCTCGCTCACAGGGTTAGTGATGTATGGTGTAACGATGTGTCTTGGAACATTCGCTTAATTCAAAATCTTGCTAATAGGCTAGCACGTTTTCACACATGTATTGTAATTGTTGTATGACTAATCTTTAACACTTGTGATGCATGTTTCTTTAACCTGTGTTTCACATTTGAACTATTTCACTTGCTGTAATACATAATATATTAATGAAAACATGTTGTATATGATGTTAATGTTGTCTCACCCATGGTGGCTACCTTCCCGAACATCAGACAGACCTTTCACATAAAACTTGTTGTAACAACCGTTGCACTCGTGTGGACTAATCCACTGAGTGTTATACGTGTTATCTTCCCTTATGTGTTGTGACTGCCGCATCCATGTGGACTGCTCCACCGGAAGTTGTGCACGTCCTATTGTGTTGTGTGTTCCTAGTAGAGTTGTGACTTCTCCCAACTAACTTGGGACTCACTCTCACCCTCTCCTTGTACATTGAAAGAACGATTGACACAAGTGACACTTACACTCACCAGGCATGCGAACCTCACTTCTCAAAGACAAAGAAGACCACTCTCTTGTGCTGACAAGCAAGAGTTGAGGCAAATCCTTAAGATAATGGCAACCGAGCCATCATACTGGATGGGACTCCCACACCAAATGGTGTGAGGTCTAGTTGGGACTTCATATCGGGGTGATCCCGTGAATGTTGGAGGGTCCAGCACCGTCAACAGGTAGATATCGATATTTGTGTTGCTATTAAAGAAGATGAATTTCACCTGTATTTTTATAGATCCATTATGGTATTTGTGGTGTTGATGGTTAATCTGTGAAAGAATGTACTAAATCCTAGTTGTGTGCAAATAAATGATAGTAGTAATGTTCAAATATTTATTTGTCTAATGGAAAACATATATATAATGAACGAAGGGAGAGGAATATGTGATTTCCAATGGTAATCATCTTTGATCCAATGGTATCTATATATTCCTTTGTCTATCATTTCTATCGATAACTAGGAATAAAAAAATGAAGTATTGGAGGAGCAAGTCTAGAGGTGGAAGAACCAATCCACAATGCAAACATCCAGAAGAAAATAGGGTCAAGGTTATTGCAAGACTGCAAAAACAAGAGGGGTTCATTTTTATTATGTAGCATTGGAGAGAGCTACACTGGAATGTATTAAGCATATGGCAAGAAGCATCAACACAATTTTATTGAAGAGAAAAGCGTTGAACCTGCATTGTAATCCGTTGACCATTCTCTCCAATTGTTGAATTCTGCAAATATGTGGAGCTAGGAATCAAAGCCACATTTGATCTATTGCGTGGAGGAGACGCATAAGTTCAAGTGAGTTTTGGTGTTAAGGAGACAAAGTGTAGAAATGGAAGAAAGGCACAAGTTGTTGAAGAATGAAAGACACTGAATAACCAAAAACAAATGCGTGGAGGAGTTAAAGTGCACAAGAGAAGCAAGGACGGGATAGAAGAGATTGCTAAAAAAGCACAGTTAGTTGGAAAAGGTAGCAAAGGTTGGTGAAAATGCATAGGAGCTAGAAATCACATAGATTATAGAGGTCCTAGTGAGGAGATATATATATATATATATATATATCTATATATATATATATATATATATATATATATATATATATATATATATATATATCTATATCTATATCTATATCTATATATATCTATATATATATATATATATATATATATATATATATATATATATATATATTTATTTATTTATTTATTTATTTATTTATTTTTTCTTCTGAAAAAATATTTTTCTAAAAAGGAATGTGAAGAATTGTTGTGGCAGAATTAAAGAATGAGATCCAAGGGTATGGATTTTGATCCATAATTAGCACATCTGTTGTTCACCACAAGGAGTCTTCCAGAGATAGTAAATCACAACCTATGAGAAATAGATGTCCGGAGTAAAGAACGTTTCACAACTTGATCATTTTTGTTGTACCAATTGATTGCCAGTGTGAAGGAACCTACTGTTGACATTGTGAAGGTTGGAATACCCAAAGGCGAAAATTCGTTGTATTTCTGTGAATGTACCGTCAAATAATTTTGCTGCTAGATGTGAAGAAGGATTGGTATCATTGATTGATACAAAATCATGTACTATTTTATCTTTTAAAGGTTACTTCTCTGATTTTTTTTTTTCAAGTGTCACTTCTTTACAGTTGAAAATTTTGTGTTCCTTGGTTCAGGAAAATCCATATTATCTGTAGTAGAAAGATATGTAGCATTAATAACTATCGATGGAGACTTGCATGAATCATAGTTCATGAAGGTGGAGGATCTGCTGCTACATGTAGCTTGTCAAGAATATTTTTGTTGTGTAGATGATGAATGTTGTTGATATGTTACAGAGTATAATTGTTTGTGTGTGAATTCTAATTGTGATTTTTGATTAATTGTCTATGATTGAGCCAAGGATCGATTAGTTTTGAATCTTTGCATTTTTGTTGAAGATTAAGACCCATGAAATTACCAAGGAGACGATATCTTTGTTGCAAAAGTGCTCACACCTATTCATTGGATAATTTAATTATTGGAATTTGAAGGAAAAGGAATCTCTGTGTTGTTTGGGACATAGTCAATTCTAGCTTTTCATTATTCGTGTTAAGATTTGAACCCAACATTGAACTTATGGCTACATTTGTTTTAAGGAAATTGTCAGAGCTTCTTCAGATCGTAGTAGATTGAATCCTAGGAAAGTAAATTGCAAAGATATTTGTATAATAGAGGTACCCAAGTCTTGATAAAATAAATACACAGAGATCACCTTTGAGAATGGTGATGGAGTATTTACTGAGTGTAGTCACCAACTTGTAAGTTGATTTGATCAAACTCCACTTTAAGCTTCCATTAGAAAAGACGTTTGGAAGGGGATTTGATTTCTCTTTGATAGGATGAAACCATGAAAACAAAAGAACATAAATTTCATATTAATACTTAGTTATAGTGCAAGGATAATGAAATAATACATCCACCATATGAAATTCATGAAGACAACATCTGATTGAGTCTAGGGGAGATGATAAATGGGAAGGGAGATAAGGAGTGGAGTTTATATTATTTTATTTTATTGAGAAGGATTTTGGGTTCTATTAAGATTCAAAAATTTCTATGCTTTGAATATGAGGATTATTTTCTATGTTGAATTGACAGAAAGTCAAAATTGAATTATTGACGTAAAAAAATAAAAGTTGAAATTAAAAAGGCTGATTTTATTTCAAAGTCAAGTTTAAGTCGTTGATTGTAATTGGGTGCATGATTGATAGAGCCTGACACCCAAAGTTTGGTCAATTTATTGTAAAGACAAGAGATATTACAATAGATTGCAATGAAGGAAGTAGAGTACAAGGGATCTTTTACTAAGGAGATGAAGATGACTATGGATAGTCATTTGCAGAATTTAGAGAAAATCCACAACAATGCAATAGCAGTTGGTGTAAGTGATGAAGAGTTTGAGAAAGAGATTGTTGAGTTGAAGGCATGAATCAATGTGTTGATGGAGCTTTTACAAAGTCATAAACATGGATGGATAATGAAAACAATAGTTAGATGTCCAATCAAACAATTGATTGTAAGGAGACAAAAACACAAGTTGAAATTTTTGTTTAAGGAAGTGGAAAAACTTCAGATAACCAAGACTATATGCATTTGTGAACCAGAACAAGGACCTATTCTTGGTGAGGATGATGATGATGTAGAAATAAAATCTGTTGATATGAACGTGGTTTCGATTCCCATAGATGGCACCACAAATTGTTTGGTAGATCAGCGTAAAGACTTGAGGACATAATCATCTATTGAGACTATAAAGCCTTATGTTTTTAAATCTGACAATTTGTGTGTGGATGAAGGATGCCTTGTAGATGATGGACATGACCTTAATTATGTTTCATGCAAGGATGAAGACTAGTCTATTGAAATGATTACTGAAAGACACCATAAAATGCTGATGAAATTTGAGAAAGAACTACAATTCCTAGAGAAGATGTTGATGGAACCTGAATCTAATCAAGCTGCAAATGAGGATAATAAATATTCAAGCAGTGAAAATGTGGCACCTAAACATAATTTAAAATTTAATGGTGATGAATATGAGTTAATGTTCCAAGATAATAATAGTAAGTGTAAGCATGAAACTAGATTAGATATTGAAATTGAAGAATTAAGGAAACTAATGGAAAAAGTACACAAACCAAGATATTGTGAGCTGAAGCAGAAGGACAACAACAGGATACATTTGACTACATGATTATACATCAACAAAGAAGGAGGAGAATTGCAGCATAAAGTTTGGAATCCTGTAAGAAAAGAAAGGACAACCACAGAATATCAACAACATGATAGAACAATTGATTTACTGCAAATGAACGTTTGGGATCCAGGAGGAGTTTTATCAACTTATAAGACATATGGTCAGGAGACCATGATTTTCTTTTACCTAGGGTTGAATGTTTACTAAAGGAGTTATTTCCTAAGTTAGGATTTAATTATTTAATGTATTCTCCTATAGTTTTAGGATAGAATGAGAATATTTGTAAGTAAGAGAAGCTTCGAGAGTATTTTGTAAGAATTGAGAGATTTGTGGGTTAGTCAGATCTTATATAGAGATAAGGTATTAGGTGAGATATTTTATGGATCATGGGAGTTGTTGTGGGAGTTAGTTTAGGATCTAGAACCTAATTTGGGTTCAAATCCACTTGTATAAATTGAGGTGAGCCCATATGGCATAAAAGTGTGTAAGTGTGAGTGAGAGTGAGGAATGAGAGGCTAATGATTAGGCCAATAGTTCTCTTGTAAATATTTTATTTATTAATGAATTATTTCTAAGATTTTAATGTGCATATGCATTGTATGGTGTGGATTCCAGTTTCAGTTTTTATGTGTGTTGATTATTAATTTGGAGGTGCTATGGCTTGTGGCATCACAGTTGTTATCCTAGTCTATAACATTTTGTTTCTTCATCTAATCTGTGTTACCAAATTCTTCCTTAGTTCAATTTGGGAAAAATACTTGGGGTGGATGATGTTTCCTCATGCTTTAATTATTTTATCCACTTTTTTTGTTTAGGAAAAATGTTCCTCATGCTTTATGGATCTTCCCTACTTTTGTATGATTTTTTTATTTAGGAAAACATTGTAGATGAGGATAAAGCGATCACATTCCACCATATGAGAGTTTCCTTACGTGAAAAAGAGTGCCAAAGTGAGTTAACTCCAACTTTTTTCTTTGTGACTGCTGGAATGTGATTGCTTTATCCTCCTCTATAGATTTTTCCTTAAAAAACAAAGCATACAATGTAGGAAAGAGCCATAAATCACAAGGAATATTTTTCATAAACAAATAAAGTAGATAAAGCATTAAATCATGATGAAATGTCATCCACCCCAAAGATTTTTTCCAAATTGAACTAAGGAAGAATTTGGTAACATATGTTAGATGAAAATAAAAAGTGTTATAGACTAGGGTAATGTTGTCCTCATGGTACATTACTTGCATTATAGTCTTAAATAAGATAGAAATGGGGATGTAAAGGGGTGTATTTCAACCAAAAGCATAGTAATCTCCTTTGAGTTGATGAGGAGGCATTTTTGTGGATAACAGTGACCCTACTGATTGAGTTTTCATCAACATATATTACCAGCCCTTTGACGACGGTGATTATTTCTTAACCTTCAAGGTGTTGTAATTTCATGGAAAACACTAAGGAAACTTCATCATCATATCCTATGAGCTTTTCAAATAAGCCCAAACACTGGAAATTTTCTAAGATCTCCATAACTTAAGGATCGTGATGAATATTGGTAGTAACCATTGGCTTATTTCTATTGAATCCACCTCCCCATGGTGTATGACAAGATTTGTAGGAGTCTATTATAAGTTTTCAAAACTTTGGACAAATTTTTAGGTAGGGGAGAATACTGTGTCTTTGCTACTACATGAATCAAGGTTTCCTATAACAATAGTGGATTTTGTCTTGTAAAACGAATGAACAGTATTCAATCAAATTTAAAATAAACAACTTATCTCTCCATAATCAATCTATTTAGCATGTTTAGGGTCAAGAAAACTAGGAAAAAAATGATTTTATGTTCCTTTGTTAATTTATTCCCATGACATACAAAATCAAGTAAATTTCCACAATTAAGTAATATACCCAATGTCAAATGTGAGTAAAATGCTGGAAATAGATTAGAAGTATAGATTTTGTATAGAAATAAACCTCTTTAGTTTTATCAGGGGACTTTGTGAGTGGTTTTAGCAATGCTAGTACTCTTGTAGAAAAACCCTCCCTCCTGTAGCTACTTTCACTCTATTCTTGTAGCTCTGGAATATTGGACATGATACCCTATAGCTCCCTCCTATAGAAATGGAAAGTTTTTTCATGAGATGTTTAACTATTTTTTGCATGTAGGATGTTTAAATGGTAACAACTGGTGAACTTCAAGTTCATGTATTACTTAGGTAGAGATGATTTCGAGTGGTGGATGAAGAGAGCTAAGTGCACATTATTCGATTTGGACCGACCTACCCTCACTAGCCTTCCTGTAACTTGTGATCCCAATTTGCCTCTTCATCAAGATGCAACAATGACCAACTTTTCAAATCATCACCAAATTTTTCCCATTCATCCTCCCACACGTGGGAATAACTTTTAGAAAAAAGTGGTGCCTTTCTTTCCAAATTTATCTGAGTCCTATGCTAGTTTATATGGCTAAAAAACCATTTCATTTGAAGAAATAAATTTTCCTTATGATGTAAATGAATTCATAGGGTGAGTGCCACATATTTACATATTTGATTCTTACCTTTTCATGACACTGGAGGTTGTTTTTTATGTACTTGTAGGCATTTTCAAGGTGTTTCTGATGAAAATATAATCCTATAGCATCTTACAAGAAATATTATAGATTCTTAGACCCATTTTCTTAAAATCTAGTAGTGATTTTACTGATGTTATTGATTTGGAGTTGTTGACCTTTTTATGGAGGTTGTGATATTTTTAGAAAAAAAAAAATCCGCTTTGAAACTTTAGCTAATGGGATATCTGCAGGTTGCTACAGGACTGTACAGTCTCTTGTAATAGTCATAGAGTTCCCTTATGCTCACAAAAATATCATTATGAAATGTCAAGGAGACTTGAAAATTCATGGGAAATAAATTTCGTTGATGGAAATGGTTTTGGTTGTTGTCGTGGTGGAAAAAAATAAGAAATCAAGTTGTTGAAGGGCTATAAATGAAAAGAAGTGAAGGAAATTTAGCACATGATGCATGCTGATGGAGAATCTAGGTATTAGGATTCTCTTTATGCTTTCCTCTAGCTTAGGTGCAAATAATTCCTCAACCTATAGCTTTTTCTTGAAACAAGGTCATTTTGTAGCATTACAGGACTTTCCTATAGTAGCTCATGGAAGTTAAATAAAATGTAAGGGAAAGAGCTAATGATGGAGGGTAAAGATGGTGGATGATGAAAGTAGTTGTAGAATGGTGTAGGATGTTCTATGGGTCCATTTGGAGTTTTTAAGTAGATTTTTTGGGCCAAATGTGTAGATTGAATTTGTTTGTTGTTATTTTCTTGTAGTGCTTGCACACAAGTTAAGGCAGGTTGAAAGAATTTGTTTTCCTTTTATTTCTTTCTTTGTTTGTTTTTTTCCCCTTTTTTTAGACTTACTATATTCCTCGTGGAGGTTTTCATCCAGTGGGTTTGTCCCAGGTGCCTTAGAATAGGTTTTCACCTAGGGGTCTCTTTATTATTTTTTTTTGAATTTCACATTTACAGGATGCCTCATGGAGGTTTTCAACTAGTTAGTCAGCGTCAAGTGCCTCAAAGGAGGTAATCACTTGAGGTAATTTTTATTCTTATTTTCTCATTTTTTTTCTTCTTCTGGTCAAGGATGTATGGATTGGGATCCTTAATTATCTTAATTAGATTTAGTTCCATACTTATTTAATTGGTAAACTCAACCTTTGATAGGGTCTTCTTGTAAACTTTCAATCGGTATCCATTTATGAAGGGTGGAACATATTCATAATAAATAGTTATGATTTTGATTGATCCATTATCATTGCATTTTTCAACCTAATAAGGCCTCAGCCATATAGTCATGATCTTACCTTTGAAGTATTTAATCCTAGATTCGTACAAGAGTGCCCAATCACCCTCTCGGAAGGTTATGGTTTTTCTATGCTTTTCATGCTAAGCATTCCTTTGCAGTTGAACTAATTTAGAGTGCAATAATGCATGCATTCTATATGCATATAGTCCAATTGCTACAATATTTCAACCTATGATTTATTTAAATAAATATCAAGTTGGGTTTCCATCCTCAAGGTGTTATATTCAAATTCAATTAAAGAAAAATATTTCTTATCGTAGGCTAACACATAGGGGGTAAATATAGTAGTGGTATTACAGGTGGTGTTGTAGTCCCAAGTGGCCTCAACAAGACTCTCTTCCCAGTCTTTTTTTCTGCTACTCACCACCTTGGTTATTGTTGTCACTAATGATTTGTTGGTAAACCTCCACTTGTTCATTTTCTTGAGGGTAATATGGAGTATAATTATGATGTCAGATGTGGCATTGCTTCATTATCTCCTCAATTAAATTTGAGGTGAACTAGGAACCTTGGTTTATCATTAATTCTCTGGAAAAACCAAACTAGAAGATATTATCCCTTATAAATTTAATCATTTTTTTTTGTTGGGTTTACTTCACTTCAACCCACTTGGTCAAGTAGTTAGTACACACAATGATGTACTTATTTTTCCTGGATGGGGGGTCAATGGGACCAATGAATTCCATGTCCCACTTCTTAAATGGCTCAAAATACACTTGAGGTTGGAGGGGTATTTCATTATTTTGAGTTGATTTCTCTATACTTTGGCATTCATCACACTAATAAGTATATCTTTGGGCATCCTTGTGAAGAGTTGGCCAAAATTATCCTACTTTTTGGATTTTGTAGTTTGTCCTCTTTATAAAAAAATAGCACCAACAAGGCCCATCATGGCAAGTTTAGATGATGTCATGAAATTAATCCCCCCTCACACATCCTCTCATAATTTGATTAGGCCCTAACTTGAAGAGGTTTCCCCTAATCCAAGTGTAAGAGGCACTCTTCTTAGAATCTTTATTTTCTCCTTCAAAGATAGGTGATGAGGGAATTTGTATAATAGATAGAAAATTGGAAATGATGACAAACCATGGAGATAGGAGTGATATGGAAAGATATGCTCATTAGGGAGCTAGTCATATACTACTTCTTCATCTACCAACAAGTTTTATTCTTAATAGAATATCTGCAAAAACATTTTCCTTTCTAGGTTTATGAATAATAGTCGTGTCAAATTGTTGCAACAACAATAACCACCTAATTATGCGAGCACTCACATATGGTTTATTCACTAAGTATTTGAATTTTTCATGGTTGGTGTGCACAAAGACTTTATAACCAATGATCTCATGTTTGAATTTGTTAAAAGAAGGCACAATGGAAATAAATTCCTTTTTAGTTAATGTGTAGTTGAGTTAAGTTTTCGACAATGTTTTTCTAATAGAATAAATTACATAGGGGAGCTTACCTTCAAGTCCTAAAGTTGCCCCAATTATCGTGTTCGATGCATCTATATGGATATGGAAGGGTAGGATCGAATTTGGGCCTCTGAGGGTAGGTGTTTCCATTAGCTTTTCTTTAATTCCCTCAAATTATTCTTGACATAAATATGTCCAAAAGAACTCGACACCTTTTGTCAGTAATGAAAATAGAGGAGAAGAAATTTTGATAAAATCTTTGATGAACAATTTTTTTTTTGTATCTTAGAGGAACCCAACAAGCCATGTACACATGCAACTACTAGTAAACCTCTAGGGGTCTATGGCCTTTCCTCCTCTCCATAAACCAAGTCAAAACTAGGGGCATTTGAACCTTGGTTCTCACAGTTTTCATATATTTTGTATTACTTTGATCACCAATTAAGCTTGCCCCTTGTGAATCCTTTGATGAACCTTTTATAATATCCAACAAGGCCTAAAAGAATTATAACATATTTGTGTTTATGGGAAACAATAAATTTCTTAATGATGGTTATTTTTTTAGGGTCCACTTGGATTCCTTTTGAAGAGAGGGAATTCCCTAAGAAAATCCCCTCATTCATAATAAATAGGAAGTTTTCATGGCTCAAAGAGAGGTTTATCTCTTTACAACTTTGCAAGTCTTTGCTTAGGTTTGAGAGAACCTCTTGGAAATCATACCCATAGGGTGTAAATTAATCCATGTATATTTCCACTAAATCATGCACAAAATCATATATTATGCGTAGCTATTATAGCTCCAAATATCACCCTTTGTATTTGTGATGCTTGGTTTATGGCCTAGGGCAACCCCTCCTTCTAGACTTGGTCCAAATATTTTAAAAACAGTGTTTTACTCCCTGTACGCTACTTTTCCCTGTGTTAAAAGCGTGTACACGTGGGTCAGTCTATACCCAACCCGCGTATATGTGTTAAAACACTTAAAAAAATTAAATTTCCTTAACTATGGGCGGAGATCATGGGTTTTACCTGTTGATTACCTATTAGTGCCTGTGGCCCAACTGTTCCCAACTATTTCCCAACTAAAAAACTAATTTGGGAGAAGTATAAAAAGACTTCAATGGGAAGGCCTTAAGGAGGAGAGAAAGGATAGAATTACTATACTGAGATTATCCCCTGATCAAGTCTGAAGAATCCCTGTGCTTCAAGCACTTCCCCAAGTTCAGGAAACCCTTGTTTCCTTGAGTTTTGATATTCTCTCACATGCTTGGAGATATCATGGTATTGGTTATGGAAGGAGGTTGTTGAAGACTGGGACTGGACGGACCTAGAGGATGGTTCTGCTTGGAGCCAGAAGAGGAATACTCAGGTGAACTCTTTCCATGTCTTTATTATAGTTTTCTACAATAAAAAGAAACATTGTCTTGTTCCCGATATCAAATTTGTTTATGCATAAGATGTTATTGTTATGGTTTATATATGAATGACTATTTCAATGTATAACTAACCATCTACTTATATGATATAAATTTGATTTCACTACAATGATTTATCTATATGCTGCTATGTGCATTCGAATTGGCTAATTTGCAGGTTTGAGGATCATTAGGAGTTGCAGAGGGTTTGAACCCTAGATGGAACTACCCAAACGAAGGACATTCGGGTATGTTCATCCTCACATAGTTAGTTTGTTTAAGCATGTTGCCTGAGTTGAATGCTTGTTTCTTGTTGTAGATTACTCCTGCTCTGCTAGGGTTCTAACCCAAAGCCCTGGGGTACTTATTCCCTCAACAAAATTGGCGACTCCACTCGGGATAACAATCTTGTTATTCCTAGTTTGGGTTATTTAGTGCCAATCAAGGCTCAGTTCTTAGTTTGCTTGCTGTCACTGTATTTCCTGCTCCTATAGGAAGTCAGACATCAAGTCTGATTTTTTTCGTCAGGCCTCATTTTTTATTTTTCTTGTAAAACTTCATATACGCAACTTTGTTTGTTTACAGAAGCATAAACACGCTTGTTTCTATGAACTGAAATCGCGTATATGCGAGTTTCTTTTGACAGAAGCGCATGTACACGCAGCTGTGTAGAGACACAGTTGCATATACAATTTTTTGCATGATTTTTTCAAATCTTTCTGCCTAGAAAGATTTGTTTCTTGGTTTGTGTGGTTTCTGAGTGGTCAGTTTTTGTTTTCAGAATTTAATTTTTCAGTGATCTTACTGTTACAAATTCTCTCCTGCTTTGAAAATTTTTTGGCCTCGGTTTGCTTTAAAGTGAGTTTTATGGTTTGTGTTTGAACACAAAAGGCTTCTTATAGAGGTTCTTGATTGGTCTGGTCTTCCGGAACAGAAGATTGTTGGCAATCTTTGTGTCAAACTTCATTTTTATGGTTTTGCTTGCTTTGCTTCCCGTCAATTTTGTGGCCATTCACGTTTTCTTGATTTTTGAAAGTTCCTTGTTGATGAATTTGAAAGTGTGTCTTTCCTTATTTATTGATCAGTTTTCTCAAAGCTCTTTTTGTTGTTTTTGGATCATTTAATGCAAGTTGAAACACCTATTTTGTTCAAGATTTCATAAGTGTTGAATTGATAACTTGCAAAGTTTCCTTTTGATTTGATTTCGGTCTTTGAGTCTTTGGTGGCATTTTGAGTGCTTTTGAAAAGTTGTTTTTATTGTTTTTTGAAAAAGAAAAGTCCTTCAAAAACATTGTTTTTGCTTTCTTTGCCAAATTTGAGTTTGGTTTCTTTTGGTTTTTGAGAGTGATTTGGGATCTTTTTGATTAGTCCTTCTTGTTTGGGAAATATTTTGTGTTCAAGATTCATATTCCTTTCAAACACTTAAGTTGGCTTATAAACAAATTGCTTTCATTTATTTTTAGAGTAATCTAGAATTTTTGCATTATCATGTACACCTTGCATTAGGGTAGTTTTGCATTATTAAAGCATTGATAGTTTTTTAGTTTTTGTGAGTGTGAAGTCTGTGACAAGAAAAGAAAAGGAATTTTTTTTTGCTTTATAGAAGTTTCTTAGAACCCAAGTAGAAGTTGTTTTTCATCGAAGAACAAACAAGTGCATTGCATATAAGTTAGTTTTTCATTAATTTCTTTTGCGTCATAAGAACACCATCAGTTTCACTTCTGTATTGTCCCTTTGACTTAAAAAGAATAGCCACTTAAAATCAAGCACTTAATAAAATAAACTAGAACTTTTTATATTGTCAATCAGTATACACCAACAAGTTTTAGGTTTATTTAGGGCCTTGGATTAGGCGAGAGGAGAGTAAACTCTCCAAGGCCACTCTAAATTGTGAAACATAGAAGTCTGAATAAAGAGTGAAATCCAATAGCGTTAGGGAGACCGGGAAAGCTCCGTGACTGGGAGTTAAGCACGAGGGTTTATGAAGATAAGGAGGAGAGATAATCCCTCTCTTACTTGTAAGATCTTACCTCACGACTATTCCGCTCGGCTTCTGATACAAGTTGGTGTCATTAGTTCCCAATCCTAAGGATCTACATAGGTGGCTGTGGAGGGGAATCCTGTGGCACCTGAGGTTGACGTTGCATCATGTTCAATGGTACTTCTGGAGGGCACCCTTGCGAAGCTTAGGGGCTTGCACCGGCAAAGGCTATTGTCTGGAGGTCAACATAACTACCTCTGATACCTTCGCTAGTAGACCTGGGGCATAATTACCCCAGTCTATTTTTGGAAGGCCCTTTTTATTCACTTTCTTGTATTTTGGTGTCCGGTCCTAATCACCCAGAGCGGAAATACTTGGAAGTTGTTTGACTGCTGAATTCTTTAGGGACATTTTTAGTGTGTGTTATGTGCTCCTAGTCAGCCTAGCTTTGAATTTTCTTGAGTCTTTAAGAAAATCTTATTAAAATAATTCAAAGTGGCTGACCGATCACTTAGATGGTCCTGTAGACTTTGTGGGCTTTCACCTGCGAGTCCATAGCCTTCTCCTAGAAGGCGTAGGAGTGGTTCTGCCAGTGGTTTTCAACCAATGGCAGCTGGCACATCGAAGATTGATCCTCCACTTGGGGGCATCAGTGTACAAGGTAGACCTAGTACTACCATAGGGTTAGAGAGGAACACACCAATTCTTTCTCGAGTACTCTTCCAGTCGGAAGATAATATTTAGGTAGAAGAGCTCTCAGAGTCAATTGCGGCTCCGAATTCTCCTCTCCCTTCTGATCATCCAGACATATTGTTATACGTCGGAACTCTGACACACAGGCCTTCAAGCCCAGGTCCACACACATACATCCCTTTGATGACCACTGCTAGAAGCATGGCATCCACCACGAGTGCTACAAGTATGCAGACTCCTATATCAGTACAAGGGGGAGGAACTATTTCCATCCCTTCTACATCTTTATTTGGGTCTACTGCCAGCACATCCTTGTTTGGGTCTACTTCCATTCTGTCGACAAGTGGAAGTTCCCAAGCTCATGCATCCAGTTTTGGATTCTTCCCTTTTGGAATGCCCTCTCAAGGTATTCCTTCAGTTCCATTAAGTGTACCATTAACTGCCTCCACGTCCATGATGAGTGGATCAACTTCTTTTCAAGGTTTCCCCTTTGGAAGTGGTCATATACCACATTCCAATCTGACGGTAGGGTCTATGCCTTTTCCTTTCATAGGTCAAGGTACTAATCCTTTTCAGAGTTGGACAAACCCTACAGTTAGTGGGATAGGAACTGGGAATCATTTTTTCGGCCAACAAGGGAATGTGCCATACTCCTCGATCAATTCATTTCGAATTTTTCCACCCTTAGCTAATGCTTGTAACCCTCACCAGGGGCTGTCAGCTCCTTACAATAATTCCTTAGGGGGAAACTTTGTTGGTTATGGAGGTTTTTCAGCTGGAATTAATCAAACTCTGAGTTTTGCTGGACCACAAGGGTCACCTTTTGTTTAGTAGGTTCTACCAGTTACTTTAGGCAACCTGGTGCCTTCCAAAATCTAGGTCATTCTTTTCAGACTTTTGGGAACCCCTCCCAATCTGGGTTGAATCCCCAAGGTCCTCCAAGACTTTCTTTTCTGGCCACGCTTAATCTGCCAAACTTGACTAAGTTGATGAATGATCCAATCAGATACAATCCGGCTTGGCCTCTGGTCCCAACCAAACTTCCATCGAATATTCCAAAATTCGAAGGGAAGAGTGGTGAAGACTCGGGCAACCATGTAACCACGTTCCATTTATGGTGCTCATCTAACTCCCTAATCGATGATTCAATTAGGTTGAGACTATTTCAGCACACCTTAACTGGGAATGCGACTAAGTGGTATATAGAGTTGCTAGGGGGCACCTTTACGTCTTTTGCCAATTTGGCTAACATTTTCTTAAACCATTTTCAGTTTCCTGTCTATTACGAAGCCGAAACTGAACTTCTGGCCAATTTTCATCAGGACACGGCTACTCACATTTCGGATCATATCCAGGAATGGAGACGGAGAAAGAGGTTCATTAAAGCCAAAATTCCACTTGAATTCCATCTCGAATGGTTTTTAAAATCATTACAACCCAAGATCTCCAAGGATGTTTCTATGTCTGGAGTTTATTCCGAAGAGAAGGCTATCTTTCACGCCCAGTGGTTAGAACTGATATATTCTCAGTCTAGGACTCTTCAGAAAATCTTGCTTGGTGCTCCTAGATCCACGGTTGATATAGCCAAACTGAAGTTAGTTTCACATGCCGATGGTATTGTTGGAATGATTAATGCAAATGTGGTGAACCTTTTGAGCCAATTGTAGCAGTTGTCTATAAAAACTAATTCTTCCAATTAGGCTGCACCGTCTACTCCTACACCTTCTCAACCTTCTTCTGTAAATGCCATTCAGGCTTCTAACCCCAAAGGAAATCAAAATTCTAATGGGAAGAAGAAGGGATGAGGTAAAAAGAAGAATCAGGATGGGAAGGGTAATGCGAACAAACCCGGCAATAATGTTGGTGAGGGTGGAAAAGAGTCTAAGAAGAAAGTTAAGTTTCCATGCAAGTTATGTAGTGGAGACCATTTGACTCATCTCTGCCCGAAAATTCAAGATGCTCAGTGCTTGTTAGTGCAGCAAGGGTCTTCTAGCTCCCAAGCTATCTTAACTAACCCTTTCCCCCAAGGGCAGCAGTTGCTTGCTGGCACAAACTCAAACCCTGGTACCTCTGCAGGGGGCAACCAAGAGGGGGACAATTCCTCAAATTTTTTCATGATGAGTTCTAATGTCAATGTGGCTACACAGTCACGTGATTATGGTGAAGTAGAAACATCTAAGGATAAATTTGTTCCCGAAAATATGGATCCACTTCATATTGAGTGACCCTCTGTCGAGTCTATACCTCGGATATGAAAGGTTTCACCAAACACGTGACTATCAACCCAAATGCTAGGGTAGCCCAAAACTACTCCATTGTAGAAGATCTGGCTCAAAGTCCATGCGCTATGTCTAC
Source organism: Pinus tabuliformis (assembly GCA_031772625.1). Taxonomy (NCBI): domain Eukaryota; kingdom Viridiplantae; phylum Streptophyta; class Pinopsida; order Pinales; family Pinaceae; genus Pinus; species Pinus tabuliformis. The sequence goes on from CM062805.1 coordinate 113,733,377, forward strand.
TTTAGAGGTACTCCAGTCATGTCCAGCTCAATGAAGTGCTTTGCTTTCAGCGATCGGGGCAGTTGATCCAAACAATTCTTTAGTGCTCACTTTTGACATGCTCAATGTCAAAAAGAGACTTCCTCATCATATGGCTTTTCAAATAAAGTCTACTTACCAAAAAACTAATATTTTTTGAACAATTATAGATGAGGGAGCTTCCACATGCATAATTTCAATGTCATGTTGGATGGCCATTCGATCGCCTTCAGTTGTTTCTTCACCCACTCTCTTGACAACATTTCACGGTCATTCTCATAGGCCACACGGGATTATCCCAGCCTTTCCTATATGTGTTGGAGGAAAGGTCGTTAATATCGAAGTAGAAATCGTTGATGCCAACCTAGATTACAATCTCCTCTTAGGATGGAATTGGATTTATGAAATGGATGTCATTGTTTCAACTCTGTTTCAAGTCCTTTGTTTTCCTCATGAGGGGAAAATTGTTAAGGTTGATCAATTGGATTATTCTCCAGTTGACCCTCGTGCAACTTTAGATTCTACTGTTCCATTGGTGGATAACCCTTGTCAACCTATCGAGAATCTAGGAGTTGGGATGTATTCTTCATTGATGGGTACATTTGATCTTCCCACTCATATAGCTAGAATCAATGTCATTTCATCCTCCAAAGAGTCTTCATGGGAAGAGTTCTTACGGACTCGTTATTTTTCAGACCCTTGGACCTTGCCTTCACCTACAACCACATTAGATGAAGGACAAGTTGGTGGAATGGAATTTCCTATGTCTGCGGTAAAGCTTAGATATCAGTCTATCGTTAACTCTGCAGACAACCATCCTACTCCTTTTTCAAAGGAGAAGTTAGATGGTGATGTGGCCCCAGCTTGGACCCTTGACTCTACTTCTACTATGGATTTCTTAGATACGGTTTTACCATTTAAGGAAGCAATATTAGAAGCAATGATAGGTGTAGATCGACCTTGGGAAGATTTACACCATCGTTCATATTTCGTTCCCCCATTGCAGGAAGTTGAATCCAGGTTCTCCAATCTGCTTACTAGCAATGTTTATATGGTTTCAAACCCTTTTTCTCTAGCACACATCTGTGCCGAAGATAACATGTCGGTCATTTCAAAAACCATACTGATAAACATCTCTAGGAACCCTAATGTGATAGAAAATGTCTTCATCAGAGCCGAGTGTTCCCCTGAAGAGATTCAAATTTACACTGACCTCTTTAAAGAGTTTCAGGATGTATTTGCTTGGTCTTATGAATAAATGCCTGGTATTGATCCATCCATCATTCAACATGAGATCAAGACGTATGAAAACGCTAAGCCAATTCGTCAGAAGCTTCGGCCGGTCAATCCTAGGAAAGCAGCAACTATTAAAGCTAAAGTAGAAAAGCTGCTCAAGGCGGGTTTTATATACCCTGTTCCTCTAATGGATTGGGTTTCTAATCTAGTCCTGATTGATAAAAAACAAGGAACGATCCGAGTATGCATTGACTTTAGGGATTTGAACAAAGCTTGTCTGAAAGATAATTACCCCACATTGTTTATTGATCAGATAGTTGATGAATGTGCGGGTAATGAGATTTTCTCCTTCATGGATGGATTCTCCGGTTATAATCAGATATCTATCCATCCAGAAGACCAACATAAGACAACTTTCATATGTCCCTGGGGTACCTTTGCATACAAAAAGATGCCTTTTGGTCTTAAAAATGCTGGAGCCATGTTTTAGCGGGCCATGTCTTACGCTTTCCACGACATCAAGCATGTCATCAAAGCATACTTGGATGATTTAGCTACTTGTTCTCGAAAGAGGATCGATCATCCCAGTCACCCTCGATTGGTTTTTGAGAGATGTTGATTTTACAAGATCGATTGAATCCAAATAAGTGTGTTTTCACGGTTACATCTGGTCAATTGTTAGGGTTCATTGTGTCAACTGAAGGGATTCAAGTTGATCCCTTCAAGGTAGAGGCAATAGTTCAGTTGCCTCCCCCATCTTCCATTCGACAACTTCAAAGTCTTCAGGGGAAGGCAAATTTCTTGAGATGGTTTATAGCGAATTATGCTATGATAACTAAAGGATTTATGCATTTTCTCAGGAAAGGAGTTCCACTTTTACGGGACGACTTTGCACAACGATATTTTGATGCCTTGAAGCAAGCTTTGATCTCTACCCCACTTTTGAGTCCACTGGATTATGGTAGAGATTTCCTTTTATATCTTGCAGCCGCAGAATCAACCATAAGTATGGTTCTGGTTCAGGAAGATGATGCTCACATGGAGCATGTGATTTACTATTTGAGTCAAGGCTTGGTAGGCCCTAAAATATGCTATTCTCCAGTTGAGAAATTAACCTTGGCATCTGTCCATGCTGTCCAATGGCTTTGCCATTATATTCTTCTACGCAAAACTTTTGTCTTAGCGGTGGTCAATCCTTTCCAATTTTTCCTCAGTAGGCGAGTGATTGGGGGAAAATACAATCGATGGGTTGTTATTTTATAAGAATTCGATCTCGAGTTCTTGTCAGCCAAGTCTAAGAAATCATTGGTTTTCGCAGAATTAATTTCTGAACTGCCTTGTGGAGAAGATATTGTTTATGAGGAAAATTTCCCCGACGAACATCTATTCCTCATCTCTTCACAAGATCCCTAGTATGGAGATATCATAATCTATCTCCAAACTTCGAAGTTCCCTGTTGCTTCCTCTAAGGATGAACGTTGAAAATTTACATGACCTGGCTAAGAACTATGTCATCATTGATTCAATCCTTAGGCGTTGTTTAACCGTAGAGGAAGTAGAGTTTGTTCTTAATAATTGCCACAGTGGAGCTTCTGGTGGTCATCTTTTGGGGCTTGCTACAGCCCAGAAAATCTTGTGTGCCAGCTACTTTTGGCCTTCGCTTTTCAAAGATTGTATTGAAGCGGTCAAACATTGCTACCCTTGTCAAGTCTATACTCAAAAGATGCATGAGCATCCAACTCCTTTGTTCCCTATCATCACTGTTGGTCCTTTTACAAAGTGGGGTATTGACTTTACTACTTGTAATCCGCCTTCAGTAGCGAATCACAAGTACATTGTAGTGGCTGTAGACTACTTTATGAAGTGGGATGAGGCCATGCCCACTTATAAAAATGATAGTGAAACAATGACATTGTTCCTCTTCAATCAGATTATTTCTCATTTTGGTATCTCAAGAGAGATTGTCACTGATCATGGCAGTCATTTCCAGAACCAATTGATGTCCGAATTGGCTCTTAAATTGGGCTTCCGGCACAACCATTCATCTCCATATTATCCTCAGGCTAATGGGCAAGTCGAAGTCGTGAATAACTCCCTCAAGACGATCTTGCAAAGGACGATTGACAAAAATTGCTCCAATTGGCATCTCATGTTGTATCCGGCGCTCTGGGCTTACCGATCCTCGGTAAAGACTGCCACTGGTTTTACATATTTTTAGTTAGTGTGTGGGCTAGAATCTATTTTTCCTGTTGAGTGAAAAATTCCATCCCTTAAGCTGGATGTTGAGCTCCTTCTAGAGACTTCTAGTCTCGAAGAGTGCCTCCTTCATTTGGAACATCTCGATGAGCAGTGTCGAGATGCCGCCATAATCAATGAGGCTCATAAGAAAAGGGTTAAAACTCAGTACGATAAAGCTATCCATCCTCGAGTCTTTTCTGAAGGTGACCTTGTCTTGGTCTATGACCAAGATAAAGATGCCTTGGGGGCAGGCAAATTCAAGTCTATGTGGTATGGTCCCTTTATAGTGAAATGAGTTTTAGAAAAAGGGGCTTATGAATTAGTCGATTTTGAAGGGAACAAGTTGGCAGAGCCCTGAAATGGGCTCTACCTCAAGAAGTACTTTGCTTAGGATACGGCCAAGCAATGGCTTCTTTGTATATTTTTTATTTTTGTACATATTTCTATTGGGAGTTTTTGTGATATCAACACTTTTTTGATCTACTTTGGTAGGTGTTTATGGATGACTTGGTCTAGTTTGGATTCACCGATGGTGCTAGTCAGCACACTCAGAATCTTGATTCCGCAGCTTGGGTGATTTACTATCCAATTGGTCAGTTGATGGTGGCAAGGGGAGTATGTATTGGTTCTACGTCAAATAATATTGCCAACTATACTGTCGTCATTAATTTACTATCCATAGCTATTTCTTATGAAATTGATTCGTTGGTAGTGTATCTTGACTCACAGCTGGTAGTGTCACAATTGAATAACATTTATTAGGTTCGAGATCCTTATTTATATCACCAATTTTTGAGAGTGAGGGTTTTTCAAATATCATTTGTTTTTATTACTTATTTGCACATTCCACGATTTGACAATTCATTAGCGGATTCTTTCACTAATCAAGCATTAGATTGGCATATCATTCATTCATCAAGATAAAAACAAACATCAAAAAGTTGGAACTATATATATATATATATATATATATATATATATATATATATATATATATATATATATATATATATATATATATATATCATAAAATCGCCCATGTGTACATAAAGTGTTTCAAAAATAATATACAAAATCGGGACTAAATGCCCATAATCATGTCCAGTATATCTAATGACCCGGCTCAGGATGAGCGGCTAAGTAGGTGATTACTGCTTTGGCCACATGCCGAAAAAGGCGAATCCAATCGGCAGCACTCCTACCACGCGGCGCTACATATCCTCAGGTAGGTCTTCTATGGCCTCCATCGGTACCCGGTGAGTCAATCTCACCAAGTTTCGTTGGACTACATATAAGACCCTCTCTGTCTCTACAGCCGCCTCTTTGGCACCTCTTCCACAATGCTTGTGCTGTGGAAATCCATCTAGTCATATCAAAACCACATCTAGAACGTGATCATTATATCAGTATTTTAATCCCATCAAAAATATCTTTAAGTTCATTTTCATATTTAAAAAACATAAAAAAATCTTAAAATTGATAAAATTTAAAAAATGGTTACCTATCTCTCCCCATGCAGCGTTTTGTGGCAGTACCAACTCTGGATCTCCTCTGAAATCCATACCAGCATAGGGATAGTCATCCACACCGATTATTTGTTGTTCCCACCAAGAGAAGAACTCATTATCAAAAGTAGTCCGCGGCATGTCTCCGCCTCCAAGGCATTTCATCAGGTCGACCCACCTATCCATCTGAGGATCTCGGGAGCTACTGAAAGAAATTGATACTCTGGGATGTAGCCCTGGAACCTTCTTGAAGAAGAAGGAGCACAAAATGGTCCCATATCCAAATTTTTTGGTCTGTCCTTTCTAAATGGAGGACAACTGGTTCTTCATGTTGGTAAGAAGAGGTGTACACCAATAAAAAATAGTAGTGAGACACTCCACGACCAAGCTCATGGATAGTTGTGATGCTTGGTGCAATGAGGCTGATCCATTCATCCTAGCTATTGTGAACATTATGATCCTCAGGGACAAACTCTCTACATTTTTTATTGGAATCTAGCTTCCAATTATCTCAGGATGCCCCTGACAGTATATATGTACGTAGTCTTCCACTGAAAGACTACCTTGTGTTCGGCCAGTTGAATGTAAAACTTCTCCTCTCTGGGAGAGACCAGTGATAAAGTAAATATATTATACCCCTATCCTCAAAGGCATTTTATCAATCATAAAAGCATAATCTTCGATACTCCAATAGTGGATTAACTTTTCAAGCAAGCGAGTGTTGCCCTTCATATTTGGCATTTTCAAAAATTTCAATAATTCGCATCCCCTCAATGCATCTAAGGCCCACTGATCATTCATAACTTCATTATCAATGATAGTATGCTCCCTCTCACTCCAGGTGATTGTCATCCTGAAAGAAAATTGATTTCCAACCGTTAGTTTTTTGTGTTTAAATTTCAAACCGCATATACACGGGTCCCTTTCATACACAGTCTCGTGTAGGGCCTGCGTGAACACAGGTTTATAATATCCAACCCACGTATATGCCACGTTGAAATTTTTAACATAAATTCCTACGGTACAATATCAATAAATTTTTCTAAAAACAATCATAAAGTAATGCAAGCTAGAATTGGGGGTTACCTGATGATTTTTATTCAATTTGAATGGTCCAATTCTTTGGGGGGAGGTTTTCTCTTTTTTCTCCACAGCTTTTTCTCTCAACACAAATGGTACAAATGGGGAGTCAGAAAGTCATTTATAACCTTTGAAAATGTCAAATTTTTTCAAAATTTTATTTTTTTGTCTCATGAATCTTTTAACTTGTGAGCTTGGATTGTCAGGAATAGGTTGTTTTTCAGGACATTTTGGACGCTTTTTCGGAAATTTCACATCGATTCCATGACTGCTGACTTGTCATGGTAGGTATCATTTACTCACTGGCATATAGGTTAGGGAAACCATTTTTCCGTTGCATTTTGCATACTAGCCTCCATTTGTCAATACACTTGCCATAGGGTTGATCCCATCGTGTTATGGTTAGTAAACCATGTTCACTCGCCGATTTTTAAATCATGACATGATGGTAGAGCCATCCTTTACATGGGCATTGTAGTTAGCACCTCACTAACATTGGTTGCCCATGTTGTTTCATTGAGTAGGCTCAGGAGTCCTCTCTAGTCCCGCCATGACTTATGCGTTGAAGACTCATTCCTCTTTGCTTCTTTGCTTCATTCTGGCCTTATACCCTAGAGGCTCCTTTGTGTTGAGTTGTACTACTGCATTGCATTTTGACCATTTGCACCTTTTTTCCTTGAGCCGGCTTCACTTGGACTCGTGTTTAAGCCACTTTTTGATCATGTCTTCTGCAAAATCAAACTTGCAATCCCTTAGCTTCTGTAACTTGACACACCCTCGGACCCATGGAAAGAACATCCCTTTGAGTGTCCTTGACCAGTTTTGCCTCCCTGCATTGAGCATAGGATTGTTCCCATCCTAGGATCTAGATTATCTGTTTCACTGACACTCGTTCTTTCCACTGTACTATAGCATTATTTTATTCTTTTTCCAGCTTAAAGAAAAAGAAAAAAAAATTACATATTCCAAAAAGAGTAGGAATGGTACAACATTTCCATATATTGTTGGCATCTAGAGTCAGTCGTGTCGCCCTTGAACAAAGAACTCAAAAGAAAGTATCTCCTCCATTTGGGCGGGATTTAGTTTGGCTTAGGTACACCTTAACCTTGTTATTGACTCAGTTCTCCTCCGATTGGTTATCTCTTCCAATCATATGGAGAGTTCGTTCATGCCTCTTGCATGACGAACTTATACAGATTTATCATATGCTACCACGTAGTCATCATTGAGTCGTGCATTTGTTCAAGGGAAGTAAGCCTGAGTCAGCCTCTATACGGTGTCTCTTGACCTATTTTTCAGTCGGCCATCCCTGGTTATCAGTGTCTTGTCTATCATCACATCAATTATATTGGTTCTTTACTCATGCAAGTTTGAGAAGGTCTGCGTTGACTTCTTGCTGGTGGGCCTTGTCCTTATCGACAACAACATATTGCTCTGAGGACAGGCCTAGAGCTGCACCCTGGCCCTATTTTCATTATTGATAGGTCACCTTGTGCTTAGCATCGATTAGTATCATGGGTCTTTGACTAAGTGGTTTTCCTTGTGTTCAACATCAGCTTTCATTATCACACATTGGGATTCATGCAGTGCCCTGGTTTCCATTTGACCCTATTGGTGGATTCCTTGCCTCTATGTTAGATTTCATTATTGGTTGGTTCAGAGGGTTTCTATCGTGCGCTAGCTACATCTTGTGTACACTGGAAACGTGCTTCAGTCGGGTTACTACATATTTTTTCATCCGATTCCTTCCACATTATTGGCCTACAGGTTACACTCGTGCTAGATGAATGAAGGATGCCTTAATGCCTTCCTTCTAGTGGATCTTTCCCTATCAACTACGACTCATTGCTCTGGGGCAAAGGTCTAGAGTCCATTTAGCAATACCTTGGGGTTTGCAGTCATCAGTCACAAATCCTTCACTATCAACAGTGGGAAACTATCATTGTCTCTTGATTGATAGATTCTTCCAGGTGTTCAACTTCAGCTCATCTATTCACACTTGTTAGAATATACTGGGTACCTTGAATCTCATTATCATTATCGGTGAGTAGTCTCACGTTTGTTAACGGTATACATCAATGACCGGTAATTAAATGATTTCTCACATGGTCGACTTCAGATCATTTATTCCCATTGTGTAGAAATGTACCACGGTGGTTGGTGAAGACCTCGAGTTGCATCAGCATTCTTTGGTTCACTTGTTAGTTTCTCATGTTGTTGCTAGTTGACACCACTCCACTTTATATGTTGCAATCCTTCACAGCAACATCCTATATGCTGGCATCCGAGTTGCAATGTAGTATCATCTTATTCCATCATGTTCATTTGGTACTATTGGGATCAGTTTTTGACATTAGTGATTGGCTTCATCTTTCAACTTCATTGATCATCTTCTTATATGTGATATTCAGACATGTACTTGTTCAATCATGATCAAATGATCCATTATGTACTTTCAGTTCTTTATACTTGTATGCATAGTCGATCCACTTGTACTTGATATGTGGACATGCTTTACTTTCTTTGAGCATGGGTATGCCCACCTCAGACAGTTATTCTTTTTTTCTGATATTCTTTTGTTGGCTTGGCAGGCTAAAATCTGGTGAAGTCCTTCTCAGTTTTTGACAGGTTTCCTTTCCATATACTTAATACATTTCAGCCATCATGTACCCCTTCTGACCTCATATATTAGGGGGCATCTGTTATAGCTCCAAATATCACCCTTTGTATTTGTGATGCTTGGTTTATGGCCTAGGGCAACCCCTCCTTCCAGACTTGGTCCAAATATTTTAAAAATAGTGTTTTACTCCTTGTACGCTACTTTTCCCTATGTTAAAAGCATGTACACGTAGGTCAGTCTATACCCAACCCATGTATATGTGTTAAAACACTTAAAAAAAATAAATTTCCTTAACTATGGGTGGAGATCATGGGTTTTACCTGTTGATTACCTATTAGTTCCCATGGCCCAACTGTTCCCAACTGTTTCACAACTAAAAAACTAATCTGGGAGAAGTATAAAAAGACTTCAATGGGAAGGCCTTAAGGAGGAGAGAAAGGATAGGATTACTATACTGAGATTATCCCCTTATCAAGTCTGAATAATCCCTATGATTCAAGCACTTCTCCAAGTTTAGGAAACCTTTGTTTCCTTGAGTTTTGATATTCTCTCACATGCTTGGAGATATCATGGTATTGGTTATGGAAGGAAGTTGTTGAAAACTGGGACTGGGCGGACCTGGAGGACGGTTCCGCTTGGAGCCGGAAGAGGAAGACTCAGGTGAACTCTTTCCATGTTTTTATTATAGTTTTCTACAACAAAAATAAATGTTGTCTTGTTCCCGATATCAACTCTGTTTATGCATCAGATGTTATTGTTATGGTTTATATATGAATGACTATTTCAATGTATAACTAAACATCTACTTATATGATATAAAGTTGATTTCACTACAATGCTTTATCTATATGCTACTATGTGCATTCGAATTGGTTGATTTGCAGGTTCAAAGATCATTAGGAGTTGTAGAGGGTTTGAACCCTAGCTGGAACTACCCAAATGAAGGACATCCGGGTATGTTCATCCTCGCATAGTTAGTTTGTTTAAGCATGTTGCATGAGTTGAATGCTTGTTTCTTGTTGTAGATTACTCTTGCTCTACTAGGGTTCTAACCCAAAGCCCTAGGGGACTCATTACGTCAACACTAGTGCAACCATTTGGAAGGTGGTAGGGGAATTGAAAAATCCAAATAGAAGAACTCTTTAAGAAAACCCCCCCATGGAAATGTGAAGTTAGTCTTGTCATGATGCTCATGAGTGATCTGAGTTTGGTTTTACCCACTGAATCCATCCAAAAAGGAGAAGAACATTTCCCAAATAGGACATCGACAACCTGGTCAATGAAAGGTAAGGGAAAATGATCTTTCCTAGTGACTTTGTTAATTTCTCTATAGTCAACACAAATTCTTCATTTTCTATTTTTCTTAGGGACAATGACTAGGGGAGACACCCATTCACTATCCAAGATTAGATAAATAAATCCTGCATCCAACAAGTTCTGCAATTCTTCCACAATATATTTTAATGCAGGGTGAATTCTCATTTGTGGCTAGTGAATAGGTTTATGATACTTCTTGATATATATATGGTGAGTAAAAATAAATGGATGTATCCCTTCATCTCTTTATAGTCCCATACAAATGAATCAACATGTTATTTTAAGACAATGAGCAATATGTTTTCTTGATCAATTGAGAGAAAGGGCTTGATTTTTAAGGCTTTAGAGGGGATGATTTCTATGGTTATCAAATTATTTTGCTAAGAATTAGTAGTTGACAAATATTCCCATGAATTTTCTTGATAAAAGATAGGTTTCCCTATAGATGAGTCTTATTTTAAGGCATCAAAATTCGTGATAGAAGGGTATTGGTTTTACAAAAATTTATTCACCAAATTATCTTCATCAATTTTCCTGCTGCTTGATGAGGCTCATCAATAGGTATATTAAATGAGTCACAATTCCATCCTCCATCTTATTAAATTATATTTTTCTCATATTTATCTACAAATTTTGTTATATTATGCTTAGTGTGAGGAGTAAAGATGAGTTACTATGCCATGTGGTCTAATGTGTGTTAAATACAGGCATCAGAGCACTTTTTAGATGATTTGAGTGTAGGAACTCGGAGTATACAAGAAAGAGATATTCTATGAGATGGTCCACCTCTTTAATTCCTCCAATTAGTCAAAGATCCCCCACTCTATCTCATCAACTCGGTGTCATTGGCAGCCAAGAAGGTCACGTTCATTGCAAGTCGAGCCAGTGCAAGTCAAGGAAGAGTTAGGGAGGCAAACATATCTATTTTATAGGGATCTATTGCTAGCTCCATTTTTGTATAAATAGACTAGAAAAGGGAATCATTAGGATTCGAAGTTTTATTGTAGCCAAGAGGCCATTAAGCTGAAGCACATTTGACTATTATTGTTATGATGTATTTGCCACTTTTTTGAATGATAATGAGAAGTTATGTTTTGATCCAACACTGAGTTGACTCATAGGGCTGAATATCTTAGGATAGGGTCCAACCGTAGCAGCAAAAGTTCCTCTCTTGTATTTATATTCTTAGGCTAGAATGTTGATTAGTTGCTGCAATTTATTCATGTCTCTTTTATCTTAAAAGTTTGATTAAGTTGTTAGTTTATTCATGCTTCCATTATCTTAGAGGATAAATTAGTTGTTATTGTGAAATAGAGTAAAATACCTCATATTGTGATAGTGAACCTTATGTCATCCCCCTAATGTGCTCATGATTAGAGGACCCCACTTTCATATCCCAAAAACAGAGTTTGATTTCTTGTTGATTGCATAGATCAAGTTTTAGCATTAGTTAGATAATTGTCTATTATTTTTTGGAAAAGGTTACACTTATTATTTTTCTTCTCCTAATTGTTGTAGCTTAGAATATATCTCAGTTCATAAATCAAGTTCTTAGTAGCAGTTATATTAGCTTTTCCAAATTCAATTCATTGTTTCCATATTGACATGAAACAATTTGCAAATGAAAAGTAATAAGTACAAGTATTATCCCAAGATTGTTGATCTGCAGGAAAGGACCCTTTCCACTAGCTCCATTTAGGTCCTCTCCCCCTTCTGTTGATGCATGCCAACCCATGTTCTAAACCTTTATTTTTAGGTCACCATGAGAAATCCATGTTAGCCAAACCTTACCTTCTTGAAGTACTAAGCTTGGCCAAGGGTGAAGATCACCTTCCCCACACTTTCCCCAGCTGTCATACACCCTTCAAGTACTTCATATCACCATTTTTACTCTCCAAATACTCTCAGAAAACTTCCTATAGCAACATCCTATAGCTCACCTATAGCAGCCTTTTTTGACCCCACTTTGACCTTCAATGATAACCTAGCCTAGTTTAGGAGTAGTTTCACCCCTCAGCCTGGACTCCATGACCAAAAGTGCCACCTAGACCAGCCCTTTTACTCCTTCTTCCCTTCCTGCAAGATTCAATAGTATCAGTCCCTTTTTTTGTCCAAACATAGCAATTAGAATTACTTTACTTTACAAGTGTGAATTACGTAGACAATGAATTCACTTTTGAATTATGAAATGATACAATAATTTGATGTTTTCAAGCAACCCTAATCGCTAGATGATTGAGTGCAGGATAGCATAGTTTCCTTTCTACAACCTAGCATAAGATTGTATCCTTTCATGGCATTTACAAGTTGAAAACTTTCATCTTTTGACTATAAAAGAATTTACTTTCTCTGCACTAGGACTAGACTTCACATTCTACTTTCAGTAGTTAGACTCCTTTCAGTTCAGTAGAGGAATGGTCTAGAACCCTAATGATCAAGTGACCTAGTTGAGGGTGGCATGAGCAAAATAATGCATCTATTGTGTAGGCATCATTGCCACCTCTAAGTTTATACAAAACCCCAGGTTGATAAAGTAAAGTTGGTAGCCTTGGGAGTTGTAGCACTCTTGTTGCAATACTAGGGCTCATCACTTTTTGGCACCATTGTCAAGGAGGTGTCTAGGTAGATGTAATTTCTTCTTTTCTTTTTGTTTTACATTCATTATGTATATGTTATTATTTCTTTCCTTTCTATTTTGCAGTTGATTTTAAAAAATAAATAAAATCTCTTTCATGCCTCGTAGGAGTAGAGACACTTCAGGGAAATTCTTTTCAAATACCCCCACACCATCAAACAGTCAACCTTCACTCTTCTTCGGTGACTGTCAACTTCCCTCTCTAACTACAGGGGAGTTAGAGGACCCCTTAGATGAAAAAGGTGAGATCTTTGAAGAGCCTATTGGGGAAGAAGAAGAAGAAACCATTCCACATACCCACACCATGGCTGAAAATAGAAATGAGGGTGTTTTTCCCATCAGAGAAACTAATGGAGATGTTAGGATGAAAAATATAAGCCCTTCTACCCTTCCTCACTTCCATGGCTTAACCTTAGAGGACCCTGATACCTTTTTGTTTGAGTTTGTTGTTGTGTGTAGAACTTATGATTATACCTCTGATGACCAGAAGTTGAAGTTGTTCCCATCCACCCTTAAGGATGTAGCCTTGTGCTGGTTCATGGGTCTACCTAGGGATAGCATCACTACCTGGGCTCAAATGCAACAATACTTTAACAACAAGTACATGGACTATTTTAGGTACAAGGACACCAAAGATGAAATATTTAGAATGACTCTTGGACCATATGAATCCCTAGAAGACTATGAGGAAAGGTTCCAGCTCAGCTGTAAAAGGGCATGATGCACCATTGATCTTGAATCACTCAAGTTAGTCCTTCTTAGAGGAATCAGGGAGGACATGCTGGAAACCCTAGACATGTTGTCTAGAGGGGACATTTATTAGCTATCTTATGACAACATTAAGATAGTATTCAAAAACCATTATAAGGCTACTAGGAAGAAGGGTAGGTCTAGTTAAGCTCTGGCCAGTTCCTTTTCCTCTAACACATCTATCAAGAATGAAATTGGAAACATGTTGGAGGAATTTAAAAGTGAAATGTTGCACACCTTTTCTCTGAAAATGGACACCATGCAAGTCAAGAGGAAGTAAGAGGAACAAGAGAGAGCCTTAGCTATATTCTTCCCTAAATGCACTAGAAGGTAGCCCAGAAATGAATGTCCATTAAATGTTATAGATATCTTCTCGGCCTGTGAGGAAAACCATTCCATAGATAAGTTCCCTTCATTGCTTGGATTAAAATTTGTATAATAAGGGGCTGAAGGTGGGGCTGAAAAAATCTGTTACATCAATAAAATGAGACCTCAAGGACCTCAACCATACCAACAGGTCATGCAAGGTGCATCCTATTCCTATTACCATATGAACCAAAATGCACCCTTTCCCCCTCGGTATTCTCCTACTTATCCTTCATGGTCCACACTTTCTCCTTGGCCTTATGCACCTCATTTTCCACTCAAACCTGCCAATCAACCATTTCAACCATATGCTTCTACACATCCTCAGTCAAATACCCCCTCACAAGGTTGGAGGCCCCAGTTTAGCCAACCCCCTGCTTTATTGCCTCCACCTCCATCTCAACCACAACTCATTCATCCTCCTCCACTAAAGCAACCCCATATGCTTGCTCAACCAAATTTGGACCCAAACAATAATCAGACAAAACAGGTCTATTGAGGAGAGACATCTTACCCTACATATGTTGTGGAGATTCAAGAAATCCACCTTAGGTCTAGAAGAGTGCTCCCAGATAACCAACCTCCATCTCCACCTGAGTTTCTTGAAGAGGAAAAGAAAGAGAGTGTTCCTAATTCCAATCCACCTCCTTTTCTTGAAATATTGATCCATTCTAACCAGCACACCCCAGAAGAGACTGAACTTCTGTGAGAATTGATTTTTTTTGAGTTAAAATCCCACTCCTCCAAGCTACCAAGGATGTTCCCATCTACAACAAGCTTATAGAGGAGAAATGTTTCAAACATCTTGGGAGGAGCAAGAAAGGCACCCCTACCATCAATGTCATTGGTCAATTGTTTGATCTAATGTTGGGGGAAGTGATTTTCCCAAAGTATTTAGACCCTGGAAGTCCTATCGTATATGTACAAAGTGATGGCATCATTGTCCCCCACACCTTGATTGATCTTAGGGCTACCATAAATGTGATGACTAAGGAAATTATGCTTAAGGTAAACCTCCAAGGATCTTTGAGAAATACCACAATAGTGTTGCAACTTGTAGATAGGTCCATAATGACTCATGAGGGAGTTGTTGAGGATGCAATGGTCTCTATTCATTCTTGGAGTATCATGCTGACTTCCTAATTCTCCATCCCCAAAAAAAAAATCAATGGCTATCGTCTCATTCTTTGAAGACCACAACTAGCCACTTTTGATGCTTACATAAGTTGTAGAGTTGGAAACATGACTATTAAGAATGGGCATTTGTCCAAGTAGTTGGTATTGCACTTCCCTGCTCAACCATCCCTCAAGCATGACTTACCCCTATGTTTGGAAGAGGAGGAGGAATATTAAGTGTATCATACCACATTCCATCCAATTTTTACCCTAGATGTTATTGTAGGCAAGGGGCACCTTGATGAAGATGACCTCATTGACCAAATCATCTAGATCCAGTCCCCCAACACTATGCCTCTTGATGAGCTTGTGAAGGAATATGAGGGTAATACTTGGACTGAGTTATGTCTCGTGGACCCAAGTCCTACACATGTCAAAATGGTAGAATTTGGTCCATCTAAAACCTTGAAGATCAACCCCTCTCTCTCATCCAATGAAGAAGAGAATTTGTGTGACATGCTGAGAGAGCACTTAGATGCCTTTGACTGGAGCTATATAGAAATTAAGGGAGTGCGTACTTCAATGTGTACTCATCACGTCTAGATCAAGGAAGGGTGCAAACCAGTGTGCCAACCTCAGAGGAGGATGAACCCAACCCTAAAAGCCATAGTAAAGGAAGAATTGCAGAAGTTGTTAGATGCAGGCATCATTTACCCCATCTTAGATAGTGAGTGGGTGTCCCCTCTAGTTTTTGTCCCAAAGAAAAATGGAAAATGGGAATCTGTGTGGATTAAAGAGAACTAAACAAAGCCACTAAAAATACCATTTCCATTTACCTTTCATTGATCAAGTCTTGGACAGTCTTGCATGGAAGAATTTTTTCTCTTTCCTAGATGTGTTTAGTGGTTACAATAAGATCTAGATCAGTCTAGAGGACTAGGATAAAACTACATTCACTTGTCCTTGGGGTACCTTTTCTTATAGGGTCCTTCCTTTTGGATTATGTAATGCCCCTACCACTTTTCAAAGGGCAGTTTTGAGCATATTTTCTGAGCTAGTCCATAACTCTGTAGAGATCTTGTTAGGCCCCTATACTACTAGTGTAACCCCTTATTGTTATTAGTATAACCCACTTATTATATTGATGTACCCATGTAGTGCCCATATTGTTACTATTATGCCACATAGAAGCCCACCATTGTTACTGTTGTGCCCTACAATATTATTGTTATATAGGCTTTGATTGTATTGGGACCACTTAGACTCCTACATATAGAAAGGAGGTATTTTCATTTGTATCATCCAAGAATTGTTCATTTATGTAATGTAAAGGAGGTTGCCCCCTCGAAGAGGCTGAATTCTAAGGCGTGGATCTCTCTTTTCTATCTTTTTGTGAGCTGGTTTCATAACATTTGGTATCAGAGCTTTGGATTCTAGGGTTTCGCTGCTCCAAACAGGTCATCGTGGAATTTTCGCTATAACTTTTTTTCTGTGACGTTTCAGAAGTCGCAAAAAAAAACCCATTTGAGAAGAATTGGCGCTGAACCTTGGATCCGAATTTCAGATCTTTTCGCATGATATTTTCGGAGATATGATCTGCGGAAGTTGGTCTTTTTGAAGACTCCTGAATTACACTCAAAACAGGTGACCTGGGAAAAATCGTCATAACTTTCTTTCTGAGCATCGGATTGAAATTGCGTAAGAAGGTACGGAAAGAGGACGGACTGTAGTTTCGTTTTATATATTTTTCAGAGTCAAAGGTTGAAACAGTGACACGTGACACTTCATACAAGTTCGCTCTACTGAACTAGTCTATAATCAGGTCACTGCGGGAGATTGTGCATAACGTTTTCTTGGAGAATCCAATTTGGATCAGACTTGTGGCATTGGAAAGAGGATCCAGAGGGCTACTACAGGTCACAAGTTCAGAACTTAAAGATCCGAAAGTACAGAGTTACAGTCGTTTCAAGGTAGAGCTCCTAAAATCAAGAAAAAGCAAGATGAGGAAGTTTGATGGCAAGGATCCGGTAAATTGGATACTTCAGATGGAGCAATATTTTGATATACATGGTGTACAACTGTTACAAAAGGTATGTATTGCATCTTCATATTTAGAACCAGATCAATTTTTATGGTACAAAGGGCTTTGTTCTCGTAAAAAACTTGTTACATGGTCAATTTTCATGGAGGAAATGATAGCACATTATGAGGATATAAAGAGCAACACCTTCTTTAGAGCAACACCACAACAATTGGAAAGAGTAAAAGGGCTTTGTGACATAAGGGAAAGCAAAATTATGGAAACCAGGAAGCATACCCCTCACAACTATAAAGATGGAAGTGTTGTTTCTCCCAGCCTTCCACAACCTACAAGGGTTACACCACAACAATTGGAAGAAAAAAGAGAAAAAGGGCTTTGTTACAATTGTGATAGCAAATGCACTAAAGGTCATAGGTGTGCTGAGAAGAAATTATTTTACATAGAATATGAAGAGGAGGAAGAAAAGGATCAAGAAACATCAAAAGAAGAGGATATACGTCAGGACACCACCCCAGAGAAAGAAGAAATGAATCGGACCATATCTTGTAAAGCATTGGCAAGAATTACCACTCCTCAAACTCTCAAGATAGAAGGACATATCAAGAAGAAAAAGGTGCAAGAAGTGAAGGATCACATCGAGATAGAAGAAATGAATCCAACCATATCTTGTAATTCAATGGATGAAATTACCACTCCTCAAACTATCAATATAGAAGGACACATCAAGAATAAAAATGTTCAAGAAGTGAAAGATCACATCGAGCATCAAGAAATGAATCCGACCATATCTTGTAAAGGACTAGAAGAAATTACCACTCCTCAAAAGATAGAAGGACATATCAAGAAGAAAAAGGTTCAAGTAGAGAAAGATCATATCGAGCATCAACAACAAGTTCTCCAACTTTTAAAGGATAACTCCACTTCGGTGCAAAATCAAATGAAACAACAGGTAGATCAACATTGTAGTGAAAAATGTTTTGATGTGAGTGATTGTGTATTTTTACTGCTACATCTCAAGCAAGCTATTTATGAGAAGGAAATGTTGGCAATACTACATGCACTTAAAAAATGGCGACCTTACCGACTGGGAAGACGCTTCAAGGATGAGGATGTGGAAGCTTTGTTTTGTGCTATTTATATTATCCAACCAAATTGGATAAACGAAGCAACGGATGAATGGAAGAAGAACGAAGAAGTATGGCCACTTATTCAAAAGTTGCCAAAGATCCCAATTCAAGCAATATTGCCAGAAATTGAAGAGGAAGGAAAAATCATATTGGAACCTGGAGAAGTCACAGAAACAAGAACCCGACAGCGACGAAATCGTTCAATTTCAGAGTATCTCATCAAGTGGAAGAACTTACCCGCTGAATATTCTACATGGGAGGACAAGAATTTTATATAGAAGCATCAAGAACTACTCAAGCGTTGAGGACAACGCTTTTTGAAGGAGAGGGGCATGTTAGGCCCCTATACTACTAGTGTAACCCCTTATTGTTATTAGTATAACCCACTTATTATATTGATGTACCCATGTAGTGCCCATATTGTTACTATTATGCCACATAGAAGCCCACCATTGTTACTGTTGTGCCCTTCAATATTATTGTTATGTAGGCTTTGATTGTATTGGGACCACTTAGACTCCTATATATAGAAAGGAGGTATTTTCATTTGTATCATCCAAGAATTGTTCATTTATGTAATGTAAAGGAGGTTGCCCCCTCGAAGAGGCTGAATTCTAAGGCGTGGATCTCTCTTTTCTATCTTTTTGTGAGCTGGTTTCATAACAGA
This sequence comes from Pinus tabuliformis, assembly GCA_031772625.1. Lineage (NCBI taxonomy): Eukaryota > Viridiplantae > Streptophyta > Pinopsida > Pinales > Pinaceae > Pinus > Pinus tabuliformis. The sequence goes on from CM062805.1 coordinate 113,752,093, forward strand.
TCTACATGAATGATTTCACTGCCTATGCATGTGACTTCCTAGAGGCTCTCTATAACTTTGGGAAACTCCTAAAGAAGTGCATTGAAATGAACCTCTCGCTTAGTCTTGAGAAGTGTGAATTATTGATGAATGCAAGGTATGTCCTAGGTCATTCAATATCTTGGGAGGGAGTACAAGTGGTTTTGGCTAAAGGGGGCCTGACCCAGGTTCATCGTTAGTTAGCCAAACAAATCCCTACACTACTGGCCCTTTCGGCATCAGCCCATGGAGCACGGATTGAAGTCTCACCCGAATAAGTGTGGGGGGGTGCTGGACCCAAGTTTTCTCACCCTTGAGATGGTTGTGATGTTGGTTTATCCCGACTATACTTGCATGCACGCAGGTTTCTTAGCCCTCTGTTCCACCCTTTAGTACCTTTGCAAAAGGATACAATTAGCTTCTGCGCAACCCTAACCAGGGGTTGAAGTCCTTTCACACTGCTAGGATAGTGAACTGCAATATCTCCCAACTAGGCTAAGTATCTTTCTTATCTTATTAATAGATCTTAGTTAGCTTCACATAAACAGATGTTCTTACTTGCATTCACTTAATTAATAAATTTACATACATTCGCGTAGCATATAAGCATTATAAGTAAAATTCATACCCAATATAACAAATACATAAACATGAAATAAAGACGCATAAATCGCAGAATACTTCTCTTTATTGATAATTCCGAACAATTACAGACTCGACCCGCCCTGTACACTTAGCTACAGGGGTTCGTACACTCAGCTGCAAACTTCTAGGCCTCTGTGCACTCAGCTGCAGAGCCTCTACCTACGCTACAACCCAACACTTATACTTCTACTTCAGAGTTATCTCTCATACTTGTTGATGCTTTTTTTCATGCCTCTAACTACTTAGAGCTTAGCTCTATTTATACAATCCCGTAGTCTACAGACCATGGGTAGATCTTTTACAGTCGACATTACATTTCCAAAATAAGGGTGGACAACCCTATGACTCTTTAACACCTACGTGCTCTACGACCACAAACCGCAGATTCTTTACATTTAGGTTATAAAATTGGACCAAAATATGGGCTTTTAGCCCCAAAACTACCCTTGGGGGATCCTACGCCCAACAGGACCCCAACATAAACATCATGACACACCCTCGAGTCACTCTGCAGGTGCAGAGATCTTAGCAAGAAGACCTCCTAGCTCCGTTTGGATCACCGCAACTTTGGCAGCGCACTAAGCGGCCACTTGCTGGACTTCTTCCACTCGCTGCTCAATGATTGCTACTGAAATGTTTCCCTGAATCTTCTACTGAACTGCCTGCAGTTGTGCAAGCTTTCCTTCAATGGAGGCCGTGATTGAATATGCCTCATCTATCCATGGCTATAGGCACACTTTTAAGACCGCTTCTTTGTGGTGAGTGAAATCTACCTGTTCCTTAAGCACCTTTGCCTCTTGCATTCATGCGAGCCTCTGTGTGAGGGCAAATGTTTGTGCAGTCCCTTTGACCTCATTATACTTTTGTTGTAGCTTGCACGCCTCTATCTCCAGGCGCTCTACATTCAGGTCCTCCTGCAGGGTGGTTAGGACCTCAAATGACTATTCAAAAAGATGCATGCAGTCTACTACTGCATTGTCGACTGCTACTATTGCTATTGTAATAGTGGTGGTACATTGTTCCCTGACTTTCAGCGGAGTTGAAGGATGCACCTTCAACTACAATTCGGTGATCTGTAGGTTCTGCTCCAGCCGAACCCTGGCCATCTCTGCTTGAGCGTCGCACACCCATGTGGCCAACTTGTAGATGCACGCCTCCACCAGTTCTTCTGCCTAAATATCCAACTCTGAGACCATCCGACAGGCTTCCTTCACCACCTGCATAATCTTCTTATTTTTCTACACTGCCTCATTGTGCTGCAAGCCCAATTGCTCGGTGTTGATGTGATGTTTGTGCATCACCTACAAAGCACGACTCTCTTGGGCCTAAAGTTCCACAGTGACTCCATCCTGTAAGAGGTAGAGTGTCTCTCGAGGGATCGTGGTGAGCACCAGTATTGCAGCAATAATGCTCCAACTCTTGGAGCTTCCTACTTTACTTTTATCAACCTGATAGTTCATAACAAACTTGGAAGCGACGGTGTTGTATGCACAAGTACTAGCTCTTACTGCAGGCTGTCACTTGGTCAGTTGGCGCAAGGTCACTAGGATCTCAAGCCAACTTCTATGAGGTTCCAGAAGAAGATTTTAACTGTGATGAAAGAAAGCTAACTCTGCAGGGACTATTCTACTTGCAGAAAAAGAAATAAGATTGAGGTGTAGCGCAAACCCTAGCAAACCCTAATTTTTCCAACTAACCCTACTGTTGCAGAAAAAGAGATGAAAACTAATGAAATGAGTGCCATTGACTACTAGAAAGATAAATTGCATCTTATTCAAGCTACTTCTAAAAGGAAATGAGAAGAAAACATCTTTTTGTGTTTTTGAGTGTTTTTATGTGAAATTATTATGCTTGTAATTTATCTGATTGTGATTATGCAGAGGTTTGGTGGCAATGGAGGATGGATTTAGTTTTTTCAGAGGTGGAGGAAGGTGTGGAGAGGTCCTAAGAAGCCCTTAGTACCCTTTTGAAGACTTCCCTTGCAATCGGATTTCGAAAAATCACTTACAGGAAATTCTACATGAGGTTGTAGGGGATCTATAGGAGGACCTATAGGAGGATCTACAAGAGGAGGCCGAGAGCTATTTTTGGACGTTTTGAAGGTGGAAAAATGGTGGGAAAGGTAGCTGAAGGATAGATGAAGGTGTTTAGGTGTCTGGAGCTTGTCAAGGAAGATCAAGAGGGAACATGATGGTTGGATTTGTTCAAATGGCAAGAGGGAAGGTTACGGAGAAAAAGGCAGAAATTAGGGCAGATCGGTGAAATGTTGCGAATGACTTTGGAAATCTATGAGAAGTGAGCTGATGCTAGCTACTTCATGGATGTATGGTGAACGGAGGTGTCCTGCAAGAGATCTACACATCTACTTACAAAAATTGATCAAAGAAAGGACTAGCTATACCATGAAAACATAAATTTCTCTAGCTTGACCTAATTTCTGACCTACAAACAGAAAATGCTGAACAGTAACCTTTGAACAAAAAAGCATGCAAAGAGATCTATTGTAAAAGAATAGGAAATGATCTAGGCAACTGAATCTGAAGCAACACATTAACTTTTGAATCAAGTCATCACACTAGAAATTGCATGGAAGAGAAAAATTGTGTTTTTGGTGGCAGCAATGGTGCCATGACCTCAAATCATGATCCCAAGAAGGGAGAAAAGAGATCAGGGCCTGTTGTTTTCCTTTTTGAATCTTAGCCTATCACTGTGTGAACCTACTTCAGCAACTGAAACAAAAGCAACTATGCAAACCATCAAAAGCAACCTATTCTAAACAAGGTAAAATGAATCTATGTAACAGAAATTAACTCATGAGCTGAAGCAAAAACATATAAGTACAAAGCAAGAGGTGCTGGGTAGCTTGGGATGGGCCCTAACCCAAGATCTTCAACCCTCTAAAAGAGATCAGTGCTGGCTCAGAAAATATTACATCTTTATTATCAAAAATAATAGTCACATTACATGAACTGTCCTAAAAAAGAAACTCAAAAATGAGCTGAACAAGTGCTGCACAAAAGTACGAAAATTCTACTAATGACTGGCTAACCTACTGAGTCTCTAAGCCCCCCTATTTATACAAATGGAATCCTTTAATAGCCCTCCTTGGATGCACTAATGTGGCTATTTGTGCTCCGAGTTTCTGATGGAGAATTCGAGGTAAGTACAAATCCTCTTCCCTATTTCCCTCGGATATTGGCTGCCAAATGCTCATAAATCCTTTGACTTTGTCCAAAATTGACCAAAAAATCTGCATAAAGCACACATTAGACTTCATGGCATAAGGACTAACCCAATTCACTCTATTAGCATAAATAATAATAAAAAAATGCAATAAACTAATGAGAATGGTGGATTAAGCTGAGTTAGGAGGCCAAATAAGCCCATATAATTACCCATTTCCAGGGCTCATCATCAACCCCCTACTGAATGGGTTGCTCATCCTCTAAGAAACTAGTCTATCTCTTCATCCTTGATGGCTTTGATAGATTCCCTGACATCCCATGCTTCTGATGTGATATCTTCCTCTTTATCATGGAATCCCGTCTTTTTATCCACCTCTTCCCACTGTTTTTTTTCTTCATCCTCTTTTACTCCTTCCAGTAGTCTTAGTAGCAATGGAGGACTGAATTTGAGGCCAATCCAATTGGCCTTCAAACTTTGCATAGAGTGCTTATATAGTGGCACTCTCCTCAATGCTTCTCTCATCCTGTTTGGGGAGTGATACTCCCTGATCTATAGGCTGTGTGGCAATGTGTTCCACCTTCTCATGTAGGCATGAATGCAGTCATCTCCAAACAATCTCTCCATGTCCTCGAAATGTGCAATAGCCTGGGCCTACTCATCGATATATTTGGGGACACTTTGAGGATTAGCTGCAAGGTGTTGGTGGGCATTGATGAGAGCCATGGGGTCTGTTGGCTCTGCTCTAATCATCAGAGGTTCATTCAGCTCTTTTTCCATCATTTTCTGGATTTCTGTTGCCCTTTTCTCTTCATGGCTCATCCAAGATGCCATGGCCATCAGCTGCAAGTCTCCTAACACAGCGTTGGGGTCCCATAGGTTCATATCAGTAAGGGCCATGTTGTGTAAATAAAACTCTGCCAGCTTCACTTTGTCCTTAGCTAAACTGTGGTCACATAGATCCATGAATTGGCCATAATCCTAAAAAGGTATGGTGCCTCTCTGGGCCAGAGTCTTGATTTGGAACTGGAGCCACTGATCCTTGAGGTATACTGCATATGATTTGGCTGGTTGCCTGCACTGTAGTGCCTCCATAGCCCAGCTGGCCATGCAGGCTAATTGGGCTTCCCTTTCCTATAGCTGCCTTCTTAAGATCAATACCTCATTTCTGCTTGGGGTTCCCTTTCCTGTTGTTGTCTTTTTAAGATTAACAACTCATTTTCTCCCTGGGGTTCCCTCTCTTGCAGTTGTTTCTTTAACCTTTCATTTTCCTCTTCCAATTGTGATCTCCTAATGCCTTTTTTTTTTTTTGTAAGCTGAGGTGGGCCTCTTTCTATTACTATATAGAAAATAAAACAGAACATAGTATCAAAACATATTAAATTGCCCTCATGGGGAAACTGAGTATTTTAGCCATCTAAAGTTTTTAATGGCCGACCAAAAATAGAAAGCCCAAAGTCTGATTATCCTTGCAAGATGAACTAAACAGTCCTGAGTACTCCTAATCCTACTGGTCTGCATAAAGTATATTCCCTTATCTAGAACATGCAAAAAACTATATTTAACTAGACTATGTACTTTCATATACATATCTTTTCTCAGACATCTTCAGTTGCAGGTTGCTGGTTTGCTCCTCCGTCTGCTCCCTGATGTTCTCCCTTCAATAGCTGTTGTAATTCATCCAGTTTCTTCTCTTGCCTCTCTAAAGCAATGTGGATGAACCTCAGTTCCCTACGCAATTCAGGGCCTCCCTGCGCTATTTCCACCATCTCAGTAGCAACTTGCTCTAATGCTTTTGCCAATAACCTTTTCATTACCCAGTAAATGTGGAGAGATTGCTTGAACAGAGACATTCTGCCCCTGGTGTTGCCTGGGTCATGCAGTAAGAATTCCCAGTCCTCCATTTCTGCGTCTGATTGGCCTTTGATCTCCTAATGCCTTTTATATGCCTTACAGTGCTTAATTATTTGCCCATCTCTCTCAACTTGTTTTCCATGTGCCCAATGTCTTCCACCCCTTTTGATTTTGTGATCTGCATCCACCTATGGCTTCTGACCCTTTCTTTTTCTAGCTCAAAGAAGAGCAAGACTGCAAATTTCTGAGGGATAATTTTTCCTCCTTCAAGAAGGTTGTAATAAGAGCCCAAATTAGGCTGTGGGTCAGGTTCTGGTATCTCTTTTGCCTTATCTTTCTCCTTGGTCTACTCTTCTGTCTTTTTCTCAAGATTTTCAGTTTCCTGTAGCTTTGTCCAGGTCTCCTGTAGGGTGGTCTGTGCCTCCTATAGGATAGTTTTGGAGTCCTGTAGTTTTATCCTCTCCTTCCAAGTGGAGGTATTAAGACTTCATCTCTCATAGGTGGTGGGGTTTTGGATGGAGATTCCTCCTTTTTGGGAGTATGGGAATCTTCAATAATGAGGGATCCCTTGAAGATGGCTGAGGCTTCCCCATCTTTATTCTGGTGCTTTTTCGAGCCTTGAAATACATGGATGGTTGTATTTTTCTCTTTGGTTTGGGCTTGGCTGGAGTACTAAGTGCAGCAAGAACAGCTGATACCTCGCTTGCTAGTGTCTTAGGAGACACTTCTTCCTGTTGTGTTTCTTTTCCTTCATCTGCTGTCTTTTCTGTCTCTGCTGGTTTTGCTTCTTCTGTCTCTGATTTCTTAGCTTCTGCTTTTTTTGTGGTAACCTTTTTCTAAATTGTCCTAGGTTTCTTCTTTTTCTCTATTGTGGTTTTACCCTTTTCTTCTTTTGATGCTTTCCTCTTTCCTACTTTAGGCTCATCTCTGGTGGTGTCATGTTTCTCCTCTTCTGTCTGTTTTTCTTCTTTCTTTGGTTGGGTTTTCTCTTCGTCCATTTGAGTTCCCTTCTCTTCTTCATGGATTTCCTTCGCAGTTTCTCCTCTTTGTTCTTCTTCCTCACTTTCAAGTGGACTGAGGTCATAGGTGATAGCTTTTATATCATCATCTTTAGTCATGTTTCTGAAAATCTCTCAATCTATGGGAATTGTGAAAGTGTGGAGGGCATCTTCCACCAAAAATTTAATTAGCCCATGGTGAGCCAATTGGTCTGAAACTCCTGCCTTCAATTTGATGCTAGATTCTATTAAGGATTGGAGGAGAAAATAGGGAGAACTGAGTTTTTGAGGTGTAGGGAGATCCATGCCATACCTCAATTCATGCAAAAGTCTGAAATGATACCCATAAACTATGTTGTATCTTCCTTCACAGGAGATGTATTTCATAATCTGATAGCTGGCCTCATTCCAGGGGTAAGGTATGCTGGTTCTCCTGATGCCATTCTTGTCTTCCACAGGGTGCTCATTAGGCTAGAAAAAGGTTTTCTTTGCAACCTAACCTAGTGGTTTTTCTTCCTTGCTCTAGGGTAGTCCAAGTGGGAGACCGGTGACCCTACTGATGAATTCTGGTGTGAGTTCTATGGTTAGACCCCTGAAACTGACAGTGGCATGGGTTTTTGAGTGAGGTTTTAAAGACAATGCAAATTCCTCTGTGACTTCATCATCATACCCATGAAACTTTTCAAAGAAAGGCATCCAATTTGCTCTAGTAAAGAGGGCTACCACTTCTAGATGTTCATGCAGCTTAGTTGAATTCAGAGGCTCCTTCCTCATAAAACCCCCTGTCATGATGTTTCAGATTCTGCTGGAATATTTCAGTTGAAGAGGGAGGTAGCAAGTTTCAATCTCGAAAATAGAGGAATAGCTGAGGTTTTCTTTCAGGAAATAGAGAGAGAGTTTTCATGTTATTTCTTTTAAACAAAAACAAATTGCAACTTTTCTTCCTTCCAAACTCAATTCTCTAGGCTTGAATTACTTTTTTTTGTCTATTCGAAGGAAGCAAGATCTTGGAAATAGAGAACATACAATGCTGTGTTTTTCCCTTTTTCAAAATAAGCAGACTACCCAATGCAAGTTCACTTTTTATAGGCTTAATTTTGCATCATCTCTTTACATAGGAGCATACCACGGAGGAGAAAGTGACAGTGTTTCAGTGTAAAGGGCAGATGGAGAAACTGTATATATTGTTTTTTTTTTAAACACGGGCAAACTCTATTCTCACTTTTCCTTCTTTTTTCAACTCATTACCTTGCTTGAAATCACACCACCCTTTGTAGAGATAGAAATGCAGAGAGGGTCTGCACAAAGCCTACCTCTTCGAGCTCGAATTTGCCATAAAATCCTGAATTTTTCTCTACAATGCTGCTCATTGGCCCTCCTATAGAAAGGCTCCTATAGAGTCTGATAATGCTCCTGTAGAGCCTGATAAGCAGGTAGGTCCTGAAAATGATAGAATTCGGCTGTTTCGAGGCTCTCGAGGTGGTAGGTAGGTAGCTATAATCGAGAGCACGTCAACCCAAATGAGAACAAAGGTGGTGAAGGCGGTCAACTACAGCGTACTTAAGCTTACGAGAGAGTTCTGCGGGAATGAGGTGAGGTGGCAGGAAGGGTACGTTACCATCATTCGAGCCGTTGGTCCCCACTGCAGTGTCATCATGGAGCTTTTATGTCACCTGCCGCAATCATTTCCATCATTCCTATTGGATTCCACCACTACCTGTTCTGAGATTTTTCGAGTTGACTAAATACACATGCTGAGTGCACCTGCAGAGCGCTATTTGATTTGAATGAGGGTGGCCAGTTAGCTGGCCACTGATCTAGTTCAATCTTGACCATCTCATTTGTCCATGCAGTTGTTAAACTATACCCATGGAATAGAGGAACGGGTTTAGTCACTTACCTGTTAGTCGAGAATTGTGTGCTGTCGCGCTGTTGCATGCTTAGACTTTGGCGTTCTATCCATGGATTTCTACTGCTGGTGCCTATGGCTTCTAGATTGGTGGCTTATCTACCTTGTACATGTGATCTTCAATCAGGGTCCTGCTCCTTGCACGTCCTATAAATCTATGGCTACACTGACCCTATCTCTGCAGCTTGATTTTTAAGGGGATTAGCTGCTACAGGAATCCTACAAGAATTCCTATAGCTGCTTCTCCCTATAAAACTTTTGGCTAGGGCTTGAGCAGGGATTTGAGAGGAATCTGAGGAAGATTCTGACAATCATGGGAAAGCAGTTGGTATGTAATAGGTAACAGTTAAGGATGTTGCTTGTTTATTTTTCATTTCTCTAAAAAAACAAAAGAAATAGGATTTTTGTGTTTTATGTGCAAGGAAGAAAGAAGCGAGTGGAAATGTAGTGGTGTAGGTATGGAATGGAGGGTTATGAGGATGAATGGTGGTAAAGGGGTCCATAGGTCTTCTGGACAAGTTTCTAGCCATTTGATCCTTTTCTTGGCTTGATTTCGAGCTCTCTGTGATTTCTACAAGAGCTTCCTGTAGAATACACAGTGCCTCCTGTAGGATGCACAAATTTCAGAGAAAGCAATACCAGGGGATGGAAGAAGATAGAACTAATGGAAGAGGGTCTAGAAGAGATGTAACTGGCTTGTGTGATGTCCCCTTTTCCTTCTTTGGTCCTCCTGCAACCTGCAATGCACTCAAGAAGAAGTTAATTTTTTTGTTTTTTTTTTGTTTTTTTTTTTTTTGAAGACACAGCTAGGGCGCTTCCAAGAGCTTTTCACCCTACCTTCCTGCCCTAGGTGTCTCCCAGGGGATGTTTTCACCCAAGGATCTTTATCCTTTTTTTTTTTCTTTTGCAATGAGTGGGTGGAGTGGAGGCAGAAACTTGCTCCACTACCAACACTGTTTTACTCAAATTTTCAATGAATTCTTGCTTGGCGAGAGGCTTCTTGTAGATTTTCAACCCATGCCCATTGACAAGCATGGGGATGGCTTCTTCATCGATGTTTCTGATAAGAACTGAACCATTATCATTGCACTTTTCTACTCTATACGGTCCTAGCCATATTGTCCTCAGTTTTCCCTTAAAATCTTTATACCTTGAGTCATACAACAGTGCCCAATCTCCTTCTTGGAATTGCTTCTCTTTGAGGTGTTTGTCATGCCATATTTTCCTTTGAAGCTGGACTACCTTTGTGTGGAGAAGGGCCTGCAATCTTTGTTCATCCAATCCATTTAACTGGAGTAACCTTTCCTTTTGTGCATGGCTGAGATCTAGGTCCAGTTGAGCTACCGTCCTTAGTGTATTGTATTCAAACTCTATTGACAACAAATCCTTCTTTCCATAGACCAGCTCATAGGGTGTGAACCCTATGGTGGTCTTCCATGTGGTGTTATAGGCCCAGGTGGCCTCAACCAGTCGATCTGCCCAATCTTTTCTGCTGCTACTCACTACTTTGGTCAAAATTCCTTCTAGGGCTCTGTTGGTGACTTCCACTGTCCATTGGCTTGTGGATGGTAGGGGGTGGAAGTCTTGTGCTTGATTCTGTGATGTGTGAGCAAGTCTTCAATCAGATTGGAGGTGAACTGACTTCCTTGATCTATGACTAATTCCCTTGGATATCCGAACTTATAGAAGATGTTCTCCCTCAAAAACTCAGCTACTTTCTCTTTGGTTGCTGCCTTAATTTCCCTTGTCTCTACCCATTTTGTCAGATAATTGGTGCACACAATGATGTATTGTTTCTGGTTTGAAGGAGGGTTGATAGGACCCACAAAGTCCATGCCCCACTTCTCAAATGGCTCGAGAGTCACTTGAGGCTGCAAGGGCATCTCATCCTTTGGAGTAGGTTTCCCCATCCGTTGACACCGATCACATTGGCTGACATACCTCCTCACATCTTGATGAAGAGTGGGCCAATAGTATCCTGCTTGTAGAATTTTGAAGGCAATCCTCTTTGTTGCAAAATGTCCTCCACAAGGCCCATCATGACAGGTCAGGAGGATGTCAAAGACTTCCTCCTCCCTGACACATCTTCTTAGAATCTGATCTGGGCCAAGCTTGAAGAGATTGCCCCTAATCCAAGTGAAAGGGGTGAATTTTCCTCACGATCTTGCTCTTCTCTTTGGAGGACAGGTGTGGTGGGAACTGTGCTGAAACCAAGTAATTCGCTATATCAGCAAACCATGGGGAGAGTACTGAGATAGCGAACAGGTGTTCATCCAGCATATGATCATCCACCGTTCCCTCTTCACCTGCAGGTAGATTTAGTCTAGACAAAAAGTCAGCAACAACATTTTCCTTACCAGGTTTATCAATAATGGTTAAATCAAACTGTTGTAATAAGAGCAACCATCTAATGATACGAGCATTCACATCTGGTTTATTCATCAAATACCTAATTGTAGCATGATCAGTGTGTACAAAGGTTTGATAGCCTATAATATAATGTCTGAATTTATTTAAGGAATGGACAATAGCTAGGAGTTCTTTCTCGGTCACCGTGTAGTTTAATTCTGCCTTTGACAAATTCTTACTTATAAAGTATATGGCATAAGGTAACTTTTCATCAATCTGCCCTAAGGCTGCTCCTATCACTTTGTTCAAGGCATCTGTATGAATGTGGAAAGGTAGGGCCCAGTTTGGACCTCTCAATATTGGGGCAGTCACAAGTTTACTTTTCAAGGTATCTAGGGCTTCTTGACAATTGTTAGTCCATATGAACTTGACATCTTTCCCCAAAAGACCAAACAATGGAGAGGCTAGCTTACTAAAATATTTAGTGCATCTTCTAGAATATCCTGATAAGCCTAGGAAGCTTGGGACATCCCTCACCTTTTGAGGAGGTGGGACCCTTTGGATGATGGCAATTTTGTTGGGGTCCACCTGTAATCCTTGCTGAGAGATTGCATGACCTAGTACGGTCCCTTTAGTAATCGAGAATTCACACTTTTCAGGACTGAGGGACAGGTTTATTTCAATACACTTGTCCAAGACTTTTCCCAGGTTAGACAAAGCTTCCTGGAAGTTAGAACCATAAGGAGTAAAATCATCCATATAGATTTCCACTGCGTCATGAACCAGTTCATAGAATATACTCAATACTACTCTCTAGAAAGTGGCGGGAGCATTGCACAATCGAAAAGGAAGGACCCGATATGAAAAGGTGCCCCAAGGACAAGTGAAAGTGGTCTTATCTTGGTCTTCTAGGATGATTTGGATCTGATTGTACCCGCTAAACCCATCTAGGAAGGATAAAAACTTTTTCCCTGCTAGGCCATCTAACACTTGATCTATGAAAGGCAAAGGAAAATGGTCTTTTTTGGTGGCCTTGTTTAGTTCTCGATAATTGACACAGATTCTCCACTTACCATTTTTCTTTGGCACCAACACCAAAGGAGAGACCCATTCACTGTTGGAGATGGGGTAGATGAATCCTGCATCTAATAGCTTTTGCAATTCTTCCTTGACAATGTCTTTAAGGGCTAGATTCATCCTCCTTTGGGGTTGTCTGACTGGTTTGCAATTCTCCTTAATGTAAATGTGATGAGTACAAACTGAAGGGTGCACTCCCTTCATCTCCTTATAGCTCCAAGTGAAAGCATCCAAGTGGGTTCTCAATAGGCTACACAGTTCCTTCTCCTAAGAGGTGGATAGGGATGGGTTGATTTTCAAGGTTCTTTCTAGGCCGAACTCCATATTCTTAATTCGGAGAGAGGTCAGGTCGGCCACACAAAAATCAACTAAAGGACTGTCTTGGGTTTCTTTCACTAGCTCTTCTAATGGAAACATACTAGGGGGTGGATTCTGAATCAAGTTTTCAATGATATCATCCTCAATTTGTGGTCCCCCCCCATGGTAGCTTCTACTGCACACAGTGGTGCAGAATAGACTTCATCCTCATCTTCCTCCTCCAACCAGAGAGGTAGGTCATGTTCTAACAAAGGTTGGGCAGGAGGATATAGGACTAGCTGTTTGGACATATGCCCATTCTTGATTTTCATGTTCCTACCTCGACAACTGATGTAGGCATCTGCAGTAGCCAACCAGGGTCTTCCCAGGATGAGAGGATACCCAGTGAGCTTTTCCTTTGGCTGGAGAACCAGGAAATCAACAGGGTACTCCCAAGAATCGATGGAGACCATTACATCTTCCACAATCCCTTCAGGGGTCACGGTGGAGCGGTCTGCTAACTGCAGTACTGTTGTGGTCTTTCTTAGGGAGCCTTGGAGGTTGAGCTTGAGCATAGTGTCCTTGGTCATCACATTAATGGGAGCCCCCAGATCAATGAGGGTATGGGGAATCATGGTGCCATTGATGTGGACATCAACTAATGAGCTTCCAGTGTCTAGATACTTCAGAAAGATTACCTGCCCTAACATCAGGTTGGATAGTTGTCCTATGACATTTATGGTTGAGGCATCTCTCTTGCACTTGCCTGACTGCCTAAAGCACTTATCCTTGATCATTTTTTGTATATAGGCACATCCTTTATGGCTTGGAGAAGTGGTATCTTTACACATAATTGCTTCAATTCTCCCAAAAGTTCAGTTTCTTCTGGGGTAGGCTAGGTTGTTCTAGATAATCTCTCAAGAAAGGGTGGAATGGCTTTTGGTTCACTTTCCTCTTTATATTCCTCATACTCCTTAGGGGGAGGCTGGTTATCTAGGAGAACCTTTCAAGATCGCAGGTTAATCTCCTGAATCTCCACAGCATAAGTTGGGCATGCCAGTTCCCCACTATATACTTACTGAGCCTATCTATTATTTGGGTTCGGGCTCGGTTGAGCAAGCAGTTGGGGTTTCCTTGGTGGAGTAAGAGGCGATGGTTGCGGTTGAGTAGGTGGTGGAGGAAAAAGAGTGGGAGGAGTGTTGTATTGGGGCCTCCACCCCTGATGAGGTGTATTCCACTAAGGTTGTGGTTGAGCATAGGAGTGGAATGAATGAGTAGTTGGTTGAGCATGATATTGAGGTGGATATGACAAAGGAGGGGGTGTGGACCAGGAAGGATGAGTAGGGGGACCCCAAGAAGGCATGGAAGTGGCTTGATTGGGGTTGTAATATGCCTGGGATGTCCCTTGCATTCCCTGTTGGTAAGGTCTGGGTCCATGTGGCCTCCTTTGGTTCATGAAATAGAGTGGTTCAATGGCTCCTTCAGCCCCTAGTATACAACTTTAAGTCTGAGAAAGGAAGGGCACTTATTTGTAGGATGATCGTCTTCACATACTGAACACACTTCTATAGAGTTCAATGGACACTCGTTCCTAGGATGCCTTCTGGTACACCTAGGGAAAAAAATGGCCAAGGCCCTTTCTACTTCCTCTTGTTTCCTTTCGATATGCAAAGTATCCATTTGCATGGCAAGAGTTTGCATCATCTTGCTCTTGAAATCTTCCAACAAATTTCAAAATTCACCTTTAAGGGATGAACTAGATGAGGATGTACTGGATATGGGTTGACTTCCCCTACCTCTCTTTCTGGCTGCCCTATAAAAGTTTCTAAACATAGTCTTTATGTCTTCATAAGGTAGCTGGTAGATGTCCCCCTTAGCCAGCAAATGGAGGGTGTCTAGAAGGTCTTTTGGGACTCCTCTAAGTAGGACCAACTTTAGAGATTCAAGGTCAAGTGTGCACCTGGCCCTTTTATAACTGAGATGAAACCTCTCTTCATAATCTTCCAATGATTCATCGCTTCCCATGGTCATTCGGAAGATTTCTTCCTTGGTATGTTTTGACTTACAGTAGTCCTGGTATTTGTTATTGAAGGCTTGCTGCATCTCAGCTTAATTTGTGATGCTATTGCTAGGTAACCCCATGAACCAGTGTAATGCTGCATCCTTGAGGATAGAAGGAAATAGTTTCAAATTCTGTTCATCTTCTGCATAGTCATAGGTTCGACAGATAACAACAAATTCAAACAAAAAGGTATCAGGATCTTCGTTAGTCAACCCATGGAAGTGAGGTAGGGCTGAAGGGATTATGTTCTTCATTTTAGTGTCCCCATTGGTCTCTCAGTTGGGAAAGGTACCCTCTACTCTTTCTCCATTCCCCCTAAAATTTTTGTTTTCAGTGATTGTCTCCGGAGGGATGGTTTCTTCCTCTTCTTCTACTATAGGATCTTCGTATATCTCTGGTTGTTCACCTATAGGTTCTTCTAGATCACTGCCACCGAAGAAGAGAGAAGGGTGGCTTTGTGATGTGGTGGGGGTGTTCGGTAGGAATTTTCCTTAATTATCTTTGTTCCTACGAGGTATGAAATGAAATCTCTTTTTGGGTGATTTTTTCTTTTTTCTACTTGTACCTGCAAAATTGAAATTGATTGAACAAACAAATTGCAACCACTAAAACAAACTTGCTGAAATGAAATGGCAAAATTGAAATGAAAGCAAGGAAATGACTAATATACTTGTGCTGGAATGGAAATTGCAGAATTGAAATGAAAGCGAGGAAATGACTAATCTATTTTGCTGAAATAGAAATTGCAGAATTGAAATGAAAGCATGGAAATGACTAATCTACTTTGACTTAAATGGAAATTGCAGAATTGAAATGAAAGCAGGGAAATGACTAATCTAATTTTGCTGAATTGGAAATTGCAGAATTGAAATGAAAGCAGGGAAATGTAGAAATTGAAAGGAACAACTACTCTAATTTCGCTGCAATAAACTACTCAGAAGAATGTTGCAGTAGAAAATAGAGGAAAGAAGTAATCACAAAATACTCTGACGCTTCCCTGGCAGCGGATCCAAAAAGTGGTGAGCACCAGTACTGTAGAAATAATGCTGCAACTCCTGGGGCTTCCTACTTTACTTTTATCAACCCAGTAGTTCATAACAAACTTAGAAGCGACGGTGTTGTATGCACAAGTACTAGATCTTAATGTAGGTTGTCACTTGGTCAGCCAGCGTAAGGTCACTAGGAGCTCAAGCCAACTTCAATGAGGTTCCAAAAGAAGCTTTTAACTGTGATGAAAGAAGGCTAACTCTACAGGGACTATTCTTCTTGCAGAAAAAGAAAGAATACTAAGGTGTAACGCAAACCCTAGCAAACCCTAGCAAACCCTATTTTTTCCAACTAACCCTACTGTTGCAAAAAAAGATATGAAAACTAATGAAATGAGTGCCCTTGACTACTGGAAAGGTAAATTGCATCTTATTCAAGCTACTTCTAAAAGGAAATGAGAAGAAAACATATTTTTGTGTTTTTGACTGTTTTTATGTGAAATTATTATGCTTGTAATTTATCTGATTGTGATTGTGTAGAGATTTGGTGGCGATGGAGGATGGATTTGGTTTTTTTATAGGTGGATGAAGGTGTGGAGAGGTCCTAAGAAGCCCCTAGTACACTTCTGAAGACTTCCCTTGCAATCATATTTCGAAAAATCACTTACAGGAAATTCTACAGGAGGCTACGGGAGGAGGCCGAGAGCTATTTTTGGAGGTTTTGAAGGTGGAAAAATGGTGGGAAAGGGTAACTGAAGGCTAGATGAAGGTGTTTAGGTGTCTGGAGCTTGTCAAGGAAGATCAAGAGGGAACATGATGGTTGGATTTGTTCAAATGGCAAGAGGGAAGCTTATGGAGAAAAAGGCATAAATTAGGGCAGATCGGTGAAATGTTGTGAATGACATGGGAAATCTATGAGAAGTGAGCTGATGTTGGCTACTTCATGGATGTATGGTGAGTGGAGGTGTCCTGCAAGAGATCTACACATCTACTTACAAAAACTGATCAAAGAAAGGACTAGCTATACCATGAAAACAGAAATTTCTCTAGCTTGACCTAATTTCTAACCTACAAACAGAAAGTGCTAAACAATAACCTTTGAACAAAAAATCATGCAATGATATCCATTGTAAAAGAATAGGAAATGATCTAATCAATTGAATCTGAAGCAACACATTAACTTTTGAATCAAGTCATCACACTAGAAATTGCATGGAAGAGAAAAAATGTGTTTTTGGTGGCAGCAATGGTGCCATGACCTCAAATCATGATCCCAGGAAGAGAGAAAAGAGATCAAGGCCTATTTTTTTCCTTTTTGAATCTTAGCCTATCACTGTGTGAACCTACTTCAACAACTAAAACAAAAGCAACTATGTAAACCATCAAAAGCAACCTATTCTAAACAAGGTAAAATGAATCTATGTAATAGAAATTAACTCATGAGCTGAAGCAAAAACATATAAGTACAAAGAAAGAGGTGCTAGGAAGCTTGGGTTGGGCCCTAACCTAAGAGCTTCAACCCTCTGAAAGACATCAATGCTGGCTTAGAAAATATTGCATCTTTATTATCAAAAATAATAGTCACATTACATGAACTGTCCTAAAAAAGAAACTCGAAAATGAGCTAAACAAGTGCTACACAAAAGTGAAAAAATTCTACTAATGACTGGCTAACCTACTGAGCCTCTAAACCCCCCTATTTATGAAAATGGAACCCTTTAACAGCCCTCCTGAAATCAAGGAGCTCATCTTCCGAAAACTACAGATAAACAACATTCCTTCTTTAGTTGCTCGGTTGCCCCTTGGATGCACTAATGTGGCTATTTGTGCTTCGAGTTTCTGATGGAGAATTCAAAATAAGGGTTCATAAATGAAGGGGACACCCCCCTACAAATACTCTTCCCTATTTCCTTTGGATAGTGGCTGCCAAATGCTCATAAATCCTTTGAATTTGTCCAAAATTGACCAAAAAATCTGCATAAAGCACACATTAGACTTCGTGGCATAATGGCTAACCAAATTCACTCTATTAGCATAAATATAATAAAAAAAATGCAATAAACTAATTAGAATGGTGGATTAAGCTGATTAAGGAGGCAAAATGAGCCCATATAATTACCCATTTCTGGGGCTCATCAGATCGCGACCATATTCACTCCTAGCCCTTTCAGGCTGTTGACCATGGGCTTGTTGGCCTTTTTCTCTATAGTGAGTGCTCCATCTGGTAGCACTATCGTTTTGGTCACCCTTATGCCCAACATATCTTCAGTAGCTAAAGTGTCGATCATGAGGTTGGTGGACACTGTGCTAGCCTGTGGAGTGTGAACCTGCAACTCCTGCAACTCTGTCCGGAGAGCCCCCAATACCAACTGTTGTTTCTCTTCGAACTGTTGGAGGGCCTCCGCAGTGACATCCCTCACCGTTTCTCTGATATCATGCAAATCCCCCTCAGTGAGGGTGATTGGGTCGAAGGACATCTTTGATGCCCTTTTTTTATTCCATGGCACCGCCTGCTCTCGCAGTCACAGACGCTTGAGTTGGGTGGACGTCGTTTGCGGGTCTGCACCACCTTGTTCTATCTTTGTTTCTGCCTCAGTCTCGGGCAAAGGTGACTTCTGTCCTTCGCACTCTTCTCCTCCTGTTTTCTGTTGTTCCGCCAATTTTGCAGCATCACACACTACCTGGGCCTTAGCCTCTACTTCCTCCTTTCTGTGCTTCTCAACTAGCTATGCCATTCGGAGCTTTGTTTCATCCTTATTATGTTGTGTAGCGAACTTGTCTGTTTCCACCGCGGAGCCTGTTGGAGCATGCCACCCTGGAGGCCAAGACTCGATGACTACAAAAATAACATCATCATCTGCCAGATATGGTAGGTTATGCCATGTCTTCATAGGATCCTTCTGCGCCCTGATAAAGATATGGTGAAAATCTGCTTTAAACTCTACAAAGCTTTGTAAACTGGCATATACTATGGGTGACAACCATGGCTTGCGATTGATCCCCATTCGGATATTCATCTCCATTAAGACCCAAAAGATCTTTCTTTCTTTTATGCACTGCGCATCCTTGTTCGCCCACAGCGAAGCATACTTCGCTGCCTCAAGAAGGTCCGGCGCGACCAACGAGAATTGTTGTCTTCAGACAAATCCCATGCCACCAATACGATTGAGAGAAAGAGCCACATGTACTAGAACGTCTTGCCCTACTCCTGTGCCTCACGATAGTTCGCAAGGAACTCGCCGCATAGGTAATTCTCCCAATTGAACTAGACTCCTTTAGTGCATTGGGTTGCCAATGCAATTATAGGCATGGGCACCTCATCCGCGTGGTACTTCCACATCACCTTCCCTGCTAGTATTTCCATCACTACCTTGACTGTAGGGTTGTTAATACTGGAGATGCATATCCTCGCTTCTTCTTCTCCAACTTGAACTTCTTTTTCATCACTTCCATGAGGGCCAACTTGCCACCTTTACCCTCTAATATATTGGCTGGATCCTCCCTTGACTAATGTAGCCGTGTAATCCGATGGATCAAGTGATCTATGATGGGAATGGGCTCCTCCAACCACAAACACTCATCATGCACCAAGCAGAGCAGCTTCTTGATGATGAAGACAGTCACTAGGGTGTGGTGGTAATGTGACACCTAGAGTAGGTTTAGCAACCCGACTTTCTATACACCCTTGAGCTTTGTGTGCGACTCCAATTCAATCGTTTGAGCAACCGTGTCCATCTACCAGTGCATTAGTTGCTCAGTCACTAAATGCAGGAATTTCACATGATCCGTGAGGTCCCGGTCTTCGAACTTTAGTACAATAACTTGTCCTAAGTGCGGTCTCTTAAAAACAAGGTCATCCAAAGCAACAGAGTTTGCAGGGAGCTCTTACTCTCGTCTATGTCCTTCAACACCTTGGCTTTTCCCTTGCACAGATGAACATATTTAGGTAACCTGGTAATACGGTCCATACCCTAGGTTTCAACTTCCATTTCCACGTCCTTCTCATCCACCAGGATTTCTTCAGATTCTTCCTCGTTGACTTCCAGATTAATGGCCTTCCCCTTTTCCTGTAAGATGAGATTGGTCCTCTGTGGGTTTCTTGGTGAGACGCGCACTGGGATCATAGCCTTCTTATCCTTCTTAGGTCTCAGTGTTCTAGGTGATTTAGGGACCTCAACTATTACTCTGGCACTCTCTAGGGCTTCTACTACTGCAATCTCCTACGCGACTTCCTCGGGTATTAACATCATTCTAGTCAGGAGGTCCCGTGTCTCCTTCGGAAATGTCTAAAATATTGAACTTTCTCTCAAAGCCTCAAAATTATAAAGGTCCATACACACTTGATAGCGCAACAACTGAATTTTCAAAATGCCAAGTGCTTTTCACTGCACAGCCACTTGTGAATTATAGGGCTTTTTGAATTCAAATTCGACTGTTCCCCTCACATTCAGCCCATTAATGCTAGATTAGTGGAAGATTTTCAAGAATCTAACCCATAAATTTTGCCTTAAATGCTTACCGCCTGCTCCATTTGGCCTCAAAACCACCATCAAATCATGAATAGTGACTTTAACGGTCACTTTCTGGTGGACCTGCATGCTAGCACAACTGTCTTCACGTTGTCGCGTACCCTGTGACACTTCACTACTTCGTGTAGTCCTGACATTGCGCAGGTCCCCAACCCGGGCAGTGTAGTTTATAGTCCCACACCTCCTTTCAGCTTCTTGCAGTGTCTAAGACTATGCTACTTCCATATAGTCACATGGCTAGATCATCGATGTATGGCTTCAATCGACTACCATTCACCTTTCCTGGGAAGGGATCTCCATTCAACTTAACCAACTAGACCGCGCCACCGTTGGTAATCTCCTTAATAACATAGGGCCCCAGCCAATGCATTCTAAATTTCCCTGGAAATTTATCAAACTTACTGTCATACAATAGCACCAAGTCATTCACCTTAAAGGTGTGCAGCTTAATATGTCGGTCATGCCACACTTTTTTGCACTGCTTTTGGACCTGTTGATGAAATCCAGCCAAAAATATCTCTTCTTCAAGCTCGTCCAACTGCACGAGCCTCTCTTCCAGGGCTCCGCAATCTGTCATACCTGTGAGCACTGCTATGCACAGACTAGGCATGATGTATTCCATAGGCATTATGGCTTCCACACCATAGACAAGCCTAAAAGGAGTTTTTCCCGTTAGCTTTTTGCATGTTGTCTGATAAGCCCACAATACTGTAGGTATGTGTAGGTCCCAATCACTTCGCTGAGCATTGCAAACCTTGGTCAACACATTTTCAAGCACTTTTTTGAATGCCTCCACTATCTCGTTAGCCTGTGGATGATAAGGTGTGCTCTTTTGATGATACACGTGAAATTAGTTCGTCAGTGCACTAATCATTTCGTTTAGAAAGTGTGTACCCTAATCACTCATCAAAATCTTTGGACATGCAAATCAGATCAATACATGCTCGAATAGAAACTTCATGGTAGTCACGCTCACGCAATCCTTCACCGATTGTGCTTCTTCCGAACGAGTCAAATACTTCATCGCAGTGATAATATACCTCACGCCTATCTTCCCTTGAGGCTGAATGGGTCCTACAAAATCTATTGCCCACTTTTCGAAAGGTTGCAATGTCATTTATGGATTCAAAGGAATTTCATCCCTCTGTGATGGCCTGCCTGTTCTTTGACATACGTCACATGCCTTGCAATATGCTTTTGAATCCTGATGAAGGGTTATCCACCACAATCCTGCGCATAGAATCTTCTGCATGGTTTCTCTCTCTGCATAATGTCCTCCCACAGCTCCCCCATGAGTGTCCGAGAGGGTGCTACTTCGTTCAAACTTAGGTACATACCTTCACAATATTTCATCATTCCCCATCATGTATAGATGCCCTGTAATGACAGAGAAGTCTGTTGCATGCACCACTAATTCCTTCTTTTGCTGGACAGAGTATCCTTCAGGCGCAGTTCCAGTTGTTAGAAAGTGTATTATATCCTCGAAATGTCGATCCGCGACGTGCACAAGAAAGAGATGTGTGTCAGGTAATTCTTCCTCAAAATTAGTAGGTTCCTACCCCGTTTCGATGCACGATAGATGGTTTGGTCCCGCGTTCAATCGTCCATGCTTCACAACAACTTCAAAATTGTACTCTTGGAACAATAAGAGCCATCTACAAATTCGCCCCCCCCAACACAGCCTTATTGACCAGGTACTTTAGCGCAGAGTGATCTGTATACATCTTAAAGTGACCTCCTAGCAAGTAGTGTTGATACTTCTGGAGCGCATACACCATAGCTAGCCCCTCGTGCTTAGTGGTGGAATATTTTTTCTCTGCTTTGGATAATTTGCAGCTTGTGAACGCGATAGGGTGGTCCAAGCCTTCTACACCATCCTGTGTTAGTACTACCACTAGTGCTATACATGACACGTTGACATGTACATGAAACTCTTTCTTCCAGTTTAGGAAGACTAGAATCGACACGGTAACCATCTTTTCTTTCAATATATCTAGGCTTTTCTTACAGTCATCATTCCAATAGAATGAGACATCCTTCTTCAACAATTTTTCCATTGGCGTGGTGATCTAGGCATAACCTTTGATAAACTTCCTGTAATATCCCGTATGTCCCAGAGTAGCGCACAACTGTTTCACACTCCTTGGTGCTTCCAAGTTCAGAATCACCACGATCTTCACGGGGTCTACCATCAACCCTTGTATGCAAACCACATGCTCTAATAGGTTCCCAAAAGGAATGCAAAACAGACAATTCTTAAGGTTGAGTGTGATCTAATATCTTCGACAGATATTCAACATCAAGCGCAAGCTCACTACGTGGCGCTTAACCAACCCAAATATAGTCCAGTCATCAAAATATACCTCCAGGAACTTATGAATAAATTCCTTCAATTTCGCAACAACCACGCGTGAAAAGATGGCCAACACATTCTTCAACCTAAACGACATTACATTGTATTGAACATAACCCCACTCAGTCGCGAAGGTTGTCTTGCTTCTATCCTTCGGTGCAATTTTGATTTGGTGGTACCTAGAGAACCCATCAGTGAAGGAGTATGCTTCCTGGCCACCTACATTGTCCAACACTTCATCTGGGAATGGAGTTGGGAAAGGATCATGCACACAAGCATCATTCAATTTTATGAGATCCACGCATGTCGTTATCTCATCCTTCTGCTTCTTGTCTTGCACCACCATAGGGCTTACCCAATCAGATTCCTCCACAGACTCAATGATGCCTGCTGCTAACATTTTTTCTATCTATAAGCAGACCTTTTCCTTGTATTTCATATTCAGGCAATAAGGCCTCTGCTTAACTCGCTTTGCGTCGGGTTTTAATGTGATCTTCATCACTCCTAGATATTCGATTATTCCTTTCAATTCTGTAACCTTGGTAGGAAACAAGTACTGATAGTCACGGAGTTATTCAGTGACCTTATCCACCATCGTGTCATCCCAGTAGTCTCCAATCTTCACAAACTTGGGTTCTGCCTTCGTACCAATGTTCACTTGTTTAGTTCTCACCGGCGCGGTTATATCAGGGTTCTCAATCTATGGTCCTTGAACCTCGCAGTGGCCTTTTGTCTCTGGAATGTTAATATTCTGTGGATGTTCGTCCTCCTCTTTAGCAGTTACATTATAACATTCCAACACACGACTCAGCTGAGTAGCCCATTCAGGCTGCATCAGGTCTAAAGGATCTTGTGGTATCCTAAAGATGGCTACTGTCACCTCTTGTAGCACTTCATCAATACTATCAAATCCATCCTCAAAACTAAATTTCATCATGAATCCTTCACGCAGGATATCCCATTCACCTGTCCCATGGCAGAGCTCCATTTCTATATACCAATTCATTGGGATAACATCCAAGGTATGACAGAATAGGTGAACCCACTCAGGTTGTGGCTTTTCTCCATAGGCCTACGTCCATTTGGCCAGATGCATGCGTGGATCATCCTGCCCATCGTACTTGTTTGTCAGTCACATCTTAGGCTTCCCAAATCATGCTCTCATCATCCTCCTATATTCATGCCAATCATCGAAACTTCCCTTGTGTGTACCCCACCATCTTGCGGGCGTAGCGCACAGTACCCAGTCCAAGGCCTGGAAGCATTTCTTTTTTGGTACCTCCCTTTCAAATGCATCTAAAAAGGTATCTACCTCAGTTATACCATCATAAGCAGGCATATTTCTTACCTCAGATGATACACAACACAACGACTGGGTCATCATATTGCAATTCAGCGTAGATACTTCGTGTAATCGATTCTGCCAGCATTCTATTTCTTCGTCGGAATCTAAAGTACAGGAACTCTCGCGCTCCCATGTAATCTGTCCATCCGCGGTGGGATTCACCTGGTCTTGGTCTCACACTGTTATCTTATAGATGCAGTCGAGATCATCATAACTCTCATAGTGGCAGACTAGTTCCATATAGCATGATCCCTCAGCAAGATCGAGGGGTATTATTATGTATAGTGACTTCTTCTCAAAGATCATCTTTTGCTTCTTCAAATTAATTACCCCATTCATGTCAGTAGCCTAGTCAATTCCCAAGAGCGTAGGGTAGGGATTGTTGTCATCCACAATCTCTATTACTTCAAAATATTCCAACGCACTCACTCCCTCAATATCCATGGTCACCCCTTGCAGCTGCCCCATGGGTATGATTTTATGCCGATTTGCCATCCTTAGCTGAATCGGAGACCATTGCAGTGCAGGTCTCCCATTCGCTCCCATGTCTGTTTCGATAGAACATTCACATCTGATCCCAAATCCATTTCGTATTCTCTGATCTGTGCGATGAGTCTCATTTCACGCCCCATCCTTGTCTTCTATTTTCTGATCTTTTTGACAATGCACAGTTCACCTGACGTGGTCCCAACACATCTGTTGATAAGTTTTTGTAACCCTTTCATAGCCTTACAGTCATGCAATAACTTCATACATGTTTCCAGGAAATTTGTGAGCATAGAGGGGTCCATCTCCAGCTCCGGTTTATCCTTGTTTCCTAAAGTGGGGGCCTCAGTGAAGCTCTTCTTAGCTTCCATGAATGCTTCACGAGCATGCTCCAAATCAAACTCCGCATCTTATATCAAGGCTTTGTGAACCCATGCACTGTCTTCTGGTTGTTTCCCCTTATCATCTCTTGTCGCGATTCCACTTCAGAGTACTATATTTACATTCAGATCTTCCTCGTGCGGCTCAGACATCATCATCTGCAGGTTCTGAGTTGGGGGATGCGGTAGTGTCCCTTTGTCACGTATCCTAGCTATTAGCGTACGACAATCTTATGTTTCATGATCAAACAACATGCAATACTTGCACGATGGGCGCATTGGATTAATGCAATCATGGGCACAATGTCTTGGCCCTTCGCAATTGTAGCAAATCAACTATCCTCGACCTCTACTAGGTCCTCCACCGCCTCAGCCTCATCCCCGCCCCTGAAATCCTATCTGCGCCATCCTTGTATTTTGGTCAAGGGGCTGCATTTTGGCCGAAACCCTGTAGGTGGGAGTTCTATCCATCATCAATTCATTGCTCCTACAAGTACGCTCATCATGTCCTACCGACATACAAAAGTTTCAGAACAACTATTGGGTGCTTGCACATACTTCTACAGCAAGTGACAGTTATCCATGGCATGTTTTTCAGCCACCTAACAAATAACGCACCATAAGGCAAGCGCTGCACTAGGTCCTTCTTGAGCTTCCGGCCTTAAAGGCATTGGTCCTCCTCCTACAAGTTAATTTGTAAAGACCAGGCAGTGGTCTTTGTCATGACCTTGACTCTTTAATTTCAAGCACCATACCTCCTCGCATACCTCTGGTCGAACTGTCCTATCATACTTCAGACTTTGCATCTCAAGGCACAAATTCTGCAGTTGCGCGTGAATCTGCTGAACTCCTAGATTAGGACCTTGCATTGGAGTCTCATGTAGTCTCATGGCAATCTCCAAGGCCTTTGCCTAAGTTGTTATCTTTTGCTGCAACAACACGCTCCTTAAGTGGGGTAGTAGCGAAGCCACAAACCACTCGTGATGTTGTCCATCTATCAAATTCATATTGGCTTTGCGGATTTGACACTTCAATCTTTGATCCAATTCCCATGGTGTCTCACCTGGTCGCATTGCCATCTCTTTGAAGCCCACAATCAACTGCGCTTTAGATTTAGGCCTGCTAAATTCTCTATTTAGTGTTGCTTGGATGTTTGCTACTCTCGCGTTCAGGTTATCATTGGAGTAATTAATATACTAGGTTAGCGCGAGATGCTGCAGAGAGATAACCAGTGTCGCTTTCTTTATATGGTCATCTGTAACACCTTGAGCTTCCCATATAGCCCTCACAACAAACCAGAATTGGTTCAGGTCCTCATTTCCCAAGCCTTTGAACAAAGGCAACTTCACTGTGTTTGCCATACTGAATCATGGTGGAGGTGGAGGTGGTACGGGTGAAGTTGGAGGTGATGGCGGTGAAGCCGGTGGTGGTGTGGGCGAAGGTGGTATTCGCAGGAATCCTTGTTTTATCAACTGAATAGCACTTCGTGGAGAGACCTTCGTGATACCTTCTTCATCCCCTCGTGGAGGTGAAATAAAGGATCTATGCTCTGGACCCTTATTTCCTTCGTTTATGTAAAATCTTCCGCTTCGCGTAGTCCCAAACATCAAGGTAGCTGCATAACCTGTTTTTCATACAACAACATCTTAATCCAAGTATTCAAAGATTTTATGTACTTACCTCGCGGTCCTTTGAAAAATCATCGCTCTGCGTCACTATAGCTAACTGAGGTGTTAGCCACGAATTCAATAACAAATCTTCCTATGATGCGATCGAGCCAATGATTGACAGTGCACGCGATCTTATCCTCTTATGCTTCCAACCTTCATACTAGCTCTGGGGTCCACACAATAGGATTGTCAAGTTTCCAACTTCCTTGGCTATCTACTAGCTTCGTGATCCACTTGTATAGCTCATTAGGAAAGGAGGAAAAAAGGATTTCGTGGATATTCATATATAGTTATTGGTCCAACCACTATTCTTTTAACAGTCACAGGTTTCTATTTTTTTGTGCTGTGAACTCGCGAATCCTTCTGTCCAACCCGACATCAATTTCTTTCTTAGTTGGATTCTAGAGATACGACATCACACATCTCTTATGCATATTCTGGTCCCAGTAATGAAACCATTTGTTGGCTTGAAGGGGCCTGAGCCAGGTTTAGCATTAGTTAGCCAAACAAATCCCTAAACTACTAGCCCTTCCGGCATCAGCCCGCGGAGCGCAGACTGAAGTCTCACCTGAAGCAGTATCGGGGGATGTTGGAACCAAGTTTCCGTACCCTTGAGATGGTTGTGATGTTGGTTTATCCTAGCTATACCTGCCTCCGTGTAGGTTGCTTAGCCCTCTGTTCCACCCTTTAGTACATTCGCAAAAGGCTACAATCGGATTCCACACAACCTTAACCAGTGGTTGAAGTCCTTTCGCGCTGCTAGGGCAACAAACTGTGATATATCCCAACTAGGCTAAGTGTCTTTCTTATCTTATTAACAGATCTTAGTTACTTTGCATAAATAGATGTTCTTACTTGTGTTCACTTAACCAATACATTTACATACATTCGTGCATCATATAAGCATTATAAGTGAAATTCATATCTAATATAATAGATGCATAAACAGGAAATAAAGACGTAGAAATTCCAAAATACTTCTCTTTATTGATAATTTCGAATGATTACAGACTCGACCCACCCTACGCACTCAACTACAGGGGTCCGTGCACTTAGCTGCAGACTTCTAGGCCTCTTACCACTCAGCGACAGAGCCTCCACCTACGCTACAACTCAAGACTTAGACATCTAATTCAGAGCTATCATGTTTATGATTTTTTTCATGCCTCTAACTACTTAGAGCTTAGCTCTATTTATACAATCCTATGGTCCATGGACCATGGATAGATATTTTACAGCCGACATTACATTTCCAAAATAAGGGCGGACAACCCTATGACTCTTTAACACCTATGTGCTCCACGACCACAAACTGCCGAGTCTTTACATTTGGATTACAAAATTGGACCTAAATATGGGCTTTTAGCCCCAAAACTACCCTTGGGGGATCTCGTTCCCAACAAGTGGACCCAAACAAAATTGCCATCATAAAAAGGGTCCCTAATCCTAAAATGTAGAGGGATGTTAGGAGCTTCTTGGGCCTGACTCGATATTATAGGAGGTTTATCAAAGACTTCAATAAAGTAGTCTCACCATTGTTTGTATTGTTGGCTAAGGACTCTGAATTTTGTTGGTCAGATAGTTGCCAAAGACCCTAGAGATCTTGAAAAACAAATTGACTAATGCACCCATACTTAGAGGCCCAATTTCTGCTCTTCCTTTCCACATTCATGTTGATGCATCTGAAAAAGTTGTAGGAGAATCCCTATACCATATAGATGACAAGTTTCCTTATTTCATTTACATGATTAGCAAAAATATTTCTAAGGTTAAATTGAACTACACTGTAACTGAGAAGGAACTCCTAGTTTTTTTCCACTCTCTGAATAAATTTAGATACTACACCACTAGATATCAAATCTTTTTGCATACTGACCATGCACCTACCAAGTTCTTAATTAAAAATCCCATTATTAAGGCTATAATTATTAGATGGTTGCTTCTATTAAAATAGTTTGATCTAACTATCACTGATAAGCTAGGTAAAGAAAATGTAATTGCAGATTTTTTGTCTGTTGCTTCTATTAAAATAGTTTGATCTAACTATCACTGATAAGCTAGGTAAAGAAAATGTAATTGCAGATTTTTTGTCTAGACTTTCTTTGCCTGCAGGTGAGGAAGGGATGGTTGATTATCAACTACCAGATGAATAGTTATTTTCTATTTTAGTGCTCTCTACATGTTTTGCTGACATAGCTAAGTACCTAGTTGCTATAGAGTTTCCTCCAAATCTATCATCCAGGGAGAAGAGAAGAATTGTAAGGAAGAGTGCCCATTTCACTTTGATTGGGGGAAATCTCTTCAAGCTGATACCAGATAAAATCTTGAGGAGATGTGTAAGGGAAGAGGAAGTATTTGAAATCCTCTTATCTTGTCATGATGGGCCCTGTGAAGGTCACTTTGATACCAAGAGGACAACTTTCAAGGTTCTACAAGCTCACTACTATTGGCCTAATCTCCACCAAGATGCAAGAAGATAAACCAGTCAATGTGATCAGCGATAAAGGATGGGAGAAACTAATCCAAATGGATGAAATTCCCTTACAACCTCAAGTGGCTTTAGAGCCATTTGAAAAGTGGGGCATGGATTTCATTGGGCCAATTGATCCACCCTCAGGGCAGAAAAAGTACATAATTGTATGCACTGACTATTTGACAAAGTGGGCTGAGACAAAGGCTGTCAAGGTAGCAACAAAGGAGAAAGTGGTTGAGTTCCTGAGGGAGAATGTGTTCTACAAATTTGGGTACCCCAGAGAGCTAGTCACTAATCAGGGAGCTCAATTCACATCACATCTGATTGAGAATTTGTTAAGGCAGCATCATATCAAGCACAAAAAATCTATTGCTTATCATCCTCAGGCAAATGGATAAGTAGAGGTCACCAATAGGGCAATAGAAGGCATCCTCACCAAGTTTGTGAGCAACAATAGAAATGATTGGGCATAAATATTAGTGGAGACCACTTGGGCCTACAATACCACTTGGAAGACCACTACATATTTCACCCCTTATGAATTAGTCTATGGAAAGAAGGCTCTACTCTCCATTTAGTTTGAATACAATACCTTGAGAATGACAACACAATTGGATTTATATGTTACAAAGGAACAACAAGAGAGGCTTCTCCAGATAAATGGCTTGGATATATTCAAAATGCAAGCCCTCATACAGACTGAAGTTATTGAATTGAAAGGGATGGTCTAACATGATTGGAATATCAAGGACAAGGTATTTCAAGAAGGAGATTGGGCTCTGCTATATGACTTGAGGTTTAAGGACTTCAAAGGAAAATTGATGAAAAGGTGGTTGGGCCCATACCTGATAGGGAAATGCCATGAAAATGGAGCAATTTAGATCATGACCATTGATGCAGAAGGGATTCCCTTACTTTTCAATGGCTACAGATTGAAGGTTTATAGAAAACCTCTATCTAAGGAATATTTCAACAACACCATCAGCAAGGAGGTGAATGTGCTTGGAAGTGTCCTAAATTCCAAGTCACAACATCCATAAAATACTATTTTTGTTTCTGAGAAGAAAAAAAAGAGAGAAAAAAAAAACAATAAGAAGCCTAGATGAAAACTTCCATGAGGCCTATGAGGCCAACTCTTGGGTTGAAAACCTACTTGAGGCAGCCTAGGAGTATGAAAAAAAGGAAAAAATAAAATATCACTAGGTAAAAACCTCCCTTGAGGCGCCCAGGGAAGACAGGCAGGTTGAAAACCTCCCTTGAGGCAGCGTGTGTGTCACTCAAAAAAATGAAAAAGAAAGAAATAAAAGCCAAAGAAGAATGCCATGACAGAGATCTACAACCTGTCCATTAATAGTTTATGTCATTTTGCAAGTTTTGAGGACAGTGGAAAGTTGCAGAACTCCAGGGACAACATGCTCAAGTTCCATTCCATTTTTCCCTCCATCTACTCCATAACATCCATGGCAACCATGTCCTTACCACTCTCACCCATCTTCGAGCCCCAAAAATCCATTTCTAGGTCCTCTCTGGTTTGCTACAGGATGTCCTGTAACTACTACAGGAATATTCTATAGCTAATCCATAAAATTTTGTGGATATTCCACTCTACAGTTCGTCAAAACAAATCTGCTAATATTATATTAAAAAATTGAGATTCTACATTATTATGGTTTTATTTAATTTCTAGATCTGTAAAATTAACTGCAATTAGTGCATGAACGTAAAAGTAAATCAAGCAAAAAATTAGAGAAGAATAAAATAAGCTCGCACACACATAATACACAAGATATTCTCTCTGGGAAACCCTTTCGGGAGAAAACCCAGCATGAAGGTGAGGTCGCTTTACTATCTTTCTCTGTCTGGAAATATGGCTGCAGATACAAAGAAGTAATTTCTATGGCCTGTGGGCTACTACAGTGAATAGATCCTCTCTGTGTGCTCTACCTCCTATCTCTCCTAGCTATCTTAGCTCAAATATGGAACAAAATGCTCCCGAAAGAATTGAATTCCTCTTCCTCCTAGTGGCTTGATTATAACACAGCTTGATACCCTATTAGTGGTTAAGTTTGACTACATCAACTCTTAACTAGAGCAAAAAAATAAACTCTTGTATAATTTTTTACATCACAAACAAGTGGCTAGCCCCTTTTCCATGAGTAATGGGGACTGACGTGACATCCTCCTGAGCTATAGGTGTGAAAATAGGAAGGTCAACTTCTGAGTGGCATACCGTTTGCATACAGAGTCCTATTGATGTGATTATTATGTCATTGGAAAGATTTCTATGTGTAGAATAACATGAAAAGGCATTCCACTAATGCGGAAAAGTTTTACCCCCTGCCCCCCCCCCCAAAAAAAAATTTGTTTGATGCCTCAAAATTCTCCAGGAAGGTTTCAGAACCTGTTTCGCCAAACTGGGTCCCGCCGGTAAAAACGTTGTTGTGAGCTGTTGCCTCCACTTTTTCCACTCCAAATGGGTCGAGATGGATGAAAAAAAATATAATGATCCAATTCGGATCATACCTCCCCATCGAGATGGATGAAAAAAATATAATGATCCAATTCAGATCATACCTCCCCATCGTAGGAGGCTTTTTGTCCCTAAATGCTTTCACTGAATGAGGTGAGAAAAGCTTTCCTCCACCTTCTCTATGGTGTACCATTTAGCTTTTCCTGGAAGTTGTCCCTTCAACCCAACCTACCAAAGGTCTTGTTTCCCTTGTCTTGTAGTTTTGGACCTCTTCTACAAAATTGTATCTTCTATCAATTCTGCCTAAACGTTTGATGCCAAATCCTCCTCAAAAGGTAGGACATGTTCCTCTTCCTGATCTAGAATGGAAGGCTCATAAAGTTTCAAATTTTCTACATTTACAATGAGTAAATGTGCATATATGGTGTGAAACTGAGTTGATAGGAATTATCATCCACCTTTTCCAATATCTTGAAGGGACCAAACCTTAGAGCCTTGATATTCTTAATAGGCCCCTACAACCTCTCCTTATTCAATTGTAGCCATACTCTGTCTCCCACCTTGAATGATTTCTCTGTTTTGTGCTGATCATACCTAGTGTTATACTTCACCTATGACTTCTGTAGTGTTTCCTGTACCTGTAGATAGATCTGCCTAATATTCTCTATAAATTTTTCAGCCCTGAAAGAATCTCTTGTAATGTATTCCTTCACTCCTCCTTGCTTCCCATATGAAATATCCAAAGGAGAAGGTGGAAAATATCCAAAGCAAGTTTCAAATGGGGACTTTCCTTTAGATGTGTGGACCGTTATGTTATAAGAATGTTGTATATGTACAATATTTTCATCCTAGGTCTTTAGATGCTTTTGGTTGTAACCCCTCAAAAGCTACACCGAAGTCCTATTGACTACCTCTGTTTGCCCATCTATCTGTGGATGGAATGTTGTATATCTCTTCAACTTCATGTCCATATTCTCCCACAATGTAGTCCAGAATGAATGAGAAATCTTGTATCCCTGTCTAAAGTGATGCTCCTTGGTATATTAAAGTGTACCTAAACCTGTCCAAAGAACAAGTTTGTTGCTTCTTGCCTGTTGATGATCTTTTTATAGGGCATTAGAATACAAATCTTGCTGAATATGTCAAATGCCATGAACAGGTAGTCATTTCCCTTCCTGGTTGTCGGTGAACCTCCCACAAAGTCCATGGAAATGCTTTCCCAAGGACGTGTAGGTACAGGTAAGGGATGATATAGACCCTGTTTCCTATTGTTAGGCTTGCTAGTACAACAAAGCATGCATCCTCTTATGAACTAGCTACTTTTTCTTGCATCTTGGGCCAATACACATACCTCTACAAGTTAGCCACGATCTTCCCTACACCAAACTTCCCTACAACCTTGGAGGTGTGAACCTCTCTAATTAGCTACAAAAACTCACATTTAGGAGCACATAGCTT
Organism: Pinus tabuliformis; assembly: GCA_031772625.1. Lineage (NCBI taxonomy): Eukaryota > Viridiplantae > Streptophyta > Pinopsida > Pinales > Pinaceae > Pinus > Pinus tabuliformis. Next base: position 113,784,635 of record CM062805.1, read on the forward strand.
ATCCAACATGTAGATTAATCCATCCTGGAGATGGTAGTCAAAGGTGTTGCCGCCATCGTGAGCATGACTCTGACTCTGCAACTGTTGATACACCTCCTTGAAGTTCTGATCTTTTGAATATGCCTCTCTATATGCACCATGTTTGAATGGCTCCATGTGCATAAGAGTCCCCAAATATTTAATCTTTGTTGTGGTGACCTTGAAAGCATATCTGCCAACTTGTTTGTGCTTCCCTTCTTATACTTGATCACCAAATTAAACTATTGTAAAAACCCCATCAACTTGTAATTCCTGGTGTTGGGTCTTGACATTGTCATTCATTTCCATTACACTTTCACTATTATGTCCATTATATCACCTCCATTTCACCTTCATTTCACTACCATGTCACTACATTCATCTCACTTTCATTATCATTGGGTCACATTTATGTTTTTCCAAACTTTATTAATTTTTAGCATTTTTAAGTGAATTTGTGGTTAAAAATTAGAAAATAATGTGCATATGCTTATACCTAACAAGTGGGATGAGATTTTTGACATGTGTAGGTCAAAAGGAGACTTCTAGAAGACCTTTATGTGGCACCCTAAGGCCAAATTCGAATTTGAGTGGATAGGATCATGGGATCATGAGGATATGTGTCACATTTCCTATTTGTATTGAAACTCTAAGAAGACATGTGTCTTATCATTTCCTATTTTGATTAGAACTCTAGAGGTATAAGGAGAGATTCATGGAATCTCATTAATGAAATGACTTCTCATCTTTTTGTATAAATAGGAGATCTCTCTCCTTCATTTGGTAGATTGGGAAGCTTTGGAGAGCTTTTTAAACTTTTGTTAGATCAACTTGTTGTACTTTGTAATTTTGAAGAATTTGAATAAAGCTTTGAAATTCCCAACATGGAAGGAGATGTGAAGTAGATGTCATGGAGCATATCAGAATGTAAGGTAGATTAGATTTTATTTTGTAGTTTTGCTTTGATTTCATTCAAGTATGTTATTTTATTGTTTTCAAGTTTAACAGTTTAGATTTTCCATTCATGCAAGTGTGTTCAACCGGTTGATTGTAGATCTATCTAACTGTGTAATCTAATATTAACAAAATAGTCCAAGAAAGTATTGGTGCTTGGAGCATTAGAGCACACATTAGATTAGTTTTCCTTTACATGTTTTGTATTTAATTTTGTTGCAATTTCATTTTTAGTTTTAGAACAATGAAGTATTAAATCCCTCAAAATGCTATCAAGGAGGTAGTTCTCCCAAAATTGTATAGCAGAGTGATAAAACACTTAATTTAACTGTTATAGTAGATTAGTTGGAATTTCACTTTCAGTCTTAGCCTTTCATTTAAATTTCATTTTCAGTTTTACAACAATGAAGTATGGAGTCCCTCAAAATGCTATCAAGGAGGTAGTTCTCCCAAAATTGTATAGCAGAGTGATAAAACACTTCATTTAGCTATTACAGTAGATTAGTTGCAATTTCACTTTCAGTCTTAGTCCTTTATTTAAGTTCGTTGCAATTTCATTTTCAGTTTTAGAACAATGGAGTAGTGGATCCTTCCAAATGCTATCACAAGGAGGTAGTTCTCCCAAAATTGTATAGTGGAATGATAAAACACCTCATATAGTTGTTATCAATTTTTTCTTTCATTTCATAGACATTTTGTCGGCTTAGATTAATCTAACTGTTCGAAGTTTTGATTTGCTTTTATCTAATGTTCATTTCCTTTTCTCCCTTCTTTATAAATTAGATTTTAACATTAAAAGTCATTAGATTTAGTTGTCCATTAACATTTAGAGATTTTCATCTATAAGCATAACTTTTCTTTCTTAGATTAACTTCCTTAAGCATAAGAAACAAAACTCCCAAAAACAACATAAACTATAAAAAAAGGAAGTAAGAGAAAGATTAACTAAGCACATATAGTGCACCACACTTCATCAGTTTCGAATAACCGGATTGATAATTTATGTAGAGAAATTTAAGACACTAAATTGACTAGAAATTTTGGCGCCATTGCCGAGGAAGTGTAATTAGGAGACCTTATTTCTTACATCTAAAAAAAAATTAATAATTTCTCGAGTATGCTCTCCTCTTGCACTTTGTGTGATCCGGAGGATCAGAAAAAGAATTTTTATGTTAAATATATATATATATATTCATCATTTCATTTGATTCAATGAAAAAATAAAAAATAAAAATCCAACTGCTTTGATAGGTTCAGTTGTCCAAGATTGACTAGTTATGGTTTGAAGTGACCCTCAAAACACTGTGTCCTATTTAATAAGATTTTGCAAATTAGCTATGGAACGCAACCCTGTTCCACAACTAACTGTGTGTTCCATAGCTATTTCCAAGGTTTAGCAGGTTATAGGCATCAAATGAAGAAACCAACCACATGGGCATCTTTGGAATCATCCCGACATGGATTCTATCCTAGTCACCTAGCCCAGATCGATAAAAAATCTAGCTTAAGACCTCAGTCAAAGTCCTGTTTTCAGTGCATTTACCTTGAAGCTTTAGTTGCCTGAAATTGAGAACCATTAATCATTTTTATAAAGATTTCACAATTTTAGAGAAAGAAAGAGGAAACAACCAATGGCTATCTCCAATCCTAATTTCCACTGTGGCCTCAATATAAAACCTACATTCCTGTTTGAGCTTTGGCCTTGAAACAAACCTGCAAGAACATTTAAAAAAAAAAAAATCTAATAGATCGAATTGCATGGATTATTGTGTTGAAATAAAAACTCTGCGTTTTTGGAATTTGTGAGGACTCTTTATCTGGTTCAAAAATAGGAGATGGATGATGTATTGGAAACCTACAAAAAGTCTCTCACGACATGAACAAAATGGGTTGACAAAAGCATCAATTCCAACAAATCCTTAGTTTTCTTTTGTGGATACTCGGCTACTCATTTCAGTGGAGGGAAATGAGTCTGAGCCAATATACAAAGTGATCCATGCATGCTAACATTGAGAACTGGTAATCGGGATCCACCATGTGCTTGCCAGATTCGCTCATTCACCATTGCCAGACAATGTTTAGATCACCAAAAGCCTTACTTGTGGAGGCTATATCACCAAGAATACACCATTGGCTGGATCATTTGCTGGTGCCATTGTCTATGCTATGATTGCATCTGAATTTTTTTTTTTTTCAAATTTATTTTATAGATGATGTAATTGACAAAAACGCAGAACTGTAAAAAATGTCAAACTTTAACTACATGTTCTGGCCAAATGAAGACGAATTAGGAAAAAAAAAAACATGGGTATTTTCGGGGACGGGGTAAATTAGATAACCTAGAAACAGTTTTAAGAAATTTGCAACGATTTGGGATAATTTCTCGATTCTTTGAAGCCCCTTTTGGCATGTTGCATTAGGAAAAACGGATTTTATTTAATGAACAGAGTGTTGTTTTAAACATGGCACGCTTCATGAATGCTGTTTGAATACGACACGTCTGAAGAAAGCAAATTCGATTTGAAAACTAAACATTCATATGGCAAATCTAAAGAGTCCAATATGAATCACGCCATGCCTCCCGCCTTAATTCTAACAATCTCATGTTCATTTTAACTTGTACTTCACCATTACACCTGTTTAACAGCTAATTACATGACTTAGCCCAGTTGGATATGGTTCTTTACATCCCTATGATTCCTTTATTATATTGAGTTTCTCGTTTTCAGCTTTGCAGCCTTCCTATGTATACGAGCACTCAGATTATTCATTTAGTTTTCGGTTCTCTCTATGTATATGAAATACTCTATTTTCATATAGTCTACGTGTGCAGCACCTCCATTCCTTACATCCTCCACACTATTTCATGCATACGATTTCCCTACTTCATATACCCTCTATGTTTCATTCCCATATCCATCATTCTCTTTCCACATACTCTGATATTTCATTCCCATCTCTGTAACTATTTTTGCTTCCATATACCACTGCCGTTTATAGAGTCTTCTACATGCAAACAGTGAAGAAAAGTAGAGAATAGGATTGATGGGTCTCATCGTAAGAACAAAACCTATAGGAGTGAAATATATGGAAAGATATCGTCAGTTGAAAGAGATGTTGAAGAAAGCTGGTTGGTTGTCTTTTAGCTACGGAACGTAGCCCTGTTCCGCAGCTATCTCCATGCTTTTGTAGGTTACATGTGTCAAGAGAGGAAAATGACCAAATGGGTAGCTTGAGAAACATCAAAGCATGGATCGTATCCTATCCATCTAGCCTAGATCAATGAGGACGACTCTGGTCAAAGGAAAGTCAAACAAAGAAACCTATGGCAAACAGGACTCTATTCTGCACAAATTTCTCAGAGATAGGGATCCGAAGTAGTTTCCTAATGCCATAGACTTCATTTGCCACCTACACAAATAGAATCCAACAGCCACTACTATAATATTTATGTTTCCAAGCAACCGAGGACAAAATAAAAGAGAAAAATAATAATAATAATAAATTGAATCAATGAAATAAGTAGGTTATTTGCTCATTTTTTTGAAAGGTATTGATTTATTTTGGACTGATGATGAAAAATGAATAGTTAAAGTTCTGTTCAAGGTCTTTAGCCACAGAAACTGTGCTCGTTCTACAACTAGAAAGCCATTCCACAGCTAAACATCAATTCTGCAAGATGGAAAACCTCACTGTTCAAATAGGCCTAACTTTCTCATACGAAATTAGATTTTGATAATTCAAGTGTCATTGGAAAGATATCGATGAGATTTACACAATGAGAAATTCATCATCAGAGTTTGAAATAGTAAATAATGAAATAAATTTCTCAAAAGAAACAACATTCAACTTGAGGTACTAATTCTGAAGCAGGTATAAATTCTTTTGGTTTTCCTTTGTTAACTTGTTTCATTAGTACGAATTCTTAGTTTTGTGTGTAAATATCACAACTAGATAGATTGATCACCTCTCTTCTTTGATAATCTTACATTCCATTTCAAAAGAAGTATTATTTTTGTTTGCAGGTTCCAGGAGGAAGGACAAATGACTACAAGTGAATAGTGTCTCTCTAAGAGACCAATTTGTTTCATAAGAGGATGATCAGCAACAAAGAAGAAACATGATAATGCGAAATCAAATTCAATCACTTGAAAAACTTTCAGATACCATTATCTCCATTACATCCATACTTCATAATAAACCATTCACCTCATTTCCCTTCATATTTTCCATTTACATTAACATACACTTTCCATTACTTTTTGTCCAATCCTAACCCACAAATAAAAGCAAGAGGCTTAGTTACATGCTTATTTCCCATGGCCATCACTACTTTCCATTTCCATTTTCCATTTTCATTTCCCTTTTCCTATCATTTTCATTCCACAAATAAACCCCGCTTCAATGAAAATTATTGAGTCCATAGTCCTTGAGTCTAAATTCCTTGCAAAAACACCTTGAGGCTTGCATACCTTAATGGCAAGTCCTCATGCCAACAAACAATGGGAATACATTAATGTCCCTTGTTCATTGAATCTTCTAGATGACTCGACATTGACAAATTTATTCGTACCGAGCAAGATGTGTTTGGGCATCTTGACTCTCATTGTCATCAATGGTGAGAGTTCTTGTGTTGACTAGTGGCATCCATTAATGGCCACTAAGTCAACAATTTCCTACTATGTTCAACATCAAAACATCTCTTCACATAGTAGGAATTGTGCCAATGAGTTTTGAAGACATGAAGACTATTATTTTCAACATTTTGGAGTAGATTCAGCAAGTTTTAGTAGAAGCAATAAAAGGTCATCTTGACTCTATTATCCATGACTCGTTTTGTCCAACCACTTGAAAAAGTTTATGATCAGAATTTTGTAGCCACCACACATACAACTCATCCATTTCTAAAGGGTAAGTTAAGGTACGTTATTTTCTAACTTTTGACCATAGAATTCAATAAAAAGCTAGAATGATAATTGTTGGAAAAACATTTCTCTTCCTCATTTCATAAAATTGCCAATACCCTCAGTTGGGGGGCGGAATACATTCATATTCATATCTTTCCATGTTTATATTATATTCAAAAGCCCACATACTTCCAAAATATATTAAATATTACATTATTATTATGAGCATACAATGGCTTTTAAAAAGTGCTTAAAGGATAATTGGATACAAACACAAACATGATTGTCACACAAAAACAAACCATGATGCAATCCAATAAAGATATACTTTGCAACAATAATCAAATTATCATTATGCAAAGTTCAAAGATCAAAATTGAATGCAACAACAAAATATGGTTGTAACACAAGAACCAACCATGTTGCAATTCAAGTAAAATACTTTGCAGAAATATAAAGCTATCAAATGATATCATGCAAAGTTAAGCCAAAGCTCAAGGATCAAAATAATTAATGTAATATATATTGCATGAGGACATGCAATAGCTTCAGTTGGGGGGTATGTTGGGTCTTGAAATTGTCATTCATTTCCATTACACTTTCACTATTATGTCCATTATATCACCTCCATTTCACCTTCATTTTACTACCATGTCAATACATTCATCTCACTTTCATTATCATTGGGTCACATTTATGTTTTTCCAAACTTTATTAATTCTTAGAATTTTTAAGTGAATTTGTGGTTAAAAATTAGAAAATAATGTTCATATGCTTATACCTAACAAGTGGGATGAGATTGTTGACATGTGTAGGTCAAAAGGAGGCTTCTAGAAAACCTTTATGTGGCACCCTAAGGCCAAATTCGAATTTGAGTGGAGAGGATCATGGGATCATGAGGATATGTGTCACATTTCCTATTTGTATTGAAACTCTAAGAAGACATGTGTCTTATCATTTCCTATATTGATTAGAACTTTAGAGGTATAGGATTCATGGACTCTCATTAATGAGATGACTTCTCATCTTTTTGTATAAATAGGAGATCTCTCTCCTTCATTTGGTAGATTGGGAAGCTTTGGAGAGATTTGTAAACTTTTGTTAGCTCAACTTGTTGTACTTTGTAATTTTGAAGAATTTGAATAAAGCTTTGAAGTTCCCAACATGGAAGGAGATGTGAAGTAGATGTCATGGAGCATATTAGAATGTAAGGTAGATTAGATTTTATTTTGTAGTTTTTCTTTGATTTCATTCAAGTATGTTATTTTATTTTTTTCAAGTTTAATAGTTTAGATTTTCCATTCATGAAAGTTTAATTCATGCAAGTGTGTTCAACCAGTTGATTGTAGATCTATCTAACTGTGTAATCTATGCTTAACAAAATAGTCCAAGAAAGTATTGGTGCTTGGAGCATTAGAGCACACAGTAGATTAGTTTTCCTTTACATGTTTTGTATTTAATTTTGTTGCAATTTCATTTTCAGTTTTAGAACAATGAAGTATTGAATCCCTCAAAATGCTATCAAGGAGGTAGTTGTCCCAAAATTGTATAGCAGAGTGATAAAACACTTCATATAGCTATTATAGTAGATTAGTTGCAATTTCACTTTCAGTCTTAGAATTTCATTTAAATTTCATTTTCAGTTTTAGAACAATGAAGTATGGAGTCCCTCAAAATGCTATCAAGGAGGTAGTTCTCCCAAAATTGTATAGCAGAGTGATAAAACACTTCATTTAGCTGTTATAGTAGATTAGTTGCAATTTCACTTGTAGTCTTAGTCTTTTATTTAAGTTCGTTGCAATTTCATTTTCAGTTTTAGAACAATGGAGTATTGGATCCTTCCAAATGCTATCACAAGGAGGTAGTTCTCCCAAAATTGTATAGTGGAATGATAAAACACTTCATTTAGTTGTTATCATTTTTGCTTTCATTTCATAGACATTTTGCCGGCTTAGATTAATCTAACTATTCAAAGTTTTGATTTGTTTTTATCTAATGTTCATTTCCTTTTCTCTCTTCTTTAGAAATTAGATTTTAACATTAAAGGTCATTAGATTTAGTTGTCCATTAACATTTAGAGATTTTCATCTAGAAGCATAACTTTTCTTTCTTAGATTAATTTCCTTAAGCATAAGAAACAAAACCCCCAAAAACAACATAAACTATAAAACAACAAAGTAAGAGAAAGGTTAACTAAGCACATATAGTGCACCACACTTCATTAGTTTATGATACTCGGATTGATAATTTATGTAGAGCAATTTAGGACACTGAATTGACTAGACACCTGGTCTATTGTATGTAGCTTATTATAGGTTTGTAGGTATTGTAACAGCTAGTGATCCGTGTGGATTATTATCTCCTTTCCCATCAGATAGTGCTTCCACTTCTTCACATCTTGCACCATGGCATAGACATCCTTATCCTAGGTAGGGTAGTTAAGAACTGCCCCATGAAATACTTCAAAATGGTGGCAAATGAGCCTTCCTCCTTGCATCAAGACAACTCCCATAGCATACCCACTCACATCTGTCTCCACTTCAAAAAGGTCGTTGCAAGTTTGGTAATGTCAGAACTGGTGCTTCACTAATCTTCTTCTTTAGTGCATCGAAAGCCTTCTATTGCCCTTTCCCCACTGGAAACTCTTGCCACTTGCTGTTATGGGGTGGAGTGGTGCTTCTATTGCTGAAAATGAGGCCTTGAATTTCCTTAAGTATTGTGTTGCTCCAATGAAACTCCTAACCTCAGTAACATTAGTAGGCACTGGCCATTTCATGATGGCGTCCATCTTGGAAGGATCTATCTTCAATTCTCCTCCAACAATCACGTACCCAAAATACACCAAGGATTGTTGTGCAAACTCGCACTTCTTGAGATTTGCTAGTAGTTGGTGCTTCTTCAATGTTTCTAGCACTTGCGTCAAATGTGAAATATGCTCCTCCCAAGTAGCACTATATACCAATATATCATCCAAATAGACAATAATAAATGAATCTATAAAAGGGCGCAGTACATCATTCATTAATCTCATAAACGTAGTTGGTGCATTACATAGGCCAAATGGCATAACTAACCACTCATACAAACCTTGCATGGTTTTGAAGGCAGTCTTCCATGTATCTTCTTCTTTGACTGGAACCTGGTGATATCAAACTTCATGTCTAGCTTGGTGAAATAATTTTCTTGCTACAACTAATCTAGCAGATCGTCTATCTGAGAAAGGGCGTATCTTTTCTCATTCGCCAAGTCCCATCCTTCTTTGCCACAATGATGATGGGTGACCCACATAGTGATGTACTTGGTTGATTGACACCCTATTCTAGCAACTGCTGCAACTGTTTCTTCACCTCACTTGATTCTATAACAAACTCCCTGTACAGCCCAACATTTGGCAATGGGGAGTCTGGCAATAACTGGATCTCATGCTCCACTTCTCTCTTAGGGGTTAGCCATTTAAGCTCTCAGAAGACGTCCTTGTATGCCTGTAACAACTCCTATAATTGTTTTTTTGTTTCTTAATATACCCCTCTAGGGATTCCTTGCCTCTTATTGACTCTTCTACAGACTGATTTTCTCTTAAAAACAATAAAACATACTTCTTGCTGAAACTGATCAATTTCTTGGCTTGGTTGGCACTTACCAGTGAAATCTTTGACTTTCCTTTGTGCGCATTGATGATGAATGATTTTCCATCGTTGATGAGACGGTACTGGTTAGCTCTCCTCATGAATATTTCATCACGCATGTACATGTATGGAATCCCAAACATGACTCCACATACATGGAGGGGAACCATATCTAGATCTACTTCATCAATAAAATCAACACTAATAGAAATCTAATTTTACACTATTTTGTTACCTTCAGCTCTGCATCCTTATGTACCCATCCTAGTGGATATGGGTTTGGATGATTGTGAATTTCCAACCCCAACTTCTTGACTAAATCTTCTACAGTGAGATTTGCCTGTGATCCTGAGTCAAACAAAGCATCAATCTTCGTCGTCTTGACCTGTATCTTTACATGGAATAGTTTGGTCATTTCTTTCTCTTCTCATTGCTTAAGGCTACTCAGATTCACCTCCTTTTGAACTGATTCACAATCTTCTGATCCACTTCTGAGCTGCTTTCAACTTGGTTGCTTGAATTAGTGGTCATGAGATTCTTCTTCTTATTATCTTTCTTCTTGCTCTTTGGGTTTAGCTCTAGATGCAACTTCCAACACTTCTTCTCTGTATGGCCATCAATGTTACAGTGGCTGCTACGATCTTTGCACTAGTGTGATGTGGCTACAGTCTTTCTATCTTTTCCCCGTTTTTTCTTCTTCTTCCCATCGTTAGAAGCATCTTACTGCTCCATTTTCTTCGATCCACTTGATTGTTCTCTTTTCAAGCCTATGTTCTCTAGGTATTGTGCCTGTACACAAACCTCATCCACCGTTTTTCACTTTAACAACATCACTTTCTCACGCAAATGGAGATGCAAACCCCCCAAATACTTGAGGAGTACATCTGGGTTCTTTGGAGAGATACCCAACATTATAGCCATCTTTTTGCATTCTATGGTGTGCTCCTGCACGCTTTGGCCTGAATTTTTCCTGAAGTACTAATCCGGATTTAAGCAGGAACGCAATAGATTACAGAGATAACCATAAATACAGAGATGCAGCGGAAATAATACTTCATTTCATTAATGGAAAATACTGAAATATGCTTACAAATAGAAATAACCCAGCTAGGGCGATGGTAGCTTATCTCTGAGAAGAGATGTGTCGGCTACATGCCTCTGAACTGTTTCGAACTGTCTTTACAATGAGGCTCGAAGGCCTATTTATTATTGAGAAACAATGGAAAACCCTTCACATTCCAAAACCTAACCCTAGAAGATGAAACGCCAAATTGTGGGCCCCGTTTTGGGGTGAGTTGGATAGCCAACTTCCTGGGGTCGTGAATTGGTCGTCTTATCTCCGTTTGACGCGCATGATAGCCCGTTGGAAAGATCTCTCCAAGGACTACGACAAAAAAGGTGATTTTTATCAAAAAAATCGCTGGCGGTGGATTTCCCAAAAAACGTCGTTTAGGGCCTCAAAACGGCTCCGGAAGTTTAGGACCCGAAAAACTGCTAAAAATAGTAAACTGCACTATAATTAAGGAAAGTGAAAAACTGAAAGAGACAGTTGTGGGGGTCCAAATGGGATAGGTGGGTGGCCACCAACATCCACCTGGATCATTCCTCCCCCCTTAGGAAGCAATGGTCCCCATTGCGTTGAGTTCCTCCCTGAGATGAGGAAGCTTCTGCTGAGCTGAGTCTCTGGTGAGCTGTTCTGCAATCTCTAATGTGTCTAGAAATGGTGGGAAGCATGGTCGACGACGGTCCACATTGAACACTCTGTGCAAGTGAAGGAATGGAGGATTGCTTTGCTTCAAAGCAATGTTGCCCGTAGCCTTGGTACTGGTGTAAGGACCATGTCGGAGTGGCCTGAGCTTCTGATGGGTTCTGGTAAGGCGTTCTTTCTGTCGATGCAACCAAACTTTGTTCCCCACTTGAAACTTGTGTGGTACCCCTGTGGGTGAGAAGAAGTTGTTCCTGTGTTCTGTTCTGACTGTATCCCTCTGTTGCTGCTGCTGCATGGAGGAACCCTTCGTGGGGGTCATGGATGTAGCAACGATCTTCCCCTTACTTTGGGAGTGAACCAGACAGAAAATAAATTTCCTAGTCTGTGAGATGAGCTTGCTGCCTTTCTTAGCAGTGATCAAAGAGGTGGTCGTAGGTGGGGCTACCTCCGGTATCCTGTATAATGAATTATCCAAAGAAATAATGACAACGCGAGGCCTTGACTCATACACAGCATGTCGCCTCCACAAGTATAGTTGGCCTAATAGTACATCACAAACATCCAGAGGTGTAACATCACATAATACCTCATCTGTGAAGGGCTTGATGTTGTAGGGAAGGTGGCACTGCTGGCGAACTTTGAGATCTCGTCCTTCTTGAAGCCACCCGATACTATACGGCTGTGGGTGTGGTGTAGTCGATAGGCCCAACCGCTTCACGACCTCTGCTGAAATGAGGTTCTTTTGGCTGCCACTATCGACAATGAATTGCAGTGGCGAACCCTTCACCCACATTTGTGAGTGGAAAAGACATGCCCCCTCCTCTGGCTCTTCCGGCTCATTCTTCTGGATCTTGGTAGTGGCAACAGTGGCACTAGGATCCACATCAATGATCTGCTTCCCTTTGCCATTCCCCTTGTCGGGTTCTAGCTCAGAGTCGGAACATGCATCTGATTCGGAAGCCTTCAACTCGGCCACCAGCGACTGCTTGGTCCGACACTCACTTGTGTTATGAGTGGGACTCTTGTGGAACTCACACCACTTTCCTGTGTCCTTCTTCGGCTTCGTGGTGGTGTTCTTTTCTTGCGGCTTCGAGGGGTTGTCTTGGGTCACCCTGCCTTGGCTTTGTCCTTTAGGCTTCAGATTTGTAGATCCAAAGTCTCACTTCTTCTGTTTGAACTTTTGCTTAATTTTGACAGCGTATCGGTATACTGTGCCGAGTGAGGAGATGTTCAAGAACTCCATCTCTTCCTGGATGTATCTTTGTAGGCAGCCGCGGTATTTGAGTACCAGATGCAGCTCAGAATCTTTGATACCCAACTGTGTGCGAAGGGTATGAAAAATATTTGTGAAATCTGGCACATCTTCGTCTTGTCCCTGCTGCAGTGTGGTCCATTTGATGTATTTGTCCTCATAGCTTTTGACAGGGTAGTACTACTCCTTGATGGCATCCCGGAAGTCATTCCAAGTGGGGGCGGCTGAAAAAAGTGAGCCTATACTTTCATCCTTCTGCTCGCAGTATGTTTCCCACTAGTCCTTGACGTGGGGGGCTGCTTTGAGAAGAGAAAAAATAATCTTTTCCCGACTTGAAAATTCATGAACAAAAAAATACCCATCTAGTAGATTTAACCATTTATCTACGACATCTGCATCTATTTGACCCTCGAAGATGGGGATTTCAAAATTAACTTGTACCTTAAACGGTGTGGCGTTTCCAGAGTAGATGTTGGAAGCCGATGCGTCGCCTCTGGGTAGCCGCTGAAGGATCTGTGCAAAGTTATCCATCATCGCGTTCCTTTGCTGCTTGAGGGCTTCTTCGAGCAAGATTCTGATAGGATCACCTGCCCCCTCGTCTTTCTTCTCATCCGCCATGGGAGGTCATCGAGATTTGCGAGGCTGGTCTTGCAAAGGTTCGGCCAATTCAATCCCTAACTCCTTATATCCCGACCTCGTTGGGGACATGCAAAGAAAAACAAAGAAAAAGTAGACCGCTCTGATACCACTGATCCGAATTTAACCAGGAACGCAATAGATTACAGAGATAACCATAAATACAGAGATGCAATAACCATAAAAACAGAGATGCAGCAGAAATAATACTTCATTTCATTAATGGAGAATACTGAAATATGCTTACAAATAGAAATAACCCAGCTAGGGCGATGGTAGCTTATCTCTGAGAAGAGATGTGTCGGCTACATGCCTCTGAACTGTTTCGAACTATCTTTACAATGAGGCTCGAAGGCCTATTTATTATTGAGAAACAATGGAAAACCTTTCAAATTCCAAAACCTAACCCTAGAAGATGAAACGCCAAATTGTGGGCCCCATTTTGGGGTGAGTTGGACAGCCAACTTCCCGGGGTCGCGAATTGGTCGTCTTATCTCCGTTTGACGCGCATGATACCCCGTTGGAAAGATCTCTTCGAGGACTACGACGGAAAAGGTGATTTTTATTAGGAAAATCGATGGCGGTGGATTTCCCAAAAAACGTCGTTTAGGGCCTCAAAACGGCTCCGGAAGTTTAGGACCCGAAAAACTGCTAAAAATAGTAAACTGCACTATAATTAAGGAAAGTGAAAAACTGAAAGAGACAATTGTGGGGGTCCAAATGGGATAGGTGGGTGGCCACCAACATCCACCTGGATCAAGTACTGCCACCGAATCCACTTGTCTTCCACATACCCAATCAGATAAAATTGTCACTTAATGAGGGTTTTGAAATCATCCCACTTAGTCACTGGTGGTTCTCCCTCCAACCTTAGGGTTTCTGTGTGGCTCTCCCACCAAGTCACTGCATGGCCCTCCAATTTCAGTCACACGAATGAGATCTTCTAGCCTTCCTCAATCTCATGGACATTGAAATAAAATTCCAGTTGCTGCAACCAGTGGTTCAGCTTCAGAGTTTCGATCTCACCATGGTATGGCTTGATATCCACGTTTTCTTCGACTTTAAACAAGTTTTGGCTCATGACACTCAAACTAGGTTGATCTTTTCTAGGTTATTTCTTCAGCTGGTTATCTGTGTCTTCCCGATCTCCCAATCCCCCTTATGATTTGTCTTCTGCATTCTAACCCCCTTCTTCTCCAAATATTCCAAGCTTATTTCTTAGGGTCACCATGAGGTGGTTTACATTGTGTTTTGTATCTGTGAGTTGTTCTTCGAGCCATGAAAACTTCATCTCTACAGGATCATGAGGTTAGTTTATAGATTTGTCGCCCCCAATTAGGGTTTTGCAATTTTCGGCCTCACCGATATAGATCCCCGAAATCTCCACAAAATACCCAAAGAAACTCGCTCTGAGACCAAATGATATGTAAACTATCATATATATTTTACTGCACAGTTTGTTACAACAAATCTGATAATATTATATTAAAAATCTGAGATTCTACACTATTACAATTTTATTTAATTTCTAGATCTGTAAAATTAACTGTAATTAGTGCATGAATGTAAAAGTAAATAAATAAGAAAATTAGAGAATGAAAAAGTAATCTCACACACACATAATAAACGAGATATGCTCTCTAGGAAACCCTTTTGGGAGGAAACCCAGCTGGAAGGTGAGGTTGCTTCGCTCTCTTTCTCTGTCTGGAAATATGGCTGCAAATACAAGGAAGTAATGTATGTGGCCCGTGGGCTGCTACAGTGAACATATCCCTTCTATGTTCTATACCTCCTATCTCTCCTGGATATCTTTGCTCAACTATGGAACAAAATTCTCTTGAAAGAATGGAATGCCTCTTCCTCCTAGTGGCTTGGTTATAACACAGCCCAATACCCTATTAGTGGTTAAGTTTGACTACATCAACTCTTAACTAGAGTTACAAAATATACTCTTCTAGAGTCTTTTACATCAAAAACACGTGGCTAGCCCCTTTTCCATGAATAATTGGGGTTGACACAACATCCTCCCGAGCTATAGGTGTGAAAACAGGAAGGTCAACTTCTGAGTGGCATAAATTTTGCGTACAGAGTCCGATTGATGCAATTCTTGCATCGTTGGAAAGATTTCTGTGTGTAGAATAGGATGAAAAGGTGTTTCACTTAGGCAACAATTTTTTATCCCCAAATAACGTCATTTTATGCCTCAAAACTCTCCCAAAAGGTTTCAGACCTCGTTCGCCAAACTGGGTATCACTATAAAAATGGTGCCGTGAGCTAATTCCTCCACTTTTTCCACTCCAAATGCATCGATATGGATGAAAAACAATATAGTGATCCAATTTGGATCAATAGCACTACAATATGTCCTAAAATTCTACGGGAAATAGGTTCCAATAATAAAGTCATCAAATATGGCCTATCCAAGGCTAGCTAGAATCCTCACATCTTGATCCAACCACCGACCCATCCTCTATGCATCCCTCATTAAAAAAAATCACCATTTCTTAAAGCGAACCCTAAGCCCTATCTCATTCAAAAAATATATATATATAAAAAACACATAGGACATTTCTTTTGTTTCCACAACCCTTCATTACCCTAGTAGGACTCTAAATTCATCCTTCAGCCCCTACACTCCTTCTCACAACTCCTCTGAAGAAAATCCATTCGAAGAGAAGAAAAAAGGGACTACTATAAGATCTCCTATAACAGCCTGTGCCACTATTATGATAAACTTGAAACCTAATTATGCATCCCATCCAAATTGAGGGGATGGTAACACCATTGTGGAGCACCTTGCCATTCCAAGAAGGACTCCATAGCAACAGAAACAACACCTAGGATATCAACAAAGCACCTACACCCATGAAAAACATCAGCAAGCAAATACACAGGAGCACAAAAAGTATACACAAGAAAAAGGGACAACAAGATAACTTCCTGAGCAGCAGCACAAGAGGTCTAGCACTCTAGCATGCATCGATCGAGCACAAGGTAGGCATAGGTATGGTAACCTCTAAGCTTCTCCCTAGGTGTAAAATAATGAAAAATGTATGAATGTTGAAGGAAGGTTTTTTTATAAGCTAGAGGTGGCCAGTTAACTTGGCCACCCTCAACTAGTCAAATCAGTTAAGAGGGAAGTTAGAATCATTTAAGAGGGAGTGTGTGTTAATTATGAGGCTCGACAGAATGATTACCCAAGGTGGGCCAATGGTCCGAATGAGGAAAATGCGTACCATTTCCAGCCATCATATCACTATAATCCCTAGCCACAAATAGCATAAAGCTCGAACTTCCTTGCATTTTCGCTCATTTCGAAATCCATTGAGGTAGGGCCGAGCTTGGGAATCTATTGAGAGAGTCGAACCCTACTCTGTTAGTCCTACAAGAAACAACTACAAGAAGTGCAGGAGGCTACAAGAAGCTACAAGAGGCACATAAATTGCTACAAGAAGCCTCCAAGAGTGAAAAAACATTGCCTAGGGTCGATTTGGTCTTCAATTGTCATTACACCAAGCCTGATAGTGAAAAGTAAGTGGCCCTCTCATTCTTCTGTCCATGATTTTCATGTTGGAGCACCTTGTACTCTCTTAGTAATTACAGTCATCTTGTGGATTAGAAGAGGTGTTTTTTGCTATAAAATACAAGTGATACACATAATTTTCATTAATTAGAGGTTCCACCCCTCTGTTCCATTTGAGTTCATATTGGGGCTACCATAGAAAAAACCCTCCTACACCTAATTAAAAATAGAGAAGATGATAGGAAGGGGGTTGAATAGAAGAGAAACTACAGATACTAAGATAATTCATCTTCATCCCCCCTATAGTAGACATTTTTAGGAGGCATCAATGGTTAGGATTCTTTGAGTTTCTAAAAGGATATGATGATGATATCACTTATGAGTTTTCCATGGCCCTAAACCATCAAGGGAGAACCAGTGCTACCACTGTGGTGAGAGGATTATCCATTACAATTATTCCTGAGCTAATTAGTAGGGTGACAACACTTCCCCTAGGGGCCCAGTGGAGGAAAGAGGACAAGTCTAACAATTCCCTTGATAAGAATAATTTCTTCACTGATGATGAACAACCAATTGAAGATAAAAATGGAGTCAGAAGGGAGAGCCTCCCCTATCCCTGGGATGAGGTGGCCTACCACATCCTTAAGTTCATCTCTTGTGAAGGAAGACTGAGTTTATTCCATGGCTACCAGTTCAGACTGCTCCATGAACTTATATTTTGAGTAATATTTCCCATGGCCCAAAGACTTAGTGTGCCTTATTTCCTCCTACTATTCATCATGGACATGAGCCATAAGGTGAAAGAGGGAAAACCACAACACTTATGACACCCTGGCCTCATCAAATTAATAATGGAAGATGCTTTGAATAACTTAAGAGTTCCTTTCCTCTGGTCCACATTCAGAGATATGGATAGAGAAGGCTTCCTTGACACTCAGGTCCTTGCACTTGGAGGATAAAAGGCAGGAGAAGAGGAAGAAGAAGAAGCAGAAGGAGAAGAGGTGGGAGAAGAGGAAGAAGAAGAAGCAGAAGGAGAAGAGGAAGAAGTAGAAGGAGAAGGAGAAGAGGAAGAAGAAGAAGCATAAGAAGAAGAGTAGGAAGAGGGAAAAACAAAAGAGGAAGAGGAGACAAAGGTAGAGAAAACAGAGGAAGAAACATAGAAAAAGGAAGAGGTGGAGGAAGAACAATAGGAAGAAGAAGAGGAGGAGTAGCAGGAAAAACCAAGTCCGGAGAAAACCACTGCACTTAGAGAAGAGGAGGTACCCCCAGAGCAGAGAAGTTTGTCTCTTGAGAAAGGAGGCAGTTGCTATCCTAGTTGCCTTGAGATCACCAATCAAACCTAAGAAGAATAGGCAGAGGAAAACTCCCCTCTACTTCAAAGCAAGGAAATTCACTATAATTAAATAGTGGAAGCCTCAAACTCCCACAAACACCCCTATTGTAATAAAGGAATCAACAAGTAAAAGAGAGGAGCTAGAGCCCATTGAGATGAAAGTTGAGAAATTCACACCTCCAAGAGCCATCTCAAAGACTCCCATCACCTATGTAAGAAAGCTTGTCACCAGGTCAACCTCCTCTAAGAAACCCAAGGCACCCATCACACTCCAACAAAAAGGGAAAGGATTGTTATAGGAAGAAAAGAAAATGCTTCAGGAAGAGCATAAAATGCTATAGGAAGAGAAGAAGGGGAAGAAAGAGGGTAAAGAGGCAACACAACAGTTACAGGAGGGGGCAACTTCTCCAAGAAGATTTGAGAGAGATTTTCTAGAGTTGCAGGAGCCTAGTCCATAGCCCAATTTGAGCTCCTATTACAAGTTCATCGAAAGAGGTAGAGTGATACCACAGAAATTTGTAGTCCCTCTCTTCTTTAAACTTGAGGTAGAAAGAGGAAGGACACATAGATGGATGCAAATTGACAAATCCAAGAAAGTGGAAGATGAGGGCCTTATGGAGGAAAAGCTCTTAGAAATGGGAAAGGAGTTGAGTGAGTTAAGGGATATAGAGTACACAATGAGAACATAGTTGAAGGTAGAAAACACATGGTTGAGGAAGAAATTGCAAGAATAGGAGACTTGATTAGCCACAATGGCAAGCCTCTCCATGGAGGCACTTCAATGTAGTATTCCACCCAAATCCTATGCACTTTTCCTCAAATACCAATGGATGTAGTTCCATATTAAGACATTAGCACAACATGGGACCATGCCATTCCATTAGTATAAGAAATTCATTGAGTTGTGTGATAAGAGTAGCCCTGAAGATAGAGCCAAATTAGCTGAATTCTACCTACACAAGCTCACCTTAACTGACATGAATGTTTGGGATCCCAATGCCAAGTTGGGAGACTTGTAGATGATGGCTCTTGCATCTTGGATGAGACATGAGGAGGCCAGGGATGAGGAGGTGAAGAGATTATTGATAAAAGAAGAAAGAGAACCCCTCTACTTTAGGGTAGAGAAAATAAATTCCATGGTTGTAATCAGTAATCACAACATCATTTCCAATCATTCTAAGTTGGCACCTAGATACCTTGCCACCCAAGAGAAGACCATCTCCCATTTTGAGGACACTCTAAGACTGTTGGGGGCAGAGAGCCAACAAGCATGTTAGAGAAGATGGAATACCCTGTGACAAAGTCTTCAGATCTGGGAGTATCACTCTCCTGAGAGATTGAGAAATGCATTGGATAGAACACCTTTGTATAAGAAGGCAATGCAGAGACTGAAGATTAACTAGATTGGACTTAAACTTAGTCCACCTTTGCTGTTAGGTTTACAGGAGGGAAGGAAGGAAGAAGAGGAAAGTAATAAATGGGAATAAATAGAGAAGAATGAAGGATTCTATCCTCAGGAAGAGACACCATCTACAAAAGCTTGGGATATTAGAGAGGACACCAGGGCCATGAAGGACATGAACATAGATGACTAGGTTGCTCAGAGGATGAGAAACAATTTTAGTAGGGGGCTGATGATGAGGCTCATCAATAGGTAATTTATATGGGTCACAATGCCATCCTCCAACTTATTAAATTATCTTTTTTCTCACATTTATCTACAAATTTTGTTATATTATGCTTAGTGTGAGCAGTAAAGATGGGTTACTATGTCATGTGGCCTAATGTGTGTTAAATGCAAGTATTTGAGCACTTTTGAGATTATTTGAGTGCAGGAAATTGGAGTAAACAAGAAAGAGAGATTCTAGGAGATGATCCACCTCTTTAATTTCTCAAATCAGTCGAAGATCCCCCACTCTATCTCATCAATTCAGTGTCATTGGGAGCTAAGCAGGTCGAGTTCATTGGTAGCCAAGCTAGTGCAAGTCAAGGAAGAGTTAGATTCACCTATTCTCAAGTTAGGGAGGAAAATATCCCTATTTTATAGGGAGCTGTTGGTAGCTCCATTTTTTTATAAATAAACCAGCTAAGGGAGTGATTAGGATTCAAAGTTTTATTGTAGCCAAGAGGCCATTAAGCTGAAGCACATTTGAATGTTATTGTTATGATGTATTTGCCACTTTTTTAATGTTATTGTCATGATGTATTTGCCACTTTTTTGAATGATAATGAGAAGTTCTGTTTTGATCCAACACTGAGTTGATTTACAGGGTTGAATCTCTTAGGTTAGGGCCTAACCCTAGCAGTAGAAGTTCCTCTCTTGTATCTATATTCTTATTATAGAATGTTGATTAGTTGTTGCAGTTTATTTATGTCTCTTTTAGCTTTAAAAGATTGATTACGTTGTTTTTTTATTCATGCTTCCATTAGCTTAGAGGATAAATTAGTTGTTGTAGTGAAATAAAGTAAAATACCTCAAAAAAATTGTGACAGTGACCCATATATCATCTCCCTCATTGGATCATGATTAGAGGACCCCACTCTTACAGCCAAAAAACATAGTTTAATTTCTTGTTGATTACATAGATCAAGTTTTAGCATTAGTTAGATAGTTTTTTATGATTTCTTGGAAAGCGTTACACTTGTAACTTTTTTTCTCCTGATTTTTGTGGCTTAGAAGATATTTCAGTTCATAAATCAAGTTCTTAGCAACAGTTAGATTAGATTTTCCAAATTCAATTCATATTTTCCATATTGACATGAAACAATTTGCAAATGAAAAGTAATAAGTGCAGGTGTTATGCCAGGATTTTTGATCTACAGGAAATGACCCTTTCCACCAGCTCCATTTACATCCTCTCCCCCTTTTATTGATGCATGCCAACCCATGTAGTAAACCTTTGTTTTCAGGTCATTGTGAGCAAGCCATCTTAGATAGACCCAACCTTCTTTAAGTAATAGGCTTCGCCAAGGGTGAATATCACCTTCCCCACACTTTCCCCACTTGTCATACACCCTTCCAACACTTCATATCACCATTTTTACTCTCCAAAACCTCTCAGCCAAATTCTTGTAGCATTTCAGGATATCTTGTAGTAGTACAGGAGATCCTATAGCAACATCTTGTAGCTCACCTGTAGCAGCTTGTTTTGACCCTGCTTTGACCTGCAATGATAGCCTAGCCTAGTTTAGGAGTAGTTTCACCCCTCAGCTTGTACTCCATGACCAGAAGTGCCACCTAGACCAGTCCTTTCACTCCTTTTTCCCTTCCTGCAAGATTCAATAGCATTAGTTCTTTTTTTTGTCCAAACTTAGCAATTAGAATTTCTTTACTTTGC